>JAUIMM010000951.1:1025000-1627500 GCA_031769625.1 Taudactylus pleione
ATGGGGCACAGAGTGAGAAGTGATAAGATACCAGCCAATCAGCTCCCAAATTTCATTTTTCAAACACAGCCTGTGAGATGACAGTTGGGAACTGATTGGAGACCCCTGAATCTGTCCGTGACGTACAGTAATAATGTCAGACTTAAAGGGGGCAGGCCCAGCACAGATAAATAGTGTGTACAGTACTGTAGGTTAACATAGATTTGGTCGACAGGCATTAGAATGGTGGATCAATCAACTTGCCTTTTGTTACTGTAGGTTTATTATACAAACAAGCCATGTCGACCAATAGTGTGTCACCCTTTAGTCCGTGTACAATACAGTACTGTAGATTTAATCACCCTGTCAATCAAATGTCTGCCAGTCATGTCAGTGTGTGGTAACAACTGTCAGTCATCGTCAGATACTGTAGTATCCAACACCCTACAGTGAAGTGTACAGTACTGTAGAGTACGGTACCGTACGGTATGTCAGAGTCGTGCATTGTACTGTATTTGTTATTGTACAGTATACTGTAATTCATGTGATTATACAGCAATACTGTACTTACTGCGCCTTAGACGCCTCCTGTCTCTCCTCAGCAGGTCCGACCACCTGCGCTGAAGGGACCTCACGTTTTGGCACAGGCCGAAATGCCTGAATATCTCTTGGCTCGCATTTCTGTAGGCGAGCTCTTTGTCCATATTCGTGGCAAATGCTTGGTCCCGCCACTTCACTAGAACAAAGAGCTCGCCAAACAGGTACCTCCTCGCCCTTATCGCAGCCATTTTCAATAGCCAGTGACGTACGATGCACGATGCATAACATTCGGCGTACAACGCACGACGCACGAGGCAGGCACTAATTCACTCGTTACGGCAGGTGTCTGTGGTGCACTGTAGTGTAGTCATAACCGTAGTGGCAAAGTAGTGTGGGCATCACGGGATTGAAATTTCATGAAATCACTATCACTACATTGTCACAAGTTTGTGGTGTAACGCTATACACAGTCCATTCACTACCAGTTTCTGCAGTTATGAAATCACTATTGTGTGGTGCAAAATTCAACGGCACCATCAGTTTTTAATATACAGTACAGACACATTCATAGCGGCACACTAGTTGTCCTAGCAGATGGGGGATGGTGTCCTTGGCAATGGTCACTATTTGTCACATTTTTCAGGACACTAGGGCAGAGCTGACTGCTTACACTAAATGGATTAACAAAGCATCCTTTATTATGGTAATGAGAGGCTCTTGCTTGCTTTGGGGGAAGGGACCTGATGCATTGTGTATGACTCTCGGCCCACTGGGCATGCGCCAGAAATCCCATCGCAACCCTCCTACTGGGCATGCGCCCACCAGAGATGGAAATTCAACAACATACCGACTGCAGTAATGCAGCCAACTGTGCATGCTCAGTGATGATCTTCCATACACCATGGCATAGTGCTACATGGTGTATGGCTTGGCGCCACAGATCCCATTGTACCCCCTCCATTTCTAATCCATCGTAGATGGCTGACAGTCACCATAGCGCCAACCGTGTAATACAGAAAGATCCCTCTCATACAGATCCCACTACTACCGTACTTACTGGACAAGAGAAATCACTATAGTGTGCAAGGTTGGAACAGCATCACCATTGTCACAAGTTTGCGATGCAACGCTATTCTGTGCTTCAAACGCACAGTCAGCTTTGAACCCAGAGAACTCTCTCACAGACAGAAACCACTCTCAGATACAGTCCAAGAGACGTTGCTATAGTGTGTAAGGCTGAGACCACATCTACGTTGTTGCATGTTTGCGTTTTGCACTTTAGGCGCACAGTTTGTAATACAGAGCCCTCTCTCTCATTCTATACAGTCCATTCACTACCAGTTTCTGCAGTTATGAAATCACTATTGTGTTGTGCAAAATTCAACGGCACCGTCAGTTTTTAATATACAGTACAGACACATTCATAGCGGCACACTAGTTGTCCTAGCAGATGGGGGATGGTGTCCTTGGCAATGGTCACTATTCGTAGCTTTTTTCAGGACACTAGGGCAGAGCTGACTGCTTACACTAAATGGATTAACAAAGCATCCTTTATTATGGTAATGAGAGGCTCTTGCTTGCTTTGGGGGAAGGGACCTGATGCATTGTGTATGACTCTTGGCCCACTGGGCATGCGCCAGAAATCCCATCGCAACCCTCCTACTGGGCATGCGCCCGCCAGAGATTAAAATTCAACAACATACTGACTGCAGTAATACAGCCAACTGCGCATGCTCAGTGATGATCTTCCATATGCCATGGCATAGCGCTACATGGCGTATGGCTTGGCGCCACAGATCCCATTGTACCCCCTCCATTTCTAATCCATCGCAGATGGCTGACAGCCACCATAGCGCCAACCATGTAATACAGAGAGCTGTCTCTCATACAGATCCCACTACTACCGTACTTACTGGACATGAGAAATCACTATAGTGTGCAAGGTTGGAACAGCATCACCATTGTCACAAGTTTGCGATGCAACGCTATTTTGCGCTTCAAATGCACAGTCAGCTTTGAACACAGAGTGCTCTCTTACAGACAGAAACCACTCTCAGATACAGTCCAAGAGACGTCGCTATAGTGTGTAAGGCTGAGACCGCATCTACGTTGTCGCATGTTTGCGCATGTATTGCTAGTTTATAATACAGAGCATAGTCAGTTTATAATTTAGAGGCTTCCTTCTCAAAGAGAGCGCACTACTGTAGCGGTTTCTGAAGTCATGAAATGACTATTGTGTACAAGTCTTGGACAGTGCAGAGTGGCACAAGGGTGAAAATTCAACAGCATACAGTACAGTACTGTAGTAATACAGACAACTGCGCATGCACAGTGATGATCTTGCATAGCGCTACATGGCGTATGGCTTGGCACCACAGATCCCATTGTAACCCCTCCACTGGGCATGCTAATGAAATCCCATTGCAACCCCTTGAAGCAGACAGCCACCACAGCGCAGACATTGACAAAAGTTTTCCACTATTTAAACACACAATCAGTTTGTAATGTCTTACTTTTAAGCAGCCTTTTAAACAACAACACTACAGTATTACAGTACAACACTACTAAAGTAGTTTCACTATAGTGTCCAGAGCAGACAGTGCCAATAAAAAAAATATACAGTATACGGTATATTCTTTTCCTGGGATCGAACCCGGGACCATAATTCTTCCAAAGTGATCACCTAACCACTATCCCACACGACAGCTACAGTGAACCGCACAGAGCGGCCTCATCCTTGTGCACTCCTCCAGCTGCTGTTTTTAATTTTAAAAAAAAATTGTCATACTGTAATTCATCCCATCTCAGTGAAAGCTGTGCGTGCATCTCATTAATCTACAGTATCGGTTATACCGTGATAACAACTCGGGCAACTTCTCTACTGTTCAGTTACTGCACCGTATGTACAATACTGTATGTGCAGTGATTTGCATCCTGTTATAAGATCTTACTGTACGGTACAGTACTGTACTGTACGTACATTATGTGACATTAAAAATATTGGTTGTGCGAACATGCAAATGCTGTGAATGTGATATCCATCCAATTTACTGTAAGTTTAACAGTATGGCATTCAGTACAAGGCATTCAGTACAAATTACAACAGTGGAGCACTCGACACCCAGCGGTTAAGCACTGTATTACATGCAATTACAACAGTGGAGCACTCGCCACCCAGCGGTTAAGCACTGTATTACATGCCGTAGCATATCCTTCGTTGAAGAATACCACGGTACGCCACAAGTCCATGGCGCAACTCAGAGGCCTGCACGCCACGCCACAAGTCCATGGTGCGACTCAGAGGCCTACACGCCACAACATGAGGAACAAAATAGCTGGGCAGATCTGTACTTTATATTTGTGGCTATCCATATTTGTGCAGACATATATGAGTGTGTATCTATCTAAATATACACAGATACAGTATATGTGTGTCTGTATTATATATAATTATTTATTCAAAACATGCAGAAGTAGGGAGACACTCTCCGCCTACTTCTGTAACATCACAAGTTGGACAGAAGTTTACTAGTTTGATAAAAAACAAGTTCACAAGTTGGCTGGTTGGATGAAGAGTTGGTTAGATGTGTGGGGAAGCATTTTAGTTGGACAGACAAGTTGGACGGTTGGTCAGTTTTAGCGTAATCACACATACTGTAGATTGTTTCTCCATTTTTGCCATGGCCTGTCTTGGGCTGACTGGATCGGTAGCTCTGTGAGGCAAAATAAGATGCAGCTTGGGATTTCCTGGGGGAGTTGTCCAAGAGCATATATAAGGAGAGATACGAGATACATTTTATTTAATATTTATGCAGTTTTAAATTGAGTTCTAAAAAAATAAAATTTTAAGGATACTACACTAAGGGGTCAATTCAGTTAAGCACAAGTGCTTCTGGCAGCTTTCCGCATTGTGGGCCCGATTCACTATGAATCGCAAAATAGCATACGCACAAAGTTCAACTGCGATTGTATGCTAATACATAGGAACCTCAATGCTACTGCAGCACTACATAAGAATGCCTACTTCACCTACATGCACATCCGTAATGGTTAGCAAGACTGCAAAAACATCAGTACAATCGAGTACCATTGGACCCATACGTACAGTTAAGGCAGGTCAGACCTCACTCATGAATTGCTAACTTCAGAGCATGCTATGCTATGGTATCGCAGTGGATAATTTATGCACGCCCATGCAACGGCGTTTAAACGAACAGGCATGCCTGTGTTAGCCCAACCACCCCCACATCACCACACACAAATGGCACTTTCTGTCTTTCACTCTGCAAGGGGTCTGCGTAGCCTTTGCGATTGCAGTTAAGATTGCAAAAGCTAGTTCATGCATCCGTACTGCAATGCATAAGCATGTGCAGAATGCAACAATCGGCCGATTGCATTCGTATTAGCAACTGCGATCCTTGCTGAATCAGGCCCTATGCCTTGATAGGCAGATTCTGCTTGCAGCCTATGGAGGTGTTTCTAGAGATGTGCGATTTGGTTCTCCAGAAATCCGAATCCATCCGAATTTTGTGAATCCGGGTAAATCCGAGTCGATGTTCTAATCTCCTAAATCCGGGTTGCGGTTCTGATCTTTTTGCAGTTCGGAATTCGGATTTTTAAATCCGAATTTTGGCTTTTGGATTGCATAAATGACATGATTTTAGCTGTTTTTAAAACTAACCTCAGACATCTCCACCATCATCATGGGTGATTGCAATATCACCATTGACAGTCCACAATCTCCTCATGCCTCCAAACTTCACTCTCTAACCTCCTCTTTTGGCCTCTCCCAATGGACTGACTCCTCTACTCATCAGGATGGCCACTGCCTTGATCTTGTATTCACCAGACTATGCTCAGTTTCTGAATAATCTAATACTCCTTTCCCTCTCTCAGATCACAACCATATCACCTGCACACTCTCCTCCATTATGTCAACCTCAATGTCATTGAAATTAACCAAGCCTCCTCAAACCCACAGAAATATTAATGCAACTAATTTTCAACAACTATCCACCTCTCTACGACAACTACTCTCACCAATTTCTACATTCACTTCTCCTGAGACTGCTACATCACACCTGTACCATAATCTAGAACTAGCCCTTGATGAAGTAGCTCCAGCTACCCATCACACTCCACGTAGACTTCGACATCAACCGTGGCATTCCAAATTCACAAGACACCTACAAAAACTCTCATGTAAAGTAAAGCGTCAGTGGCGTAAATCTCGTACTCCAAGTGACTTCCTTACATATAAGACTATCTACCACTCTTACCGTAATGCTCTGGACACTGCCAAACAAATATATTTCCAAACTCTCATCTCTGCCCAAGCCCCTAACCTCAAGTGACTTTTTAATAGATTTAAATCGCTTCTTACCCCTCCCTCACCCAACCCACCTGCTGCTGTCAGTGCACAAGATCTTGCTTCATATTTCAAGAACAAGATTGATAAGATTTTAAATGAAATGGTATGGTATTCCTCAGCCAGGAACCTGCTCAATTCCCTACCTGAACCCCTGAAAATGAAGTATCTACACTCTTCTCATCCTCCTTCTCTGCTACCTCTCCTCTTGATCCAATACCCTTGCAAATCAGTAAAGCTCTGTCTCCTGTGCTCATCTCAACCCTAACTAAAATGTGTTATCTCTCTCTCTCTCTGCTGGTGTCTTTCCATCTCAGTTCAAGCACGCAGTGATTACTCCCATTCTGAAGAAACAAAATTCTGACCCTAACACTCTCTCAAAATACCGTCCCAGCTCCCATACCCGTCCAAGCTTCTTTAGAGACTTGTCTATACTCGTCTCACACACTTTCGTAACTCACACAACTTATTGGACCCACTTCAGTCTGGCTTTCATTCCCAACATTCCACAGAGACAGCACTGACTAAGGTAGTTAATCATCTGGTCACTGCCAAGGCTAAAGACCATTGATGATGATTATCCATTTAGTCGACATCAACTTTTGGACACTTTATGGATCAGTAAACACCGTGCTTCTCTTTCTCTGACTGCTTCCTTCAGGTCATCTATGGGCATGTTCATGTCATTACTCACCATCACTCACTTCTAATTCTTCTAGATTTCTCTCCTGCTTTTGACACTGTTGACCACTCTCTTCTCATACAAACACTACAATCCCTAGGTTTTATGGACACAGCCCTTTCTTGGTTCTCATCCTACCTATCTAATCGCACTTTCACTGTTTGCTTTTCTGATTCTGCCTTTCCTTCGCTACCTCTATCAGTTGCAGTACCACAAGGCTCAGTCTTAGGTCCTCTTCTTTTCTCAATCTATACAACCTTTCTTGGCAAACTAATCAGCTATTTTGGATTTCAGCACCATCTGTAAGCGGAAGATACTCAAATCTAAGCTGCCCAGTTTTGTCACCATCTGTGTTGGTCTGTATTGGTCTGTCTTTCTGCCATTTCATCTTGGATGTCATCTTGCCACCTCAAACTTAATATTTACTAACCTGATATCTCTATCACTGTTGATAGCTCGATAATCCACCCTACCCCACAAGCTCACTGCCTAGGTGTCATCCTTGACTCTGAACTGTCCTTTGTTCTCCACATTCAATCTTTCTCAAAATTATGTTACATACATCTAAAAAACATATCCAAAATTCGACCATATCTTACACAAGACACAAAAACTCTAATCCATGCACTCATTATTTCCCGCATTGACTATTACAATAGTCCCCTTACTGGTCTTCCCAAAAACAAGCTCTCGACACTGTAATCTATTATGAATGCAGCTGTGAGGCTGATCTTCCTTGCCAAATGTTCATCGTCTGCTGCTCCGCTCTGTCAGTCCCTCCATTGGTTACCTGTTTTCTACCGTATTCAATACAAAATACTTTTACTTAAACATAAGGCTATTAACCAAACCACACCAACATACATCTCTTCACTCATCTCAAAATATCTCGAAACCTGAGCTCTCCACTCAGCACAAGATCTGTGTCTCTCATCCCCACGCATTACTTGCGCCCATTCACAGTTGTAGGACTTTTTGCAGACTTCACCCACTGTATGGAATGCCCTCTCATGCACAATAAGACTTTCCTCTAGTCTCCATACCTTCAAGCGTTCCCTGAAAGCCCACCTCTTCAGACAAGCTTATCAGATTCCAGAACCGCACACATAACCTTCATAGCTGCCATATCTAATTACATCCCCTCTCACAGTCCACACATAACATCACACAAACAGTAGTCTTTCTTTCACATACTCCTGACCTTTGGCCAATATTCCTGTGTAACTGAATCATACAGCCCACCAAGAACCTCTGCTACTATATACAGTATGGCTGGATAAAAATTTAATATATAGCACCTATCCTTGTGTATTAATACCTATTTCCCTATAGATTGTAAGCTTGGTAGCAGGGCCTTTACCTCTATGTCTGTCTATTATTACCCACTTTGTTCTATTAATGTTTCCAATTGAGAAGCACAACAAAATATGTTGCTCTATATAAGAAACTGTTAATAAACAAAATAATGTAGTGATTTATGCTTGAACATGTTTGAACAGATTTGAATATAGTCAAGCCCATAGGTGTGTCTATAATACAGAAGGTGCAAGGTATACTGTACATGCGTGCTGCTGGGTATATCTTTTCTTTGATAACTTCGGAAAGATGGTGCTGTGCACTGAAAGAAAATACCAGTATCATGTATCATCTTCCTGAATATTACTGTTAAAATGGTTCTGGCTGCAGAAGGTGCAGCAGACCCCACTCCTCCATACAGCGGGTAGCCCTGATCAAGCAAGGTCCAAGTGTGACTACATATGTAAACATAATGATTATTCATTATAAATGTCGATGGTATGTTTTGTGTTAACTACTGCTGTGTGAAAGTACAACTTCTCTTGGAGGCTATTAGTCTGATTCAGAGTTAGGAGTAGGTGCAAAGAAAGTAGCACTTTGCTACGGAAATAAACCATGTTGCAATGCAATGGGTGCAAATTAATTCATTTTTTTGCATGACAAATACTGGCTGCTTTTGCAAGTACTGGGCAGCTTTGTTTTAACACTGAAATGTAAACATAAACTATAACATACCCCTTCCCAGTGCTTAAAGTGGTCCTAGAGATGTGGTAGAACTCCCCTCCACCCCGTCCTCTGCTCTTTTTCAATAAAGTGACAGCACACGCCATAGGCGTAGTATCCCCAATTCAAATTATGCCACACAATAGCACAATCTTATTCACATTACACCACACATAGTGCTCATGATTCACATTACACCACATAATAGTGTCCCTTATTCATGTTATGACACACAGTAGTGCTCCTTTTACACAGTGCCCACATTAGTGCCCCTTAAACACAATGCCCACAGTAGTAGTACTCCTAATACACATAATGCCCACAGCAGCAGTGCCTCTTACACATAATGCCCACAGCAGTAGTGCCCCTTATGCAATACCCCTTGTAGTAGTGCCCCTTATGCAGTACCCCAAGAAGTGATGCCCCTTATGCAGTGCTCATTCTGCAATGCCCCCAGTAGTAATGCCCCCTGTATTAGTGCCCCCAGTAATAGTGCCTCCTGTAGTAGTGTTCCAAAGTAGTAATACCCCCAGTAGTAGTGCCCCCAGTGGTAATGCACCCATTAGTAGTGCTCCCAGTGGTAATGCACCCATTAGTAGTGCCCCCAGTGGTAATGCTTCCATCAGTAGTGCCCCCAGTGGCAGTGCCCCCACACAAAAAAAAACAAATAAAATTACAAACACAATACTTACCTTAAGCACCGCTCCTGCATCCACTGCCATCTCGTCTGACCGCTCCTCGGAAATATGCGAGAGACGTCATGACGTCTTTCCCATATTGCCTATGGGGGGAGCCGGACCCCGGAGCTCAGGAGTGAGCTCCAGCCACTCCCTCCCACTGCGGGGAAGGAGATGGGTGCCAGCTGGTAACAAAATCTCAGCAGGCCCAGCAAATGGAGCCTTCCTGTGTCACGGGGGGCCAGAGGAGGCGGAACTGTTTCGGCCACCAAATGGAACTGACGAAACTCAGTTCTGCCCCGATCCAGCCCACTTTAACCCCTGAACCTTCCTGATCATAAATCTCTCTGCATATTTTAAATCTGGTTTTGCCAAAGTGCAACTTGATCCTTAATTTATGCTCTTACTATTAAGTATGGGCCTGATTCAGAGATGGACGCAATGGTGATTATGTACGCAATGGTGATTATGTACGCAGATCGAGCGATTGATTGCCATTGTGCATGCCTTCAAGACGCATTTTGATTACAGAGGAATCCATCACAAAGTGAGTGACAGGTTGTCAGCGTTCGAGGGTGGCAACAGGGGGGTGGTCACAAAAACACAGGCATGTCTGATAGTTTAAATGCTGTTTCATGGGTGTGCATAAATTAGCCCTTGCGATCTCCTACACAGCATAAGAGCTCTCTGCGTGTCAGGAGAGATGCCGAGTCTGCGGCTGGTCAGACCTTGCGCAAGGGCAAGATGGCCGCTTGATGTGCATCGATGTTATTGTTATTTATGCAGGTAAGCAATGACGTACACATACGAGAAGGCAGCGGTGGGCGTCCTTATACTTGGATAAGCTTTTGAATCATTAGCATATTTTCGCAGCTGTGTTCCATGCAAAAACGCAGCTGCAATCGCATTAGCATCCATCTCTGAATGAGACCCTCTGAATTAAATCCTATGTGACATTTCACCTGCATTATGTGCCTTATTGTTCACTAAAGGAAATCCTTTGGCCATTTAACTTTTGTTCAGATCTACAGAGGTTTTGTGTCCCATCTTCCTAGTCAGTTTCATTAACATTTGAAATGATTCAATGGTCATGGTGAATTCTCTTTACAGTATGTGCACATAACTTTCTATTTATTATCTTCTGGACCATACAAACTCAAAGCATCCCTTTGTGATTTTCTATCATTATAATTTTCTAGGTATTAATGAATAAAGTGTAAAGTTTCAAAAAGACTAAGGGCCATATTCAATTTGGGAGCGAAAAGTCCGTGCTGGACTTTTCGCTCCACATCGCAGGTTTTCCGGGGATAAAATATCGGGTGCGTGTCCGCTTTATCCCCGTATTCAATTAGAAATCAACTAAAACGGGAGCCAGCGGAAATGTAAGTATCGCCAAAAAACTGGAATTTTCGGGAAATATTCCAGGGACCTCCCTAAAGATAACTAGACATGGATATCACTATGGGTACCCCTAATTTTACCTGCTGAAGGAAGTCAGGGTTTCTAATAGCCGCGGCAGGTGCATATTTCTGGCTATGAAGAAGGTGTGAAAAACAGCACTTAGATTTTTTTTTGTAAAAATAACTATTCCTATCAAATTTGGTGTAAATGAAAATGGGGGATAAGCATTTTTTTAAGTCCCTAAAATGATTTTTAAAAATTCTGCAAAAATGCACCTGCCGCTACTCCCGCAATGAAGAAAACTCCTGCCGCATACTTGGGAACCCCTCTGAATTTAATTTGGCTATTTTAGAAGTGTGTTCCCTATTTATTTTTTTTTAACCCCCAAATTAAAGTACATTTTTGGGGGTGTCCCAATTTTTTATTTTTGTAACTTTTTTTGACACAGTTTATTTTTAAATGACATTCCCAGGGGTGCAGGCTATTTTTTTTAAGCCTGCACCCCTAAACCCCTATTCTGCAAATTTTTTCACCATGTAAAACATGTTGGAAACTTAACCCTGTTTTTTTCAAAGACTTTTCGCACCGGCGAAAAGCCTTTGAAATTGAATTCGGGGATAATTCAAACATGTGAAAATGACATCAGCATAAATTATCGTTGTGGTGGAGGAAATCACTGCCAAGCAGTGGAAAGTACTCAAAGAGGGATTTTCTTTTTTTACGGGGTATTGTGTGTTCCCGCTGGTTAGGAGGTACTTTGTGTTCCCTATCCTGAAGGCAGGATATTGTATAGGCGGCATTCTGCTGCTTGTTGTGTAGGTTAACTGCAACGATTAGCGTGTTGGTTGTACACAGCAGGTGAAGTTGAGTGGACGCGGCTTATGAAATTTCGTCCACCGGTCCACATACTAGCGAAAAGTGCTTAGCATTTTCCAAGATGGGTATCAGGATGTCGCTGGGTAGGGTGGACAATGCGCTGCTTGTGGAAGAGCTGACAGGATTGGCACGGCATATAATGCATACTAAGTATGGAGCATAAGCAACTGCGCACTGTAACGTATGGATTAAGATGACGAGAATGTGTGTGAAACCTTTTCCTAGAATTGGCAGTTTTGATGAGGAAATATTGAACAATGTTAGAGATAGCATCTGTGTGGTGAAATCTCTGAAGAATAGAGTAAAATATAACGATTGCTTGAAGCTGTGACAGCATGAGGGAGTCATGTGTCTTAGTGGTGCGAACGTGACACAAAACAGCGTTGTGTGTGCACCTCATGGGAACGCATACACACCATAAAGTAGCGCTTCCAATAGCAAAGGAAATAGCTCAAGCGTACTTCTATCGCCCTATGTGATGGAAGTTGAAGGTATAGCTGATTAAAATAATAATAAAAATGAAACAAGTAATATTTTTTTTCCCTGTGTTAAGGCACTTTAAGGTAAGGTACTGAAGAAGAAAAATGAATCCACTGTAAAATCAGCCATGACTGAAATTGGTGAGATTAATGTAAAAAGAAATGGTTTAAGCAAAATAATTTATCAGTGCTATAAAAGAGCAATTATTAACATTTTAGATACTCAGGTGGTTTCATGATTTTGTAATGTACTGTATTAATCCGTGTGCATTTCAGGAAAGTAAAAAGTCTTTGTTTACAGTAAATATTGGGATTGGGAATTCAATTCAGAATAGTTACTATATGATAATAAGAACAGGCTTTTTCCCTTGAAACTTCTTAGAAGACTAGACAGTAGATTCTTTTGTTGTGTTTATAAGAGATTTACTATGATCTAGTATTAACAAAAATTGGGATTCTAAATTACCATAGATAGAATATTAACTTAAGTTATAAGGTGACCGTCTCAATAAGAATATCACTCCAGTGTTGAATTCTCCTAGTACTAATTAGAAACTTACTTATGTTAATTTTTCTCTATTTTTGAAGAAATGTTAATCAAAGGTATCTTGTATTAACCCTGTCCGTGCTGCCTATATCATATAGGCCACCCAGCAGCATATCTGCAGTGAAAATTGGGCATTAAAGTCACACATGTACAATGCTGGTTTTAAAGTACTAAGGGGAATTCATACATAATGGCAGCCAACGCAGATATGACTAATTTTTATATATTTGAAGCAAATGAATATAGCTGGAAATTCATATTTTTTGTGATGATAAAATTATTTTACATACTAGAATGCAACATATTGAAGGATTGTTTACTGAAAACACACATGCAACACAGAAGTATTGAGGTTTATTTGTGCTCACAGGATCTTGGTTTTCCGTGAGAGGGGTGGTACGTGCAGTGTACAAAAGTTGTTTTTTCTGTGTATAAGATTATATGTGCTCATCTGTGTGCAGTTTATATGCACGTCTGAAAATTTCCTTGTAGGTACAGCAGTTTATAGATTTATTTTAGGTTAAGAAATTCGTTTCTGAGTGAGTTATGACATGTGGTGTGTTATATTGTATTATCTGTGTATTAGATCACATGTGAACTACACATTACCTTGCAGTTATAACTGAGTATGATTTCAGGGTTTGCTGAATATGCATAGTATATTGTTTAAAGATGATCAAGTTACTTACTAGATGTATATTTTCCCAAGGAAATAAGTGAGGTTATGGGCCCTGGGGAAGCTGACATGTTTAGTTCACAGGAAGCTTTGATTGCTATACTGTACATATAGTACGGCGAGGACCACCTGGTGTCTGGGATCTGTGAGTGGTACAGGATAAAAGAAAGCTGTAGGGAAAAGTCAGCAATGTTAAGAGATATAAGATGCTTAAGAATATCTGAGATGTAGCGGTAAAAGCACTTATTGTTGTTATGTAAGATGTTCTGTTTTAATTCTAACCCTTATTTCCGACAGAAGCATGTCTATAATAGTTGTCTGCACGAGTAATGCATTTGGTGACGTGGTATATAGGTAACATCGATGTGAAGCTTAGAACCAGGTGATTCATTTCTAAGCAGGGTGTGAATAATTGGATAATATGGCAGGTTTGCAATGAGTCCTGTAATAAACGTTCTATATATACTGATAAGCAGTATGGTTGAAAAAGACTCAACCGCAGGTCAGCAAAGTCTGTAAACAAGGTAAAAATGGATAATTTAATTTAAGATACCACAGAATAATTGTTTTTCTATAGGTAAACAGGTCATGTGGTAAGTATACATATATGACTGCAAGAAATATGATTTGTAAATAGCAATATACTAAATATTATAGATAGTGGGAAACAATGTGATATGCGTAATGTTGGACATGAGATATTCCTTAGAAGTAGGGATATCATATGAAAAGCAGAGGTAAGGAAATCTAGGTTTGTAATTTCTGCAGTACATAAGGAGACGTCTTTATGTTTTCTTGTTGAATTTGTAACTAAACCTTTTAATACATTCCTGCCTATAAACCTCTAAGTTCACCTGCCTAGAACCTCTAAGACAAAACCTGCCTATAAACCTCTAAGACAACGCTAATTGCGTACGCAGTATGACCGCAAATAAAGACAGGAGTGGAATCTGTGGTTCCAACGCACAAGTATTATTCAGGTAAAAGTACAGTCAGTTACACGCAATCTATACATACACAAGTTAGGCGTAAAAAGGAAATAATACAGACCCAAGTACGGTTATACATATGCTGCGCCTCTGGACCCAGAGATAGACTTCTGACTAGATATCCTCAGTTCACCCAAAATTCAGCATGAACTGGCAAACCAGTGGTCGGACACATGTATTTATTCCCCCCCAGACTGAAACAGGACAAAGGGAGAACTTCCTGCTGATCTCATTGGTTCCCAGAGGAGAAGCATATGCAACGACACATTTAACAGGTTGTTTCAAATAGACTTTCCCTGCCTCTAACAGCCGGAGTCTTTCTGGTAACGCCTCCTTTAGCATCCTAACAGTTGAATCTAAAATATACATTTTGGTTGCTTGTAGGTTCTGCAGTCCATAACTCGAGAATGCATAATGCGATCTCCTCACCGATAGCACCGGGAAACTGTGGAAAGAGTATGCATCAGAACAACTCCAAGAATGACATGTTTATCTTGTATAATTCCTTAGTTAACAAATATCTTTATTTCTTAGCATTTAAACTAACTGAACCTTCTTGAATCATACATTTTGATGCTTATGGAACCTTATGTGCGAATATGTAGTGTGTGGGTATTCGGGGTTTGGTATAAGGATGCTAGTTATTAATGGGTGAGATTTAAGTGCATAATCTCTCATACACGAAGTGAACATCCAGCAGTGTGGAGGCTGAGGGTTGTAGTTCTACATGCCCTCTGTCAGCAGGCCCCCACCTGTTGTGTGTTCAAAGGAAAACAAAACCTCTTTTGTTCTCACAGACTCTTGTGTGAAGTGCAAATGTATTATCACCTCAAGCTGTGGAATTTGGGGCCATTCTGTCTAGGATTCAGACAAATCCAATTGTGTAGATATTATATTACAATTGCCACAACTATACTTTATCTGCATCCAGGGATTCCCAATTTGTATGTAAAAATACCCATTGTCTCTTCTTATTTACTTTTACTCAGAAAGCTTGTTTTTTTCAGTTGCCCTTGGTAGGTTAACAAAAACATTGCCATCTGTTCTTAGCTCCTGAGTTATAACTTGAATTGGCTGACCACAAAAATGGTGTCTTGCGATCTCATTTCCAAAATGGAGTCTTGCGGCCATTCGCAAGATGGCGTCGCTGCGATTAAATTTTATACTGAACTTGTCTCACTCAATTATTCAGCTTCGACATTCTGATTACAGGTGATAATGGATTTAACTTTTATGCATATAACAATGTTTACGGTATATGCCATTGTTCTCAAGACTGTGTACAGGTCAAAGTGTATTTAGAATTTCCTAGACTAGGGATAATTGTTTGGAGATTTTCATAAAAAGTGAGAAAGGAAAAGGAATTGTAGGATCTTGACTGCCACCTAGTGGAGAAAACCAGGTAAAGTTGATTATGTAACACTCGTCAATGTCAATAAGTTGTGTTTCTTGGAAACTCCAATATGGAGCTGACAAAATTCTAAATTGTCACAGTGGGGGGGACTACTAATGCTCAAAGAATCTGTTATTCATCCATGTAGGCAAATCAAGTCAACAGCAGGATATCTGAAGACTGCAGACGGATCGGGAGGAAGACGTCAGATTGGGTAGGAAAGATCAAGACATTCTAAAGGACTGATATCTCAAATTTCCTATTCTAGATGCTGACAAGGCCCAGCTGCGGACAGATGATATTCCTGGTAGATGACGAAGATAACCGGATGAGACATAGATTGAAATAATCGGGATCATCCAGAAGTGTGCCCTCACCCCATTGGGTGAAGATAACATAATAAGAACAATAATAAATTTTCTTGACTTTTAGAACTACGAAGATTATATTGATTCTCTCCAAATTGAATTCTCTCTCATTTACCACCTGTATGATCAACCTACATTAACACATATGCTAATATAGTGAAGGATTGCATTACAACCCCAAGTTTGAATGTGCCTACAGATAATAATATGTGAACAGGCAAAGTCATGTATAATAATAATTATTGAAATTGTTCCTTTAAACATCCTAAATAATGTAGTCTCATTTCTCCAGACTTCCTTTATAGGTTCAATGAGATCCCACATGCTACCCATGGTCCCATATAGATCCGCTGAGTGCGTATAAGGTTTGCTCTACCCTCTTGAAATGCATTATTAACGGTTCAATGACCGACTTGTGTCATACCATTTAGAACATTGAATAATAAATTATTATGCATGACTGGAAAGGTTAAGATTGTGAGAGTTTATGTTTACTATCAAAGGGTGGGCTGTCGAAGTTGGATAATTGGATATGATCGCTTGCAATTATTATCTGACGATTTAGTTATCTATGGTCTGATGACGAATTGCTTGGACTCTACTCTGCGTCAGCGCAATTCCGATATGCACAAATATATATTTATATCACTACAGAAATTTGGTCAGAGTGTGGAAGACAGGTTTAATGTGTATGTCTGTGGGTGTTTGCATATGTTTTGATAGACTCCACATACTGATACAGTATGCCTGTGACAAATAATTAAAAATGTAACACGGTCTGAATGCAAGGTTGGGAATCATTGTCAGAGGCCTGCAATTAAATACCTTTTTGTTCGGTGCTGTTTTGGTTCATAGGAACTGACACCTATACTCTAATTAAACGGAGAGGGGCCTGTTGCAAGCTACCAGACAGAGTGGCAACGGCAAACAGCTGGGGGTCCCCCCTGCTTAGAAATAAACCTTTATTTACAACTTAGAATTTGGTTCAGGCAATGTCTAAATATTAAAATAATGCCAGTAAATAGTTAAAGCTAGGTATATATATATATATATATATATATATATATATATATTAATCCATCACAAATACACTGAATTACATAGCACACACATTTAGACTTACATGGTTACACATCTCGTATGTGTAACTATATGCACACAGCCACATATACACACAACGCATACTAGCGAATTTACACAATTATCTTACACTCACATATGCATGTACTTATAAAAAGGTTCCTTCACAGTAAACGTGATATTAGAGGATTTATTAGCATATAATTTATGTTGTGAAATGTATGTATATGATATTTAAGGTACAGAATATTAGACATGTCATGTTTGGTATAATTCTAAATCCCTTTTTATGTGCAGATCATTGGTTCCATCCACAAGGAAATCGCATCATGCGTCTGCAAGATATGAATTATAGGTTAGAATGTATCTTTGTATGCAGTGTTTTTTAATTACTGTAGTTCTTCAGAGGAAAACCTACTCAGAGAAGCAGTTGGAAAGCTGATCCATAACTCTGATGACACCATATGAACTAACCAATGAATGGAGTGACTTGAAGCAAGAACCAATGAGCATCTGTTATTCTGTGCCTTTGTTGTCTCTGAAACCTGTACCAAATATAGGCTTGTGAGCTGGGGCAGTAGTCAGTCATTTCCTCCATATCCTTGGGTGACGGTGACTGCAGATTTAGGATTGAAATACTGCATACTGGGCCAGTGCACATGCGTAAGTATCGGTTTGTACCTTTTGTATTTACTTGCTTTTTGCGCTAATTGTGCTAGATGAAAGCGTGTAACTTTCTTTTATTGCAATAAAAACTTTTTGTGTGTTGGAACCACAATTGGATTGGAAAGCAATTATTTCTTATACAACTTGTATCGCTAAACAGCGATATTTAGGGTGTATTCATAGAATGAGACCCTCTGTTCTCTCTGCCTAAACACTTGTTTCCAGCTTCATTAATTGGACTCTGTTCTCTCTGCCTAAGCACTTGTTTCCTGCTTCATTAATTGGACTTTGTTTTCCTGCCAGTAACTTGTAATTCAGCCACACATCACTTGGAATTTTAATTTTTTTGCAAGTTTATATATTTATTTTATTTATTAACAGTTTCTTAGATAGCGCAACAAATTCCAATGCGTTTTACAATTTGAATTAACATTATACTGCGTTGTAAAAGACATATATACATAAAAGACATTTATAAGGGTAAGAGGGCCCTGCTCGCAAACTTACAATCTATAGGGAAATAGATGTGATACACAAGGATAGGTGCTACATATTGCAAATTGGTCCAGCCCGATTGCATTTGTTCTTGGTGGGCTGTATAATCCAATCACATTGGAAAGTTGGCCTAGGGTTAGGAGGATGTTAAATTGAAGACAGAGAAGATGTGATAGGTGTTTACTATAAGAGGAGAGTTAGATAGGGAGCTACAAAAGGTTAGGTGGGCTGTCCTGGAATCTGATAAGCTTGTCTGAAGAGGTGAGTTTTCAGAGAACGCTTGAATGTTTGGAAACTAGTGGAAAGTCTTATTGTGCATGGGAGGGCATTCCACAGGGTGGGTGCAGCCCGAAAAAAGTCCTGTAACCGTGCATGGGAACAAGTAATGCGCAGGAATGAGAGACGCAGATCTTGTGCAGAGCGGAGATGTCAGGTTGGAAGATATTTTGAGATAAGTGCAGAGATGTATGTTGGTGTGGTTTGGTTAATAGCTTTATGTGTGAGTGTAAGTATTTTAAATTGAATATTGTAGAAGACCGGCAGCCAATGGAGGGACTGACAGAGTGGATCAGCAGACACTGAACGTTTGTGAGAAAGATCAACCTCGCAGCTGCATTCAAAATGGATTGTAGAGGGGAGAGCCTGTTTTTTGGGAAGACCAATAAGAAGACTATTGGAGGAGAGTGTGCAGGTGATAAGGTTATGATCTGAGAGAGGGAAAGGAGAATTAGTGAAATCAGAGTGAGCATAGTCTGGTAAATAAAAGATCAAGGCAGTGGCCATCTTGATGAGTAAAGGAGTCAGTCCATTGGGAGAGGCCAAGAGAGGATGTTAAGGAGAGAAGTTTGGAGGCATGATGGGATTGTGGACTGTCAATGGGGATACTGAAATCACCCATAATAATGGTGGAGATGTCAGAGGAAAGGATGTGAGGGAGCCAGGAAGAAAAATGTTCCAGAAATTGATTGGATGGTCCAGGTGAACGATAGATAGCAGCAATGCGCAGAGAGAAAGGAGTGAAAGTCCTAATAGAATGTACTTCAAATGATGTAAATGTAAGGGATGGTACCTGTTGAATAACTGTGTATGTAAAAGATTGGGACAGTAGTATTCCTACTCCACCTCCTTTACTATTACTAGGCCTGGAGGTGTGTGTGAAGTGTAGACCACCATGTGAGAGCGCTGCAGGGGATGCAGTGTCTGTTTGTGTGAGCCATGTTTCTGTTAATGCCAGAAGATTGAGGTTATTTGAAATAAAGAGGTCATGGATGGAAGTTAGTTTGTTGCAGACAGAGCGTGCGTTCCATAAGGCACATTTCAGTGTTTTGGAGGGTGATGGGAGGCATGTGATGTGTCTGAGGTTTGCTGGATTTATATTCCGTTGTGAGTAGGGCATGTGGGTAGGGCCTGGATTTGGTGATATGTCACCAGCTAATAGAAGTAGAAGGAGAGATATATAAATATAGTTATGGGTTTTGTATGAAAGTTTTTTATGGTGACAGATTGTGGATGGTATGGTCAATTTAGAAAGATAAGTAAATAGCTCATGTGTATTCACAAGAGGGGAGTAGATTATTGAGGCTGCAATGTGTACAGTGGGGTGAGCTGCAGGGAGAGTAAAGGATGCAATAGCCTTAGAGAATATGCCATGGAGCGAAATAAGAATGAATAATATTTGGTACATGATGATTTAGAATAAAAAGAGAAAATCCTTAGAATACAAATACTTATAGTTTGCATTTAGAAATTACCTGCTTTTTGATGTTGTTCAATGTTTGTTCAACTGTATTTTAACTGTTCATTTTGATACTTTATGCATAGGATACTTCATGCATGGGGATGCCCAGCTCAATCGAGCCCAGCTCTCTAGATCTGACTAGTAAGATATACTGTGGCTGATTAACATAGGCTACATCTGAGACATGTCCAGCTGACCTAAGGTGTTAAATTGCCTTGTGTTTGACTATGAAAACAACAGCCCAGTATGCCATCATAAACTATGCTTCACTAACAACATCACAAAAATAGGAAATGACTATTGCAACAATTTAAAATATCACATACATTTAAATAAGTTGAATGAATAAAGTTCAGAGTATGATTGCAGGAGGGTGGAGATCACATACATTTAAATAAGTTGAATGAATAAAGTTCAGAGTATGATTGCAGGAGGGTGGAGATCACATACATTTAAATAAGTTGAATGAATAAAGTTCAGAGTATGATTGCAGGAGGGTGGAGATCACATACATTTAAATAAGTTGAATGAATAAAGTTCAGAGTATGATTGCAGGAGGGTGGAGATCACATACCTGAGAGATGAGAAAAGAAGATTGTTAGGTCCAGATAAATGTAATTGTTTTTTAACTGTTCATTTTGATACTTTATGCATAGGATACTTCATGCATGGGATGCCCAGCTCTCTAGATCTGACTAGTAAGATATACACCATTTCATGGTCATAATACTCCCATTAAACCTGCTGCATTTCAATACTACAAAGCCATTCCAGTTTTTTCTCCTGCATTCACCCCAGGTTAAAAAAAATATCCAAACCTCACAGTTTGCACTGGCAACATGGATTCGGCCACTGGACAGGAGTCTAGAATGGATTTGCTAACAAAAAATGGCAGCTGCTCAATCAATCTAGCAGCACTAATCAGGTGCATGAAAGGGAGGGGTCATACTAAGTAGAAAAAGGAGGGGGTTTAACCCCCTATTGTTCCTCAGCACACTGAATAGTACCTGCAACAATATATGAAAACTATATGGTCATAGAAATCAGAGATATTAGTTGCATGCATTTGCAAATACATAGGAAGCTGCTAGGCCACGTCACGGCTTCTCTGTCACTAGCAGTCCCTAACACTAAGGGGTTCACATCTGGGGCGCAGTGCACCCCGAAAAATGTCCAGCCCAGGACCCCCCCAGGGCATCACACGAAAAATGGAAAAAGAGTGACAGTGCAGTGTAAAGTATAGGTGTGTAAGACTCATTAATGAGTGTAGGAAAAAGGGGTTAAAATATATGTGAATTTTAACCCCTTTTTCCTACACTCATTAATGAGTCTTACACACCTATACTTTACACTGCACTGTCACTCTTTTTCCATTTTTCGTGTGATGCCCTGGGGGGGTCCTGGGCTGGACATTTTTCGGGGTGCACTGCGCCCCAGATGTGAACCCCTTAGTGTTAGGGACTGCTAGTGACAGAGAAGCCGTGACGTGGCCTAGCAGCTTCCTATGTATTTGCAAATGCATGCAACTAATATCTCTGATTTCTATGACCATATAGTTTTCATATATTGTTGCAGGTACTATTCAGTGTGCTGAGGAACAATAGGGGGTTAAACCCCCTCCTTTTTCTACTTAGTATGACCCCTCCCTTTCATGTACCTGATTAGTGCTGCTAGATTGATTGAGCAGCTGCCATTTTTTGTTTGTTTGGTATGAGAGGCATGAAGGAGCCAGCATTAGTAGGGCATGCTGGTTCTAGTAGTGCTAGTTGGAGTTCCCAGGGGTGACTCTCAGGTAAGCTGGCTCTCAATGTGGATGCATTTATGTATGTGCCTTTATCAGGAGGCATTACATTTGACAAAATTTATATGTGCCTTTATCATGAGGCCTTATAATTGGTATATTTTACATTTGGGGTGAGTGTTCGGGCGTAAGGCCCCCGGGGCTGGTCTGGCTGGGCCCCCTCATGGCATCACCACTTAATACACATAGTTGCTTCTTACATCACCAATTATGTTTGTATTTTTTTCATGTAATAATTCACATATATTTTAACCCCTTTTTCCTACACTCATTAATGAGTCTTACACACCTATACTTTACACTGCACTGTCACTCTTTTTCCATTTTTCGTGTGATGCCCTGGGGGGGTCCTGGGCTGGACATTTTTCGGGGTGCACTGCGCCCCAGATGTGAACCCCTTAGTGTTAGGGACTGCTAGTGACAGAGAAGCCGTGATGTGGCATAGCAGCTTCCTATGTATTTGCAAATGCATGCAACTAATATCTCTGATTTCTATGACCATATAGTTTTCATATATTGTTGCAGGTACTATTCAGTGTGCTGAGGAACAATAGGGGGTTAAACCCCCTCCTTTTTCTACTTAGAATGGATTTGCTACAGGGTATTGCCAATCAACTGGAAGGCCTGGAGGCCTCGTAGCAGCAACTGGCACAATTCCTCCAGGAAATGTCTCACAGACAAGATGCCTTAGACGCTTCCCTTATCACAGTTAATATTCCAGTGAACACCAATCAGCCCATGCCGACAGTCTCTGTTCCCAGTGCTTCACCTCGTCTGCACTTACCTACGCCCAGTAAATTTGATGGCAACCCCAAGATGTGTTGTGGTTTTCTTAACCAGTGTGATGTTCACTTTACCCTTCAACCCTCCAACCTCCCTACTTCTTAAACCAAAGTGGCTTATATTGTATCTCTGCTGTATGGACCCACATTGGACTGGGTTTCCCCATTATGGGAACAATCAGATCCTCTACTGGATAATTATTCACACTTTCTAGCATCATTCAAAAGAATCTTTGATGAACCCGGAAGGACGACTTCTGCATGCTCCGAAATTATGCGCCTCAGACAAGGGATTCGTCTTGTCAGTCAGTATGTTATCCAGTTTCAAACATTAGCATCAGAATTGAAATGGAATGAGGAGGCATTAAGATTGGCCTTCTGGAATGGCCTTTCTGATCAGCTAAAGGATGACTTAGCCACTTGGGACATTCCTACTAAACTCGACGACCTCATCTCTTTGTGTAATAAGGTGGATTTATGGTTTCTGGATCGACAGGCAGAGAAAAGTAGAAGTGATTGCTCCAGGTTTCGTCCTGCCATTTCTCCCATCACCTCTGCCCTAGGATCCACAGATGATGAACCTATGCAGCTTAGCCGGGCTCGCCTCACTAATGAAGAACGTCAGAAGTGACGCCAAGAAAACCTCTACATGTATTGTGGGGAGTCCGGCCATCTTGTAGCTTCCTGCTCCCGCTGTCCGGGAAACTCCCACTCCTAACCAGCCCTGGGGACACTCGGTTAGGAGTAGTGACTCCATCCTTGAAGTATGCTGAGTCTGTTTTTCCCATAACCCTGGACTTAAAACAAGGTCCTATGTTCGTTTCCTCCCTCCTAGATTCTGGGGCAGCAGAAAATTTATGACCCTCAGATTTGTCAAAAAACTCCAAGTATCCTATATTACCCTCGATCACGTTATCACCCTATTTGCAGTCGATGGCAGCCCTATTGCCAATGGCATAGTTTCCAAACAGATTCGTCCTATGCTGGTTTATATAGGAGCATTTATTCAGAACTCATCAGTTTCCTGATTATTCCCAAGGCATCTCATGATGTGATTCTAGGATACCCCTGGCTATGTAAACACATTCCCAAAATCGATTGGAGTTCCATGCAAGTCCATTCCTGGGGCAATGCTTGTCAAGACTCTTGTCTTCCACACATCAAACCTGTAAGAAAAATTCAGACATCAGAAAAGCTACAATTTCCCATTCCATACAGGTCTTTTTCTGATGTCTTTCCACATCGAGACTGGGACTGTCCAATCGATCTGATGCCATATAAAAATCCTCCCCAAGGTCGTACATACCCTTTGTCTTTGCCTAAAACCAAGGCCATGTCAGAATATATCTAGGAGAATTGGAGAAAAGGCTTCATTATACCATCCACTTCTCCTGCCAGAGCCGGATTCTTTTTGTGTCCAAGAAGGATGGGGGTCTTCGACCCTGTATTGATTATCGGGGACTAAACGATATCATATCACTAAAAAAAACAATACCCTTTGCCTCTCATTACAGGGCAGTTTGATTGTGTCAAAGGAACTACAGTCTTCACTAAACTAGACTTACGAGGTACATATAACCTCATTAGAATTCACTCTGGCGATGAATGGAAGACTGCCTTCAATACGCGAGATGGGCACTTTGCATATTTAGTGATGCCATTTAGGCCTTGTAATGCCCCTGCAGTCTTCCAGGACTTTGTAAATTAAATATTCAAAGACTTACTTTATGTTAACGTGTTTGTGTATCTGGACGACATTTTGATTTTTTTCTTCTGGCCTCAAAGGACATCGATGCCATGTTAAAGAAGACCTGACTCGGCTGAGAAAAAAAACTCTGTACTGCAAAATCAAAAAATGTGTCTTCGAAGTGCCTTCCAGTCTATTTTTATGGTACATTATTACTGGCTCTGGATTGGAGATGGACCCCAAAAAAGTTCAAGCAATTCTGCACTGGTCTCGTCCCACTTCTCTCAGGCAGTACAAAGACTTCTCAGGTTCTCCAATTATTACAGGAAGTTTATAAAAGGATTTTTGTCTCTTGTGGCTCCCATCACAACCTTAACCCGTAAAGGAGCCATTCCCTCCCAGTGGCCTCCCAAGGCAGAGACAGCTTTTCAGATGTTGAATCAGGCCTTTATATTGGCTCCAGTCCTAAGACAGCCAGACACCAACAGGCCCTTTCTATAAGAGGTGGATGCGTCCTCCGAGGCAGTGGAAGCTGATCTCTCGCAGAAATTCGAGGACAACAAGATCCATCTGTGTTGGTTCTTTTCTAAAAAAATTTCTCCAGCAGAAAGGAACTATGCCATCAAAGAACAGGAATTGCTGGCGGTCAAGTTAGCCTTCGAGGAGTGGCATTATCTTCTCGAATGTGCCAAATTCCCGTTTACTGTATACGCCAACCATCATAACCTGCTGTTCCTAAAAAATATCCAATGCATCAGTCCATGGTTGGCGCACTGGGCCATATTCTTTTCACACTTTAATTATTTCTCTCTGAACTATCATCCTGGATCTCTCAATCAGAAAGTCGATGCTCTGTCATGCTCCTTATCTTCAGATAGCAATATGCAAGTCCTCAGAGAAATCCTGGTCCTCGACTCAAGGGTCTTTCCAACCATTCATATACAACCTCCTCTTGGAAAAACCCTTGTTGATCTGGAGTTACGAAAGTAACTATTGTCTTGGGCTCATTCATCCCACTTTGCTGGCCACACAGGTATTTGTAAAACATTAGCATTTCTGCAGCACTCCTATTGGTGGCCAAGCATGAAATCAGAGGTGGCTGAGTTCATTGCCTCTTGCACTCAGTGTGTTCAACACAAATCATCTAGACAAGCCCCTGCTGGAGATCTGGTGCCTCTCCCTATTCCTACTCATCCATGGACCCATCTGTCCATGGATTTCATGATGGACTTGCCGGTGTCCAATGGCTACAACACCATCTGGGTGGTGGTCAACCATTTCTCTAAGATGGTCCAGTATGTACCACTCAAAAAACTACCCTCCACTTCCGAATTGGCTCAGTTATTCGTACATCACATATTTCACCTGCACGGACTCCCAGCTGAAATTGTATTGGACCGTGGCGTACAGTTTGTGGCCAAATTTTGGAGATCTCTCTGTTCCACTCTACAAGTTAAACTAAATTTCTCTACAACCTATCACCCTCAAAGTAATGGATCTACAGAAAGGGTAAACCAGGATCTGTACACCTTTCTAAGGATCTACATGTCATCCTCCCAAGATAATTGGTCTGACTGTCTTCATTGGGCAGAGTTCGCAAATAATTCTTCTTACCACTCCTCATCCAGTAGGTCACCAGTCTATGTGGTTGATGGTCTCCATCCTAGAGTTCCTGATTTCAAAGACCTGCCAACTTTTGATGTTCCTGCAGTTGGTTCAATACTACAGAAATTCACTCAGATCTGCACCCAAGTTCATGGTACTGTACTCTCCTCAAGACCTCTCGGCAATACAAAAAAGGGGCAGGTAGAAGAAATAGAACTGTTTCCAAAATGCAAATGGGGGATCAGGTGTAGCTTTCCACTCGCAACCTATGCCTCAGGGTTCCATCCATGAAGTTTGCACCCCAGTTCATCAGTCCTTTTCCCATCATTGAGGTCATTAACTCTGTGGCTTACTGACTAAAACTCCCTTCTTATCTTAAGATTCCAATTCGTTCCACATTTCCCTACTAAAACCTCTCATTCTCAATAAATTCCTCACGGTCCTACCATCACCTCCTAAAGTTCTCACTGAGAAAAGGGTAGAATTCGAAGTGAAGCAAGTCTTGGACTTCCATTTCCGATATGGACATTTACAGTACCTGCTGGATTGGAAGGGATACGGCTAAGAAGAATGATGCTGGATTAAAGCAGAGGATGTTCACGCTACTAGCTTCATTTGCAAGTTCCATGCTTCTAATACAGAAAAGCCTAGGACATGTCCAGAGGCCACTTGTAAAGGAGGGGGTGCTGTCATGACCAAAGGTGTTGTACCTGGTGGTTCGCAGTCTCTGCCTGTGCAGGTGCTTTGACACGATAGTACCAGTGGAGGTGCTGGTGTCTGGAGGTTGGTGCGAGGTGCGCGTGGTGGTTCCAAGGGTACATGCAATCTGGTGACAGGTGAGACTGGCAGTGCTACCATGCTGGGGACTACTGGGGGCACTGCCATCTTGGTTTTGGGCATGTGACCTGAATAGGTCAATCAGGTTGGAGCTTGTGGCAGGTGACTCTCAGCAACCTATCATGCACCTTCCCATGGTACTTAAGGGTGTTTGGCACACCCTCTAGTTGCCAGTGCAATGTGTACACAGCACAAGCTGTGTGAGAGTTCTCTCTGCTCCTTAGCTCAGTGTGATTATTGCAGTCCCAGCAGTGTTCCGTTTCCTGCTCTGTCTCCAACTCAGGCTGATCCAAGATACCCACATCTACTCCCATTACTCACCCTATGGTTTGTAATCCCTCCAGCATTCTGGACTCAGAACCCACTCTAGTACTTCAGACCTCTGTTCCTCAGTCACATCTCCATTGGGCTTAGTTTTTTATGCCTAAACACTTGTTTCCATCTTCATTAATTGGACTCTGTTTTCTCTGCCTAAGCACCTGTTTTCAGCTTCATTAATTAGACTTTGTTTTCCTGCCAGTCACTTGTAATTCAGCCACACATCAACTGGATTACTTTTTTCCTCTCAGTTTATATATTTATTACCGGTTCATGAATCATAATACTCCTATTAAACCTGTTGCATTTCAATACTGTAAAGTCGTTCCAGTTTTCTCTCCTGCATCCACCCAGGGTTCAAAACATAATCCAAACCTGACAATGGCATTGCAAGATACAAAAGAACATGGATGCCCCAGTAAAGTACAGTAATATACACTGCCTGTCAAACACACACAATCTTGGCACAGCCCATGATGAAAAGTGGTGCATGATGTAATTGTCATTGGGTTCTCCCATCCACCTTTATGTTGTATATTAAAAGGGACATGCACAGTTTAACAAACCAAGCACTTCAGCGACAGAGACTGACAATTTTTTTGGCTAAAGTGCTTAATTTGTTTGGGCCCCCACAAAACAAACTACCAATGGACTTAGGGCAGCTAACAGTGTTGTTAATCGTCTCTACAGTTCGAAGATGTTGTTATTATACTTATCCTCATAAGTGTTGTTAACATCATCATCACACTATATTAGTTCATCCCCACTAGAATCCACCATTACAGAAGTCTCTGTACTTTGTTGTAATTAGCAGCAAAGGTCTTCCTTGTAGAATTTGTAGCTAATTTTTGTAGCTTCCTAGGCCAATCACTCACACGGTTCCCAGCTGTGCTAAACACTCTTTCCAAGTATACATGGGAGTATGGGCAGCTTAAGCAAAGCAAAGCTAGTTTGTGCAAGGGGCTCCAAATTCCCTTTTTTTCCTCCCAGTATTCAAAGGATCTGTGTGACATGCTAATGTATACATTGCCATTAAAATAATCCTCCACCATTCCATTGATGCTTAGTATTTCAAATTGAATCATGGAAAAAGTGTCAAAAATTGTGGCCAATTCATTTAAGCCTGAGCAGATGTCATAATGTTGTATTCCTCTGGTGAGCTGGGTCTCTTGGAAAAAGTATTTTTTTTTCCTGGCAGCAGTATTTGCAGGAAAAACTGATTAAGAAGACATGGTCATATCATGTGCCACTTGAGCTGACAACTTGCTTGCAATGAGCTCTTTGCATCACCTGGGTCAGTTTATAAGAAAGATATTACATAGGACTTAACCCTAGGATCAATCAAGGTTTTCAAAATGTAGTGATCCAATAGCAAGATGTTGCAAACTCTGGTCCTGGTGAAGAGAATAAAGAACTTGATATACAAGTCCAACATATTTAGCAAAATCATGTTGTTTCATCTCCTCCTTTAGTTTCTCTAGCTGCTTTTCCATTAGTTTAACTAACAAAATCACCTGACTCAGACTGACTGTATCTGAACTCACTTTATTGGTTGCTATTTTAAATGGTTTCAGTATCTTGCATAAAATGGAGAGTATTCTACACTGTGCTGGAGTAAGGTATATTTTCTGTCCTCTCCCTATGCCATAGCTTGTAGTGTAGGTTTGTATGGCTCTTTGCTGTTCCACCAGTCACTGAAGCATATAATAGGTGGAATGCCAGTTGGTGGGATTGCAAATTGAACTGTTCTTGCAGCTGCTGCAATCCTTTACATGCAGTTGTTGAATGCCACAAATGACCAAGAATATTATGGACCACAGACAGCATCTTCTGCACACACCTGTCATTTAAAAAACAAAAAAACAGCTGGTGATACAAAGAGTAGCCTGCCTTTGAATGAGCTGGCACTGTATGTTAGATACTGCTGCTGCTGTTACTGAAGATGATACACTCACTCAGTGGGCTGTCACAGTCATTTAATCTTTTGTTTGACCAATATCGCTTGTCCACATATCTGTGGTTAAGTGGATAATGGGTACAATGGCAATTTCTAGGCCAAGAACTAGTTTTCTTATAATGTTCCAGTACAGGCGAGGAATTGCTGTTCTGGTGAAATGGAATTAAGATAGAATTTGATCTCAACTAACTGCTAAAGAGCAGATGCATTGATGGAAGATATTGGTTGCAGATCTAATGCTAACATATGCATCATGGCTTCAGTGATCCACTGTGCAACTGGATGACAGCTTTCATACTTGATTCCTCTTGCAAAGGATTGTTTCAGAGTCAATTGATGTTTAAAAATACTAGTCTTCTTGGACCCCTTCTGTGGTGAAGATTCAATCTCAGTAGCAGCAGCAGCCCTAGCTTGCAAGGATTCTTCTGTGGAATCCTGGATAGGAGAGGAGTCAGTTAGCCTTCGCAAACTATGACTATTAATGAAGAGATTGGATTGCATGAGCTGGGATCTATCCTGGACTGCTTGTAATTATTTTACTGGATTTTTGAGATTTTCCCATATAAATAATTTGCATGAACTCGCTGCAAATGATGTAACAGGGAGGAGGTTCACAGATGGTTACCGTCCCTACCTATATTTACTTTGGCCTCAAAAATGGTATAGATGACTTGACAAATGTTGTCAGGATTTCAGCAAAATAATTTTACACAAAAGATACTGGAGGTGGCTTTTTTTGGGCCTACTGCCAGACATGACAATGTCCATCTTATCACATGGAAGAAATTCTGCCACTGGTGGCTGACTTACTTTGATACAAACAACATCCTCCTTCTGCATATTTTTAACCTATTTTTGTCCAACACATTCATCATCAACATCCTCATTAGTGTCAGATACACTAATATCTCCCTCATCCTGTTGCACTTCCATAGTAGCATCCTCAATTTCTATGTCACCCTCTTTACTTTTACTGCTACTCATCATCACATTTGCAGAGGGTGCAGAAATGGTGAAAGGAGGCTTCTAGGATCATAGTGTCAGAAATTTCAGACTCAAACAACACTCGTGGACCTTAGACTCTCCTCAGGGATTACTGAAGTTTGTGAAAACACACCTTGTTCTTCAGCCTTAGTGTTCTTTTTGTGCATGATTTGCCTGTTTTAAAAGTGACACCTTTAAATTCAGAGCAAGATGGTGTTGCATGTGAAGTAACAGAGATGCCTGACTGTGTTTGGCTCAATCTTCCGCAATAGGCATTCGTATGCATGAAATAGCAGTAACAGGACAAACATTCACAAATAAAGGCCATGGTCTGAGCCATTGCATGTGGTGTATGGAATGCTGGCAATGTTATAATTTTCAGCAGAAAATGTGCTCATTATTATTAGAGGTGATGTTTTTTCTGTAACATTGTGAAATATTGTTTAGATTTCAGGTGCTCTTTCTTAAACCTTCTTTCCCCTTGATTAGCTTTAGTAGAAGTACTATCATGACTGGCAGCAGCCACAGCACTAGTACTGGGTTGCTGCTTCTGCTCTTCTAGCAACTGATTAATGATTTGTTTTATATTTGACACCAGCAATGAAACAATTTATATACACATTAGATTTGTTTTGGGGTGCAGATTAAGGGTGGGACAAAACCACACACACCATCACTTACACTGGAAGGATAACACACTATGCTATTTGTTTGCACTAATGACTTTGTGTTTTAAACAAAAAAAAACTGGAAATTGTTTGCATGCACTTGGATGAATAGGTGTTTGTGAGAATTGTTTTGGGGTACAGATTAAGAATGGGATACCACCACACACACTGTCACCTACAATTGAAGGATAAAACACTATGCAACTGTTTTTGCACTATTGACTGTTTTTTACACACATACACATACACACACACAAGCAATTGTTTGCACACACTTAGAGATGTAGGTCTTTGTGAGAACTGTTTTGAGGTGCAGATTAAGGGTGGGACACCACCACACATGAAATAGTAATATACGCTGTGTCGCTTATCTGAAATGAACACACTTCTTGAAATGCAGTACACAATATAATTTTTAGCACAGTATTTTCTGGATAGATAAACAATAAGTATACTGCAGAAAAAAAGGTGCAAGTTTACCTTAAGAAACAAAAAAAAATCAACAGCAACACAGACAGTAGCTAGCCTGTTTGTCTGCACTGCAGTCTGTGAGCATGCAGTGTATGTGACAAATATACATACACTGACAAGTGATGATAATGCCTGCAGTCCAGTGCTTAAAGTGGTCCTAGAGACATGCCCCTCCCCCATCCTAGGTACTTTTATAATAAAGGGACAGTGCACGCCATAAAAATGGGCGTGGTCTCAAAAGAAAGGGGCATGGTCACACAATAGTATCTCCAATTCAAATTATGCCACACAGTAGCACAATCTTATTCACATTACACCACATATAGTGCCCCTGATTCACATTACACCACATAGTAGTGTCCCTTATTCAAGTTATGACAAACAGTAGTGCTCCTTTCACACAATGCCCACATTAGTGCCCTAATACACATAATGTCCACAGTAGTAGTGCCCCTATACAATGTCCACAGCAGTAGTGCACCTTACACATTATGCCAACAGCAGTAGTGCCCCTTATGCAATGCCCACTGTAGTGGTGCCCTTTTGCAGTCCCCACACCGGTAGTGCCCCTTATGGCGCCTGTTATAAAATCATCATTAGCACCTAATTAACTCAATTCTAACATTCTTAAAATGATCAGTGACCTTCATTAGGATGTATAAAGAGAGAATATGTGGAAATCTGATTCACAAAACCAAATTTATGAACCTTAAAGCAAGTAAAACAAAAAAATTTAAAAGGCGCAGTGTGCCTAAGAGGCCACCCTGGACAAACCTACATATTTCCACAAGATACCCACAACCTTTGTAATTTTCATTCATAAAATGAGCAAAATACACAAAATTGTGAGAAAATAAAAAGAAATATGTACCTTCAAAAGTCGGACGAGTTTGAGCACAATGAGCCTGATAGGCCAGGAAGGTCATTACTGCACTCCATGCAAGCTGACTAGGGGGGTTTCAAACAGCAACTAGGACAAACTGGGACTTAATTAGTTTAAAAAATTACTGTAAACAGAAAATTACCCCGAGAGGCCTACGTCCCAAACTTTTCTCAACATTTGAATTGTGTTCTGAGAATTTACAAAAGGAGTGGGAGAACAGTCTACTGAAATGCTCTCATGAGCTAATGGGAATACTGATCAAACATGACCATCTGGTTCTAGAAGAATGTACCAGAGAGGTTGAAAAACTAGGCCAGACATTAGAACTATGGGAACAAAACCCCATATTTCAAAACTCCTTTAAAATCAAAAAGGAATTAGAGGATCATGATAAAACAATAATCGAATGTAAACGTAATAAATTCAGTAGAGGCAAATGTGACTTTTCCTCAGGAAACATGTTTCATTGGAGCAAACCACAAAGAAGAAGACACACGGATCCTCTAGATCATACACCATCTTCATCAGAAACAGACATCTCTGAAACAGAGGTCTTCAGTGATTATAGTCTTCACTCCAAAAACCCATTAGCCCATTCTTCACACTTCAGGTCTTTTTTAGAAGAAACCAGGGGTACCCATGGATGCCCCGCAAATCCAAAACGAGGTGGGGGGAGAAGAGGAAAAGAAAGTTGGCAATCTCAATAAGAGAGTCAATACTCAACAAGGACCAACAAGAGGTAGTAATTTCAGCCTCAAAATTTAAGATTATTAATCTATCTGAACATATCCTCACTGAAGCTCAATCCCAGGTTCTGAGTAAACGTCTCTCTTTTTCACCAACTAATCATTTCAACAGATTCAAATGGGAAACAAACTTGAGACTCTTTGGGAGGAAACTTCTGTTAAACAAATTTCACAACTCCAGGCGTAATCATCCTGATGACACTAACATTAAGATCAACACATAGAATGTCTCTCAATTGGAAGTTGATGCACTCCTAGCTTTGGAAGAATTAGCCCAAGACACCGAGATACAATCAACCCATCCGAGACCTATATTTTTTCCATCAGAGAACATATGCCCTGAAGTTGGTGTTTTTCTCAGACTGGTGTCAAATAACTTTTATAATATCTATAAACAACAAAGATATCGCAAACCAATCAATAATCTTAACCTACCACTCAGGAATGCTATGGAAGAAATAAAAAACTGGGAAGATGTCGTGATCAAACCGTCAGATAAAGGTGGAAACATTGTCATTTGGCCACTCAAATGTACCTTAAGGAAGCCAATAAACAACTACAAGATGCCTCCTGCTATCAAACAACTTTGTTTGACCCTACCGAGAATTTTAAAACCCGGTATTCCAGGATTATAGATAAGGCCTTCCACAATGGTACAATAACAAAAATGGAGTATGATTACCTAAAGGTATCACACCCAAGAACCCTGACATTTTACCTTCTACTGAAGATTTATAAAAACCTGGTGAACCCACCGGGTAGACTAATAATATTAGGAAACAGAGGACTTCTGGAGAAAGCCATTTGTTTCCTGGACATCCAATTTAGACAACATGTCCTTAGTCTTCCATATTATACTAAGGACACAACTGATGTTCTGAGAAAAATACATATCACCCTTGATAATAAGCAACTTCTTGTTAGTCTTGATGTTGAGTCCCTCTACACTTCTATTATTCACAACTAAGTGATTCAAGCAGTCAAATACTTTCTCACCATGGAAGGATTGGGAGACTTTCAGGAGTTTCTCATGGAATGCCTGGATTTCATCCTACATCATAACTACTTTACCTTCAATAATCACTTTCACATCAAAACTAGAGGTACTGCGATGGGGGTGGTCTGTGCACCCACATATGCCAACCTCATTTTGGGGTGGTGGGAGAGGGAACATGTGTTCCAAGATCACAATGAGTCTCATACCCAACACATCATTATCTGGATGCCTTATATTGATGACATCCTGATGATTTGGGATGGATCAAAGAATGAACTGGATAATTTTGTCGACCTTCTTAATAATAATGATATCAATCTGAAACTGACATGTGACAGCAGCAGTACCAGTATTGCATTTTTGGATCTCAGAATCCTCAGAGGAGAGAACAACAAAATCTACACAGAAATTTATAGGAAGGAGACATCCACGAACAGTATACTCCATAGTGATAGTTCTAATTTTAGTATTCATTTTCATCTATTAATATCCTGGAAACTAAAACACTGAACATACCTGGGCACCCATATTGACATGCCAAGCATCAGCACGAACAAACTATAACTTGGTAGTTCTTCTCACACCTCTATCAATCATTTATCTTTTTACCACTTTTCACCTATCATTTTTTCTTACAATATCATAATCATCATTTTCCCTTTCTTTTTATTTTTATTCACTTCATGTCCTTTCACAATTTACACAATATTAATTACAAATGACCAACTCATTAGATTTTCTCCCTCATGTCCAATTGATTTTTATTCCTATTCTCATTTATCTATCAATCTTTATTAGTAAATTTTTATTTTGTATTATTTATTATCTTTTATTAATTAATTAATTTTTTACTCCGGCTGTTGTCTAAATATATATTGTATTTGTCATATATTTTTCCCCACTATATTTAAAATATAATATTCTTTTTGACCTCATAAACTCGCGACTCCATCTTCTTTCCCCTTCCTTTCTTATATTAATTTTCTCTTTTCAGACACTCATATGTGTCATGCTTTTTGTGCAGGCAGTTAACTGGCACAATTATGATTTATATGTTAGCAATTGATGTTAGTCATTTTTTGTAAACAGCTTATTCACTTACTTGTAAATTGCCTGTCAAATTAATGTGTGTATAAGTTGTTCCTGTCCGGGCTAATTAAATCTTTGCTTTTAAAATAATTTTTCTGTACCTTTCAATAGCACTACTTTCCACTGGTCCCACGTTGCCATATAATTAAATATCACAGTTTGTTTACATATGCTAATTACCTAGCTTGGGAATACTCCTCCATTCTAACTATTAATATGATTGGCTGTCTGATCCACCCTTGTCATTGGCCGGCTGTACAGCCACTCTAGAACACAGCCCCATTATTGGGCAGACGTCATGTAAAAGGCAGGAAACAAGAGCTAACTCCGGTGATCAGTTGACCAAGCCTCCCAGCGAAACGCGCATCCTCCTTGCTATTTGCACACAGCATGCTGATCTCTGACACACCACACCAGCAGCTTTGACCCACGGACTGTCCTTGTGAGGTACCTTTCTATTGCCCCCATGCACTCTCTCATCTGAGTCCCAGCCTGTGACTCCCCTGCAATGCTGGAGAGTAACAGGGGAGAGACTCAGCTCCATTCTCAGACAGCAAAATCGCTGTCTGTTGTTTCCCCTGGGATAAACGTTGCACTCGCTCTCATCCCCTGTTTCTCATAGACAGGGGAAAGCAGAAGTGACTCCACATTTTTACATCCCAGGCCTTACTTCTTTCAGTAGTCCTTACCAAAACACATGTGCTCATTCATATGTATGTAACTTCATCACATGTCATATATAATAACAAATTATGATGATATCTAGCACATGCATTGACTAATTTTTCTATTAATTCCTAACTGTTGTTTGGTATAATAACAATTCATTCTTATGTCCAGCACATGCATTGATCAATCTGTTTATTAATCCATAGCTGCTTTTTGGTATACAACACCGCTTGATTGTGTCTTTCTGCTGAATCCAATATGAACTATTGATTTTGGATAAAATCCAACAGTTCAGATATTTCCATGTTCACATTTGTAACATGGGAACATAGACCTTGCTATTGTAACTAAATATAAATGGATACATAGTGGATATATTGGTCCAGCATATATCTCCACTTGCCAATTGTCAAATAGGGACATAAACTTTGAAGTTGAAATTTATTGACTTAATTTATATAGGTACTCTATGCCTGATGTTGTGTACCATTAACAGACATTACAAATGTTACCATAAAAGTTAATTTATTTAATTTCTTTAAGGTGTGTGTTTTTCATCTGATCGACTGCTATTTATAAGAATGTTGATCATGACCAGAGATCTAACATATTAAAACTATTTACGCCCTACACATTTGCTTTGTTGTAATCCATCACGCTTCTTTATAGATTGTGCTAGGGGTAAATAACTTTTTCACCCTAGATAGGAGCAGATTACATATCAATATCTTAAACCTGATTGGACTTACATTTTTGTCCCTGATATATATATATATATATATATATATATATATGTGTATTATATAATGTGTACCTCACCCTTTGGGGAGAATTTCTTTAAAAAAAAGATGTGTATTAAACGTTAAGTTTTATTTTACACCAATCATTTCATCACTGTCTATTTCTCAGTGTATTATATATAAGAGTGCCCCTACAAAGGCATATTTGTCATTTCTCTTTTTGCTCTCTGCAAAAAGTATTTCTAAATGGATTTCAAACAGCACCTAGCGATAGGAAGGTACTAGGAGGGGCAGGCCCTTGTACCCCTTTGCGGCGGAGAGGTGAGCGAGATCAGCTTTGTGGTGCCTGTCAGGCCAGCTGCGCCTGACACAGGGTTAAGAGGGAAGTCCAGGAGTGGAACATTTTGTACCTGGTGGAGGGGATCATGTTGGAGGGCCTGTAAGCTCCCAGACATCTATTCCTGTTTCCAGATCTACAGTACCTATTAAACTTCTAAATCTAACTTTTCCTAACCTAATGCTAATGGCACACTAATGGTACCCGGATAGCTTGCTAATGGCATTTTTCTATTATAGTGACTCACAGTGCTCCAGCCCACAGTCCCACACTGTCTCCTTCCACTCTCCTGTGTTAAATGGCACCTAATCATGAGAGAGGGACTTTCATATGCAATCCAAAACACTTGAGATACAATACTGAGAAGAAGATGTTTTGCCTCATTTTGGGATCTGAACTGGGGGGAAAGACATGAGCAGGTACTCGGAATGACTCGAAACCACAAAGTTTAGGTGTGTTTGGTTTCTAGGAACCCAAATCTGCACATCTGTACTATACACTAAATAACAAATGCTGTAGATAATAAATAAAACCTTTAATTTAGTCTCTAATTAATGTACCAGCAACATCTGTATACTACAGATGTGTTCTCATACACCAAGGCTCTATACACCATATGGATTGAGACACCTGGAGTGAGACATGAGTGGTGTAGCTTTGTGACTTTTTCTTTAAATTTGCATCTTATTCGCTTTGCAGATGCAGCAGTACACCACTCAATGTGTACTACATTTGCTAGTCTGCGACTTTTACCTCACAGGAATTAGTTTAATACACATACAAGGTCACAGATGAAACACAATTCCAGGAAATTTGGCGTAAAATAATCTGCAACCCAGGGCTGGTGCTGAGGTGACTGATGTCCCCCTCTAAATTATAAAATTTCCCCCCTCCCCCCCACCTCTCAAAACCAAATTCAACCTCTGATTATTAATGTGAAGAAAACCTATCCATCCTCAACTTTCCTAATGTCCCCTGCCAGGGGAATAACTAGAACTTTGTGGGCCCAATAGCAAAACTTTTAGGGCTCAACCAGAGTGTATACATATATCTAAATGTACATCCGTCCACTCCTATGTGCTCTCTGAAGCAGAGGTGTCACCAGTGGTTAATGCAAGAAGCGTTTTTTTTATTTATTTATTTATTTATTTGGGATTTGTATGTACTAATTACTATTGATACCTGCTGGTCCACAGATAGATGAATAAATAAATAAATGATCAAACTGCAAACCAAACAAACAAATAAAAAGGAGGTATGTAAATACTTAAATAAAATTAAAAAAGAAGAAAAGAGGATGAGTTACTTTGAATAGAAATGAAGATAAAATAAAATTAAAATAAAAATAAAATCAAACAACAAAAACAAAATGTGGCTAGTGCAAAATTAAAAGAAATTGATAAAGTACCAGTGATATTTAAGCATAAATGTTTACACTCCTTTTGTGGGAATGATAGGTGCCCGCTGCTTTGGTGCAGTGCAAATGGGTAACTGTCCCTATCTTACCCTAAAAGCAGCGTTGTCCTTGGTTGCTGGTGAACATATGCCGCTTGATGCTGTACTCGCTCCCACTCTGCTGTCAGCGGACTGTACCCAGTCTGTTAGCGGGGGTTGCAGCTCAGCATGCAGCGATCTCCGCTGTGCCTCTGGAAATCTTTCTGGCCTCTGGCTCTATTGATGAAAGGTGGCTGGTGGCTTGTGTAGTGGTCTGGGCTCCAACATGTTTCGTCCATAATGGACTTTTTCAAGGAAGCCAGGCTGTTGGTTGTTGCTCTAATTTGTACTATGCTGATTGCACCAATTACTGCAAGTTAATGTAGCTGTGTGATAGATTTTTTTTTTTTTTTTTAACTTTATTAGAAAAAAACCATATATCAGCATAATTGCTGACTAAATGAAACTAATAATTAAAAATAGCACAATGTTTATATAGATAAATGAATTGGTAACGAAAAGTTTGATAATGGTATAGATAAAAAATAAGATAACTATGTAAAAATTAAAATAAAATACATTTTTTTTTTTTTTTGGAAAATAAAAATTTGGAAATACATATAAAAAAATGAAATGTAATGAAATAAAATAAAATAAAATAGAATGAAGTAAAGATAATAAATAGTGGACCACAGGATGTATAAAAACAGGTTATTAAGCACTAGTTAAAAATGAACTCAGTTCAAAATCTATATTGAGTCCTCCGGGATGCAAAGTTTTCAGTTCATAAATCCATTGTGTTTCATTTTTGGACATTCGTTGTATAAAATTCCCCCCTCTCCAATCTTCTTCTATTTTCTGTATAGCCATGAATCTTAACCCCTTAGGATTACTGTTGTGTTTAATGAAGAAATGGTCAGAGATGCTGTGTGTTCTTAAGCCTTTCCTGATGTTATTGATATGTTCACATATTCTAATTTTGAACTTTCTTTTCGTGCGGCCCACATATTGAAGTCCACAGTCACATTGTAGCAAATATATTTCTCCTTCTGTATTGCAAGTTAGATGTTCTTTCACCGTATATTCCTTATTTGTTACTTTTGATAGGAAACTGTGTATCCCTTTAGTTGTTACCTTTTCCAATGTTGTACATCCTTTGCAGTGGTTACAATGGAAGAATCCCTTGCTGCCATTGTTTGTGCTTGGTTCTGCTAGCGGGATGTAGCTTGCAGTAAGAGATGTTTGCAATGTGTTAGCTCTTCTGTAAATTATTCTCGGTTTTGGTGGAATTATTCCTTCTAACAATGGGTCTGTTTTGAGGATATGCCAATGTTTGTGTAGAATATTTTCCAATGCTTTTGTATTACTATTATACCTGGTTATGAAAGTCATCTGTGATGTGACATCCTTTTTGGATGTCTTATATTTGATGAGGTCACTTCTATTTTTTCTGTGGGTTGCTTTAAGACTGTTTTCTAGCAGGTCCTTGTTATAGCTTCTGTCTTCAAATCTTTCCTTCGGTTTCTCACTTTGTATCGCAAAATCCATATCTTTAGAACAATTTCTCCTCAATCTCTGGAATTGACCGCCAGGTATGTTGGCAATCCATTTTGGATGATGATTGCTTGTTGCTAGCAGAAAATTGTTACAGTCCACTGGTTCAAATATGTTTTAGTTTCAATCTTTCGGTTTTCTATAAAGATTTCCAGATCCAAGAAATTGATGGAGTGTTTACTGTGAGTAGATGTAAATTCCAAATTTAGATCATTGGAGTTTATATACAGCAGGAATTTTTCTAGGTCCTCTTGATTGCCATCCCATATCATTAGTACATCATCTATATATCTAATCCACATGTGAATGTTAGATCTGTATGGGTTATTGGTCCAAATGTGGTCATCTTCCCACTTTGACATGAACAAATTCGCATAGCTTGGTGCGAATCGACTACCCATAGCAGTCCCAGTCAGTTGCTTATAGTAATTACCCTCATACCAAAAGAAATTGTGTTCTAGTATGAATTCTATGCAGCTCATAATACAATTTGTTTGGCTATTTGGGATGTCCGGCTGGTTACATAAATAATGATAGGTGTGGGCACAACCATCAGCATGTCTTATACAGGTGTAAAGTGATTTTACGTCACACGTTACTAGTGTGAACGAATCCTGCCACGTGATGTTGGCTAATTTCTGTAATGTTGCTGTGGTGTCCTTAATGTAACTTTCCTGTTCAGCTACAAGTGGTTGCAAATAGTAGTCCACATAACCAGAAAGATTAGATGTCATTGATCCTATACCAGATACTATTGGACGTCCCGGAGGGTTCTCTCGGTCTTTGTGTATTTTAGGAATCTGGTAGAACACTGGTATTCTTGGTGTGGATGTATTGAGGAAGGCAAATTCATTTTTAGTTAATATTTGTAAATGTTGACCTTCTTCCAGAAGTTCGGTGAGTTCTTTAATATATCTGTCTGTTGGATTCCCTTCTAGTTTTTGGTACGTTGTGGTGTCTGCAAGTAGTCTTTCTGTTTCTAGTTTGTAATCTGTAGTGTTCATGATGACCAGACCTCCACCCTTGTCTGCTGTTTTAATTACAATTTCTTTGTTATTTTTCAGTTCTTCTAGGTCGTTTTTTTCCTCTTTCGTGAGGTTCATCTTAATTTTGGGTTTTTCTGGCAGCATATCGATATCTTTTTCCACTAGTTTCTGAAATGTTTCCAAGCCTGCTCCTTTTACATGGTATGGAGTAAAGTGACTCTGTGGCTTGAAATGAGTATGCTTGAATTCTGAATTACTGTAATTGGGTATTAGTGTCTCGTTTCTTAAAGATGGTTCCTTGGCATAATATTACTTTAGACAAGCTTTGCGTATGAATTTGTGCAGATCTATATACATTTCAAATTTGCTTGGTTTTGATTGTGGTGCGAACTTTAAACCCTTTTTGAGTAGACTGATTTGTTCCCCTGAAAGGTTGCTTGTGCTTAGATTGTAAATACCTTCTGTTACTATAGGTTCAGTACGTGATTTTGTGGTACGATTCTTCCTTATTTGTCTTCCTCCTCTCCTACCTCTTCTTGTAGGTGCAGTTTTTTCTTTTTGGTCATTGGTGTTGGTGGTAGTTTGTCTTCTATTTGGTCCAGAAATTCTGAAAAATCCTCATCCGAATTGTTCCTGATTCTTTTTTTATTAAAGATTTCCCTTTTTTCTTCTGTGAGTCTCTGTCTGAGTTGGTATGAGAGCAGTTCACTCTCTTTCTGTGCTTCTTTCCTCCCATTGATAAACGATCGTCTGGCTGTGTTTGTATTGTTAGCCAGGACCGGTGTTTCCTTATATCTGGTGGTGTTTTGATAACTGAAATTTCTTGAGTTATAGGGTTGGTAGTCTTTTCATGGTTGCACCATGGCTGGAGTTTGTAACAGGTAGTTTCTTTGTTTCCATTTTTTCGGTTTCTCTCTTAATGGTAAAAGACGGGGATTGGCTGCTGGTTTGTATTTGTTCTCTGTGTTGTCTATCACATTCTGGCTTTTCTTTAGTCCTCTTTTTTCATCTAAATCTCTTATAAATTTTCTACGTTTTCTTTCTTTAATATCACATTCTAATTCATCTATTTTTTTATTTGTGAGGCTAATGAGTTGTTTGTAATCTTCCATATTCTTAAGGGGGTTGAATTCTTCTTCCAGAGTTTTGATCCTTTCTTGGATAATCTTTGGCGATTGTTCTCTGTCTCTAATGATTAATTATATCAATGCCTTTGAACAACTGGCAAGTGTGTTGTTCCAATTGTCTATGAAGCTGTCACTCTTTGGAATGAATGTGGGATTTTTATGAATAACTAGACCCCTTGGGATCAGATTGAGTTCTAGATATCTTTTCAACGTTAATATTTCCCACCATTGCTTAGTTTCTGTTATGCATAATTTTTCAAATTCTAAAAACTTGTCACAGAAGCCTTTTTGGACTTCTACAGGGACATCATTTAATTGCAAATCTATATTGAATAATTCTTCAGAGTTTTATTTCTATATTTGTGCGTAATATCTGACATGGTTCAGGGTGGTGCAGCTGGATTATTTGTGTATATTAACTATACACTGCAAAAATTGTCCTGGTTGATAATCTAGTAGCGCACCTGTGAAATTTATAGCTGCTTCTGTTGTCACTACTCAAAATAGTGTAAAAAGTGGTTAATGCAAGAAGCGCTTTTTTTATTTATTTTAATTTTTGGGGGATTTGTATTAGGGCTCAACCAGAGTGTATACATATATCTAAATGTACATCCGTCCACTCCTATGTGCTCTCTGAAGCAGAGGTGTCACCAGTGGTTAATGCAAGAAGCGTTTTTTTTATTTATTTATTTATTTTTTGGGGATTTGTATGTACTAATTACTATTGATACCTGCTGGTCCACAGAAAGATGAATAAATAAATAAATAATCAAACTGCAAACCAAACAAACAAATAAATAAAAAGGAGGTATGTAAATACTTAAATAAAATTAAAAAAGAAGAAAAGAGGATGAGTTACATTGAATAGAAATGAAGATAAAATAAAATTAAAATAAAAATAAAATCAAACAACAAAAACAAAATGTGGCTAGTGCAAAATTAAATGAAATTGATAAAGTACCAGTGATATTTAAGCATAAATGTTTACACTCCTTTTGTGGGAATGATAGGTGCCCGCTGCTTTGGTGCAGTGCAAACGGGTAACTGTCCCTATCTTACCCTAAAAGCGGCGTTGTCCTTTGTTGCTGGTGAACATGTGCCGCTTGATGCTGTACTCGCTCCCACTCTGCTGTCAGCGGACTGTACCCAGGCTGTTAGCGGGGGTTGCAGCTCAGCATGCAGCGATCTCCGCTGTGCCTCTGGAAATCTTTCTGGCCTCTGGCTCTATTGATGAAAGGTGGCTGGTGGCTTGTGTAGTGGTCTGGGCTCCAACATGTTTCGTCCATAATGGACTTTTTCAAGGAAGCCAGGCTGTTGGTCGTTGCTTTAATTTATACTATGCTGATTGCACCAATTACTGCAAGTTAATGCAGCTGTGTGATATATTTTTTATTTATTTTTTTTAAACTTTATTAGAAAAAAACTATATATCAGCATAATTGCTGACTAAATGAAACTAATAATTAAAAATAGCATAATGCTTATATAGATAAATGAATTGGTAACGAAAAGTTTGATAATGGTATAGATAAAAAATAAGATAACTATGTAAAAATTAAAATAAAATAAATTTTTTTTTTTTTTTGGAAAATAAAAATTTGGAAATACATATAAAAAAATGAAATGTAATGAAATAAAATAAAATAAAATAGAATGAAGTAAAAATAATAAATAGTGGACCACAGGATGTATAAAAACAGGTTATTAAGCACTAGTTAAAAATGAACTCAGTTCAAAATCTATATTGAGTCCTCCGGGATGCAAAGTTTTCAGTTCATAAATCCATTGTGTTTCTTTTTTGGACATTCGTTGTATAAAATTCCCCCCTCTCCAATCTTCTTCTATTTTCTGTATAGCCATGAATCTTAACCCCTTAGGATTACTGTTGTGTTTAATGAAGAAATGGTCAGAGACGCTGTGTGAACTTTCTTTTCGTGCGGCCCACATACTGAAGTCCACAGTCACATTGTAGCAAATATATTACTCCTTTGTATTGCAAGTTAGATGTTCTTTCACCGTATATTCCTTATTTGTTACTTTTGATAGGAAACTGTGTATCCCTTTAGTTGTTACCTTTTCCAATGTTGTACATCCTTTGCAGTGGTTACAATGGAAGAATCCCTTGCTGCCATTGTTTGTGCTTGGTTCTGCTAGCGGGATGTAGCTTGCAGTAAGAGATGTTTGCAATGTGTTAGCTCTTCTGTAAATTATTCTCGGTTTTGGTGGAATTATTCCTTCTAACAATGGGTCTGTTTTGAGGATATGCCAATGTTTGTGTAGAATGTTTTCCAATGCTTTTGTATTACTATTATACCTGGTCTGGTGACAGCCGGTGTGCACCCTGGATACCCCCCACGCACCGGAGGTGTGCCACACCGAAAAGGGGCCGTGGCCTAAATGAAGAGAATGTCACACTGCAGCACCCAACTCCTGTCATTGCAGAGGAGCTGGAATTGTGGTATCACCCCCTCCGAGGGTGACACCTGGGCACTACCTGCATGACGGCATGACGCCATTGCTCTGAAATAGGGATGAGCGGGTTCGGATTTATGAAATTCGAACCACCCCCAGACTTCCCCGGTTCGAGCCGGGAACCGAGTACGGCTTGGGTTTTCCCACCTGACTCGGATCTGAAATCGAGGCAAAACTTCATCATCCCGCTGTTGGATCTCGCGGGATTTGGATTCTATAAAAGGTCCCCACGTCGGCGCCATTTTTCACTCCGGCTGTGGACAGTGAAGAGGGAGGGTGGGAGTTAGGGCTGGCTGGGCTGTGTTGTGCAGTCAGTTGTCCATAGGGGCTGTGTCCACTCCAAAGTCCATAGGGGCTGGCTGGGCTGTGTTGTGCAGTGTCCCATAAAGGCTGTAGTCCTAAAGGGGTGCTGTAGTGTTGTCCACGGGGTGATCAGTCCATCAGGGGTGCTCCCCCCAAGTGCAAAAAAAACAATTCTTTTTTCTGTGTTTGTGAATTATGTGCACAGTAGCCACATGTGCATCAACAAAGTAGCAGTGCCAAGTGTGCGCCTGTATCATAAATCAAGGGCCGGCTGGCTCGTCTGTTAAAGGGTGGTGTAATACCCAAAGTGCACTCCAAAAAAAAAATTATTATTTTTTCTGTTTGTAAATTGTGTGCACAGTAGCCGCATGAGCATCAACAAAGTAGCAGCGCCAAGCATGCACCTTTGTCATAAGTAAAGGGCCGGCTGGCTCATCTGTTGAATTGTGGTGTAACTCCCAAAGAGCGCTGCAAAAAAAATACAAAATTATTTTTTCTGTGTTTGTGAATTGTGTGCGCAGTAGCCGCACGTGCATCAGCAAAGTAGCAGTGCCAAGCATGCGCCTGTGTCATAAATCAAAGGCCACCTTGCTCGTCTGTTAAAAGGTGGTGTGACCCGCAAATTGCACTCCAAAAAAATTTTAAATGATTTTTTCCTGTGTTTGTGAATTGTGTGCGCAGTAGCCGCATGTGCATCAACAAAATAGCAGCACCAAGCGTGGGCCTGTGTCATAAATCAAGGGCCGGCTGGCTCGTCTGTTAAAGGGTGGTGTAACCCCCAAAGTGTGCTCCATCCCAAAAACAATAAAAAAATATTTTGCTGTGTTTGTGTGAACCTTAGCCGCACTTATATATCAATATCACATAAATGGAGGACAAAAATTTGTCCGATAAAAATAAAATAGGGAAAGATCAGGAACCACTTCCTCCTAGTGCTGAAGCTGCTGCAACTAGTCATGATATACTGTAGACGATAAAATGCCATCAACATCGTCTGCCAAGGCTGATGCCCATTGTCATAGTAGAGGGCATATAAAATCCCAAATGACAAAGTTCAGGAAATGACCTTAAAAAATACATTTAAATCGTCTGAGGAGAAATGTAAACTTGCCAATATGCCGTTTATGACACGGAGTGGCAAGGAACGGCTAAGGTCTTTCCCTATGTTCATGACTAGTGGTTCAGCTTCACATGACGATGGTAGCCCTCCTCCCGCTACAAAAATCAAACGAGTTAAGCTGGCAAAAGCACAGCAAAGAACTAATCCCCAAGGAGAGTCCAAGTGTGGTGGCAGTTGCGATGCCTGACCTTCCCAGCACTGGACGGGAAGAGGTGGCTCTTTCCACCATTTGCACGCCCCCTGCAAGTGCTGAAAGGAGCACCCACAGTCCACTTGCTGATATGCAAATTGAAGATGTCACTGTTGAAGTACAACAGGATGAGGATACTGGTGTAGCTGGCGCTGAGGAGGAAGTTGGCGAGGAGGATTCTGATGGTGATGTGGTTTTTTTTTAAAGAGAATAACTGATGGGCTGCACTGATTCAACAACACTTTTGATGGAATGGTTTAGAATGTAATTAATTGATAAATGATGTGAAATAATGAAGAATAAGTTTAATGAAACAATTGCATAATATAAATATAAAATCCTGAATTGTGCATATATGCTTCATACAATGCTGGTAGATTGAAATGCATACATTTAAATATAAAAACAGTTGGTTATAAAAAAAATATGTAGGATGCAAAGAAGAAAAACGGGGGATAAAAACAAAAATGATAAAAGAAAAAAGAAAAAATCAGTATAATTAATCAGTTCTTACTGGTTGTTTTAATAACAAGCCTGAAGGTTAGAACTGTATCCTTGTGGTAAAGAAACTTTGTTTCATGGCGATATATGTGGCAGAGCAGAAGTTACTATTTGTTTGCTGCTAGAAATAAAGTATTTGGAAACTTAGAATCGAGTTGAGTTGGCTGCGTCTCTGTGTATTCTCTTGTTAGGCAAGAAAAACCCATAGTACCACCAAAAAACGCACTGCAGGAAAAGGGAAACCACGGCTACCTACACTCGAACCCCGGCATCTCTACCTTGGATGTTTTGCAGGCTGTCACGTCACTCAGCCTAACAAGAGAATACACAGAGACGCGGCCAACTCAACTCGATTCTAAGTTTCCAAATACTTTATTTCTAGCAGCAAACAAATAGTAACTTCTGCTCTGCCACATATATCGCCATGAAACAAAGTTTCTTTACCACAAGGATACAGTTCTAACCTTCAGGCTTGTTATTAAAACAACCAGGAAGCACTTTTTAACTATACTGATTTTTTCTTTTTTCTTTTATCATTTTTGTTTTTATCCCCCTTTCTTCTTCTTTGCATCCTACATATTTTTTATAACCAACTGTTTATATATTTAATTGTATGCATTTCATTTTACCAGCATTGTATGAAGCATATATGCACAATTCAGGATTTTATATTTATATTATGCAATTGTTTAATTAAAATTATTCTTCATTATTTCACATCGTTTATCAAATAATTACATTCTAAACCATTCCACCAAAAGTGTTGTTGAATCAGCGCAGCCAATCAGTTATTCTCTAGTATCTGAAGTTATTGCACAACTCTTCTTTCTTTGGCAGCAGCTTTTCTCACACTATTAAGATCATATAGGGAGCGCTACTATTCTTCAGTTTTTCCAGTTTCTTGTGGTTTGTTTAAATCAGGCTCCGGGGGAGACAGTTGTTGTCCGTGGGATGAAAAAGCCCATTACGGTCATGCCTGGGCGGAAGACCAAACATTCCACCACTTTGGTCTGGCAATATTTCTAACCAAATCTGGACAACAACTGTCTTGCCATATGTACCTTATGTAAAGGTGGAATAAGTAGGGGTAGGTACATTAACCACCTAGGAACATCCTCCCTTATACGTCACCTGCAACGCATTCATAAAAAGTTACTGTCAAGTTCAGAAACTTTGGCTAAGACCATAAGCAGTCCAGGGACACCTAAATCCCTTTGTCCTATCCAAGCACCTGCAAACCACACCGTCAATTCCCTCCTCATCAATTTCCTCCTCAGTTAGGATCGGAAGTAGTACTGCAGGCCATTTCACTGGCATGACTGACTCCTCTCCTATCCAGGATTCCTTCGGAGGATTCTGCATTGCTACGCCTACTGCTGCCACTGCTGCTGTTGCTGCTGGGAGTCGTTCATCATCCCAGAGAGGAAGTAGGAACACCACTACTTCTTTAACTAAGCAATTGACCCTTCAACAGTCCTTAGCGAGGAGGATGAAGGATGACAGCAGTCATCCTGAAGCAAAGTGGATAACTGAGGCCTTGACAGCTATGTTGGTGTTAGACGTGCATCTAGTATCCGCCATTGGTGAAGTGGGATTTAGACAATTGATGGAGGTAGTGTGTCTCCAGTACCAAATCCCATCTAGATTCCACTTCACTAGGCAGGCGATACTGATACGTCAGAAAAAGTGTCCTCAGTGTCCTAAAAAATGCGGTTGTACCCAATGTCCACTTAACCACAGACATGTGGACAAGTGGAACAGGGCAGACTAAGGACTATATGACTGTGACAGCCCACTGGGTAGATGTATCGCCTTATGCAGCAACAACAGCAGAGTCACCAGTAGCAGCAGCTCAGAAACGCCAGCTTGTTCCAAGGCAGGCTACACTGTGTATCACCGGTTTCAGTAAGAGGCACACCGCTGATAACCTCTTAGAGAAACTGAGGGAAATCATCACCCAATGCCTTACCCCACTTAGACTCTCCTGGGGATTTGTGATATCTGACAATGCCACCAATATTGTGCGGGTATTACATCTGGGCAAATTCCAGCACGTCCCATGTTTTGCTCACACAATAAATTTAGTGGTGCAGAATTTTCTGAAACACAACAAGGAAGTGCAAGAGACACTTTGGGTGGCCCAAAAAATTTCTGTCCACTTTCGCCACTTAGCGACTGTGTGCCGAAGACTGGAGTGCGAGCAAACAATCTTGAACCTGCCTTGCCATCACCTGAAGCAAGAGGTTGTGACGCAGTGGAACTCAACCCTCTATATTCTTCAGAGGATGGAGGAGCAGCAAAAGGCCATTCAAGCCTATACATCCACCTATGACATAGGCAAAGGAGGGGGTATGCACCTGACTCAAGCACAGTGGAGAATGATTTCCGTGTTGTGCAAGGTTCTCCAGCCCTTCAAACTTGCCATACGTGAAGTCAGTTCAGACACTGCCAGCTTGAGTCAAATCATTCCCCTTATCAGGATTTTGCAGAAGCAGCTGGAGAAAGTGAAGGAGGAGCTAAGATGGAGCAATTCCGCTCGGCATGTGGGACTTGTGGATGAAGCCCTTCATTCGCTTTGCCAGGATTCGAGGGTAGTTAATCTGTTGAAATAGAACACTAAAATTTGGCCACCGTGCTCAATCCTAGGTTTAAAGCCTATGTGGTGTCTCTCTTTCCGGCCGGCACAAGCCTGCAGAGGTGCAAAGACCTTCTGGTGAAAACACTGTCAGCTGAAGCGGAACGTGACACGTCAACAGCTCCTTCTTCATTTTCTACCACAACTGGGGCTGCCAGGAAACAACTTAGGTATACTAAGCAACCCACTGGTGGTGATGCAGGGCAGGCAGGACCAAGTTTGGACATCTGGTCCGGACTGAAGGACCTGGCAACAATTTCTGACATGTCTACTGTCACTGCATATGATATTGTCACCATTGATAGAATGGTGGAGGATTACATCAGTGGCAGCATTCAAGTAGGCATGTCAGACAGTCTGTACCTGTACTGTCACGAAAAAGAGGCAATTTGGAGGCCCCTGTACAAACAGTCTCTATTTTACCTAAGTTACCCCCCTCCAGTGTGTACTCCGAAAGAGTGTTTACTGCAGCCGGGAACCTTGTCAGCGAAAGGCGTAGGAGGTTGCTTCCACAAAATGTGGAGAAGATGATGTTCATCAAAATGAATTATCAATTCTTCCAGGGAGACTAGCCTCCAGAACGTACAGAGGGACCTGTGGTGGTGGATTCCAGCTGGGATGAACTAATACTCTGTGAGGATGAGTACAACACTGAAGAGGGTGAGGAATCGGTAGATGAGGAGGATGAGGATGACATCTTGCCTCCGTAGAGCCAGTTTGTGCATGGACAGATTAATTGCCAGCTTGTTTTGTGGGGGCCCAAACGAACCAATCATTTCAGCCTCAGTCATGTGGCAGACCCTGGCGCTGAAATGATTGGTTTGTTAAAGTGTGCATGTCCTGTTTATACAACATAAGGGTGGATGGGAGGGCCCAAGGACGATTCCATCTTGCACCTCTTTTTTTTCTTTGCAATATGTGCTGTTTGCGGCCTAGTTTTTCAAACTGCCATCCTGTCTGCCACTGCAGTGTCACTCCTAGATGGGCCACGTGTTTGTGCCGCACACTTGTGTCGCTTAGCATAGTCATCCAGCTACCTCGGTGCAACCTTTTGGCCTAAAAACAATATTGTGAGGTGTGAGGTGTTCAGAATAAACTGGAAATGAGTGGAAATTAATGTTATTGAGGTTAATAATAGCATAGGAGCAGAAAAACCCACAAATTCTGTGATTTTAGCTGTTTTTATGCTTTTTTCCCAAAAAATACAGATCCAAAACACAAGACCCAGAACCCAAAACACGGAAGGGTGGTTTTGGCAAAACCAATCCAGATCCATAACAGGAAGAAGGATCCAGATCCAAAACCAAAACACAAAACACGAAAAGTGGCCGGTGCACACCCCTACTCTGAAGTCCTAGTGGCCCATCCCAGCTCCTCATGGTATTCGACACTGACAGCAACATTGACTGGATGCTAGCTCCTCTTTCTGCAACATTCTCCCTGTCTGCGAGATCCTGCTGCCTCTGCTACTCCCTGCCGTGCTTACTGCATTTCTTTGGCCCTGCTGCCAAGGGTACTTCTAAACCAGGGAGTTGTTTGTGAATTCTTGCTTTAGCATAGGAGTTATGCATGAAAAATAAGAGCTTACTGCAAATGTGTGAGCAGCCTCTATATTTTCATTTTAAAGTAGTCATTGGGATAAGAAGTTTTTCCTGATTATTATATTCTATGATTAAAATGTATTAGCTTTGATTTGCTGTGATCAATCATTTTACATTTATCCTTCACTACTTTTCAGAGTTGCTTAGAGGAATAATCAGCCTCTGACATTGAAATAAGTCGCCAATCAATTGCTCTTAGTGTTGTAGAATCACGTACACTGTCTTTTATGTTCAGAAAAAAGAGAATGAAACAAGATAGAACCCATTGCAGGAAGCACTATTTCAAAATAAGTTGCAAGCAAATTAGACAAGTTGTGAACGTATGTTTACTAATATATAAGAAAAACCTGAATAGTACAGCAAAAAAAATGCAAAGCAGGTATATTAGTCAGTAACCACATTGTACTCGCGAGTTTAACATCCTGTAGAAAAACTTTAATGCCTTGGAGAAATTGCATTAAAGCTTCTCCAACCAATCTAACTATTTTTTCTTAGGAATGTCTGAAAAAGAAGCAAATAAAAAATATTTTTTTGTGGACTTTGCAATAAAGCTGTGGTTATACTGAATAAATATGTATAATAGACCCCTTTTCCAGTATACAGACACCACAAGGATAACAAATAGATGCTATACCATCATTTATACCTCTTTTCCACCAAATACCCGGGTCCGACCTGTGTTTTCAGACACGGTTCCAACCCAAGTCAGACACTGTTTACACAGCAGCATCGATCTGGGTTATTCTCAGTTCAGCCCCATTCACACTGATCCTTGGTCTGCCCTGCTAAACTTGTGAGGTCATATAAGTGGGAGGTGACTGCCCCACAACCACCAATCAGTTAATTTTAGGCATGACCCAGATCAGATAACCCGGGTTGCGCCATTTACACTGCACCATTACCCAGGTTCATCCTGGGTCTATCCCTGGTAGCTACCTGGGTTGGATTGCCAGGTCACTTGACCCGGGTTATTTTTCAGGGACCCTTTTACACTGAGCTGCGACCCAGGTAGACCCAGCAAAAACCCAGGTTTTGCTCTGGTGTAAAAGGGGTATTACTGTAGTTAATCAGGACCTAACTGCAAGGATTGTGGTTACATTAAAGGTCATTACAGCTTCTTTTACACAGGGAGAATTCAATTAGTTGCAATAAGTTTCTTTTTCATGAAAATGGCTTGTCGTGCGAATTTATACTTATTGCACTATTCTACTAGTGGCGGATTTCATGTGCAAATTTTGACATGCATTTTTTGTTAATTCATTTTCACCACCTCCAGAGCAGGTGAAAAGTTGGGGAAAAATCACTATTTCAAGTTAAAAATGCAGGGAATTGATTCAGAACCATTGGGACACCCTCCTTGATTACTACTTAGGCAACAATAAATTTTTAATTAGCTTTATTTGGCCAATAATTAAATGTCATTTCTGGGGTGAAAAAGTGCAGGAAAATGGGTTCATTGATGTTGGATAGGTATATGGGGGTGCTGTGTGAATAACACTTGCTTTCTATCATTACTTGACTGCTGTCGAAATATGCATATAACAGCCATTTGACACAATTTAAGAACCGCAAATACTTTTATTAGGGACACTAATAAGCCTCTTTACTGTTATCCTATATCACTTGGCCTTTTTGGGGTACAGGCAGATTTCTCCATTTCCCCCTACACTTATATTGGTTAAACCCAGGAAAAGTTTTCACGTGAATGCCACATCATGACTTTTGGAATTGAATTGTGCAAAAAACGGGAGCACACATAGATGCAAAAGCAATATTTGCACAGGAATGATGCAAAACTTTAGGCACTGTTGCTAATTGAATTCCCCCCTCAATGTTCAAAACATATTAAAAGTACATGAAAAGGGACCAAACCTGGAAATTGTTAGTAAATATAGAATTTATACTGGATTGCAGGTTTGTTGAGTCGATGAGACCAACACAAAATATATATATATATATATATATATATATATATATATATATTCAGTATATATATATATATATATATATATATACATAAATATATATATACTATAGATATACACTACCATTCAAAAGATTGGGGTCACTCAGACAATTTTGTGTTTTACATGAAAACTGACTTTTATTTATCAAATGAGTTGCAAAATGAATAGAACATATAGTCAAGACATTGGCAAGGTTAGAAAAAATGATTTTTATTTGAAATAATAATTTTGTCCTTCAAACTTTGCTTTAGTCAAAGAATGCTCCTTTTGCAGCAATTACAGCATTGCAGACCTTTGGCATTCTAGCTGTTAATTTGTTGAGGTAATCTGAAGAAATTTCACCCCACGCTTCTTGAAGCACCTCCCACAAGATGGATTGGATTGATGGGCAATTCTTGTGTACCATACGGTCACGCTGCTCCCACAGCAGCTAAGTGGGGTTGAGATCTGGTGACTGCGCTGGCCACTCCATTACAGACAGAATACAAGCTGCCTGTTTCTTCCCTAAATAGTTCTTGCATAATTTGAGTCATTGTCCTGTTGGAGGTGGAAATTGGCTCCAATCAAGCGCTGTCCACAGGGTATGGAATGGCATTGCAAAATGGAGTGATAGCCTTCCTTATTTAAAATCCCTTTTACCTAGTACAAATCTCCCCTTTACCAGCACCAAAGCAGCCCCAGACCATCACATTACCTCCACCATGCTTGACAGAAGGCGTCAAGCACTCTTCCAGCATCTTTTCACTTGTTCTGCGTCTCACAAATGTTCTGTGTGATCCAAACACCTCAAACTGCGATTCGTCTGTCCATAACAGTTTTTTCCAATCTTCCTCTGTCCAATGTCTGTTCTTTTGCCCAAATTAATCTTTTCCTTTTATTGGCCAGTCTCAGATATGGCTTTTTCTTTGCCAATCTGCCTAGAAGACCAGCATCCCGAGTCGCCTCTTCACTGTAGACGTTGACACTGGTGTTTTGCGGGTGCCATTTAATGAACCTGCCAGTTGAGGACTTGTGAGGCGTCTATTTCTCAAACTATAGACTCTAATGTACTTGTCTTCTTGCACAGTTGTGCACCGGTGCCTCCCACTTCTCTTTCTACTCTGGTTAGACCCTGTCTGTGTTGTTCTCTGAATGGAGTAGTATACACATGGAATAGCCTTCATTGCTAAGAACAAGAATAGACTGTCGAGTTTCACATGAAAGATCTCTTTTTCTGGCCATTTGAAGACTATAATAGAACCCACAAACATGATGCTCCAGATACTCAACTAGCTCAAAGGAAGGCCAGTTTTATAGCTTCTCTAACGAGCAAACCCATTTTCAGCTTTGCTAACATAATTGCACAAGGTTTTCAAGAGCTTTCTAATCATCCATTATTCTTCTAACGCCCTTAGCAAACACAATGTACCATTAGAGCACTGGAATGATGGTAGCTGGAAATGGGCCTCTATGCACCTATGTAGATATTCCTTTAAAAACCAGATGTTTGCAGCTAGTATAGTCATTTACCACATTAACAATGTATAGAGTGTATTTCTGATTAATTTAATTTTATCTTCTTTGAAAAAAAAACAGTGCTTTTCTGTTAAAAATAAGGAAATTTCTAAGTGACCCCAAACTTTTGAATGCTAGTGTATATATATATATATATATATATATATATAGATATATATATATCTATATATATATATATATTAAAGTTGTATATGTTTATTCTACAATAATTTTTAATTTTAAAGTCAATTATTAATGACCCTGTTTATAGCACTTCAAAATTATTTGGTTATTAGTATTCTAAAACATTTACTTTTTAACTGCCCCCAATTAGATAATTACGCTAGGAAGAAAAGTAATAATAATAATAATAATAATAATAATAATAATAATAATAAATAATGTAGTTTATTGCACTTTCAGCAACTAATGTATTCTTATGGTACCTCTTAGTTTTTCACATAGTATGTATGTTTTCCATGACAGAATAAAGAAACAGAATTAAGCACATTTAGTGTTATCTATAAACAAGGTATTTTGACAAGCAGTCTACTCGTTGATGGATCCCAGTGCTGCTACTGTGAGCTGACAGACAGATATAACCTCCAGCAGATGCAAAACACAATATTCTATAGTTCCTGCAAATGGTGTCACTCTATATCAGATAGGCACCAGTCACAGTCACAAACCCCTGCTATCAATAAATGGAATGACAGCCCAGTAAGGAAGAGGTGTGTGATTTCTTGTACCAATTTCTCCACAGGTATCATGGAATGTTGTTTTAGTTTCTGTTCAGTATTTGCACAAATCCTCAGGGGGCTTTATACATCCCACATGTCTTCACGCTGGTTGACAAGTAAAATGTTATTATTTACAGTATATAGATATAGACACAGAGGCAACAAATAACACGGGTTTAAACTTATTGTATTCTAATACTACTCATAAAATAAAATGTAAATTTTTTAGCAGTGTCTTATGTCTGTCCCATGGATTGAACTGCAAATCCTGAAAGATCACTGTTATTTTATACTGTTTTAATTAGTTACTAAAAGTTATTCCATTCATGTCTTATTACTTTTTTTTGTTTGTTTTTAGGTAGGGCAAATGGACATTATTTTGCTTTTATATACTGACTAACACAGTAAGCAGTTATTTTTTAATTCTACTTGAGACAGCATGGAAAATGCCACAAACTCAATAAGAATCCCATTAAGCAGTGAATATGGTATTTTTAAGGATCATTAAGATCAGCATAATACAGAAGAAGCATAAAGTTGAATTAAAAAGGTAGGCGTTTTACAATAAATATTTTTACACAAGAAAGCAGATTCTGATCTGGGGCTGGAGAGATATAAGGGTGAATTGAGGCTGCATGGGATGGAACACAGCGCAATAGTGAAGGAGAGCACAGTACAGTGAAACGACGCCACCTTCTGTGATGCCACACCACTTTTCAGGGTCCCACAAAAAATCTTGTCTAAGGCACTAATTTGGCTAGGGCCAGCTCTGACTTTGGCACTACTGCAGTGGCTGTGTCAGGCTGTGAAGGGCGGTGGGTGCAGCATTACTGTGGCACTACTGCTGTGTGCTATGACTGTGGGCCTGATTCAGAGTTGGGAATAGAGGGCCTGATTCAGCAAGTAACGCAGTTGCTAATACGCATGCAATCGGCTGATTGTTGTGTACTGCATTTGTATTGCAGTGAACGTGCACAAACCAGCCAAAGCGATCGGGACTGCGATCACAGTGACTACGCAGACCCATCGCAGAGTGATTGACAGGAAGTGCCATTTGTGGGTGGTGACGGGGGGGTGGTCGGGGAAACACAGGCATGTCAGTGAGTATGAACGCTGTTGCGTGGGCGTGCATAAATTATCCGCTGTAATGTACTACGCAGCCTCAGGCCTGATAGCGTGCACTGAAGTTATCAATTTCTGAGTAAGGTCAGAGCTTGTGAATGAGGCTGCGATGGTACTTCATTGTACCAATGTTTTCACAGCCTTGCTAAACAATACGGATGTGTGTAAGGTAAAGTGGGCATCATTATGTAGTGCAGTGGCGGCATAGTGATCACAATGGATTAGCATACTATCGCAGTTGAGCTGCGTGCATAATCGCTATTGCATTCGCAGTTGCGATCTGTAATGATGATTCATTACAGATCGCAACTGAGTAAGCCCAGAATAAGAAAGAGCAAATACTGTGCACTTTGGTAAAACCATGCTGCACTGCAGGTGGGGCAGATGTAAAATGTGTACAGATATTTAGATTTGGGAGGGATGTGTCCAAACTGACATCTAAAATGCAGTGTAAAAATAAAGCTGTCCATACAGTATGTAGTATCAGTCAGATCTCTCTGGTAATGTACCAGAGGGTAAGGGATTTTATACCCAATAGTTACATAAATTACAAAATCATTAACAAGAGGGTGTTCACATGTATATTACAATCGAGATATTTGATTTGATAGGAAACGGTTGTGACAAGATACAATAATGCATGTTAATGGGTTGAGTTTCTTAGTGAATAAGTAATTAATATCAAATAAGGAGTCTGTGATCTTTGACTTCGTATGCCCTGGTCATCATGACATCTTAGATCTTCTTGAAAGGTTGGGGTTATCTCTATAACCCTGTGTCAGGTGCACCTCTGGGACTCCCAGGTTCAGGCGCAGTGCGTCTGACAGGCGCCTGTTTTAAAATCGCCATTAGCACCTAATTAACTCAATTCTTAAAGTGATCAGTGACCTTCATTAGGATGTACAAAGAGAGAATATATGGAAATCTGATTCACAAAACCACATTTATTAACCTTAAAGCAAGTAAAACAAAAAATACTAAATTTTAAGAGGCACATTTCCCTAAGAGGCCACCCTGGACAAACCTACATATTTCCGCAAAATACCTACAACCTTTGTAATTTTCATTCTTAAAATGAGCAAAGTACACAAAATTGTGAGAAAATAAAAAGAAATACGCACCTTCAAAAGTCGGATGAGTTCGGGCGCAATGAGCCTGAGAGGCCAGGAAGGTCACTACTGCACTCCACGCAGGTGGTGGGAAAACTGACTAGGGGGGTTTCAAACAGCACCTAGAGATAGGAAGGTAGTAGGAGGGGCAGGCCCCTGCGCCCCCTTGCAGTGGAGAGGTGAGCGAGAACAGCTTTGTGGCACCTATCAGGCCAGCAGTTAAGCTAACACGAAAATAGGCTCAAATGTATCATACCACAGTCTGACAGGCATCCAACTTTATATATCATGTAGTCCAGAGAAGAAGTCTGTTTTGTGACTTGTTTTTTCAATTATAAAAGACTTTTTAACCCATATCCATCTGAATCACTGTAAAAGATACAAACACATATATTAACATAAAACCTTAGTAATTCTTATTTCAGGCAACTCTGACCCCACAGGCAAAAAAAATATTTATTTGCACCCCTTGCAGTGCAACATAGTTTGTTCAGGTACACAGGGCCTGATTCAGAGCCGGACGCTATTTGCGGACGCTCGCTCAGAAAAAGGGGCTGGCTATTTAAATTGAGCACTCGCTCTTTGCGGTCTGTTGACGCCTCTATGTCTGAATGAGCGTCCGAAACATGCGCTCGCTATTTTGTAAAGACGCCCCTTGGCCACTCGCATCATACGTCATCTCCGCTATTTATTAGATTAATCAAGTACATCAAAAGGCGTATGAACTGCTCGCTATTCTTGTGGTAACATTTTCCTACCGCAATCATGCGAGCAGTTCAGGCTAAAAGACAACCAAGTGACGTGGTCGATGACGCTGCTTTGTTAATTAAGCACACCCTTAAAACACCCGTTTTGACCGTTTGGCACGCCTGCGTTTTCAAGCACCTTCCCCTGTTACCACCCACAAACGCCTCATCCTGTCACTCAAATTAGCAGGCACTCGCTATTTCTGACTGCACTGACTTGTTGGCGCATGCGCATTACAACAACCCATATGTATGCGCAGATGTGCGAACATCGCTCGGAGCGAACGAGCGGCCGCTTACGAGCGGCTCTGAATCAGGGCCACAGTTACTTGCTCTTTCTTACTCTATTCCCAACTCTGAATCAGACCTTGTATCAGACTGTGAAGGGCTGTGGGGTGCAGCACTGTGAGGTACTGTGTTGTTCATTGCAGGCAACATGTTAAAAAAATTAAACGTGTATTTTTCAGGTTCAGGCATTGTGTTTTAAAAAAAATTAATAATGTTCATTAGGTGCTAGTGTGCCACCATTAATAGAAATGCTGTGAGTCACAGCAGTGTATAAAGAAAGAAAAATAAAATGACGTGTGTTGTTCAGCTTCAGGCTTTGTGGTGTAAAATAATAATGTTTATTAGATGCCAGTGTGCCACCATTAAGAAAAGCTCTGTGAAATGCAGCAGTGTGTAAAAAAAGAAAAAAAATGACATGTGTGTTGTTCAGGTTCAGGCATTGTGTTGTAAAATAATAATGTTTACTAGATGCCAGTGTGCCACCATTAATAAAAGTGCTGTGAGTTGCAGCAATGTGTAAAACAAGAAAATAGAAGTGCTGTGAGTTGTCAAAAAAAAGTGAATAAAACTTGAGTGTATTTAGGCAGTGGCACTTAAAACGTCCATTACTTGAAGTGCTGTAAGTCGATATAGATCATGATCAGTCAATAGAAGAGCAGGAGCAGCAACCCAATATATTAGTGCTGCGGCTGCTGCCAGTCATGATAGTACTTCAAAATAGGTGGTCCATGGGACACAAAGTTTAAGAAGGGGCATCTGAAATCTAATTATATTTCATGATGTTAAAGAAAACATCACCTCTAATAAGAAAGGGCAGTGGCAATGAAAAGCTCAGACCATGGCCATCCTTTGTGAGTGCTGGTCCTGCTACTGATGTTTTATTCAGTAGAATGCCTATTGCAGAAGTTGGGGCCAAACATAAAGTAGTCAGGCATCTTCTGAAACCTCACATGTAAGACGTTCACACTCTAAAGCTGGCCAAACACCAGGACGATATTGTTCCAACAAGCTAACTAGTTGGCTGGATGGAATGATAATCTTCCAGTGTGTGGGAGCAAATGATAATCATTTGTTTGTTCCCACACGCAAAAAAAGGGCCAAAAACAGTCATTACAGCTACTTGGAAAAATAAAAGCTGTTTGATTTTTCCCAACTAATCGTTCTAGTGAAGGGGGAAAGTTGGAGTCCGTCCCAGTGAAAAGCTGGAAGCAGCGTGATACAGTAGTTTATGCTATCACACTGCTTCCTGGTTTGGGTCATTGGCACACACTGTGCATGCCTTACTGTAATTCTTCATTTATTTCATACTTGCCTGACTTCAAAAATCCCTGAGGAGAGTCTTAAGATGTGTACACACGTAACAATTTTTTTAACGATTTAACTATAACAACGTCGTTATCATTCAATCGTTCAAAAAATCGTTCAGTTTCTGAGTTATAACAATGAACGAAAATCGTTCAAGCGTGCTCCCATTTGTAGTTTGTAGTTCATCGTCCATTTCAGACTGTCCAACATAACGATTTTCATTAAGGGAAGGAACATTTTTCTTTCATTGTTGTAAAAATCGTTCATTACACTTAAAAAAATCGTTCACTTTTCAAGGGAAAATCTGATAGAAAATCTGACAGATAATCTGACAGATAATCGTTGGTTACAAAATCGTTACGTGTTTATGCACCTAAAGGTGTAAATTTACTAAGAATCAAGTTTGGTCGAGATGACAATTTCGGGTGAGGTTAGGTATGTTTTTCATCTCGCAAATTTACTAAGGACAAACTCTAGTGGGTTTTGAAGTGAGTTAAATTTTTTCACTGTTTAAACTCGGGAGAGATGTAAATCTCGAATTAACTCGCCATCGTCCAAATTTCGATTTTTTTTTTTCATGTAAGAAATACATCTCGCAAATTTACCAAGAATCGAGTTGTGAAAGTCGCCCGTGAAATACATTATCTTGGGCAAGTTTTCCCGATTCAAACAGACGTGCCTGGCAGCTGCGGGTTCCAGCGAAGGCAGTGTAAAATAGTCTGAAAATGCAAACTTGTTTTGAAACTCGCACCTGTTTTACATAAGTTAGCATGTGTTTCCAATTCCATTAATTAGGCCACTCACAGGGAGACTATAAAAGGGGCCAACTGTTATTTTTTTGTAGTGAGGGAAGATGGCTGTGTTTGTGAACGCTGGTGTGTTTAGTGTGTGGCTGGGATACCAGAGGCTCTACCACCAGCCTGGAAGTGAACTGGAACAAGAAACTGAGGAGGCTGAAGAGGTTATGCAGGTACCGCGGAGGCTGCACAGGCAGCGTCTTTTTAGGGAGCATTTGAACCTGAACGCATTGGTCGATGGCGAGGTCATACAGATGTTCAGGCTCAATCATTCCAACATATTCCATCTGTATGACCTTGTCAAACTTGACATAGAGCCTGAGACAGGTTGCTCACGCGCTGTCTCAGGAATGCATAAGCTTTTGAGTATGTTGCACTTTTTTGCAACAGGAAACTTCCAGTCTGTCACTGGGAGGGTAGTAGGGATATCTCAGTCCACATTCTCCCGATATATAACCCAGGTGATAGCTTCATTTCAGCCTCTGCTCCAAGCCTCAATCTGCTTCACTAACCAAGAGTCACACTGGCATGCAGTCAAGGTAGCTTTTTATGGCATTGCAGGCATGCCAAATGTCCTTGGCACAATAGACTGCACACACATTGAACTGAGACCACCTCAGGATAGGGCGCACGTATTTTTGAATAGGCACCATGCCCATTCTACCAAAGTCCAGGTGGTTTGTGATGCAAAACTCAAAATCATGAGTGTTGTAGTCGGTTACCCTGGCTCATGTCACGATGCCTTTGTCCTTAGTCAGTCATCCCTCCATGACAAATTTGAGGCTGGTCAAATGCCGGAAGGATGGCTGTTGTGTAAGCAATTAGCAATACTGTTTTTCCCTGTTTTTAATATTAAAAATGTGTTGATGGTTTTTTTTCCCCATTTCTACACAATAGATGACTCTGGCTATGGGTGTTGCTCTTGGTTACTGACTACACTGTCACTTACAAATTCTCCATCTGAGCACAAGTATAATGATGCATATCAGTCCACCAGATGAGTGATAGAACGTACTTTTGGTCTTTTAAAGTCTAGGTTCCGTTGTCTAGATAAATCTGCTGGATTTTTATGATATGCACCCAAAAAAGTGTCAGATATTGTGCTTTGCTGCTGTCTTTTGCATAATAAGTGTTTGCAGCAGCCTTTAACCGCTGATTATGTTGAGGGCAGCAAGCAGGCTGGAGTTTTGGATACATCAGGCAACAGCTGGAGCACAGAAACTGGAAGACAGGTGAGGCAGAATCTCATTGTGGAGCACTTTACTGGTAAGTGTCATTCCTCACATGTTTAATGTTTAGTTTGTTGCAAACCATTTTGAATGTGTAGTTTACAAAGTGTATATTGTGAAGTAGGCTTTCACTGCACTTTGATGCATTTATTTTGTGTTGGCCCTTTGAACTGCCTGAATGTTGCATTCTTAAACATAAACTCTACACAAACTCAATTATTCCATAAAACTTCTACCATTTTTGCAAGGTTAGTCATTTTGCACAATTTGCTGGTGTACTGTATGTTTTTTGAAATAAGATTGTAGTTCCCTAATCTGTGTTTAATATGTGTATGTTTGCTGCACGTTGTCCAACACTGATTGTTGTACTGTCTATTTGGTTAGTTTTGAGTTTGTGCTGCATTTATTATACCCTAAACTTATCCTTAAGATTAAATGTTTAAAGATTCCGAATACTTAAATTAACTTTGAGGAAAAATAAGCATCCCTGTTTTGTTATGGGTTTTGCTGGATTCTGTAGTTAGGGGGTTAAGGGTTTAGAGGGTGTAGCTTGGATCTGTCAGTTAGAAATATAGGCCTATGATAGCACAGCAGTGGACAAGGCCTCCCCCATTTCATATAAAAAGCCAAGTTTGAGCAGCCATTTTCCTCTTGGCAGTTTGATTTCAAGCCCACCCACCTCCCCGACATATGTGGTTTGTATAATGTTTTGTTGGTAGGATTGTGTAATTTCCCTGTACATTTTTCCTTCCAGCAGGTGGAGGTACAGTCTGCGGTAAGCAGTGCTCCTGGTCGGCCTATTATGGTGTTAAGAGTGCCTGAATGGCATTTTCCTCTTGATAGCGGCAAGTTAGTCATTCTCCTAAAGGAAGGACTCGGTCATAATCTTAAGGAGGGGTCAAGGCTGTGCCAATTAGAGGGAAGTGGTACCATTTCAGGCCAGTTTACGCTAGGGCGGGGATCCGCCCTCTTTATTTATGTTAGTCAGTTTTCCTAGCGGGCTGTGGCCCAGGAGCACCGCTTTTCCTGCCACCGAGCTTTCAATTACAATTCTAATTCAATTCAATACATTTCGGCTGTAACCTCTTTAAATCCATATATGCCTCCAAGTGTTTATTTCTAGTTATTGTTAAGAGTAGAGCAAAACGTATTGCTAAAATAATGGGTGACTTAATACTTGGGGTAAACTTAAGCACATCCAAATGTGTCAAATAAACAATATTGAGCCATGTGTTCTCTTTCCAAAATGTTTATTTATGTTGTTTAGTATCCAAACTTTGGATATGTATACTTATTCAAAACCACATTGTTAATGCATATTTTAACTATAGAAATGTCAACAATGCACAATGCCATTTTTTACTGCTTCAAAAAAAAAAAGACAATGCATGTACTAAATTTACCATTACATTCTCCGAAATGTATGGCTCTAGACACACCAAATATACATCTTAACTTTGCAAACATACACATATGTGTTTTGTATTTGTTCTGGAACAGACATGTAACATTAGATTGTAAAACACATTTGTAACTTACATTACAACATAGTTTGTATGCTAAATTCTGATTTGCAGAACTAAGCCTGAACAAGTTTAACAATATACGCTTTGTTTTGGTGATACAAAATATATATCTAAGGAATATGTCCCAAAATACATTAATCATGTAATGAAAAACAATTTTTTTAGAGTTATTCCGTAGTTTTCTCAATGTTTGTAACTTTTATAACCCAAACAACATTTCTGTGTTGAACACTTTGGTGTTTCTAACATTTTAGACAATTTGTGAAAAGGCAATATATGTTAATTTTAGCCACCATGTGTTTGTTCACATTAAAACATTATTTATTGGCAGACCTCACTTAAAGTGACCCCTGCCACCCTGACTTGTCTTGCCGCCACCTTGTGTTCGTGGTGTGCGTCTGGGTGGTGTAGCAATTTTGGTTGGTGCCTGGGAAGTGCTGCCTGACGTGATGCTTGCAGTATTTTCTGGTAAGCGGCCTAAAATCTGTTTGCCTAAACTTTGTAATATTCCTGAAAAAGCAGAGTTTTGTATTTCTACTACACACAGAAAATGATGACAAAACCGATTAGCACCATCATTTTGCCGTAAGTGTGAGCCCTCCAAACGGACAATGCTTTGTCTAATTTGCTCCATAGTGTTGGCCATCCGTGTTAACTCTACCATATGAGCCATCTGGTTCTTTGTGTGTCAGTGTCCTATTTTATTTATTGTTTCACTTTGAGTGATGTGTCTGCATAGCAAATCTCTTTGTTGCTGTTGGAATGCAAACATATCTTGCCAGTATGTTGATTCTGGCTGGGGAGGTGGAGGTGGAGTGGTGGAGTAGGTAGTAAAATGGGTGGAGTGGATGGCACAGTGTTTGTTGTCGGCATAGTTGGCATTGGAGGGAGAAGTGTTAATGTATTCTGTTCTTCATTTTCGTATATAGGCCTCAGCATCCAAAAATGTGTCTTGGGTAAGGCCAGGTTGTTCAGACGAATCTATAAAAGACACTTGAGTAAGTATTGTGTTTTTGCACGTTTAAACAATGTATACCATTTTCTTGTTTTTGTAAACATTTCAAAACATTCAACTATATATGTTGATCCAGATTTAAAAGTACTGTGCTGACTATGTTCTCAACTACTAATTGTACTAACATGAACTGTTGGCCTGTGTTTTTTGGTTTATGCTGGTTCTTTAAAAAAAAAAACAAAGAATTCAAGAAGTCTGCCCATAACAATGTGTACATACATTAACACACATGATCCATTTCAGTAGCTTGAACAAGAACACAGGAAAGTGATTGTTGAAAGCAACCCATTGTTACTATTAGAACACACAACAAAAAGCAAAAATAAAATCTCACATGTCTGCTTAGGGGCATCTGTGTCCCGCACATAACTCTTGCGCACCACTTTAGAAGGTATGAGTACTTTAAGGGGTTCCTCATAATCTAAATACACTGCCTCATATGGTGATCCACCGCCAGTACCACGGGCAGACTTAATCTCATCCACCATCTTCTCTTTAACATGTCGCTTGATGTCTAAGAAACGCTTCGTACAGTGGCTCTCATCATGCTTAGTCGGCCCCACCGCATTCACTGCATTGACAACACCTGCCCAAATAGAACTTTTATGCCGGGCATAGGTGGGAACAGCCTGTTGGCCAAATAGCAAGTGCTGGTGCTTCATGACCTCAGTCACAAGAGCAACATTCTGGTCAAAGGTAAACTTTACATTTCTACCTGTTTTAGTCTTGCCCCTCTGGCATTGCTCAACCTCACTCTCCTCACTAGAAGTAACATGAGTCTGGGTACCCGATCCCTCCACAACCTCAATCTCTCCCTGTCTCTCCTGCTCCCCAGACATCAACCTCTCCACAATTAAACAAATTACAAATAAAAGACAAACAAACACAAAACAAATCCACCACCACTACCAATGTACAACACACACCATAACACACACACACACACACACAGATATGAACACTGACAGGAACAAAATAAAACAACAAGAGACCAAAAAATAGACACCCACAATAAAATGACAAGACTACAAATAGGCATCAGGCAAAATACAGTCACCAATCAACAATCGCATATACAGACACCCCAAAAACTCACCACCAAACTCCTCACTGTCCTTCTCTTCACTAACTCCTGCCACAAACCCATGAGGTACATACGTGACAGTGCGTATTTATATTCCCTCTGAACATTCCAAAACATGTGACCACTTCCACCAATCTAAACAAGGTGTATTTAAAATGTTTCTGGTGTTCTCGGGGGAGTAATTGGACTTAATCACATGCAGCCACAAAGAATCAGAGCTCCGTCCTCGCCAAAAAAATTGATTTGATATATAAGAGAGATATCTCACCCGAGTTTGAAACAATCTCACTTGAGTAATCTCGATTTGCTTCACCATCGAAAAACTCACTTTCAGCTAAACTCACTTCTTAGTAAATTTGCGAGAATAAAAACAAAAAACTCGAGTTTTGGTGATGCAAATCGAGTTTTAAGAAAAGCAAGCTTGAGCAAACTCGATTCTTAGTAAATTTACCCCTTAGTGTGTCCACGAGTGCTATATGTGAATCTGAAATTTCTGACACTGTACTCTTAGAGAAGCCTCCTTCCACCAATTTCTGCACCCTCTGAAAAATGTAGGGATGAGTAGCAGAAGTAACGATGGTAATATAGCAATTGAGGATGCTACTGTGGAAGTGTAACAGGGTGAGGGGGATAATTGTGTATCTGACACAGCTTAGGATGTTGATAACAAGAATGTAGTTTGTGTCAAATAAAGTCAGCCACCAGTGTCAGTAGTTCTGCCCATGATAAAAAGAAGACCATTGTCATGCCGGGGCAAAAGATCAAAAAAGTAAACTATGAATTCCTATTTAACCTTTATACCATAATGTCGCTATTTAGTGTTGTAAGTCGCACAAGAAATAATTGCTTTCCAGACTTTGATTGTGGTTCCAAAGCACAAAAAGATATTATTCACCAAAAAGCATATAGTTACACGCTGTGATCTAAATACAATTAGCGCATGCGCTCTGGATCCAGATTTCCCGGCATCAACTATGAAACCTCCATCAACAGAAAAGAGAGATGACTAACTACCAGATCCAGGGTGCTTGCATATAAAACCCTTGCAGAGATAGGCAATACAATAGAACAAGTTGGCATAATCCCATTGGTTCTTCCTCCTGGTTCTTCTGTTACGATGCAGTTCATAGGTCAGTTTGTATTGTAATAGTTCAGCCTCCAACAGCTCTTTGTGTCCATTTTCCCACCGAAGAACAACTCTAACCTGGCTAATAAACATTACATTACAGAGTACATTTCAATGCATATCTCTCTATCATCCATAATTCGCAGAAGCATGTTGCGATCTCCTTGCCGATGAAACCGAAAATCTGCAAATAAACAGTGGTTTAGAATAGCACCAAACACGGTCTACTTATCATGTACTAAACCATAGATATCAAAATACCTGCATTTCACATTAGATTTGAAAACATATAAAACCTTTAATATTAACCTTAATGCTATGGAACCTTTATGTGTAAGTATGCAGTGTGCCGGTGTGGGGATATTAAGAAAAGACGCTAGTATGCGTTGTGCGGCTACGTGTTTGTGGAGTACACCATGGTACGTGCTTTGCGGGGTTGTTCATATTATATGTAGTAATAAATGTACGTATTTGTATATTGAGTCCTTTTAACTTTTATATTATGGGATGGCACAAGGTGGTTCTTAAATCATCAATGTGTCTCTGGGAGGGACATAAAACTACCCTTAAATGCACACCGTGGATCTTGGAAGATCATGGCAAAGATGTGGGGATGCACCTAACCTATAAAGGAAGTCTTGAAGGGTATAGGGACTTACATTATTTAAGATGTTTAAAATAACATTTCATAATACGTTTCATGTATGGCTAAATCTGTACATCATCTGATGGTACATTCTAGTTCACGGTTGTAATGCAGTTCTTTATTTACCTCAGTATTCATATTGTTATTACTGACCACCATCATAATTTCATTCCTTCTATTAACTTTAGTTTTACATTTTCCACATTTCAGCACAGTAGGAACACACCTGACACATTAGCCAATTACTATGATGACAACCAATATGAGGATCAGGAGTTTACCTATACTAGCAATCATTTCCTGGACCCACTCTCCTAGACCAGAGATACATTTCACCGGGTTCAACCAAGAAACCAATTCTTCTACCTTTTCCTCTACTTCAGCCACTGAAGCATTATGGTTCTTCCGAAATTCCCATTTTAACTGCAGAATTTCATCCATCTTCCGGTCTATCACCTCCTTGGGGTCACTAGTATCATTTGCGATGTATGTGCAACACTTTACACCAAATTGGATGGCCAAAGTTACACAATACTCTCCAGTTACAGCTGTTAAATAATTTAACACTAGCCTATGTTGTACAAGTTATTTCTTATAAGCTTGTAACTCCCTACCTGTATACCTAAACATGTCGTCATACATCTCGTGATATTATCTATTAATTTAGCAAGATCTTGAATATATCTGAAGTTTAAAGTACCCCGATTGATCCTGGTGGGATCCAATGCTACTAAAACTTGAAAGCCAGTTGTTTCACTAATCAATTGTGTGGCTTTATGTACATCACCAGGTATCATGTTTCTCTTGTCACGGTGTTCATACTGTGTGTGAAGATATGGTGATGGTGTGTCTTCCACCTGTTCTAATTGTGCGTAAAAGTTAAAAATGTATAAGTTCACTATCAGCTCTTAGTGAGTAGGTCATCGTCTGGTTATTCCCAGTCACCTCCCAAATTCCTGGTTTAATGAAGTTGGTGATGTTCAAACATAAAAGTGATCTATCTCCTTGGTACTGGTGGAGTTTAAAATGAGGTGGTTTGGACATTAGAAATTTTCCATCCAGTGCATCCCCTCTTTGCAATTCTAAGACCTCAGAGACATTTAATGGGAATGGCACTAACCCTACATTATAGCTGTCCTTGAGGCACGTGAGAGTACACCCAACAGTCAGTTTGGTTTAAAACTTTGCCCACCATGGTATGATAATCCTCTAAAGGATACCCACCCCAATATGGGTTATACTGAGGCTGGCACTGTTGGATGCATCTCTTATCGACTAGGGACCCACAAAACTCACACATACAATAATCCTCAGACGATAGACCTTCACACTGTCGTCGAGTTTCCAAAATAACAGATCTCTTAACAATTACTGTACTGGGTTTGGTCAGATACTCCCCCCATTGGTTTAGCACTCCTTCTCCCAACTCCACTCCATCAATATCACCATCAGCTCTCCTCTCCATCATCTGTCCTCCATCACAGAAACCAGAAATCCTGAAACAACCCAGGATGATGAAAATTATGGGAGAAAACACAAAGATAACCACAGCAGGCCACTCCATTGCTGAAAACAATGATCTACAAATTTCTTTTGCTCAGGTATCTCACTGTAACCTTTAACCCTCCCGGAACAGACTCGCAATTGACAAGTCTACGTTATCTGCCTCAATTCCGCCTTGACTCTCCACTGGTTGGTTGACCTTCTTACAGTGAGTGGAATGGACCCAGGTATCTCTCTCTGCCACTTTCAAGGAAGTTGTACTCATCAGCAACACTTGATATGGACCTTCCCACCAATCTGTCAAACAACCTGAATGCAAGAAATTTCTGATCATAACAAATTCTCCAGGTTCAACATCATGACAGTTTGTTTCTGGCATATCATGTGACAACAATTTCAGTTTCTGCTGTTGCTGCTTCAACTGTTTACTCATTGTTATAAGATACTTTACAGTTACCTCGTTGTTACTTTTCAAATCTTCCTGTGGACTTATAATCAAATGAGGTTGTCTACCAAACAGTACTTCAAAGGGGGACAGATTAAGAGGGAGTCTGGAAGTTGTCCTGATGCTATGAAGGACTATTGGTAAGGCTTCTGGCCACCCCAGTCCAGTTTCTGCCATGATCTTACTCAGTTTATTTTTAATAGTACCGTTCATCCTCTCCACCTTGGCACTGGCTTGCGGTCAGTAAGGGGTGTGAAGTCTACTATTAATACCCATCAACTTACACATGTTCTGGAAGACATAACCTGTGAAATGAGTACCTCTATCATTTTCAATAATTCTAGGGATACCGAATCTGCATACAAACTCCTGAACAATATTTTTAGCAGTGAATGGAGCAGTATTAGTGGCAGCTGAGTATGCCTCTACCCAGTTAGAAAATACATCTGTACAAACTAATACAAACTTGAGATTCCTGCAGGGTGGTAATTGGATGAAATCAATTTGTATTACCTGAAAAGGTCCGTCTGTCGGAGGAACGTAGGATCGCTCGGTTGGTATTGTTTTTCCAATGTTCTTCCTCAAGCATGTCAAACAGGACATTGCCCTCTTTTCAGCTTGGGAAGAAAAACCTGGTGCACACCAATATGCCCTGACCAACTTGCACATACCCTGCTTTCCCAGTTGAGTCAGACCATGCACTGCCTCAGCCAAGCTCGTGTAGTATGCCTTGGGTGCCACCGGCTAACCTTGTCCATCTCTCCAAAGTCCAGAGGACTCTTTCCCACATCCCTTAGATCTCCAGACTGCCTTTTCCTGAATGGAACACAAATTTTGCATCTCAATTAATTTCTGCATATTAATTGTTTGGAAAACCATCATCATTTGATTAATTGGCATGTTTACTCTTAAACCTGCTGCCCATTTGGCAGCTTTGTCTGCCCTGTTATTGCCCAGTGACACCGGATCATCTTCACATGTATGGGCTTTAAACTTAATGATGGCTACTGCTTTAGGCATTTGGATAGCTGTCAATAGTCCTTTTATATGTTCTGAGTGTGCGACTGGTGTTCCTGTTGCTGTCATAAAATTTCTTGGACGCCATAGAGCACCAAAATCATGTACTACCCCGAAGGCATACCTAGAGTCAGTGTAGATATTAGCAGATTTGCCTTTTGCTAATTCACACACTCTTCTTAGTGCCACCAGCTCCGCCACTTGGGCCGAGTGAGGTGGACTAAGGGGTTCGGCTTCTATGATGTCTTCGTCATTTACAACAGCATAACCTGTACATAACTCTCCAGTGTCAGTTTGTCTATGAAACTCCCATCCATGTAAAATGTCACATCTACATTTTCTAAAGATGTATCCCGTATGTCAGGTCTTGCCGTAAAGGTCTGATTTAAATATTCCATACAATTATGTGCATCAGTATACCTGCAAAACTCACCTTCCGCCAGCGACTCACCTCTCTCCACCCTTTGTGCATCCTGAGGCACATATGGTAAGTACGTTGCTGGGTTTAACGTACTGCACCATTTAATGGTGATGTTTGCAGGTGCTATTAGAGCTAGTTCCCATTTCGTGAACCTAGCTGAGGAAACATGTCTGGTTTAGGTAGAATTCAGCAAAGCAGATACAGCATGGGGTGTATAAACAATCATATCATGGCCTAACACTATATCCTCACTCTTACAGGCCTACTTGCATCACCATGTTTTTGTGTGAGGACACCTGCTGCGCAACTGTCAGCTTCTGTACAATACAAATCAAAAGGTTTTTCATAATCTGGTATTCCCAATGCAGGTGCTCTTGTCAGACTATCCTTAAGATTAAGGAAAGCCTGCTCTGTTTCCTCTGTGTTTACGACACGATCGGGCTTTGAGGAAGAGACTAAGGCCCTGATTCAGAGCCAGACACTCTGAAAGAGTGCTCGCTCTGAAACAGGGCGTTTTTTTTTTAACAGAACAGAGGTTGCATTTGGTGGGATCTGCATTAGAATGATAGCTGGATTCGGCACTATGGAGAATTGGCTCTCTACTACCTTATTAACCCCTCTAAGGTCCTGTACCAGCCTATAACCCCTCCCACCACTCTTCTTTACAGGAAAGATGGGACTGTAGGCTACACTCGCTGTACGGACTAAAATTCCCTGTTGTAATAACCGCTCAATTATGGGATAAACCCCTATCTCTACCTCCTGTTTTAATGGGTAGTGGGGAATTTTTGGAGCTTGCCTACCACTTTTTAGATTTACCATTACGGGGGCTATGTTTGCCATCAATCCAGTGTCCTGTCCATCTTTGGTCCAAAGTGAACTTGGTATTTGAGATAACAACTGCTTTACCTGAGATGGATTCTTATCTGAAACAGTAGAGTGAAACATTAACCTTTGGGGAGTGTCCAATATTTCCCTCACCTCATGTGCAACTCTCTCTGGGATATCTAAGAATATACCATCAGGGGTACAATAAATGACACATCCCATTTTACATAACAAATCCCTTTCCAGTAGGATAGTAGGGGCCGCTGCTGTCAGGAGGAAGGAATGCCTGGTATGCAATGGACTGATAGTAACCTCTGCAGATTTGGTTAAAGGATAATGTTGCACTTTACCTGTTACACCCATTGCTGGTACTGTTTTGCTGGTCACCTGTAAATTAGATCGAGATTTTATCACTGATCTGGTCACCCCTGTGTCTACAAGAAAATAATGTTTAGTACAAGCTACATCAACTGTCATTACAGGTTCTTCTCTAATATCCCCAGTTAACCTGACTGGCTGTAGACTACAGGTGTGACCAGACCCCTAGAGCTGACTGTCTTCTTCCAGCAAAGCATGTACTGCTATGACATGAGCAGGTGATGGCTGGAATTGTCCTGACTGCTGTGGGTGCCCCTTCTGTGAGTATCTCTGTGTTCCCTGGTTTGGCATTTCTCACTTTCTGGCCTTACAGAACTTACTTATGTGGCCCTACTTGTTACATCTAAAACACCTTCATGGTTGACATGTTGTGAAAGGTTGTTGTTGTGTGGATTGGGGAATGAGGAAAGATTGTGGTTGTGTATAGGGATAAGGGTTTGGAGGTTGTGTGGGATGAGTGTATTGTGGCTGAGTGTGATAAGAGTGCTGCTGTGTTATTTGCATTCCTTCCAGAGCTTGAATACTAGCAGCCATTAGTTTCTCGCTCTGCATTTCTCTCTTCCTAAAGATGTTTTTGTCATGTTCAATTGTAGATTCCCTGAGTGTGTCTACTGTAACTCCCCTCCACCCAGGAAGTGAGGTCTGAACCCTGGCCTTTAGAGTGTCTTTAAGACCATCCATAAGCACTGTGGTGGTCATTTCCCTGTGATGGGTGTTGTCTTTTATATCCTCTATACCTGTGTATTGGTAATAGTCTGAAGCGCTCTGGTAAAATAATATGCTGCAGACTCACTCTCTTTCTGCTTAATCGTGAAGATTTCCAGTTGACAATTAATGGGAAAAATACAGCCAATTGGGTGACAATGTGGGTTATATTGTCCTGATTACCTGCATCAGTTATGGGACTATCTCTATCCAATACACAGGCCGTGATAAACTTTTTCACATCGGTATTGTGTGGAAGACCATAATACCACTCGCCAATCTTTATTGGTTGGCTTATGAGCATTACCTAAATCTTTTACAAATCTCTGCCACTTTGCTAGTTCTTTCCTAGGGTCGGGGAAATCTGTCATTATGGAACGTAGTTCTGCTCTTGTCCATGGACAATGCATCGCTACATCCCTTGTGGCCATTACACCCTGTGCATCCGGATTCTCATTGGGAACAGTTATTGTCTGGATGGGATGGATGCCTGCTACAATGCTACCTTTGGCCTGATTACCTAGCTGAGGGTTCAGCCTAATGCTACTACGTATGGTATTAGTAATCTCCGCTACTGTTAAAGCGGGTGTTAATACTTCCTGCACTGGTGGGGCTACCTCCATCTCTGGTACTAGCAGAGCAGCTACCTGTGCTTGCTGTGGTATATTTAACATTTGTGCAACATGGGAAAGAGCGGACATCACAACAGGTTCATCATCTGCATCATAAACATGTTCCTTATAGTTACTTAGAAGAGGGTACAAGTTACTTGTTACATTTTTATGAGTTTTTAGATTGACTGTACCTTCACCCCCATCTGCATAGGGCGGTGATGGTGCACGTGCGCTACTAACATTACCTTCTGCAACGCTACCTTGCTGTGCGTGCGCTCTACTTTGCAGCATGCACGCAATGCTAGTTTGCGTCGCGTGCACACCAATAAGCCACATGTTCCCATCGTGCTGCCATAACTTCAAGCAATCATTAAATTTTACCCTTTTCTTCAGAGATTTCACTAAACATATACTGTCTCTGAGATTGTTCAGAACCTCCGAATCAAAGCTACCAATCTTGGGAAAAGGTGTTCTACATTTCTTGGTCATTTTGACCCATATGTCGCAGTACGCAGTAGCGTACATACCATACTTCCTAAACATAATATACCTGGCCGATCCGAGCAGCCTTTCCACCAGCAGCACATCATCGACCATTACTAGAGATTGCCTTGCACCCATCTGAGTAAACGCTTAGCAATTTCTAGAGAATTTTAATTGGTGAATGATTTTCAGTGAGCTACGTTCACACACTCCCTCCCATTATACACAGCAGACCCGCCTGGCGTAAGTTGGCCTGTATAACAAGGAGCAGAATAACCACCTATTGAAAATTACTCTACTTGCGACGATATTAACTCAAGCTTCCGTCGCTTGCTTCCTACTTTGAGTTTACTCCCACTGGTAACATCTAGAAGTTCAAATAACTCCTAACCTTGCCAGCAGTTTCACTCCCTCGACAACCCACTTCACAATCACGGTTATATAACCATGTGGTTCGATCGCATTGCCCAAAGAACCTAACTGATCAATGGACTTTGCAATTAGTGGGTGCCGGACCAAGAAACCCCTTAGTTTCTCGATAACCTAAACCACAATGTACCTGCTTTGTATACTGGCCCAGTAGTTTGTACCGCCCCGTCAGGCACCTACCGAGTTTTCACTGAGGTTAAATAGACAGGTTTAACAACCCTCCACTATTTAGGCTTGACAGACAGTAGCCTTCACAATCACATGTTTCAATTTACATACACCTTTTCTGTGCTGAAAATAGAACAATTTCCCTTAATATAGCAGCATGATACTGTCAAAACTGTATTATTGGCTGAGACAAGATCAGTTTAAAATTGAATCGCAGCGACGCCATTTTGCGAAATGGCCGCCTAAGCGCCATTTTAGATAAACTCACACTTTAGTACATGTGGCGATAATACTATTAGCATCATGCGAATGCATCTGTGACCATCGCCATAAATTACGGCGATTCACCAAAAGCCTATTTCATGACTTTACGTATTATAAAGGATATATTTCAGAAATGGCTTTACAGTATGTCAATATTGGATTGCATTAGATGAATAGAGCAAATGGCCACGTGACAACTAGCTTGTGTAGATAAGCTTCCTGGATAGTGTTTGCTCTCACTACAGGTGGCCTGGCTCGAATACACACCTTACATTAGCAAGCTACCTGCAATGAAATGACTTCAAAGACTAGAGTGTTATCTTAGGTCTGTCTCTTGTAGCTGGGCTATTTGCATTCACACAAGAGATTGGGAGAATAAAGAGTTTTTCTTTTGAAGCCTGGGAAAGGTGGGGGCCTGCTGACAGAGGGGGCATGCGGAACTATCAGGCTCAGCATGTCACATTGCTAGATGTTCACTCAGTGAGATTTAAGTGCATCATTCCTCATACACACATTAATACGCACAATTGCGCTGTTAACTAGTCGCATATTAGCGAATGCATAGGACTTTGTATGAAACCGCCATTTTATTAGCTTTATGCGCACGCATCTGCCCCAAGTTAACTAGCGTCCTTATATCAAACCCCGCATACTCACACATTACATATTCACACATAAGGTTTAATAAGCTTTAAAGTATAAGATTTAAGTTGGTTCAGTTAGTTTAAATGCTGTGAAATAAAGATATTTGATAACTAAGGTTTTATACATGCTAAGAGAGCCGTGTTTGGTTTCGTACTGATGCGTACTCTTTCAACAGAATTCCGGTACTATCGATGTGGAGATCACATCATGCATTCTCAACTTATGAACCGCAGAGACTACAAGCAACAAAATGTATATTTAATAAACAACTGTTAGGATGTAGCATGGGGGCGGGAGGGAAAAGACCCCCAGTTGTTAGAGGCTGGGCGAGTCTATTTGAACCAGCCTGTTAAATGCACTGTAACAGATGCTTCTCCCCTGGGAACCAATGATATCAGCAACAAACTTCTCTATTGTCCTGTCTATTCAGGGGGGGTATAAACATGTGTGCTCAAACACTGGGTCTTAGTCTTCTTGCTGAATGCTGACGGACGAGGGGTTTCTTGCTGATACCTAACATCTGGACCAGAGGCGCTGCGTATGTATACTGTACTTGGGTCTGTATAATTCCTTTGCGCTAAATTGTACACAGATCTTAGCGTGTAACTGACTGTACTATTACTTGAATAATACTTTGTGCTTCGGAACCACATGTTCTGAGTCTGGAGTCTCTATTTATTGTATGACTGCGTACGCAAATTAGCGTCATCCTTAGAGGTTTATAGGAAGGATTTTAGAAGGTACAGGCAAGGTTCAAATATAAATTCCTTAGTTTGGGGCTCATCGAGTGAAGTCACTTACCTACTCACACGGCACATACTGCTATCGATATCTCAGCAAAGGGTGGAGTGGCCACATACAGGGTTTTCCTGTAACCGCTTTGTGCTGAAAAATCGCTATCCGTTTTCGTGTGAGCCAAGGAAGCTGACTAGAAACCAGGGACAAGAAAGGAAAAAGTTTGTTTTCCTTTGTTGATGGAACCTAACTTTTAAAGGGGTGCCACAGTAGAGGTTACGCGGCTGAGTCACAGTTTTGCGCACAGCAAAGATGCACTTTTGCATACACAGCTAAAAAGTAATTATACGGTTGTGTGGTAGTCGCTTTATTGTGTATGCGGCTGGTCGCACAATAGCGTATACGTACTTCCGGTTCTTCTGCAACGTGTTTAAACAAAGCCGTTGAGGTTTACCTTTTTCAATTGTTATCAATATCTGGGTTAACGTGTATTTTTCTTCGCAGGAAAAAAGTGTGTAACAGTGAATATTTGTTGGACAAAGTTAAGGGTATCGTATGATCCTTAAGGGCTAGGTGCAAGGGTTAGTCTAGCCGCTCGGTAAGTAGCTTTACCATTCTATACACAGTAGCAGGTGTACATATTGTCTTTGTTGTAGAGAGGTGCGTGGAAGTGGACGACATATAAACTTCCATAGGTGTGGAAGTTGCCTTACTAAATCTTATCCGGGTGTGGAAGTTGCATTTTTCAAATCTTATCCAGGTTTGTGGGCGCCGCCGACTTAAATCGTCCACAGGTAAGTGAAAGTATCTTGATTGTCTTTCACCAGTTTAAATCTTTATTGAAAAGCGTAGGATTTTGTCTCAGAATGGGAGCCATGCAAACAGTAGAGATGTTAGACAATGATGTGCTGCTAATGGAGGCGCTGATCGGATCGGCCCGTCGTATTATGCATACTAAGTACGGTACTTATGCAATAAGGTATTGTGATGTATGGTTTAAAATGACGATGAAGAGTGTTAGACCGTTTCCCAGAATTGGTAGTTTTGATAAGGATGTATTAGATAACGTCCGGGATCACATCAGTCTGATGCGCTCCTGAGAAAAAAAAGGTCAAATATTTTGAATGTTTAAAATTGTGGCAGCATGAAGGGGATGCGTGGCTTAAAAATGTGCAAGCGACGCAAACTAGCGTTGCCAGCGCATTGCCAGAAAATACATCCGCGACGCTAAATTGCAATACGGGCGAGCCACAAATTGGCGCGCACGTGCGGCAAGGTAGCATTGTGGAGAGTATTGCCTGCAGTTCACGCTCACTTCCCCCACCTTATGTGGATGGAGGTGCAAGTACAATTACCAAAAATACCCATAAAAATGTAACAAGCAATTTGCACCCCCTCTTAAGTAACCATAAAGAAAATGTTTATGATGTGGATGATGAGCCTATTGTAGTGTCTGCCATGTCCAATGCTGTGCAAATGATAGATGCTGCATCACCACAATCACGAGTGGTGCCGCCATCTCCATCGGTAACAGCAAGGGAAGTGTTAACACACTCTGCACCCGTAGAGGAAGTTGTTAATACCATACGTAGCAGCAGCAGATTAAACCCCCAGCCAGGTAACCAGGTCAGAGGTAGCAACGCTACCGGTCTGCATCCCATTCAGACGATAACTGTTCCGAACGGAAATGCAGATGCGAACGGTGCAGTGCCCACGAGGGAAGTGGTAATGCATTGTCCTTGGACAAGAGCGGAACTAAATTCCATCATAAATGATTTCCCCGATCCCAAAAAGGAACTAGCCAAATGTCAAAGATTTGGGTAGTTCTCATGAGCCAACTAATAACGATTGTCGTGTGGTGTTAAGAGCCTGTCTGCCACGCAATACCGACGTGACAAAATTTATCACGGATTGTGTATTGGATGGTGACGTTCCCTTAACAGACCAAGTAAACCAAGGTAACATTGCCCGCATTGTGACTCAATTGGGTATATATTTTCCAGTAGTAGTTAACTGGAACAAAATTTTCACAATCAAGCAAAAGGAGAGTGAAACTGCAGAAGACTATTGCGACCGGGCTCTGCAGGCTGTCACCCAGTACACTGGGATAGAAGATATTAAAGATAGCACTCACCACAGGGGAATGATAGTCACGGTACTCAGGGACGGTCTGAAAGAGAATTTAAAGACTCGGGTTCAGACCTCACAGCCTGGCTGGGGGGGACTTACAATAGATAACCTCATAGAGTCTGCCATAGAACATGACAAAAACATCTAAAAAAAAGAGGGAGATCAAGAGCGAAAAACTAATGGCTGTCAGTATACAAGCTCTGGAGGGAATGACTGCAACATCACAGCCAACAGACACACTCACACCTGCCCACACACTTACACCTGCCCTCACTAACCCCACACAACAACAAACACAGCTCTATTCCACTAACCCAATACAACCACAGGTCCCATACTCATATCCCCCACAATACCCTTACCCTCCCTATCCTTACCCATATCCAGCACCTTTACCCTCTGCTCAAACCTCACAACAACACATGTTTTCACCTGATTCACGGACATGTTTTAATTGTAAACAAACAGGACACTTAAGTAGAAATTGTACAGTAAAACGAGTAGGAACCCCAAATCAGGGAAGATCTGGATATCCCCATAAGGGATATGCACAGAGACCATCAAATATTCAACAGGCATCAGCTCCAATTGTGGCCGTAAATGCTTTATTGGAGAATGGTAGCCAACGCTAGGGGTCAGGTCATACCTGTAGTCTACAGATAGTCAGGTTAACAGGAAGTACTAGGGAAGAACCGGTCATGATGGTTGATGTAGCTGGTACTGAATATCCTTTTCTTGTAGACACAGGGGCGACCAGGTCAGTAATGAAATCTCCTGTTAATTTACAGGTGACCAATGAGACAGTACCAACAATGGGTGTAACAGGTAAAGTGGAACGTTATCCTTTAACAAAGTCCACAGAGGTTACTATTGGGCAGTTGCATACCAGACATTCTTTTCTTCTGGCTGCTGCGACCCCTACTAACCTGCTGGGAAGAGACTTGTTATGTAAAATGGGATGTGTTATATATTGCACCCCTGATGGTGTATTTTTAGATATCCCAGAGAGAATGGTATACGAGGTGCAGGATATGTTAGACACTCCTCAAAGGATAATGTATCACTCTACTGTTGTAAAAGAAAATCCATCACAGGTAGATGAAATGTTGTCCCAAATTCCAAATTCCCTTTGGAAAAAAGATGGACAGGACACTGGATTTATGGCAAACGTAAGCCCTGTAATGGTAAACTTAAAATGCGGTAGGCAAGCTCCAAAAATTCCTCAGTACCCATTAAAACAGGAGGTAGAATTAGGGGTGTTTCCAATAATTGAGCGATTATTGCAACAGGGAATTTTAGTTCGTACAGCTAGTGTAGCCAACAGCCCCATATTTCCAGTAAAGAAGAGTGGTGGGAGGGAAATAGGCTGGTGCAAGACCTTAGAGGTGTTAATAAGGTAGTAGAGAGCCAATTCCCTGTAGTGCCAAATCCAGCTGTCATCCTGATGCAGATCCCACCAAATGCAACCCATTTCACTGTCATTGACCTCTGTTCTGCTTTCTTCTCTGTGCCTCTCCACCCTGACTGTCAGTACCTATTCGCATTTACATACAGAGGTGTGCAATATACATGGACATGGTTACCCCAAGGTTTCATAGACAGCCCCAGTATCTTCTCCCAGGCATTGCATGACTGTTTACAATCTTTTCAACCTGCCAATGGATCTGTTCTAATTCAATATGTGGATGATTTATTGCTATGTTCTGACTCGTTTATGTCATGTTTGAATGATACTAAACTTTTGTTACTTCATCTCTCGCATACAGGACACAAGGTGGCTAAGGACAAACTACAGCCGTGCCAATCCAGAGTAAAATATTTGGGACACTGCCTAACCCAGGGGTTACGACATCTTACAAATGATAGAATCCAGGCTATACAAAACATGACACTGCAGCAGAATCAACAGCAAATTCATACCTTCTTGGAAATGTGTGGATATTGCCGAATGTGGATCCCAGGTTTTTCTATTTTGGCCTTGCCTTTACAGGAATTAGTCTCTTCCTCAAAGCCCAATCGTGTCATACACACAGAGGAATCAGAGCAGGCTTTCCTTAATCTTAAGGATAGCCTGACAAAAGCTCCTGCATTGGGAATACCTGATTATGAAAAACCTTTTGATTTGTATTGTACGGAAGCCGATGGTTGTGCTGCAGGTGTCCTTACACAAAAACATGGTGATGCCAGTAGGCCCGTAGCATACTACAGTGCCCAATTGGACATGGTAGCAAGATCACTCCCCACTTGTTTGAGAAGTGTAGCAGCTACCGCTCTATTGGTGAGTAAAAGTGAGGACGTAGTACTGGGCCATGATATGATTGTCTACACTCCCCATGCTGTATCTACTCTGTTGAACTCAGCTCAAACCAGACACGTCTCATCAGCTAGGTTTACCAAATGGGAACTAGCTCTAATAGCACCCGCAAATATCACTGTTAAACGTTGAAGCACGCTGAATCCAGCTACGTATTTACCATATGTACACCATGATGTACAAAGGGTGGAGGGAGGTGAGTTGCTGGCGGGAGGTGAGTTCAGCGGACATAATGATACACACAATTGTATGACATATCTGAATCAGACCTTTACTGCTAGACCTGACATACATGACACACCTTTAGAGAATGTGGATGTGACTTTATATACAGATGGGAGTTGTCATAGACAAACAGACACAGGTGAATTATGTACAGGTTATGCTGTTGTAAATTACACAGACATCATAGAAGCTAAACCTCTTGGTCCTCCTCACTCAGCCCAGATGGCAGAGTTAGTAGCACTAACTAGAGCATGTGAACTGGCAGCAGGCAAATCTGCTATCATTTACACTGACTCGAGGTATGCATTCGGGGTGGTGCACGATTTTGGGGCTCTATGGCGTCTGAGAAATTTTATGACAGCAGCAGGCACACCAGTTGCACACTCCCGACACATAAAACATCTTTTAGAAGCAATCCAACTGCCCAAAACAGTGGCAGTAATTAAGTGTAAAGCCAATACATGTGAGGATGACCCGGTGTCACTGGGCAACAACAGGGCCGATGAAGCTGCAAAATGGGCAGCAGGGTTGAAAATGTTTTCTCCAACTGAGAAAATTATGTCTTTCCAAACAATTGATATGCTGAAATTAATTGAGATGCAAAATTTGTGTTGGATTCAGGAAAAGTCCATTTGGAAGTCCAAGGGATGTGGGCAAGAGTCCTCCGGGCTCTGGAGGGACGGACAAGGTAAGCCAGTAGCCCCCAAGGCATATTACCCCAGCCTGGCTGAGGCAGCACATGGTCTGACTCATCTGGGAAAACAAGGTATGTGCAAGTTGGTGAGGGGATACTGGTGCGCACCAGGTTTTTCTTCACAAGCAGAAAAGATAGCAATGTCCTGTCTGACCTGCTTGAGGAAGAACATAGGGAAAGCGATCCCTACCGAACCGTCCCACATTCCACCGACTGATGGACCTTTCCAGGTGATACAAATTGATTTCAAGCAATTACCACCCTGCAGGAACCTTAAGTATGTATTAGTTTGCACCGATGTATTTTCTAACTGGGTTGAGGCCTACCCAGCAGCCACTAATACTGCTGCGTTTACTGCCAAGAAAATAGTCCAGGAATTTGTATGCAGGTACGGTATCCCTAAAATCATCGAGAGTGACAGGGGTACTCATTTCACAGGTGATGTTTTCCAAAATATGTGTAAGCTGATGGGTATTAATAGCCGACTTCATACCCCCTACCGACCGCAAGCCAGTGCCAAGGTAGAGAGGATGAACGGGACTATTAAAAATAAATTAAGTAAAATTATGGCAGAGTCTGTACTAGGATGGCCAGAAGCGTTACCTTTGGTCCTACATAGCATAAGGACCACTCCTAGACCCCCTCTAAATCTGTCCCCATTTGAAATACTGTTCGGTAGACAACCTCATTTGATTATAAGTCCGCAGGAAGACTGGAAGGGTAACAACGAGGTAACTGTAAAGTATCTTATATCAATGAGTAAGCAGTTAAAGCAATAGCAGCAGAAACTGAAATTGTTGTCCAATGATATGCCTGAAACTAACTGTCATGATGTTGAACCAGGAGAATATGTTATGATCAGAAATTTCTTGCATTCAGGTTGTTTGACTGATTGGTGGGAAGGTCCATACCAGGTGCTGCTGATGAGTACTACATCTTTGAAGGTGGCCGAGAGAGATACCTGGGTCCATTCCACTCACTGCAAAAAGGTCAATCAACCGGTGGAGAAACAAGTCGGAGACAAAGCTGATAGCGTGGACCTGTCAATAGCGAGCTTGTTCCGGGAGGATTGAACAGGTTGTAGTGAGATACCTGAACTGAGAGAAATTTGCAGATCTTGTTGTGACAATGGACAGGCCTGCTGTGTTCATTTTCATATTCTCTTTTAGAGTGTTCACCATCCTGGTTGGTTTGGGGATATCCGGTGTCTGTGATGGGGGACCGATTGAGGGAACGGGAGCTGATGGCAGTGCTGATGGAATGGAGTCAGGAGGAGTGCAATGCCAATCAGGGGAGTGTCTGACCAATCTTAGTACTGTTATTGTTAAGAGAGCTGTCATTCCGGATACTCGGGGAAGGTGTGGAGGTTTATCGTCTGAAGATTCCTGTATTTGTGAGCTTTGTGGGTCCCTAGTTGATGAGAACTGTATCCAACGGTGCCAACCTAAATATAACCCGTACTGGGGTGGGTATCCTTTAGAGGATTATCATAGCATGGTAGGCAAAGTGTTAAATCAAACTGATTGCTGGGTGTGTTCACATGTGCCACAGGGACAGCATAATGTAGGGTTGGTGCCATTTCCACTGAATACCACAGAAATTTTAGAATTACAAAAAGGGAAAATCTTGGATGGAAAATTTCTCTCATCCAAACCACCTCATTTCAAACTCTATCAATTCTAAGTAGATAGATCACTTTTGTGTTTAAACATAACCAATCTCAATAAACCTGGAGGTTGGGAAGTGACGGGGAATAATCAGACGATGACCTTCTCACAAAGAGCTGATAATGAGTCCATAAACCATGATCTGTTATGCTCAATTAAATCTAGTGGGAAACATTTTAGGTATCGGTATACACTGGGTTCCACCAAGGAAATTATAGGTAAGGTGCCAGATGGTTATTGTGCTAAAATAATACAACCAGAGACTTGCATGAACCAGATGGAAAACCCAGAAATAGGATTGTTTGCAAGAGAAATGTGCTTAATGATAATGATGCATACCATCCCTCATGTTCTCCCTGATAATGTATATTTTGTATGTGGAAGAAAAGTGTATAAATGGCTCTCCCCGAGTTCCGAAGGTTTGTGTTACCTGGGAAGAGTAGTCCCAGAAGTTATGACCCTCACTCATGTTAAATATGCTTGGTATACATAAAAACACACCATCACCATATCTTCACATGCAATATGTACACAGAGGCAAAAGAAATGATACCTGGTGATGTGCATAAAGCCACTCAGTTAAAAAGTGAGACAACTGGCTTTCAAGTTTTAGTGGCACTGGATCCCACCAGGATCGCTCGGGGAACACTAAATTTTAGATATATTCAGGAGCTTGCTAAATTGATAGATAATATCACCGAGATGTACGATGACACATTCAGGTATACAGGGAGAGAATTGCAAGCGTACAAGAAAGAACTGGTGCAACACAGGCTAGTGTTGAATTATTTAACTGCTGTTACTGGAGGGTATTGCGTAACTCTAGCCACCCAATTTGGAGTAAAATGTTGCACCTATGTCACCAATGATAAAAGCGACCCTAAGGAGGTGTTAGACCGGAAGATGGATGAAATTCTGCAGCTAAAGTAGGAATTTCGCAAGAACCAAAGCGCTTCAATGGCTGAAGTAGGGGAGAAGATAGAAGGATGGGTTTCATGGCTGAACCCAGTGAAATGGTTCTCAGGTCTAGGGGAATGGGTCCAGGAAGTGATCGCCAGCATAGGCAAATTCTTGATCCTTATACTGATTGTCATCATAATAATTGACATATGCGTCCGGTGTGTTCCTATTGTGTTGAAGTGTGGAAAATTTAAAAATAGAGTAAAACGAAAGAATGAAATTATGATGGTGGCCAGTATGAATACCGAGGTAAATACAGAACTGCATTACAACCCTGAGCTAGGAAATACCATCATTTAATGTATTATATTTAGACATGCATAGAATGTATTATTGAAATGTTATTTTTAAAACACCTCAGATAATGTAAAGTCTAAATTCCCCTTCAAGACTGCTTTTATAAGACTGGTGCATCCCCACACCTTTCACATGATCTTCCAAGATCCGCAGGGTGTGCGTATAATAGTAGTTTTATGTCCCCAACCAGAGACACATTATTGATGGATTAAGAACCACCTTGTGCCATCCCATAATAACACTAATTAATATGTAACTGTAAGCCTAAATTAAATTCTAATAGCAGCTTGTGATAGCATGTTGTTTGCAATCAAAGGGTGGACTGTCAAAACTGGATTATTGGCTGAGACAAGATCAGTTTAAAATAGAATCGCAGCGACGCCATTTTGCGAAATGGCCGCCTAAGCACCATTTTAGATAAGCTCACACTTTAGTACATGTAGTGATAATACTGTTAGCATCATGCGAATGCATCTGTGACCATCGCCATAAGTTACGGCGATTCACCAAAAGCCTATTTCATGACTTTACGTATTATAAAGGATATATTTCAGAAATGGCTTTACAGTAAGTTAAAATTGGATTGCATTAGATGAATAGAGCAAATGGCCACGTGACAACTAGCTTGTGTAGATAAGCTTCCTGGATAGTGTTTGCTCTCACTACAGGTGGCCTGGCTCGAATACACACCTTACATTAGCAAGCTTCCTGCAATGAAATGACTTCAAAGACTAGAGTGTTATCTTAGGTCTGTCTCTTGTAGCTGGGCTATTTGCATTCACACAAGAGATTGGGAGAATAAAGAGTTTTTCTTTTGAAGCCTGGGAAAGGTGGGGGCCTGCTGACAGAGGGGGCATGTGGAACTATCAGGCTCAGCATGTCACATTGCTAGATGTTCACTTAGTGAGATTTAAGTGCATCATTCCTTATACACACATTAATGCGCACAATTGTGCTGTTAACTAGTCGCATATTAGCGAATGTTTAGGACTTTGTATGAAACCGCTGTTTTATTAGCTTTATGCGCACGCATCTGCCCCAAGTTAACTAGCGTCCTTATATCAAACCCCGCATACTCACACATTACATATTCACACATAAGGTTTAATAAGCTTTAAAGTATAAGATTTAAGTTGGTTCAGTTAGTTTAAATGCTGTGAAATAAAGATATTTGATAACTAAGGTTTTATACATGCTAAGAGAGCCGTGTTTGGTTTCGTACTGATGCGTACTCTTTCAACAGAATTCCGGTACTATCGATGTGGAGATCACATCATGCATTCTCAACTTATGAACCGCAGAGACTACAAGCAACAAAATGTATATTTAATAAACAACTGTTAGGATGTAGCATGGGGGCGGGAGGGAAAAGACCCCCAGTTGTTAGAGGCTGGGCGAGTCTATTTGAACCAGCCTGTTAAATGCTCTGTAACAGATGCTTCTCCCCTGGGAACCAATGATATCAGCAACAAACTTCTCTATTGTCCTGTCTATTCTGGGGGGTATAAACATGTGTGCTCAAACACTGGGTCTTAGTCTTCTTACTGAATGCTGACGGACGAGGGGTTTCTTGCTGATACCTATCATCCGGGTCCGCGCTGTGTATGTATACTGTACTTGGGTCTGTATAATTCCTTTGCGCTAAATTGTACACAGATCATAGCGTGTAACTGACTGTACTATTACTTGAATAATACTTTGTGCTTCGGAACCACATGTTCTGAGTCTGGAGTCTCTATTTATTGTATGACTGCGTACGCAAATTAGCGTCATCCTTAGAGGTTTATAGGAAGGATTTTAGAAGGTACAGGCAGAGGCATATAGTTACACGCTGTGATCTAAAAACAATTAGCGTAAACAAATTATACAATCACAAGGTACAGTCGATACATACGCATGCACTGTGGATCCAGATTTCCCGGCATCAACTATGAAACCTCCGTCAACAGAAAAGAAAGATGACTAACTACCAGATCCAGGGTGCTTGCATATAAACCCTTGCAGAGATAGGCAATACAATAGAACAAGTTGGCATAATCCCTTTGGTTCTTCCTCCTTGTTCTTCTGTTACGATGCAGTTCATAGGTCAGTTTGAATTGTAATAGTTCAGCCTCCAACAGCTCTTTGTGTCCATTTTCCCACCGAAGAATAAGTCTAAACTGGCTAATAAACATTACATTACATTTCAATGCCTATCTCTCTATCATCCATAATTCGCAGAAGCACATAGCGATCTCCTTGCCGATGGAACCGGAAATCTGCAAATAAACAGTGGTTTAGAATAGCACCAAACACAGTCTACTTATCATGTACTAAACCCTAGATATCAAAATACCTGCATTTCACATTATATTTGATAACATATAAAACCTTTAATATTAACCTTAATGCTATGGAACCTTTATGTGTAAGTATGGAGTGTGTCTGTGTGGGGATATTAAGAAAAGATGGTAGTATGCGTTGTGCGTCTACGTGTTTGTGGAGTACAGCATGGTATGTGCTTTGTGGGGTTGTTCATATTATATGTAGTAATAAATGTACGTATTTGTATAATGAGGACTTTTAAGCTGGGGCAGTGGCAGACGCACGACGCTAATAATCATAACAGCGCCGTACATGGGGTATCATACAGTCGCTACTATGCATGTTGTGTTTTATGTGTAGCGTGCTTTGCTAAACAGTGCAACTGTGCGCTGTGCGTCTTGTAAATTACATGTATGATTTAATGTGTGTATGGGGTATGGTGGGACTTTAAACAGTATGCGATAGCAATGTAGTCGCACCATGCTAATAATAGCATATGAGCATCGCACATAATGGTTTCATGCTGACAATGCAAGATGGTGTCGTCAGGGGCAACACAAAATGGCGTCATGCAGATCCTAATTTTACAACTTAGGTCTCAGCCAATCATCCGGCTTGGACACAACTATTTTGTGTGGAATTATTTTTACCCAAATCATGACAACATTTGTCAAGGCAAAGTAAGTATAGGTATGACATAAACAATCTAGGACTCTCCTTTCAGTTTTTGGAAAAATCTGAAAAACCTAGTAAAATAATAACAAGCAGTCCAGCATCGGCTAGTTCTCAGCTAGATCCCAGCTCATACAATCTCTACCATCAATACCTTCATAATCAATCTTCTCATTAATGATTGGAGATAGTCCTCCTGCATCCAGGTTGCAAAACCTAACTGACTCATCTCCTATCCAGGATTCCTCAGAAAACATCCTTGTGTGCTATGGCTGCTGCCGGGGGTGAATCTTCATCCCAAAAGGGGACCAAGAAGACTAGTTTTAAACTTTGACTATGAACCAATCGTTTACTAGAGGAAGCAAGAATGAAAGCTGCCATCCAGTTGCACAGCAGACACTGAAGCCATGACGGTTATGCTAGCATTAAAACTGCATCCAATATCCACCATCAATGCATGCAGTTTTAGACAGTTAATTGAGGTTCTGTGTCCCCGCTACCAAATTCCATCTCAATTCCATTTTACAAGAACAACAATTCCTTGACTGTACAAGGACCCTAAAAGAAAGCCAGGTCTTTGCCTATAAAATGCCATTGTACCCACTATTCACTTAACCACAGATATGTGGACAAGTGGTATGGGTTAAACAAAATATTACATGACTGTGACAGCCCACTGGGTGGGTGTATCACCTTCAACAGCAGCAGCATAATTTAACACACAACAGCAGCTCATTCACTGTTTCACTGGCTTCACTAAGAGACATACCGGTGTCAACCTGTTAGAAAAAATTTGATCTTTCATAGCAAAATAGCTACCCCACTAGGACTCTCCTCAGGATGTCATTTCTGTAACATTGTGAGCATTACAATTGGTTGAATTTGAAAACATCCCATGTTTTGCCCACACAATAAACTTGGTGGTTAAATGAGATATTGTCTGTGGTCAAAAAAATTCTGGACAAAATTTTGGCATTCAGCAACAGTATGTAGAAGATTGCAGCAGCTGCAAAAACAGTTCAATTTGCCATGCCACCAACTGAAGCAAGAGGTAGTAACCACATGGAATTCCACTCTTTACATGCTCTATATGCTTCAGCAAATAGATGAACAGCAACAAGCACTCCAAACCTACACAACAAGCCATGACATATGGAGAGGTGGGAAAATGTACCTTAGTGGAGCACACTGGAAAGTATGCTCTGTTTAATGCAAGCTACTGAAACCATTTGAATTAGTAACTATGGTAATGAAGTGAGTTCAGACACTGCCAGCTTGAGTCAGGTGATTTCCTTAATAAAACCACTTGAAATGCAGCTAGAGAAACTAAAGGACGAGATGAAACAAAGTGATTCCGCTAAGTTTGTTGGACTTGTAGATCAACTTCTTTATTCACTTCGCCAGGACCAAAGGGTTATCAAGATCTTCCAATTGGATCACTACATTTTGGCAACCATGCTTGATCCTAGGTTTAAGTCATATATAATGTATTACTTTTCAACTGACACAGATCTTAAAGAGCAAAGAGCTCTTTGCAAGCAAGTTGTCAGCTTAAATGGCATATGATAGAACTACATCTCCTGCTTTAGTATCTGTGGTAAGTGCTGCTGCAAGGAAAAAACTGACCTTTTTCAAGAGACCCACTGGTTGTGTGGATGATGAGTCGGGATGGGTATGATTTGCCGGCGGATGGATTCCCAGCAGATGAAATACTGACACTGGAATCCCGATGGTGAATTATCCCGACAGGGGCTGGTAAGTACCCTAACCCTTGCCCTCTCCCCCCCTAACCCTAACCTCCACAGGGAGGAGCCTTACCCTAACCTCCCCCTGTGGTGCCTAGCACTAACCACCCCTTCTGCACCCTAAACCTAACCCTTATGGAGGGGTGCCTAACCATAAACCACCTGGGGAAGGACCTAACCCTAGCCCCTCCATCCCCGGCATAAGCTAATAAGCTTCTTTGTTTGGTATCATTACTATCCTGATGTCTTCAGGATAGCGGTGACAGCATTATGCCAAATGTCGGGATTCAAGCTTCGTTATATCGACTCTGGGATCCTGTCCACTGACATTTTAAATGTATTCCGATGAGTCAACTCAGCACACCAAAGTGAAACACCATTTTGACATCTGGTCAGGCTTAAAAGAATTGCCCACAATTATTGTCACCTCTACCATGATTCAATCTGAAACACTAAGCAATAATAGGATGGCGGAGGATTACTTTAATGACAATGTACAAATTAGCACATAACACAGTCCTTTTGATTACTGGGATAAACTAGCTTTGGTTGTACTTAAGCTACTCACCCTCCAGTGTGTACTCGGAACAAGTGTTGAGCATAGCCAGAAATCTTGTGAGTGACCGGAGTAGGAGGCTACTTCCTCAATATATGGGAAACCTCATGTTCAAAAAAATTAAGTACAAATTTTATGAAGAAGACCTTTGCCACCAACTGCAATAAAGTATAGAGACTTGTGTAAAGGTGGATTCCAGTGATGGTGAGCAAATATTGTGTGATGATGTTAACACTGACAAGGGTGAGGAGGATGAAGATTATAATGACATCTTACCAGTGTAATGATTAACAATGTTATTAGCCACCTTAAGCCCATTCTTAGCTTGTTTTGTAGGGGCCCAAACAAACCAAGCACTTCAGCCACAGAAGTGGCAATCCCTGTTGCTGAAGTACTTGGTTTGTTAAATGTGCATGTACTTTTTTAATAGACAACATAAAGGTGGATGGGAGGGCCCAAGGACAATACCATCGTGGGCTGCATTTCATTATGGGCTTATTTTTGGGGTCATTGGTGATGGGTTTTTTTTTGCATAGACAAACAATTTATTAGTTATTGCTCTAACATGTAACTATTTGCAATACATTTTTAACCTGAAGTAATGATGTGGTTCCTCACAAAATATAAAAAAAAATAACAGGGGGGCGTGGCCTGGCTATCCATCCACACAGACGTGCTTCCCCAGAGCTCCTGCAATCCCCCCTGGGATATCCCATCTACAGCGCAGACTACTATACCTAACCGACTTCCCGGTGGCCACTACACTCACCTGTTTACCCTGGGCCCGGCCTCCTGCACAAAGCGCCCTCCTAGCGGCACTCCCGACACTGAGGCCTACCCGACCGCCTGAAGCCGCGGCCTTTCCTGAGCAGCTGGAGCCGGCGCCACGGACCGGAAGTGGCGAAAGACCGCATTGCGGCTGCAGACCCCGCGACTGTATAGGGGCGGCTGGCCGCTGGATCTACCAGACCAGACTGCACGCATCCCTGGAGGGCCGTTGGAGAGACCTGCGACCGGACCCGCGAATCGCGGGAGGCCGCCATTTTAGCGACCATGCTGCAGCTGCCTGTCTCCAGGTGGGTGTTGGCCTCTAGCCTCTGGCGGTGCTGAGTTGGAGGCACCTCACCTATCCCCCTCCTGATAATCTGTGCCCCTGTGACACCTCCTGTTACCCATTGCGGATATCGGCAGACGGCGGTGTGGGATACTGCTGACCATAGGGGGCTGCCATTTTACCCAACACAGCATCACCTGAAACCTCTGCGGAGTCCCCATATACAGTTGTGGGCCACGGATTCAACATTTACTCCCCTCATCTACAAATAACTTTTTCTAATATAACTCCTTCCCTGGAGGCTGCACTAGGGAGTGAAGACACAGGCAAACCAGTGCACAAAGGAGATGTAGAATTGGGACAGACACCATTTTGTAGCATCTTCCTCCAGTGCTGCACACATACCCTACTGTGTAGAAAACTGCAGCATTTATTTTATTAGCCCACAAAACCTATGTTCAGCATACTTTTCCTGAGCTACCCCAGCTTCTTATCCCATCACAGCTTTCATTTTATATCTTAACCAGCACTTCAATTGAACTGCCAGAAGATCATTATACAGACACCCCGACAGCTTGCCTGCGCTGCAGGAGGTGACACATCCACCTCGCCATTTTCTCTATTACGTAATTACGTGAATCTCACAAATTGCTAAATACATAATGAACTGAGATGCCACTTTCAGCATCACAAACATCTACTCCCCTCAACTCAACCCTCCTCATGTAGTTTTTTTGTTTTTCTTGGATGTATCCACTTGTGTGACCTTAACAACCCCTGCGTAATACAACTGCACATTCGACCCTGAACTCATATTTTAAATGAAAAAATTTCTTATCTCCATGTCAATGACCCCTACTGGCTCTGCTCAGGGCCCCGTGACGATACCCCAGGTGGAAATTCTTCCGACTCGGACTGTTCTTCCACTCGCTCCACCACCTACCGTAAACGCAAATCAACATCCAATTCTAGAATATCCAAGATGAAACCTGCTGATATTGCCGCTATCCTGGGCCCTCTGCTGGATGACAAACCTGCAGGAATCAAGGAAGCTATTGAATCTACTCTATCTCAATTAACCCAACATTCTACTCATTTAGACGAAATGGAAAAGAGGGTATCAACACTAGAAGATAACCTGAGCACAGCCCAACATACCATCGAATCTCAACATAAGGACATCACCACCCTCACCGATAAGCTGGATGACCTAGAGAACCGTAGTAGACGCAACAACCTGCGGGTCATAGGCATTCCAGAATCTATAAAGGGTCATGAATTACTAGACCTCGTTTCTAACTGGATTCCGGAACAACTAGCCATGGATCTAAAGGGGATGCCACTGGCCATTGAGAGGACACACAGAATTGGGCCAGATCGCAAAAACACCTCCGATCGCCCACGTCCTGTCATAATGAAAATCCTAAACTATGCAGACAAAACAAAGCTCTTGGATCACTACCGCAAAACAGCTAGCCTATCATACAAAGGAGAACGTCTTCTCATGTTTCAAGACTTTTCTGTTCATGTCACTAATAAACGCAGGGACTTTGCCCCGATCTGCAAGCATCTATTCGATACTAAAGTCAAGTTTTCTCTACTATACCCAGCCAGGCTGCGGGTGTTCGAGGGAGGAAAGCCACTCTTCTTTGACGATCCAGCTGCAGCAAAGGCTAATTTTTTGCATCCTGATACTTGACTGATATGCATTTAAATCTTCTTGCATTTCACTTTGCCTGTTTCATTTATAAATATAGGCCACACTGTGGATACACTGAATAACCACATATGTACACGAAATATTACATTTCTTCTTTACACAATTTTTTCATGTTTACTGTTTTGTTAACTATTGATATGTTTTGTGCTTGTCTGTGCCTGGGGCTCCGATCTACCGGGGGCTCTCCTTTCCTCTCATGCTGGGACAGGAAGGGACCCCTATATGTCTTTGAATCTATCTTCTCGTTAATTCCAGCTGTGGGGGTAGATTAACATGGCAAACCTTACCCCACCTCAATCATCTATAAAGAGAGATGTTTCACTTCTTCCATTTAACAAAATATCATGGAATGTTGAGGGACTTAACAGCCCTATTAAGCGTAAAAAGGTGACTTCACACCTTGGACGTATGTCTCCACATATAACCTTCCTTCAGGAAACCCATTGGACTGACGATCCAAGAAATTCCCTAAGGGCCATATGGATTGGAGATTGCATCTCTGCTCCATATTGCAATAAGACCAGAGGGGTGGCCATTTTACTCCATAAAAACTTACAGTACTCCATTTGTAGGAAATACTTGGACCCCGATGGAAGATATATATTATTAGATATCAAAATTGATGAGGTAATCTATACCCTACTCAATATATATGCTCCGAATACCTCTAATCAATCTTTCTTTGCAGCACTTTTACAGAAGGTTCTTTCCTGGGGCTGTCAAAATCTTATACTAGGGGGTGACCTGAACACAGTTGTCGATCCATCCTTGGACAGATCTGGGGTGAGTATACAAGTAACTAACCACTCTCATTCTTTTCTCTCCTCATTCTGTACACAATTAGACCTACTGGACCCATGGCGTATACATCACCCACTCCAAAGAGACTACTCTTTTTATTCTCATCCGCACTCCACCCACTCTCGCATTGATTATCTGTTTATATCCAAACACCTCTTCCATAAAGTCACTAACACATCTATTAAGAACATTATCATATCAGATCATGCCCCGATAGTTATGACTATCCAATTGACCATGCCCCAACACTTCTCTAAGTGCTGGCGTTTCCCTCCATATCTTAACAAATCCCAAGATTTTTATCTATTTCTCAAACATACAGTCAGGTCCATAAATATTGGGACATTGACAGAATTTTCATATTTTGGCCTCTATTCACCACCACAATGATTTTGAAATGAAACAAACAAGATGTGATTTAACTGCAGACTTTCAGATTTAATTTGAGGGTAATTACATCCAAATCAGGTGAACGGTGTTGGAATTACAACAGTTTCTATATGTGCCTCCCACTTTTTAAGGGGCCAAAAGTAATGGGACAAACTAAACAATCCTAAATCTAACTTTCACTTTTTAATACTTTTTTGCAAATCCTTTGCAGGCAATTACAGTTAGTCTGGAACCATAGACATCACCAGACGCTGGGTTTCATCCCTGGTGATGCTCTGCCAGGCCTCTACTGCAAATGTCTTCAGTTCCTGCTTGTTCTTGGGGCATTTTTCCTTCAGTTTTGTCTTCATCGAGTGAAATGCATGCTCAATCGGATTCAGGTCAGGGGATTGATTTGGCCATTGCATAACATTCCACTTTTTAGCCTTAAAAAACTCTTTGGTTGCTTTTGCAGTATGCTTCGGGTCATTGTCCATCTGCACTGTAAAGCGCCGTCCAATGAGTTCTGAAGCACTTGACTGAATATGAGCATATAATATTGCCCGAAACACTTCAGAATTCATTCTGCTGCTTTTATCAGCAGTCACATCATCAATAAATACAAGGGAACCAGTTCCATTGGCAGCCATACATGCCCATGCCATGACACTACCACCACCATGCTTCACTGATGAGGTGGTATGTTTTGGATCATGAGCAGTTCCTTTCCTTCTCTTCTCTTCCCATCACTCTGGTACAAGTTGGTCTTTGTCTCATCTGTCCATAGGATGTTGTTCCAGAACTGTAATGGCTTTTTTAGATGTTGTTTGGCAAACTCTAATCTGGTCTTCCTGTTTTTGTGGCTCACCAATGGTATACATCTTGTGGTGAACCCTCTATATTCACTCTTGTGAAGTCTTCTCTTGATTGTTGACTTTGACACATATACATCTACCTCCTGGAGAGTGTTCTTGATTTGGCCAACTGTTGTGAAGGGGTTTTTCTTCACCAGGGAAATAATTCTTTTGTCATCCACCACAGTTGTTTTCCGTGGTCTGCCGGGTCTTTTGGTGTTGCTGAGCTCTCGGGTGCATTCTTTCTTTTTAAGAATGTTCCAAACAGTTCATTTGGCCACACCTAATGTTTTTGCTATCTCTCTGATGGGTTTGTTTTGATTTTTCAGCCTAATGATGGCTTGCTTCACTGATAGTGACAGCTCTTTGGATCTCATATTGAGAGTTGACAGCAACTGATTCCAAATGCAAATGTCACACCTAGAATCAACTCCAGACCTTTTACCTGCTTAATTGATAATGAAATAATGAGGGAATAGCCCACACCTGTCCATGAAATAGCTTTTGAGTTGATAGTCCCATTACTTTTGGCCCCTTAAAAAGTGGGAGGCACATATAGAAACCGTTGTAATTGCTACACCGTTCACCCGATTTGGATGTAATTACCCTCAAATTAAATCTGAAAGTCTGCAGTTAAAGCACATCTTGTTTGTTTTATTTCAAAACCATTGTGGTGGTGAATAGAGGCCAAAATCTGAAAATTCTGTCAATGTCCCAATATTTATGGACCTGACTGTACATGGCTGACTTACGTCAATGATAATTCATCACATGCAGCGGACGCGCCGCTATTTTCGGGGGCTTCCAAAGCTGTCCTTAGGGGACATGTCATCTCATACATTCATTCCAAATGCAAACACTTCACCTCCCATCTACAAGAACTGAGCTCTACACTTACAACGGCTTATCGTGCCTATAAACAATCTGATAATTCCACACATAGGGAGGCTTATCTCTCCGCTAGGCAGATATATGACACATTTCTCACTGAACAAGCCCAAACTAAACATGACTAAATTCCACAGATGGGGAAACAAATCAGGGAAGATACTGGCCAACCTTATTAAAGGCCCACATACTAAGACCTGGGTGAACGCTATAAAGAACTCCAATAATGTCCTTACCACTCCAACTGATCTTTGCGCTGAATTTGCAAGCTTTTATAAATCACTATACGCCAGGGGCCCGGATAATATTAATGAGGGACATTCCTTTTTGGATAAAGCCCATCTTCCTGAACTGTCTCAGGGAGAGAGAGAATCCCTAGACGACCCCATCACAGAAAAAGAAGTAATTGACACTATTAAATCTCTCCCAAATAACAAAAGTCCTGGCCCCGATGGTTTTGGAGCAGAGTTTTATAAGATACTTCGGGAGGAACTAACCCCTACACTGACAAAACTCTATAACCACATTCTCAACACTAAAGAGACCCCTCTTAGATTCAATGAAGCTACAATCATTGTATTAGCAAAACCTGGCAAAGATCCAACCCTGGTGGGGTCATACCGCCCCATCCCCCCTGCTAAATCAGGACTTTAAAATCTTAACTAAATTGATGGCTAATCGCCTACAGGCTTGCTTGCCCCAACTAATGTCCCCTGCACAGCTAGGATTTATTAGGAATAGGCAATCAGTACAGGGAATACGAGCCGCTATTGCAGCAATAACACATACTCACATACACAAAGCTGTGGATAATATACTGATTAATTTAGATGCAGAGAAAGCTTTTGATAAAATAGCATGGTCCCATCTTGACAGAGTATTGCATCATCAACGTTTTGGTATAACTTTCTGTAATCTAGTAAATACCCTTTATGATACACCCACTGCCCAAATAGTAGTAAATAACGTGATCTCTTCTTCATTTCACCTCGAAAGAGGCACTAGACAAGGGTGCCCTCTCTCACCCCTCCTCTTTAACCTGGCCTTGGAACCCTTTATTCGATATCTTATGCAATTGCCTAGATTTACTGGTACTAGAATTGGTGATCGAGAGATACGTATTACAGCATTTGCAGACGACCTCCTCATATTTATGTCCAACCCCAGACAATCCATTCCTCTTTTAATTGATGCCATAAATAGGTTCTCCTCCTTTGCTGGTTTTTCCATTAATTTTGAAAAATCAGAAGCTTTGGCCATATTCAATCAGGTGGAGAGGGGATGGAATGGTACATTCCCTTTTCAGTGGGCAAACAACCACATTACTTATCTAGGGGTGGCAATCCCTTCTCACTTGCCACATTTTATATACCCTAAACATTGATCCAGTCATTTGCAAAATAAAAACCGAACTTAGTTTGTGGCAAAATCTACCTATTAACCTGTTGGGGCGCTGTAATTTATTTAAAATGGCTTGTTTCCCGAAACTGCTGTACGTTCTACAGATGACTCCTCTCCTACTTACGAAGTCAGACTTATCTCTACTTAACGCTACTGTCTCTAACTTCATCTGGAATAATAAAAGATCTAGAATTAGCCCAAAAAAACTGTCCCAAACCATACCAAGGGGGGGGTGTGAATTTACCGAATATTAGGCAGTATAATCTAGCTTGTCTTCTACACTTCGCCATAGACTGGATCACTGACAACAATATATATGCAGATGCCAGGTTGGAATCCCAGCTATGCGCTCCGCTCTCCCTTAGCTATATACTACATATGCGGCCGTTGAGATTGCAGTCATTTAGTCTAGACAACCCTCTCCTCGCATCTACCATCCAGGCTTGGCAATCCTCTAGAAAATTACTTAAACTCCAGCAATTCCACTCTTTAACTTTACCCCTTATTGGCAATCTAGACTTCCAGAAAGGCGGGACAACATTGCCTTTTACCACCTGGCGCTCTTCTGGAATCCTAAATCTATGCACGCTCTTAAATGACTCATACCTCCCCCTCACCTTTAATGAAGCCATGGAAAAATATGGACTCAGACCCCAACACAAATTTTATTACTACCAAGCCATACATTATCTACGCTCTGTCCTCCCCCAATTAAATGACCAGGATTATATAAACCCCTTAGACTCTCTCACACGCACTAATACATATTCCTGCTCAACAATATACACACGTATACGCACGGAAATAGATCCAGAAATGGAACTTCCGGAATTAGGTAAATGGTCCTCCCAGATCCCCTCTATGTCTCCAAATGTAATTTTAGAAACTTTCCAAACTAACTTAAAGCTTATTCCTGCCAGTTCATATCAAGAGATGGCGTATAAACTCTTACATAGGGCATACTTGTCGCCCAAAAAACATTACCTGATGGGTATATCGGACGAGTCGAGATGCACCAAATGCTCAACTACAGATGCAGACATTATGCACTGCCTCTGGGAATGTCGATATGTAAGGAAATTTTGGAGTGAATTACATCACTATGGGTCTGAGGTGCTAGGCATCTCTTTTTGATGTACTGTGTCCTGGGCTGTGTTTGGGCATCTAACTGACCAACCCGAGATTCCCAAATTTGATAAAAAGCTTATAATGATCCTATCAGCAGTGGGTCGAAAGGCCATCCTGCAACAGTGGATTCATGATTTGCCACCAACTGTTTGTATGGCCACTTCTAGACTACTCTTTTTGTTTAACATGGATTGGCTGGAGGCATCCTTAGACAAGGAAACCTTAACCCCTGCGCTTTTCCAATGCTGGGGCAAATACGTCCAAACACTACCCTCCTCAACCAAACTGGCAATACAACAGTGTTTTCAATTTACATCCTGGTACTCCTATCAACTATTAGATAACCAAACTCCTATCACCATTTAATTCGTTTGTTCTTTATATTATAGTCAGACATTTGTTATTTCCCCTCTCTCTCTCTCTGCTTGCTGTCTTGCCTCTTTTTTGTCCCATGGATGGATCGACGGCCTCTGGTGTGGATGAGCACAGGTTGATGTTGCTATATTTTTATTTTATAATTATTACTAATTAAATATATAATACTTTGGAAAATATTGGTATATTTACTTTTATTAACTGTGAATGACCTCTGGATAATGTATTGACAAAGATGTATTTGTTATAAGGTCATTGATGCTTTACTATCTTCATGTATTTTTCTTGTAATGTACCTTAATAAAAATATGTTGGAAAAAAAAAAAACAGAATTATGGAGCAAATTTAGTATTATTTAGTAATATGAACAAGAAGATACAAGGCCATGTCTCATTTTAATTTTATTTCTGTAAATAATCAATTGATCATTCTATTTTATCTGCTTTCCACTACATACTCCACCTCTATTTCCCTGTACTGACCTCCGGCCACTGAGCTGGTTTCCTTCAAATTCAGACTTTCTGGTGCTCCTCATACATGTACCACAGGGGTTGTTACCCAATTAGGAAGAAGGGGGGGGGGGGTAGTATGGCCAGCTTCTCTTGCAACCCTATTTAGGAATCCACAACAGCATTGTATTCTTTAATGGCCTTTTCTCAGTTGCTGCAAAACCAAATTTTCTCAATCAATCAAGCAATGTTTTACCTGCCTTCTACTCCATTTCCCTGTACTGCGTTCGGGTCTCTGTTCTTATTCTGATAAAACAATCTTTCTGTGGGGTTGTATAGTTTATTAAACTGCTATCCTGTTTGCCACTGCTGTGCTGCAATATTTCATAGATGTGCTACAGTATATTCTTTTAAACTGAAGTGTGTTTTTGCCAATATGGATGAAAACAATTTTGTGAGCTGTGAGGTAGTCAAAATTGACTGGAAATGACTGGAAATTAATGTTATTGAGATTAGTAATACTGTAGGAACAAAAACAGGCCCAAATTACATGATTTTAGCTGTTTTTATAAAAATAAATTAAAAAAATCATCCCTCCCGAAACTGGGCCACTTCTCCTACCTGAAATTTGGGCATGTATGCATTTACAGGTTTAGTCTCCCATATCCAAATATTCCAAAATACAGTTTTTTTTTAGCATGACTGAGATAGTGACATATTTGCTTTTTGATGGTGCAATGTACAGACATTTTGTTTAAGGCACAAAATTATTAAAAATATTGTATAAAATTACCTTCAGGCTGTGTGTATAAGGCATATATGAAACAAATGAATTTCATATATGTACACAAACTTTGTTTGAGCCACAAATTTTTGAAAATATTATATAAAGTGACCTGCAGGCTGTGTGTATAAGGTGTATATAAAACATAAATGCATTCTGTGTTTAGATTTGGGTCCCATCCCCAAGATATTTCATTATGGTATTTAAATATTCCAAAATACAGAATATTCCAATATCCAAAATACCTCTGGTCTCTAGCATTTTGGATATGGGAAACTCAACCTGTATTACTATTATTTTAGTGCAATTGAAGCCCACTCTCTGGCTATTCATTGGCGAGTTGTGTCCTCCGAGATCTCAACCGTGGCCCAATCTTTATAATGTTGTATAGACATCTTAGAAACCTGAACTTTGGTTTCTTTTATATTTATATTTTTGGAGGCCTGGGTCAATGGTGTTGAATCAGATCCATCGCTCTGTTATATAGCTTTTTATTATTTTTCATATTTGCCTTTCTTGCTAGAACTGTTTATGCATGTTATCTAGAGCCAGTACAGTGACTTGTTATATGGGTTATATTTGTTTACATATCTCTGTCAGTATATAGACCGTCCTTTTTTATCTACCCCCTATTCACTGGGACCGGTGAGGGACTGTTTGTAGTCCTCTACTCTCACTTTATTTTTCAATTTAAGCTTTATTGGTTGCTCCCCCAAATTTTTTAGCTTATTAGATTCATTCCTCTTATTGAGACAGATCTTTCTCTTTTCTATTTCCCCCTAAGGGCTCGACAATTGTGTAACTTGATCTCCCTGTTGTGGGGTGACTTGTTCACAATTCCATAGTCTTACTTTCTCTTCTTTTTCTTTTTCTGCTTCCCCTCCCTTAAACCTGGCAGCATTGTCTTTAATTGTATTACTTGCATTACTGACCTTTTGAAAATGTTTTCATTATGCCTCTAACTGTGCTTTTGCTTAATATGAAGGGCCTCATCACCACAAACAAGCGTTCACTTCTGTTCAAAACGATCAGTGCTCTTCGAGGGGACCTTATTTTTTGCAGGATACTCATTTCGAGAAAGTTTCTCACCCATCATTGATCTCTCATAGGTTCCATATTGCTGAATATTCTTCCCACTCTACTAAAAAGAATGGGGTAGCTATATTAATTCACTCCTCTGTTCCCTTCCCGACTCTCTCCACTATAAGTGATACTGAAGGCGTTATATCATCCTTGTAGGTCAAATTGGCCTTAAAATTGTGAATTTAGTTAACCTGCATGCCCCAAACACAGGTCAGGATGGATTCTTTCATACACTTTATTCTGATTTACAAAAAATACGGAGGGGTATGGAAGTCCTAGGGGGAGTTTTAACACTTTTATCTCCTGATTTAGATATATCAAGTCCATGTCACACCTGCTCTCAGCGCCACCCATCTGGGGCCTTATGTAAGCACATGGCTGAGGCTGGTTGCTTTGAAGCCTGGTGGACACACAATCCATCATCATTGATTTATTCATTCTATTCACATCCTCATGGGTGGTCTTCCCGCATTTATATATGTCTCCAGCCATCAAATCTCTCCCCATTGTGTCTCCAATCATCAAATATCTCTCCCTTGTGTGTCTCCAGCCATCAAATCTCTCCCCCTTGTGTTTCTCCATCGATCCAGTCCCCAGTCTCTCTCTTTAACTAGTGCTCAGAATTTACTTATCTTTGTTGCCTTCCCTTTTCTTCTCTCCTCCATGGCACACTCTCTGTTGTGAATTACATTGACGTGACCTTAGATTATGCGTGCATCACACTGATGGAAGCTGCAGGAGCTGTATGAGCAGCACTGGGCTGTACAGGCTTTCTTCTGCATTTGCCTATACTGCCTATGCCTAGGGCCAGCTCTGCCTACATCCACACCAAATGCTAAGAAAACATGATTAAGGTCTATATACTGTTTATGTAACAAATGTTTGTTTTCACAAAACAGCAGCTCCCCTTCTGGCTGTGCAGATAGAGGAGTACTTGTGTCCCCTGCAGCTTCAGTGAGCACCAACGTGGGTTCTGGTTGAGACAGAGGAGCAGCTCACCTTCTGGTTGTGCAGATGGAGGAATACTTGCATCCCCTGTAGCTTCAGTGAGCACCAATGTGAGTTCTGGTTGTGACAGATGAGCAGCTCACCTACTGGCTGTGCAGATGGGAGAGTACTTGCGTCCTCTGCAGCTTCAGTGAGCACCAACGTGGGTTCTGGTTGTGACAGAGGAGGTTGCATAACAGTATGCGGTGCTGCAGATGATAGTCCTATGGAATGCATCCTTTTTTAAGAAAACATGCAAAACTATTCTAATGTGAAGACTATTGTAAATTCAGTTTAAATGTTAAATTACCTGCAACCTCATCATCCTCAATGACAACAGTGTGTAGTTTTGAGGCCTTTTTAGTTTGTGCTGTGAATGTATTAGAATATGCCATTATTACATCAAATGTTGTAAACAAAAACATGTTTTTAATTTTTATATTAAAAAAATGCAATAATTAAACAAAAAAAACTGTTAATGGACACAGCACATGAAGATACATAAGTGGTGCAACTTGTCTATAACAAACATTAGTGCACATAAAAACCATTTTAAAGACAGATTTTCAACATTAAGTATATCTGTACAAACAGTCCTAAACAGTCATATCACATACAGCAATGGTTCACCAGGCCGGGATGGGGCATCTATATCATGGACATGGAGAGCCTGTACAACTTCCTTTGGGATGATGGACTGCAACTGATCTTCATATTCAAGGTAGTAAATTGTTAGAGGTGAACCACCCCCATCTGCCTGGCAGCCTTACTTTCTTCAGACATTTTGGCTTGACTCTTTTCTTAATGTCACTAAAGTGATTTTTACATGGTTCTATATCATGCGTTATGTATCCTGCTGCATTAACTGCTGTCACAGCCCTATTCCAGATCTGCTTTTTACACCATCCACTAGTGCAGCCAGCCAGACGGCAATACACAACGTTAAAATGCATTGTCTAGATCTAAATTTTCACCAAACTTAAACCTAACACTCCTCCCAGATTTTGTTTTGGTACGTATCCTCCTATGTCTCAGACCCACCCTACTGTGCTTCCTCCTCCTCTACCTCAACACCCTCCAGCTCTTCCCAACTTCCATAACACACACTACAAATAACACAGAGGAAAAAACACAGAAAACTAAACTAACACAACACACTCACCATAAACACAGCCACACACAAACAGTGACAAGACTAACTTAAAATAACACACCAGGTAAAAAATAGCACAAGACACAGTAAAAATACAAGACACAAAAAAAATACACAAGACTACTTACACACAAAATCACCAACAAAAAGAACCAGCAAACTCTTCCAAAGAATTCCTAATATGTGAGAACTCTCCTTTCTCCCTCCTCCTTCCACCTAAAGCCACAACAGTGCAGGCATTTGGACATATTGGGGCTTTTTTATGAGAACATTGTGGTGACAGTTTAATGTGATGCCTTCTACCTTTAGTTAATCGATAGGAAGTGTTTGTCGATTTCTGAGGGTTTCCATCGGTTTTACTCATCTATTTGACTGCGGAGACTATCGTAAACTGTCAACCTGACAGAAGTTTAGACAGAAAAATATGACGGTTAATGCCATATAATTCTATATACAGCTATAATCGATCGTTAGTAAATACTGCTTTTACACCATCAAAACTGGCGTTGATGTCCAGCATTTTGGTTTAGAAGTGAAACACGATTCTTGGTAAATTTACCCCAAAGTCTTTACTGAAAACCTTCTGTGAGAGACTTAGGCCCTCATTCAGAGCCGTACGCAAATAGCAGTATGCTCGTTGCATTCCGATGTTGACTAACCGCGCATGCGTCGGTGTGACACTGCGCATGTGCGTACGGCAGATTGCGATCTTTTTTGGTCTCGTTCGTCAAATAGCGTACAGGAAGTGACATGTCAAATGTGATTGACAGAACAGGGCGTTTTAGGGTGTTGACGGGGGTGGAGATGTAAAAACGCAGGCGTGGCGAGGCGTTTTTGGGGCGTACATACATTAGCAGATGCGAGCGTAAAATGTGTACGGACCGACTCATACGTCACTGGATGATCCTCTTTCCCTTCAAAATGCTCACACAGCTTAGGGTCTGGATTACTCGACCACATTGGCGATGGCCTTCTCCTCCATCCCGGCACTCCACGATGTTGCTGCGATTAATCGCGGGTGGTCAGAACAGCAATTAGTGTTGGATTGAAAACCGGCTTGGTATGTGTTTTGAAAGCAGTTTTTTGTGTTAGCACAAAACCGTACGCAGGTGGAAATCATAGCTGCTAATGTGATGATTACACAATCAATTTACGTACATTTGTGGTTGTTTCTTTTCGGCACAATTTGTTGGTTAGGGCCTATTGTAACAATAATGTCATTCTGTTTTCTGGCTTTTTACCTTTTTCTTTTGGCCTGTTGAATTTGCATCGTTATGTTAAATTTGAAACGTTCCTTAAAGAGCCCTTTTTTTTTTGGGCATGTAAAATGTGGTTTTTGCCAGTTTGTGCCTTTTGTCCCAGGATTAAATGTAATCCATTCTGTCAATAATGTGAGAATACAATGTCAGTTTTTTTTTTTTTTTTATTGCTCAAACAAAAAATCCAAAAATATACCAAATTGTGGCAAAGTTTTTTTGCAGGGTTCATTCCCAAAGTTACAATAATTGGGCCAACATAAAAGATTAATGAAATGTACAACACAAAATTAAAAACAATTCACAAGAAAAGAGAGGGAAGTTTTGACCAGAAAGGAATATGAGCCAAGCACAGAAGGAGTGTGGGAAAAGTCGCCATTGCTGTCACCGTTTTTTCACCCGTTTGGCTGGGGGAGGGAGGGTGCCAGACCGGGTCCGGGATGTCATCGGGCTTGCCTGTCCAGAGGCAGATGTTGTGGCCTCTGGACTAGGCACAGGGCTAGGCACATTTGGAGGATTGGTTGATGTTGTGCCAGAGGTGGAGGATCCAGATGTTCCGGCAGGAAGGGAGGTCGGCTCCACCATGTGCTGGCGAACGAGCTGCTCCAGGGCATTGGCGATGCGGATGTTGGCCCTGGTATTTTCCGCCAGGGCCTGACCAATGGTCACGTTGGCCGCAGCATTTTGCTCCAGGGCCTCAGCCACCCGTAGCAGACTGGCGTCCATCCTCTGCAGAATCTCCGTATGGAAATCCGATTTGAAATTGAGTTCTGTGAGGAGGGCCACTGCCTGCGAGGGGGATTGCCCTGGACTGGCTTCTGCAGGGTCCTCAGCCGGATGTACTGGTTCCTCCCCTGCAGAGCCAGCAGAAATTCGGCGACCAAGGCTCCCCTCTGGAGCAGACTCATCCGCCTGTGTCTCTGTTAGGAAAAATGAGAAAAGACTCACATTAGAATCTACATATTGGCCCACTAACATTTCAGAGTTGGTGACATTACAAGATTTACCTGGGACAACATGAGGAGCCGCAAAGTCTGGCATGTCCGTATCCATGTTGGACACGCCAAACACCTCCACAGGCTGCACACACCCCTGTGCCAGCTCTTCTAAAACCGTCAACTCCAATGACACAGGGGTGGGACCCCCACCTGTCCCCCTTGCATGCCTAGCCCTGTCCGCGAGTTTTTGCTTTAGGCGATATTTGAAGTCGCCCCATCTGTGGGATAAAATGGGAACCATTATCCTTTTTTTTAAAATGGGGTTTGTTTATAGGGGGGGCAAGTGTTTACTTACCGCCGTTTGACATCCCGGGCTAGACGGACATAATCACCCACCCTATTGACAGCAACGGCTACCTCTTCCCACATTCTCCACTTCTGGCTTGTACTCATATTCCTGTCTGCCTGTGGCAGGATGTCCACACACTTCTGAATCAAAACCTCCATCTCCTTTCTTGTGAAATGTGGCTGCCTTTTCTTTTTGGCAGCTTTGGCCGGAATACTGGGCCCAGCAGCCTCTTCCATGTCATCCTCCTCACCTATTTGTGTAAATATGCAGATTTCTCTAATTCACAACTTGCCCAATCTTATGTTTCAAATTAATCATTGAGACAAAATGCATGAAAGACTTACCGGCTGACTCTTGTCCATTGTTTCCCTGGTCTGTAGCCATGTCTGAGGTCCAAACAAGAAATACACCAGAATTTAAATGTGTTTTCGTGACGTATTTATACATGCATCCTTATTTTGCAGTCGCATCATTGATTGTGCGTTCCTATGATCCCTCCTTAATTTGTGCGGGAAACGAAACACTATTTATGGCTTGGTGTGTCTCGAGTCGAGGTGGCGTTTTTGGATTGTTGGAGGTTACCTTGGTTGGAGTTTCTTGTTTGCGGATTAAGGAGTTGGCGTTTGGAGTTTATTTGGTTTGCTAGATTTGCGTTTTTATTTTCCGTTTGCTTTTTTTTTTTTTTTTTCTGGCCTCGTTTCTTGATTTGGTAAGTTTTGTGAAGTCTAACTTTGGTTCAATTGGTGTATCTTTTTTTTTCTTCTTGTTCTTAATTTTGTGATCCATAATTTCATCTCTTTTAGGTTTTTGTTTATTTCGGACCCAAAGACCTTTTGATTGGGAATCTTATATATTTGCTCTTGGTAAGTCCATTTTTTAACTTGTATTTGCAAATTAATTAGCGCATTATTCTATGTTTGTATAGTGACTTGTATTTGCGAACTAATTAGCGCATTTTTCTTTGTTTGTATAGTGACTTGTATTGGCGAACTAATTAGCGCATTTTTCTTTGTTTGTTTTTTAACTTGTATTGGCGAACTAATTAGCGCATTTATAAATGCTTATTCATCCTGTAAAATTGTTTGTGGTTGCCCTTTAGCATTTTTGCCTTACATTTCACCCCATTTTGATGTACTGTGTGCAATGTCGTTTTGCTCTTTGCCCAAATGTGTGTTTCGCCTATTTTATGTTTTGTCTCGCACCAAATTTAGAAACATAAATGCACAGACTAAACTTTTTCAAAATAATATTGGGATTTTTTTCAGTTTGGACGTATCATGACAATACCCCGGCATGTAAGCAGCAATGGATGGTATCATCAAGCTAAGTTGTTTTATTTTTCTTTTGGGGTGGGTCCAAAACCTTACATTCAAATCTTGCCATTTCAGGTTGATCTTGGGCGGATTGTTCTGGCCATGCTCCCGGAAGCCGACCAACCTCAATCTCGTCCCAGGCGTAGGCATCGTAGGCGTGCAAGGCCCCAGATATTTCAAACACGTGTCACCCTTTTTGGAATGCCCGATGATGAGGTTTTAAGACGCTACCGTCTTCCTCCCAAAATCATCATAGACACTCTCTCATTAATAGAGAGTGATCTTGAGCGGCAAATTGACAGTCCAACAGCAATACCACCACTTACGCAATTTATGGCGGTGTTACATTTCTGTGCCTCAGGATCGTTTCAAACAACGGTGGGAATAGTGGCGGGCATCTCACAATCCTCCTTTTCCAGGATCCTGAGGGCAGTGATGGAGGCACTTTTCAAGCACCTCCATCATTTTATTAAAATGCCTTTGGATATGGGTGCCCTTAGTGTGGCCAAGGCCAATTTTTACCAAATAGCTGGCTTCCCACACATCATAGGGGTTGTGGATGGTACTCACATACCACTTCAGCCTCCAGCACGGCTGGAGGCAATATTTCGCAACCGTAAACACTATCACTCCCTGAATGTAATGGTGGTATGTGATGCCTCCCTCCAGATCCTGTCCCTGAATGCAAAATTACCAGGAAGTGCACATGACTCCTTCGTCATCCGGCAATCAGGGATATGGCACAAATTAAACAACCTACAAGCTGGTGATGCGTGGCTTCTGGGTAAGTGGAGACCTTTAGTACATAACAATGTTAAGCTTGATACACAGTGATCCTGATGTTGTCTATTCTTTTTCACAGGAGACAGTGGATACCCTTGCATGCCCTGGCTGCTCACTCCTTATTTGGCTCCCACACCAGGCCCACAAAGTGAGTTTAATACCGCACTTACAGCCACCAGGCAAGTGGTGGAGCGCTGTATCGGCCTTTTAAAAGGCCGATTCAGATGCCTCCACCGCTCTGGTGGCGAGCTCATGTATTTGCCGGATATGGTTTCGAAAATTGTGGTCCTGTGTGGGATCTTTCACAAGATCGCCATAAGGAGTGGTGTTCCAATGCAGCCAGAGGATGCCTTACCTGAGGATGGCCCCCCCGAGGTTGGTCGGAAGTCAGTATGTGGGGGGGCCATACGCGATGATGTGGTGGCCCAATATTTTAGGTAATTATTGACCAAACAACAGTGTGTATACCCAATGTGTTACGTTTTTTTGGCGTTCATCTTTTTTGATATTAATTCTTGCACCATCTTCTGTTTGTTTGCATAATCTTTGCCACTCCCACGATGACTACTTCCTGCTACCCTTCAAAAACCTTTATGTGGAAACTTCTGGAATGTATTATGACACCCATATTGCAACGCCATCTTTTTGAAATCATGTGGGCATGGACCTACGTCAACCAGTTCTTGATTTGTTGTGTGTTTGTTTCCTGTTTTTGGTATGTGGTGTATTTCGGATTATAACTGTGTGTTTTGTTTGTGAGTGACCACTTTGTTTTTTGTTTTTTGTTGTGAATAAATATTTGGAGAGTGTCATTTGTTTACTTTTTGGGCATGTTAGAAGCAAGTGTAAACAAACTCCCAAACGTTAATTTTACCTAAGGGGTAACCCAGTAATGAAGCAAGTGGAGCTAAAATGTAATATGTTTTCGGGGTACTAACCAACACAACAAGGAATCCGGTACAATCAGTTGCCTTCGTAAGATTGTCCTAAGCAGATTGGCCACCAAATAGGAACCTGTAAAATGTTGTAAACTATCATGTTGTCCACCCCAAAAAAGGAAAATGACATTGGTACTGGGAGGTGTTTCTTGTGCCTGTTTGCCTTCAAAATACAACACACAATCTGTAGTGAGATTCTTTGGCAATCCTTGCTTGAAGAGTCTACTTATGTCAGTGTAAAGAATCTTGGATTTACTCCAAACGCATGACACAGAGCGTGAATTAAAACTGATTTATTTGTCAACAATTAGAATAAAAAAATAAAAAAAAACTAATTCCTAAGAAGGTCCGCCAGATGGCCCTGCAGAAGCCCGGTGACTTGCTCCCGCATACGTGCCACACACTGACAGATTTCTGCCCGACGCCTCTGTTCCTCTGTGGGTGACAAAAGTTTGGGGATTAATACATCAATAATGAAGCAACATTCAAAAAAAACACAAAACAAGCAAACCAAAACTTAAAAGCTTGTGGCATAAAAAAACATTACACGGATAAAACCCAGCACCCCAAAATGTCTAAGTCCAAAAATACAAGGGCCCTCAAAAAATGCACACAGGTGTGATATGTGTATGGTGAAATCAGCAGGAACAGGTAAAGACAACCCCTAAAAATACCCTAAGGCGACAGAAAGCCAACACAAATGGGGACGACACATGATTACATACAAACAGTTTGTGGTGCCCAAAACAAAAAAAAAAACATACCGTTCGGCAACACGCCAGAGCGAGAAGCCACTCCCTCGACCACCTCGGAGGTGGCTACATTCCCCACACCTAGGGGCAGGGTGTTTGAAGAATCCTGGGAGGGGGTATTTGGAGGAGGGGCGGATGGAGGAGAGGGGGAATTGGGCTGGAGGGGAAGTAGACCAGAAATCTCGGCCACAGGGTCTGGGGAGGAGGGGGTAATTGAGGAATTGGGGGTTGGAGAGAGGGGCCGGGACCGGCGTCTTGTCTGGCGATGACGCCGTAGTCTTTGCTGTGCCCCTAAAAGATGATAAAAATATTGTGGTTAGTTTCAACAGGAAACCCCCCCCAAAAAATAAAAAAAAAACAAGTACAATGACTAAATCGGACAGACATGAAAACATGCACATGCAGATATGACTACAATGACTAAATAGGACAGACATGAAAACATGCACATGCAGATATGACTACAATGACTAAATAGGACAGACATGAAAACATGCACATGCAGATATGACTACAATGACTAAATAGGACAGACATGAAAACATGCACATGCAGATATGACTACAATGACTAAATAGGACAGACATGAAAACATGCACACGCAGTTAGGGCCCACAAGATAAACTTGAAAACAACAGTCCAGAAAACTTACTTTCGTCGATCTGCATGCGAAAGCATGCCAGCAAGCGGGGCGTACGCCGGTGCAGGTCCGACCACCTGCGCTCCAGCTGGCCAATATGTCGGCGTGAGCCGAAGGAGCGCAGGCGGCGACGTACCTCCGCATATGCGGAACGCTTTCGGCTATTTGAGATGGGTGGAGGCTGACTGGTGATCCGCCTGTCCATCACCTCCGTGAGCACCAGCAGTTCGCACCTGGTGAATGCGGCGGATCTCATGATGGCAATGGTGTATTTTTAGAAAATTATTTTTAATAAAGCACCCCAAAAAAATTTGATTGGCTAATGTATTTGGAAAATTAACAGGACAAATTCTATTGGTTAGTGTATGAGTCATTTGTCCGACAGGGCCACAAATCTATTGAGAGTTATGATAGGCTTGATGCAGTGACATGCGTAAGCAAATTTAAATTAAGAAATGAGCCACAGAAAATTTGTGGGGATACAAACAAATTGAACAATTGTTTAATTGTGGCTAACATGTCTTTTGGACAATAAAAGCGAAGGTTTCAGCCGTACGTATTCTGCAAGTAAACACAAACACGGACAAGATTAAAGTTTATTGCATTGTGTTGAAAAAAAAAAAACAATTAAGCTAATTGATACATTGATTGGCATGATACGATTGAGGGAGGTAGGCAGAATAAACAAGCAGGTAATCGGAATCTGACAGGCCCACTTCCGGTTTGTACTTGTGCGTGTGTTCCCTTCAAGCCATTTCGGGGATGTACGCTCGCTATTTGGCACGCTCGTTAGTTAGAGGAGGGGTCGCCTGAGTTTGGGGCGGATTTTTAGCTGCGTACGAAAATACGAGCGAGTGCTTGAATTTAAATATTTTTTTATGTACGCCGAACGTACGTACGCCCACTTGCGAGTGGGTCTGAATCAGGGCCTTACGGCCCTGATTCAGACCCACTCGCGAGCGGCTGTCCGCTCGCAAGTGGGTCGATGTTCTGCACTGAGCATGCGCACGACGGAGGGAGCTCCGTCGTGCGCATGCGCCAGACGCGACGAGCGAAGGAAAGTCCTTCGCTCGTTGTGTCTGATCAAAGTGGGCGTGCTGTCGATGTTGATTGACAGCACGCCCCCTTTGGTGGGCGTGCCGGGGGCGTGCCTCCCTGACGGGGGCGTTCCCAAGGGAACGCCTACCGTCAGAAGCCGGCCCACTGACATCACTAGTGATGTCAGTGGGAGTGATTTTGGCTCTGATAGAGCCAAAATCACTCCGGAGCTTGCGGTTGAAAACCTCAACCGCAGGCTCCGGCTCGCAGTTTCGATGGTCGCGATGGTCACGACCATCGCGGCCATCAAACTGCACGCTCGTATAGGCTGTGGGTGGTGACCCACAGCTAGACGAGCGTCCAGGAGGACGCTCCATTTTTATGGAGGGCGGCCCTCATTCAGAGCGTGCGCTCTGCTCAGAGCGTACGGCTCTGAATGAGGGCCTTAATCTACAAAACTTTTGATCATTTATTACAGTTTATCACAATTTGTACTGTTCTTTTCCATAAAATTCTTAACCATGAATAAAGATCACTCTGTCTATGCTGTTATGTTGTAAGTCTTCCTGAAATATGGGTTAATTTCAGAAATAAATGCTGACACTTTGCAGCTTCCGCAATTATGACTCATAATTATAGGTCCCCTGTGTTGTTAGTGCTGCTGTGTATGAGGCATACAGCCATGTCAGAGCAAAGTGTAGTTATTCACACAGTAATTATACATCCGTAAGTTGTCATAATGTGCATTTCAGAGAAAAGCTATTTTTCTGACTGCACAGAGTGTACAAAAGTTAAAGGATTCCGCAGGTGAACTAGAATCAAAGACACCATAAACACACTCACACACACCGATCTTAGCCAACACTAACTTTTCAGCAATTTGTGCTACAGTAGCTCATGTGTGGGATAGGACCAGATAGGCTAGTCTTCACTTCCCACATGCATTAAGCCCTGGGTGCCCATGACCATTCACTGGTTGTTCTTCCCTGGATTACTGTATGCCACGATCACCCCATAAGACCTGTTGTTCTAGAGATGCTCTAACCCAGCCATCTAACCATCACAGCTTGGTCCTTGTCAAAGTCGCTCAGTCCTTGAGCATGTCAACTTCAAGACCTGATTGTCCGCTTGCTGTCTAATATATCTCACCCCTTTACAAGTTCCACTGTAATGAGATAATCAATGTTATTCACTGCACCTTTCAGTGGTTTTCATTTAGGGATGAGCGGGTTCGGATTTATGAAATCCGAACCCCCCTGAGCCCCCCCGATCCGAGCCGGGAACTAAGTCCGGCTCTGGTTTTCCCGCCTGACTCAGATCTGAAATCGAGGCAAAACGTCATCATCCTGCTGTCGGATCTTGCGGGTTTTAGATTCTATGAAAGGTCCCCGCGTCGGTGCCATTTTTCATTCCGGCTGTGGACACTGAAGAGGGAGGGTGGGAGTTAGGACTGGCTAGGCTGTGTTGTGCTGCTGTTGTCCATAGGGGCTGTGTCCACTCAAAAGTTCATAGGGGCTGGCTGGGCTATGTTGTGCTGCTGTTGTCCATAGGGCCTGGCTGGGCTGTGTTGTGCTGCTGTTGTCCATAGGGGCTGGCTAGGCTGTGTTGTGCAGACAGTTGTCCATAGGGGCTGTGTCCACTTCAAAGTCTATAGGGGCTGGCTGGGCTGTGTTGTGCAGTGTCCCACAAAGGCTGTAGTCCTAAAGGGGTGCTGTAGTGTTGTCCAGGGGGTGATCTGTCCATCAGGGGTGCTCCCCCCAAGTGCAAAAAAACGATAATTTTTTTCTGTGTTTGTGAATTGTGTGCGCAGTAGCTGCACATGCATCAACAAAGTAGCAGTGCCAAGCGTGCGCCTGTGTCATAAGTCAAGGGCCGGCTTTCTTGTCTGTTGAATGGTGGTGTAACCCCCAAAGTGCGTTCCAAAAAAAATTAAAAATACTTTTTTTCTGTGTTTGTGAATTGTGTGCGCAGTAGCCGCACGTGCATCAACAAATTAACAGCGCCAAGTGTGCGCCTATGTCAAAAATAAAGGGCCGGATGGCTCGTCTGTTAAAGGGTAGTGTAACCCCCAAAGTGTGCTCCAAAAAAATTAAAATTATATTTTTTCTATGTTTGTGAATTGTGTGCGCAGTAGCCACACGTGTATCAACAAAGTAGCAGCGCCAAGCGTGCGCCTGTGTCATAAGTCAAGGGACGGCTTGCTCGTCTGTTGAAGGGTGGTGTAACTCTCAAAGTGCGCTCCCAAAAAAATAAAAAAATATTTTTTTATGTGTTTGTGAATTGTGTTGCAGTAGCCGCATGTGCATCAACAAAGTAGCAGCACCAAGCGTGCGCCTGTTTCATAAGTAAAGGGCCGGCTGGCTCGTCTGTTGATGGGTATTGTAACCCCCAAAGTGTGCTCCAAAAAAAAATGTAAAAAATCTTTTTTTCTGTGTTTGTGAATTGTGTGCGTATTAGCCGCACGTGCATCAACAAAGTAGCAGCGGCAAGCATGCGCCTGTGTCATTAGTCAAGGGCCGGCTGGCTCGTCTGTTGAAGGGCGGTGTAACCCCCAAAGTGCCTGAGTAAAAAATACAATTAATTTTTTTCTGTGTTTGTGACTTGTGTGCGCTGTAGCAGCACGTGCATCAACAAAGTAACAGCGCCAAGCATGCGCTTGTGTCATAAATCAAGGGCCAGCTGGCTCATCTGTTGAAGGGTGGTATAACCCCCAAAGTGCCGGAAAAAATAAAAAATATTTTTTTTTCTGTGTTTGTGACTTGTGTGCAGTGTCCCATAAAGGCTGTAGTCCTAAAGGGGTGCTGTAGTGTTGTCCAGGGGGTGCTCTGTCCATCAAGGGTGCTCCCCCAAGTGCAAAAAAAACAATACATTTTTTTCTGTTTGTGTGCGCTGTAGCCACAAGTGCATCAACAAAGTAACAGCGCCAAGCGTGCACCTCTGTCATAAATCAAGGACCGGCTGGTTCATCTGTTAGAGGGTGGTGTAACCCCCAAAGTGCCGGAAAAAAAAGAAGCTTTTCTGTGTTTGTGTGCGCATTAGCTGCACGTGCATCAACAAAGTAGCAGCGCCAAGCGTGCGCCTGTGTCATAAATCAAGGGCCAGCTAGCTCATCTGTTGGGTGGTGTAACCCCCAAAGTGCCGGAAAAAAATATATATATATTTTTCTGTGTTTGTGTGCGCCTTAGCCGCACGTGCATCAATATCACATAAATAGAGGACAAAAATTTGTCCGATAAAAATAAAATAGGGATAGATCAAGAACCACTTCCTCCTAGTGCTGAAGCTGCTGCCACTAGTCATGACATAGATGATGAAATGCCATCAACGTTGTCTGCCAAGGCCGATGCCCAATGTCATAGTAGAGGGTATATAAAATCCCAAATGGCAAAGTTCAGGAAAATGACCTTAAAAAATAAATTTAAATCATCTGAGGAGAAACATAAACTTGCCAATATGCCATTTACGACACGGAGTGGCAAGGAACGGCTAAGGTCCTCCGCTATGTTCATGACTAGCGGTTCAGCTTCACATGACGATGGAAGCCCTCCTCCCACTACAAAAATCAAATGACTTAAGCTGGCAAAAGCACAGCAAAGAACTGTGCTTTCTAATTCTAAGAAGATATCACAAATCCCCATGGAGAGTCCAAGTGTGGCAACGGTTGCGATGCCTGCCCTTCCCAACACTGGACGGGAAGAGGAGGCTCCTTAAACCATTTGCACGCCCTCTGCAAGTGCTGGAAGGAGCACCCACAGTCGACTTGCTGATATTCAAATTGAAGATGTCACTGTTGAAGTACAACAGGATGAGGATATTAGTGTAACTGGCGCTGAGGAGGAAATTGACGAGGAGGATTCTGATGGTGAGGTGGTTTGTTTAAATCAGGCACCGTGGGAGACAGTTGTTGTCCGTGGGATGAAAAAGCCCACCACGGTCATGCCTGGGCAGAAGACCAAACATTCCACCTCTTTGGTCTAGAAATATTTCTATCCAAATCTGGACAACAACTGTCTTTGCATATGTACCATATGTAAAGGTGGAATAAGTAGGGGTAGGGATGTTAAACACCTAGTAACATCCTCCCTTATACATCACCTGCAGCGCATTCATAAAAACTTACTGTCAAGTTCAGAAACTGTGGCTAAGACCGTAAGCAGTCCAGGGACACCTAAATCCCTTTTTCCTGTTGTATCCAAGCGCCTGCAAACCACACCGTCAACTCCCTCCTCGTCAAGTTCCTCCTCAGTCAGGATTGGAAGTACAGTAGTCCTGCAGGCCATCTCACTGGCATGACTGACTCTCCTATCTGGGATTCCTTGGTAGGATCCTGCATTGCTACACCAACTGCTGCTGCTGTTGCTGCTGGGAGTCGTTCATCATCCCAGAGAGGATGAAGGAACACCACTACTTCTTTTACTAAGCAATTGACCCACCAACAGTCCTTAGCAAGGATGATGAAGAGCGACAGCAGTCATCCTGAAGCAAAGTGGATAACTGAGGCCTTGACAGCTATGTTGGTGTTAGACGTGCATCCGGTATCCGCCATTAGTGCAGTGGGATTTAGACAATTGATGGAGGTAGTATGTCCCCAGTACCAAATCCCATCTAGAGTCCACTTCACTAGGCAGGCGATACCGAGAATGTATAGAGATATCAGAAAAGTGTCCTCAGTGTCCTAAAAAATGTGGTTGTACCCAATGTCTGCTTAACCATGGACATGTGGACAAGTAGAACAGGGCAGACTAAGGACTATATGACTGACAGCCCACTGGGTAGATGTATGGCCTTATGCAGCAACAACAGCAGCATCACCAGTAGCAGCATCTCAGAGAAGCCAGCTTATTCCAAGGCAGGCTACGCTGTGTATCACCGGTTTCAGTAAGAGGCACACCGCCGACAACCTCTTAGAGAAACTGAGGGAAATCATCGCCCAATGGCTTACCCCACTTAGACTCTCCTGGAGAGTTGTGATATCTGACAATGCCACCAATATTGTGCGGGCATTACATCTGGGCAAATTACAGCACGTCCCATGTTTTGCTCGCACAATAAATTTGGTGGTGCAGATTTTTCTGAAAAACAACAGAAGCATGCAGGAGATGCTTTGGGTGGCCCAAAAAATTTCTGCCCACTTTCGCCATTCAGCGACTGCGTGCCAAAGACTGGAGCGCCAGCAAACACTCTTGAACCTGCCCCGCCTGAAGCAAGAGGTTGCGACACGGTGGAACTCAACCCTCTATATGCTTCAGAGGATGGAGGAGCAGCAAAAGGCCATTCAAGCCTATACATCCACCTATGACATAGGCAAAGGAGGGGGTATGCACCTGACTCAAGTGCAGTGGAGAACGATTTCCATGTTGTGCAAGGTTCTCCAGCCCTTCGAACTTTCCACACGTGAAGTCAGTTCAGACACTGCCAGATTGAGTCAGGGTATTCCCCTCATCAAGCTTTGCAGAAGCAGCTGGAGAAAGTGAAGGAGGAGCTAAGATGGAGAGATTCCGCTCGGCATGTGGGACTTGAGGATGAAGCCCTTCATTTGCTTTGCCAGGATTCGAGGGTGGTCAATCTGTTGAAATCAGACCACTGCATTTTGGCCACGGTGCTCAATCCTAGGTTTAAAGCCTACGTGGTGTCTCTCTTTCCGGACGACACAAGCCTGCAGAGGTGCAAAGACCTGCTGGAGAAAACACTGTCAGCTGAAACGGAACATGACACGTCAACAGCTCCTTCTTCATTTTCTCCCACAACTGGGGTTGCCAGGAAACAACTTAGGTATACTAAGCAAGCCACTGGCGGTGATGCAGGGCAGACAGGACCAAGTTTGGACATCTGGTCCAGACTGAAGGACCTGGCAACAATTTTTGACATGTCTACTGTCACTGCATATGATAGTCACCATTGACAGAATGGTGGAGGATTACATCGGTGACAGCATCCAAGTAGGCATGTCAGACAGTCTGTACCTGTACTGTCAGGAAAAAGAGGCAATTTGGAGGCCCCTGTACAACCTGGATCTATTTTACCTAAGTTGCCCCCCTCCAGTGTGTACTCCGAAAGAGTGTTTAATGCAGCCGGGAACCTTGTCAGCATAAGGCGTAGGAGGTTGCTTCCACAAAATGTGGAGTAGATGATGTTCATCAAAATGAATTATCAATTCTTCCAGGGATACCAGCCTCCAGAAAGTACAGAGGGATCTGTGGTGGTGGATTCCAGCAGGGACGAATTAATACTCTGTGAGGATGAGGATTTACACAACACTGAAGAGGGTGAGGAATCGATGGATGAGGAGGATGAGGACGACATCTTGCCTCGGTAGAGCCAGTTTGTGCAGGGACAGAATAATTGCCAGCTTGTTTTGTGGGGGCCCACCAAACGAACCAATAATTTCAGCCACAGTCGTGTGGCAGACCCTGGCGCTGAAATGATTGGTTTGTTAAAGTGTGCATGTCCTGATTATACAACATAAGGGTGGGAGGGCCCAAGGACAATTCCATCTTGCATCTCTTTTTTTTCTTTGCATTATGTACTGTTTGGGAAATTAATACAAGCACGTCTATCAAATTTGCATTTACCATATATTTTAGTCAGTTTTTCTTATTGAACTATTAGATAGCTGCTTACACAAATATTGGGAGCGCAAGATACCACAAATCCATGTACTGTTTGGAGCCTAGTTTTTCAAACTGCTATCCTGTCTGTCACTGCAGTGTCACTCCTCTAGATGGGCCACGTGTTTGTGCCGCCCAGTTGTGTCGCTTAGCATAGTCATCCAGCTACCTCGGTGCAACCTTTTGGCCTAAAAACAATATTGTGAGGTTTTCAGAATAGACTGGAAATTAGTGGAAATTAATGTTATTGAGGTTAATAATAGCATAGGAACAGAAAAACCCACAAATTCTGTGATTTTAGCTGTTTTTAAGCTCTTTTCCCAAAAAAATACGGATCCAAAACACAAAACCCAGAACTAGAGATGTGCGCCGACCCTCGTGTTTTGGTTTTGGTTTTGGATCTGGATCTCCCCTGGTTTTGGATCTGAATTGGTTTAGCCAAAACCTCATCTCCATGTTTTGTTTTCGTGTTTTGGTTTTGGATCTGGATTTTTTTCTTAAAAAATCAAAAAAACAGCTAAAATCACATAAAATGGGTCTTTTTTGTGCTTACAGTATTAATAACCTCAATAATATTTATTTCGACTCGTTTCTAGTAAATTTTGACCACCTCACAACTCACAAGGGGACCAGGAAGTGTGCTTTCCAAAAATAAATAAACAATTGACTTAAATAATGCTTTGTAAATCTTCTATAAAGGCATTTTCCAACCTGTACAGGGACATAAAAAAAACATAGTTAGTTAGTGGCCTTCAAACTGCCATTGTTCCCACTGTCCACTTAACCATATGAGATATATTGTGAACAAGCGGAACATTTCAGACCTAAGGTTTAATTATTACGTTGTGTCTTTCTTGGGAATTCTTTCTTGAGCGTCATGCCTGCTTGCTGGGAGTTGATTTTTTTCATCCCAGAAGGGGACCAGGAAGCGTGCTTTCCAAAAATAAATAGACAATTGACTTAAAATATCCTTTGCAAACCTTCTGTTCTGTAACGGAATTTTCCAACCTGTACAGGGATATTAAAAAAAACAGAGTTAGTGGCCTTCAAATTGCCATTGTTCCCACTGTCCACTTCTTCTTAGATATGTGAATGTTAGAATGTGGAAGGCCAAAAATTAGGTGGACCACACATGGCTGATTGATCAACCATGGCGACTGAATTAGTGTCATAAGGAAGAGGAGGCTGCAAACTGGGTGTCATGTTATGATGAGTTGGCCATATGGGGTATGTTGCTGATAAGGGATCAGGCTGGTTATCAGTGGACACATTATTTTAGTTGTTGTTCTTCTGGGTTGCCATCTCCTGAAGGGTATTTACCAACAGACAGTGACTACCTACCTATCAGCTCAGGCATAGAAACTTCCTGAGAAACAGAGCTCTTTTCTCTGGAGGGAAGCCAAATAGGTGGGAGCCCATGTACTTCCAACATCTGAAGCTCTTATCTCTCCACATCATCTATGATAGAAGAAAAAAAATTTCATTGGGGACATCTAGCTCCTCTTTCTGTACCCTGCTTACCCTTTTTGGACAGGAAGTCCAGCATGGACGGTTTGGAAGAAGAAGGCCTAGCAACAGATGGGGATGATCATTATCAAGACCTGGTCCCCCCAGTGGTGTAGTCTGGGAGGTATTGGATGGCATGCAGGCAGCATAATAACAAAGGCCTCCATGTTGTCTGTGCTTACTATTCCATATTTCAGTTTGTGATTCAGGTAGGAATAAAGTGGGCTACAAAACACAGTGACAGAATCACTGGATGTCTTAGTGCATTCAGGCCAAATACGATCCATGAATTCCCAGACAGATTCTGGTAATTTCTGGCAAAGGTGGGTGTTATAGCCAGACACTTTGAAGGCTGTAACTTTAAACTGCTTTATAGAAAACATGTGAATGAAACCTTTCCACACTGCAGAACATGATGGAGAAATCCCTTGAAGTTCAGGACCTAGAGCATCTTTTTTCATGTTCTCTGAGGCCTCTCCTGACTGTGAAGAAAGATTCTCCACACTGTAGTCTTCCATTGTGAGTTTTTAATGGTGATTTCAATGTTGTCCACTGGCTGAGATCCATCTCATCTAAGGGTTGGGTTTTCCCCATGCAAATAAGACAATTCACATCCAGAAGGTGACTCTTATGTTTAGTCGTGGTAGCAGTCTCTCTTTTGGCAGAATTAGGCTTTAGTTTATTTGCAAATATAGGCTTTAGTTTTTTAGAGCATATAACTTTATAAGCTGTTAGGATAACCTTGCTATGTTTAAGATTAAAAAAGAAAACTTTTTGTAACCCAATAACTTAAACAAAAAGTTTTCATTTCAATATTCATGCAGCCCCTCGACAGACAGGAGCACAGCACCCCTGCACAGCTACGCCGATGACAGTGACAGCCAGGTGTAAAATTGATCATAAATTAACTAAAAACAATTCATTGGGTGCAGCCCCTGGGTGTTAAATTGATCATAAATTAATTAAAAAACAATTCATTGGGTGCAACCCCTTGCTGTTAAATTGATCATAAATTAATTTTAAAACAATTCTTTGGGTGCAGCCCCTGGCTGTAAAATTGATCATAAATTAATTTAAAAACAATTCATTGGGTGCAGCCCCTGGCTGTTAAATTGATCATAAATTAATTTAAAAACAATTAATTGGTTCCTAAACCAACCATAACATTAATTAAACATGTCAGGCAGCAATGCCCCAACCAGCACATAATGGAAAGGAAAAAGGTTCAAGATGGAATAGTCCTTGGGCCCTCACACCAAATGCTATGTTGTATACAATACAGGGCAGTTTAACACACCAATCATTTCAGTGACAAGGACTGACAATTGTGGCTGAAATGATTGGTTTGTTTGGACCCCCATAAAACAAGCTGATCCCATACACAAACTGGCTTTACATTACAAGTTGTCCTCATCCTCATCATCCCCATCAGTGTGTACATCCTCTCCTTCACCCAATATTAATTCGTCCCCGCTGGAATCCACCATAGGCGTCTCTGTCATTTTTGATGTAATTGTTGGTAGAGGTCTTCCTCGTGGAATTTGTAATTCATTTTAATGAACATCATCTTTTCCACATTTTGAGGAAGTAACCTCCTACGCCGATCACTGATAAGGTTGCCAGCTGCACTGAAAGCTCTTTCGGAGTACACACTGGAGGGTGGGCAACTTAAGTAATGCAAAGCCAGTTTGTGTATAGATCTCCAAATTGCCTCTTTTTCCTGCCGGTACTGAAAGGGATAGTCTGACATGTCTGTTAGGATGTTATCTCTGAAATAGTCCTCCACCATTCTGTGAATGGAAACCGTATCACACTTAGTCATGGTAGAAGACATGTCACTAGTAGGCAGTTCTCTCAGGCCCGAGCAGATGTCATTTTTTGGTGAATGATCTGCATGACCAGCAGGCATTTTGTAAGGAAAATTTAGTTTTTTCCTGGCAGCTGTTGAAACTGAAGGAGGAGATGAAGGTGTTTCACATGCGGCTGCGGCTGCAGCTGACAATTTTTTGACCAACAGCTCTTTGCATAGTTTTAGATTTTGGTCTGTTGGAAAAAAACTCACAAGGTAGGACTTAAACCTAGGATCCAGAATGGTGGCCAAAATATATTTTTCAGATTTCAATAGATTGACAACTCTTGGATCCTGGTGAAGTGAATCAAGGGCTTGATCCACCAGTCCGACATACTTCGTGCAATTGCTCCATTTCAGCTCCTCCTTCAGTTTCTCCAGCTGTTTTTGCAAAACTCTGATGAGGGGAATGACCTGACTCAAGCTGGCAGTGTCTGAACTAACTTAATGTGTGGCAAATTCAAAGGACTTGAGAACCTTGCACAACACAGAAATTATTCTCCACTGCGCTTGAGTAAGGTGCATTCCCCCTCCACAGCCTATGTCATAGTCCGTTGTATAGGCCTGGATGGACTTTTGCTGTTCCTCCATCCGCTGAAGCATATAGAGGGTAGAATTTCACTGAGTTACTACCTCTTGCTGATGGAAGGGCAAATTTAGGAGTACCTGGACCAGGATGCAATCTTTGACAAGCGGTCGCCGAATGTCTAAAATGTCCAGATATTTTGCGGGCCACCAAGAGCAACTCCTGCACAACCATGTCACTTTTTAAAAAACGTTGCACCACCAAAATAATTGTGTGAGCAAAACATGGGACATGTTGGAATTCACCCACATGTAATGCTCTAACAATATTGGTGGCATTGTCCGAAATCACAAATCCCGAGGAGAGTCCAAGTGGGGTAAGCCATTTAGAAATGATTTCCCTGAGTTTTTCTAAGAGGTTCTCAGTGGTATGCCTCTTAGTGAAACCAGTTATACAAAGAGTAGCCTGCCTCTGTATCAGCTGTCTTTTGGGAGATGTTGCTGCTGCTGTTGCTGTTGTAGGCAATACACCTACCCAGTGGGCTGTCACAGTCATGTAATCCTTAGTTTGCCCTGTCCCACTTGTCCACATATCAGTGGTCAATTGGACGGTGGGTACAATGGCATTACTGAGGACATTATTAAGGTTTTTTTTAATGTCCTTGTACAGACTTGGAATTGCTGTTCTAGCAAAGTGGAATCTAGAAGGGATCTGGTAGCAAGGACACAAGACCTTAATTAACTGTTGAAAACCCACTGCAGTAATGATAGATACTGGACGCACATCTAATACCAGCATAGCTGTTATGGCGTCAGTAATCTGCTGTGCAAATAGTGATTGCTGTCATACTTGTCTGCCCTTGCAAATGATTGTTTGACAGTTAATTGTTTTTTGGAGATTACGCTACAAGTAGTCTTCTTCCTAGTCCCCTTCTAGGATGAAAATCCACCGACAGCAACAGCAGCAGCAACAGGCGTAGTCATAAAGGTTCCTTCTGAGGAATCACGAATAGGAGAGGAGTCAATCATGCTTCGAATACCAACATTGGATGCAGCAGGACTACTTCCGATGATGAATGAGGATGTTGATGATGCAGGTGTTGGTATTGGAGATCGAAGGCACTTTGATCTCACAGAGAGGGAGCAGGTAGGTGACACTGGACTTTTACGTTTTGAGTTTTGGAACTTGGTGACGTACACTTTGATATTTGATGAATGTGCTCCAAGTGACGTAACAAGGAGGAGGTTCCTAGGTGGTTTAGGTCCCACCCTCTACTCACTCTTGCATGGCAACGGACACATATTGCTTGACAACTGTTGTCCGGATCGGGATGGAAATAATTCTACACGTAAGAAGTAGATTTTTGTGTCTTTTGTCCCGGCATGACAACAATGGGCTTTGGCTTTTTCCAACCATGGGCAACAGCTGTTGCCTTACTTGCACAAAAGACATCCTCGGCATCAACATCCTGTTCACCAACATCTTCATCATCAACATCCTCATCATCCTTAGCACCTTCAACTACCAAAATATTCTCCTCCTTCATGTGCAATTCCACAGAAACATCCTCAATGACTATGTGTGCAAGATGTTGACTGCCCTTCCCCACATTTACAGAGGGCACACAAATGTTGGAACTTGGGGGATCCTCCAGTACACTAGTATTTAGGTCAGGCTCACACATGGCAAACGCGGACAGACTTGCACTCTCCTCAGGGATTTGTGATTTCGATTTCTCAGGGCACACAGTTTGTTTTCCTGGAGCTGTCTTAACAACTTTCAAATTTTTAATTGGACCACCACCACTACTGCTACAAGCAGAAGGGCTATCAGTAGTCTTCATAAAGAAAGGCCAAGGCCTTATCCTTTCCTTGCCGCTTCGTGTAGTGATTGGCATATTGCCAATTTTTTGTTTATTGAAAGGCAAATTTGCTTTAAAAAAAAATTTCTTAACTTCAGCAAAACTTGCTTTACTATTACTACCATATTGATGGCGTGACTTAAGCCCTGGGGCATGGGCCTTCCTAGAGGATGAGGAAGTTGACGGCCTTGCACTGCTGGCGGCAGCTACAACATGAGGTTCTTGGCCTTGCTCTCCTGTCTTGTGACAGCCCTCCATATATTCAGCAGTCTTGAAGCAGTGACACAATCACCAATAGTGTAGACAAGGTGCGGTTAAAAAATTCACACATGTTCAGTCGTGCACGCATACAAAAATATTAGAAAAAAGACAAATGATGATTTATATTTTATGTCAGCTCCAGAAGAACTTGGGCCCAGAGCACCAATTGATTATGACTGGAGTTGGACAGCACAAGGTTGCAATGTGCTTTGCTGGCTGGGTCTTGTGCACTAATGCGGTTAAGCCTGACACCCATGAAAACACAAAGAAGAAAAAAATATAAGACACGTTGATTGTTTTTTATTTTTAGAACGAATGTAGTCGGACAGCACATGGTTGCAATGTACTTTGCTGGCTGGCTCTTGTGCGCTGCTGCAGTTAAACCAAACACCCACGAGCACACACAGAAGAAAAAAATATAAGACACATTTATTGGGGGTTTTTTTGAGAATGACTGGAGTCAGACAGCACAAGGTTACAACGTGCATTGCTGGCTGGCTCTTGTGCTTTACTGCGGTTAAGCCTAACACCCACGAGCCAAAACAGAAGAAAAAATATTACACTTTTATTGTTTTTTTTGGAGAATGACTGGAGTCGGACAGCACAAGGTGCAACGTGCATTGCTGGCTGGCTCTTGTGCACTACTGTGGTTACGCCTAACACCCACGAGCACACACAGAAGAAAAAAAATATAAGACACTTTTAATGGGGTTTTTTTTTAGAATGACTGGAGTCGGACAGCACAAGGTTGCAAATTGGGTTGCTGGCTGGCTCTTGTGCGCTACTGCTGTTAAGCCTAACACCCACGAGCACACACAGAAGAAAACAATATAAGACACTTTTAATGGGGTTTTTTTTTAGAATGACTGGAGTCGGACAGCACAAGGTTGCAAATTGGGTTGCTGGCTGGCTCTTGTGTGCTACTGCGGTTAAGCCTAGCACCCAAGAGCACACACAGAAGAAAAAAATATAAGACACTTTTATTGTTTTTTTTCTGAGAATGACTGGAGTCGTACTGCACAAGGTTGCAATGTGCATTGCTAGCTTGCTCTTGTGCACTACTGCGGTTAAGCCTAACACCCATGAGCACACACACAGAAGAAAACTAAATAAGACACTTTTATTGGGTTTTTTTGGAGAACGACTGGAGTCGGACAGCACAAGGTTGCAACTTGCGTTGCTGGCTGGCTCTTGTGCGCTACTGCGATTAAGCCTAACACCCACGAGCACACACAGAAGAAAAAATATGACACTTTTATGGGGTTTTTTTGGAGAACGACTGGAGTCGGACAGCACAAGGTTGCAACTTGCATTGCTGGCTGGCTCTTGTACGCTACTGCAGTTAAGCCTAACACCCACGAGCACACACAGAAGAAAAAACTATAAGACACTTTTATTGGGGTTTTTTTGGAAAACGACTGGAGTCGGACAGCACAAGGTTGCAATGTGCGTTGCTGGCTGGCTCTTGTGCAGTACTGCTGTTAAGCCTAACACCCACAAGCACACATGGAAGAAAACAACATAAGACACTTTTATTGTTTTTTTTTTTAGAGAGACTGGAGTCAGACATCACAAGGTTGCAACTTGCGTTGCTGGCTGGCTCTTGTGTGCTACTGTGGTTAAGCCTACCATACATGAGCACACACAAAAGAAAAAATATTAGACACTATTATTGATTTTTTTGGGAAAACAACTGGAGTCGAACAGCACAATGTTGCAACTTGCGTTGCTGGCTGGCTCTTGTGCGATAGTGCAGTTAAGCCTAAAACCCAAAAGCACACACAGTAGAAAAAAATATAAGACACTTTTATTGGTTTTTATTTAGAATAACTGGAGTCGGACAGCACAAGGTTGCAACGTGCGTTGCTGGCTGGCTCTTGTGCACTACTGCGGTTAAGCCCAACATAAACGAGCACACACAGAAGAAAAAAATATAAGACACTTTTATTGATTTTTTTGGAGAACAATTAAAGTCGAACAGCACAGTGTTGCAACTTGCATTGCTGGTTGCCTCTTGTGCGCTTCTGCGGTTAAGCATAACACCCAAGAGCACACACAGAAGAAAAAAATATAATACAATTTTTATTGTTTCTTTTTAGAACGACTGGAGTCAGACAGCACAAGGTTGCAACTTGCATTGCTGGCTGGCTCTTGTGCTCTACTGCAGTTCAGCCCAACATAAACGAGCACACACAGAAGAAAAAAATATAATACACTTTTATTGGTTTTTTTTTGGAGAATGACTGGAGTTGGAAAGCACAAGGTTGCAATGTGCATTGCTGGCTGGCTCTTGTGCGCTACTGCGGTTAAGTCTAACATGCACGCACACAAAGAAAAATCTAAAAGACAGTTTGATTTATTTTTATTGGAGTACGACTTGTCGAAGCTGAATAATTGGCTGAGACAAGTTCAGTTTAAAATTCAATCGCAGCGACGCCATCTTGCGACTGGCCGCAAGACTCCATTTTGGAAATTAGATAGCAAGACGCCATTTTGCGAATGGCCGCCTAAGCGCTATTTTAGATAAACTCACATTTTAGTACATGTGGCGATATTACTATTAGCACCATGCGATTGCATCTTTCACCATTTCTCATGCACACATAAATACTCACAAGTCTGCTATTAACTAGTCGCATATTAGCAAATGCATAGGACTTTGTATGAAACCGCTGTATAATTAGCTTTATGCGCACGCATCTGCCCCAAGTTAGCTAGCGTCCTTATATCAAACCCCGCTCACTCACACATTACACATTCACACATAAGGTTTAGTAAGCTTTAAAGTATATGATTTCAGTTGGTTCAGTTAGTTTAAAAGCTGTGAAATAAAGATATTTGATAACTTAGGTTCTGTACATGATAAGAAAGCAGTGTTTGGGTCTGTACTGATGCGTACTCTTTCAACAGAATTCCGGTACTATCGGTGTGGAGATCGCATCATGCATTCGCAACTTATGGACCGCAGAGACTACCAACAACAAAATGTATATTTTAGGAACAACTGTTATGCAGCACTGGGGGGTGGGAAGGGAAGACCCCCAGCTGTTAGAGGCAGGGAGAGTCTATTTGAACTAGCCTGTTAAATGCTCTGTAACAGATGCTTCTCTCCTGGGAACCAATGACATCAGCAACAAACTCCTCTATTGTCCGTTCTATTCTGGGGGGTATAAATGTATGTTCAAATGCTGGGTTTTTAGTCTTCTTGCTGGATGCTGAATGACGACGGGGTTTCTCGCTGATACCTATCATCCGGGTCCGGAAGCGCTGTGTATGTATACTGTACTTGGGGTCTGTATAATTCCTTTGCGTCTAATTGTGTCTGAATCAATAGCGTGTAACTGACTGTACTTTTACTTGAATAATACTTTGTGCTTTGGAACCACAGATTCCACGTCTAAGTCTTTATTTACAGTATGACTGCGTATGCAAATAAGCGTCATCCTTAGAGGTGAGGTTTATAGGAAGGATTTTAGAAGGTATAGGCAGGGGTATAGAGAGGTTCTGATCCAGTATCGTTAGTTGGGGGCTCGTAGTGAAGTCACTTACCTGCTCACATGGTACATATGGCCATCGATATCTCAGCAAAAGGTGGAGTGGCCACATGCAGGGTTTGCCTGCAACCGCTTTATGCTGAAAGATCGCTATCCGTCTCCGTGTGAATCAAGGAAGCTGACTAGAATCCAGGGACAAGAGAGGAAAAAGTTTGTTTTCCTCTGTTGATAGAACCTTACGTTTAAAGGGGGTCGCAGTACTGAGTACGCGGCGAAGTCGCAGGTTTGCGCATTGAAAAAGACGCACTTTTGTGTACGCAGTTAAAAAGTCATAATACGGTTGTGTGGTAGTTGCATTATTGTGTATGCGACTGGTCGCACAATAGCGTATATGTACTTCCGGTTGTGCTGCCACGTGTTTGAACAAAGCCATTTTTTTCTATTACCAATACCTGGGTTAACATGTATTTTTCTGCGCAGGAAAAAAGTGTGTAACAGTGAATATTTGTTGAACAAAGTTAAGGGTATCGTATGATCCTTAAGGGCTAGGTGCAAGGGTTAGTCTAGCCGCTCGGTAAGCAGCTTTACCATTCTATACACAGTAGCAGGTGTACATGTTGTCTTTGTTGTAGAGAGGTGCGTAGGAGCGGCCGACATATAAACTCCTATAGGTGTGGAAGTTGCCTTACTAAATCTTATCTGGGTGTGGAAGTTGCCTTTTTCAAATCTTATCCAGGTGTGGAATTTGCCTTACTAAATCTTATCCAGGTGTGTGGGCGCCGCCGACTTAAATCATCCACAGGTAAGTGAAAGTATCTTGATTGTCTTTCACCAGTTTAAATTTTTATTGAAAAGCGTAGGAGTTGTCTCAGAATGGGAGCCACGCAAACAGTAGAGATGTTAGGCAATGATGTGCTGCTAATGGAGGCGCCGATCGGATCGGCCCGTCGTATCATGCATACCAAGTACGGTACTTATGCAATAAGGTATTGTGATTTATGGTTTAATATGATGAGGAAGAGTGTTAGACCGTTTCTCAGAATTGGTAGTTTTGATAAAAATGTGTTAGACAATGTCCGGGATTACATCAGTTTGATGCGCTCCCGAGAGAAAAAGGTTAAGTATTTTGAATGTTTAAAACTGTGGCAGCATGAAGGGGATGCGTGGCTTAAAAATGTGCAAACGATGCAGGTCAGAGGTAGCAACGCTACCGGTCTGCATCCCATACGGACGATAACTGTTCCGAATGGAAATGCGGATGCAAATGGTGTAGTGCCCACGAGGGAAGTAGTAATGCATTGTCCATGGACAAGAGCAGAACTAAATTCCATCATAAATGATTTCCCCAATCCCAAAAAGGAACTAGCCAAATGTCAAAGATTTTTGAGAAATTTGGGTAGTTCTCATGAGTCCACTAATAAAGATTGGCATGTGGTGTTAAGGGCCTGTCTGCCACGCTATACCGACATGACAAAATTTATCACGGATTGTGTATTGGATGGCGACGTTCCCTTAACAGACCACGTAAACCAAGGTAACATTTCCCTCAATGAGACTCAATTGGGTATATATTTTCCAGTAGTAGTTAACTGGAACAAAATTTTCACAATCAAACAAAAGGAGAGTGAAACTGCAGAAGACTATTGCGACCGGGCTCTGCAGGCTATCACCCAGTACACTGGGATAGAAGATATTAAAGATAGCACTCACCACAGGGGAATGATAGTCACGGTACTCATGGACGGTCTGAAAGAGAATTTAAAAACTCGGGTTCAGACCTCACAGCCTGGCTGGAGGGGACTTACAATAGATAACCTCATAGAGTCTGCCTTAGAACATGACGAAAACATCTCAAAAAAAGAGGGAAATCCAGAGCGAAAAACTAATGGCTGTCAGTATACAAGCTCTGGAAGGAATGACGGTAACATCACAGCCAACAGACACACTCGCACCTGCACACACACTTACACCTGCCCTCACTAACCTCACACAACAACAAACACAGCTCTACCCCACTAACCCAATACAACCACAGGTCCCATACTCATATCCCCCACAATACCCTTACCCTCCCTATCCTTACCCATATCCACCACCTTTACCCTCTGCTCAAACTTCACAACAACACATGCTTTCACCTGAATCACGGACATGTTTCAATTGTAAACAAACAGGACACTTAAGTAGAAACTGTACAGTAAAAAGAGTATGGATCCCACATCAGGGAAGACCTGGATATCCCCATAAGGGATATGCACAGAGGCCAGCAAATGTTCAGCAGGCACCAGCTCCAATTGTAGCCGTAAATGCTTTATTGGAGAATGGTAGCCAACGCTAGGGGTCAGGTCATACCTGTAGTCTACAGATAGTCAGGTTAACGGGAAGTACTAGGGAAGAACCGGTCATGATGGTTGATGTAGCTGGTACTGAATATCCTTTTCTTGTAGACACAGGGGCGACCAAGTCAGTGATGAAATCTCCCGTTAATTTACAGGTGACCAACGAGACAGTACCAACAATGGGTGTAACTGGTAAAGTGGAACGTTATCCTTTAACAAAGTTCACAGAGGTTACTATTGGGCCGTTGCATACCAGACATTCTTTCCTTCTGGCTGCTGCGCTCCTACTAACCTACTGAGAAGAGACTTGTTATGTAAAATGGGATGTGTTATATATTGAAACCCTGATGGTGTATATTTAGATATCCCAAAGAGAATGGTATACGAGGTGCGGGATATGTTAGACACTCCTCAAAGGATAATGTATCACTCTACAGTTTTGAATGAAACTCCATCACAGGTAGATGAAATGTTGTCCCTAATTCCAGATTCCCTTTGGACGAAGGATGGGCAGGACACTGGATTAATGGCAAATGTAAGCCCTGTAATGGTAAACTTAAAAAGCGGTAGGCAAGCTCCAAAAATTCCCCAGTACCCACTAAAACAGGAAGTATAATTAGGGGTGCTTCCAATAATTGAGCGATTATTGCAACAGGGAATTTTAGTTCGTACAGCTAGTGTAGCCAACAGTCCCATCTTTCCAGTAAAGAAGAGTGGTTGGAGGGGTTATAGGCTGGTGCAAGACCTTAGAGGTGTTAATAAGGTAGTAGAGAGCCAATTCCCTGTAGTGCCAAATCCAGCTGTCATCCTGATGCAGATCCCACCAAATGCAACCCATTTCACTGTCATTGACCTCTGTTCTGCTTTCTTCTCTGTGCCTCTCCACCCTGACTGTCAGTACCTATTCGCATTCACATACAGAGGTGTGCAATATACATGGACACGATTACCCCAAGGTTTCATAGACAGCCCCAATATCTTCTCCCAGGCATTGCACGACTGTTTACAATCTTTTCAACCTGCCAATGGATCTGTTCTAATTCAATATGTGGATGATTTATTGCTATGTTCTGACTCGTTTATGTCATGTTTGAATGATACTAAAATTTTGTTACTTCATCTCTCGCATACAGGACACAAGGTGGCTAAGGACAAGTTACAGCCGTGCCAATCCAGAGTAAAATATTTGGGACACTGCCTAACTCAGGGGTTACGACATCTTACAAATGATAGAATCCAGGCCATACAAAACATGACACTGCCGCAGAATCAACAGCAAATTCGTACCTTCTTGGGAATGTGTGGATATTGCCGAATGTGGATCCTAGGTTTTTCTATTTTGGCCTTGCCTTTACAGGAACTAGTCTCTTCCTCAAAGCCCGATCGTGTCATACACACAGAGGAATCAGAGCAGGCTTTTCTTAATCTTAAGGATAGTCTGACAAAAGCTCCTGCATTGGGAATACCTGATTATGAAAAACCTTTTGATTTGTATTGTACGGAAGCCGATGGTTGTGCTGCAGGTGTCCTTACACAAAAACATGGTGATGCCAGTAGGCCCGTAGCATACTACAGTGCCCAATTGGACACTGTGGCAAGATCACTCCCCACCTGTTTGAGAAGCGTAGCAGCTACCGCTCTATTAGTGAGTAAAAGTGAGGACGTAGTATTGGGCCATGATATGATTGTCTACACTCCCCATGCTGTATCTGCTCTGTTGAACTCAGCTCAAACCAGACACGTCTCTTCAGCTAGGTTTACCAAATGGGAACTAGCTCTAATAGCACCTGCAAATATCACTGTTAAATGAATCCAGCAACATACCTACCATATGTACAACATGATGTACAAAGGGTGGAAGGAGAGGAGTTGCTGGTGGGAGGTGAGTTCGGCAGACATAAGGATACACACGATTGTATGACATATCTGAATCAGACCTTTACTTCTAGACCTGACATACATGACACACCTTTAGAGAATGTGGATGTAACTTTTTATGCGGATGGGAGTTGTCATAGACAAACAGACACAGGTGAATTATGTACAGGTTATGCTGTTGTAAATGACACAGACATCATGGAAGCTAAACCTCTCGGTCCTCCTCACTCAGCCCAGGTGGCAGAGTTAGTAGCACTGAGAGAGATAAATGTATTCCCCCCTATGTAATCAAGCATATATAGTTATAAATAATACTGATCTCTGATTATTGCTTTGCTATCTTATGAACTAATAACCTTTGCTGGGAATGTGTGTTTCTGCATGTTCCCCTAGTTTAGGATCAGCTGATTTAATCTGTGGGTTATTTCCCCTGCTGTCTCGTCTAGAAATTTATAGATGTTTATAATGTAACAAAAGTCTTGGTGTCATATGCTTAAGGTTTAAGACCATCTCAAAAAAAGGAAGTGCACTAGACTCTGGAAATACCCTTGTATCTAAAGATTAGTATGTGTCTTACTTCTCCGAACCACATCCTGTTTTCTGTAACAAATGAGATACTGTGTGTTTTACAAGAATCTGCTATATTAACCCCATCGGAATAAATGAGCTTTCAGTCTCAATCTCTTAAACACGACTTGCTGTTTAATTCATTGGGGTTCCCAGTTGACTGGTAAGGGGGAAACACAGAACTGACAATCGAAGGGACTTGGTAGTGAAACATCTCCTGCATTACATGGGGGCTCGTCCGGGATGAGGGAGATTTCTTGATCTCGATCCAGGATTTCTGGGACCAGTGCCGCTGCTACAGAATAGATGACACCACGTCCGCCTGCTGTACACAACTACTGACAATCCCGGGTGAGTAATTTCAAAGTTATGATTTCAACTTAATTACTCCGTCAGTGTTTGTTTACTGCCTGTGAGACAGTCTATCTATATGTAGTAAGTATACCTGGTATATTTTGAACCCAATTGTCTGTTTCTGAATTATTTTCATGATACAGTAAAAATTAATGTTATATGAATGCCATGTAATAACTGTTTGTGTACTGTTACTCTCTGGTATAAGAAAAATATTAATGAATTCAACTGTCAATTGCAATCTGTAGGTTCTATTGTACATTCTGGTGTTTTACAAAACAAGGATATTTCTTTTGTGGTCAGTATTGGTTGTCATGTTGATAAAGACATAATTGACAGATTTGTAGGACAAGGGTTTCCTGATTGTTTGGTTGATTTACCTATTAATTTTGTACCTCTGCAATTTGAAATACTGTGTTATAGTGATAGTAGAAAATTTCCCCTGTCAGTACAGAGAATTATTGAAAGAGGAAGTCCCAGTGTTTATTCTGAACGTATCAGTCAGTGGCAAAAGAAAACGAACAATATACATAGAAAGCTCAGAAAATAACAGATTTTAGACTAATTATTACAGTAATCTAAGCAGTGCGATACAGTTGAGTAGCCCACTACAGTATTATCCCGTGACCTGATCCCTCACACAGATAATGGGTGCACAAGTTAGTACAAGGACTAGGGAATTGAGTCCCCTAGAAATAATTTGTCAGAGAGAGGGCGCGAAAGCTCTCAAAGGTATTTCTGTTATTTTCAAAAGAGCAGGATTTCCACCTGAAGGTACGCTAGACCCTGACAAATGGAAACGGTTCAGAAATAATAATATAGACTGGTTGACAAAGAAGAGTTATTTGGACACTGTCACAATATGGCAAACAGTTACACAAGAAATAGAGGATGAGCATAGGAAAAGGTCTGATTTAAATGATGTTATAGATAACCCACCACCGTATGTACCAGTTAGACTGGCAGCTCCATCAACTGCAATACAAAATGAAGTATCCACATTAACATCCCAGAACTTGTATCCCAGGATTGACTTAAATACCATTCAAGGGTGTGGTATAGAATCACAAGATAAAGTAAATCTAGATATAACTAGAGGAAGAGAATGTACGTTTTGTCATTTTTGTGTCCCAGAGGGTTCAGAGAAATGTCCCGCTTGTGATAACTGGGTATCACCTGATGCCCCACCATGTAATCAAGGTAGTAATGTAACTAATACTTCCCTTACAAATAAACAAAAAATGTCATATGTATTAAAGACTGGCACCCCATAACATGAGTCCTTGTAGGGGTACAATAGCGGGTCCAGAGGGACATCACATTTTACCTATAAGAGTACAAACATCTCCAAATCCCAGGTTTAATGCAGAGCAAGTAGATCCTGCAAATGGTCCTGAATACATTGAACAAGAGGTATATAACCCATGGTTTCAATCTGATATGTTAAGAATTGTTAATGATTTGCCTGATATCAGACGACATCCACATACATTTTATCAGAAAATGGAACAGGTTAAAACTATTTACAGACCATGTTGGGTAGATCTGGAACAAATTGTAAAAGCATCAGCAGGACATGGAGAATATGATAAAATGATTGCAAACATTGTTCAGGGAGTTCAACAGGGCAGACCAGAAATTGTGGCACTTCCCGCAGTAGGAACAAGATATAGCCAACATAGTGGAAACTTGTTACTAAATAGAATACAATGGAGATGTGCAGAGATTCAACAAACTGCTCCAGCTGCACCAGATTTAGTTAAAAAAACAGACACAGTACGGGCATATTATGATAAACTAATTACTAGACAGGAAGAAGAAGGTTATCCTGTTACAGAAGTAGCAGGAGCTAGGCTGTGTAAAACGAAGTTTTTGAATGGACTTAGAAATGACTTGAGAACTCAGTTATTTCAGATCAGACCGGAAGCCATGGTAATGGATATTGAAGGAATTTTACAAGTATTGGAAGGGATTGAGGATGTTGAACAGGATAAGAAAGACCGGAAAGCTACAAAAGCACAGGTAGTGACGGTGAATCTGGTTCAGAGTCAGCCACCGCGGCAGAGAACAACTGCAAAGCAACCAACTAAAGGTTATACACAGAGGAAGCAGTATGACTCCCAAGGTAATGATATGGCAGGCAAGTGTTTCTTTTGTAAACTTCCAGGACACCAAAAAAAGGATTGCAGAAAGCATCAGAAATATTTGTTATCACAGCGACAGATGTCTGAACATCCGTACACTGCAGGAATGCAGCACCCACAAGCATGAAGATATACAGCTCCCGTGTCATCAGTGCCTGTCTTTGCTTCACTTCAGGATAACACCACACCCACAGGTACTGTCACTGTTACTTTACCCACAGGACAAGAACTCGATTGTGTGATTGATACCGGAGCTCAGAAATCAGTTTTTATGCATGATCAGATCCCCCCTCAACTTCTTACTACAGAGACAATACAAGGCACAGGTCTGGGAGGTCAAGCAATGCCTCTCAAAGAAAGTAAACAACTCTTTTTGCTTATTAATGATGAACCTACTCCAGTTCCAGTGGCATTCCTTACCTCTCCCACCTGTCCGGTGAACCTGTTGGGAGCAGATATACTCGCACTTATGCAAGCCTCAATACAATACACACCAAAAGGAGTCAAGTACACCAGCAATATTCCAAATGAGGTGAGCAATAGTATTGAGGCAGCCATACAAGTTTATCTATTTCAGGAACATCCAGCAATTGACTCGCTGCCACAATGGATTTTAACTGTACCTGACAGACTGTGGTCAAAAGGAAAGACTGATGTGGGACTTCTACAAGTACAGCCAGTACAACTATCCCTCAAACCAGGTACCATACCAGTCTCTGTTAAACAGTACCCACTCACACCAGCACAAGAAAATGCTATTTCACAACAGCTGCAAACATACTTGGACATAGGGGTCATAATACAATGCAGGTCCCCTTTCAACACCCCTCTCTTCCCTGTAAAGAAGCGGGGTACAGGAAAACAAGGAGAAGTACAATACAGACTGGTTCATGATTTGAGGGAAATAAACAAGAGACTTGTAGTCAACGCCCCAATAGTACCAAACCCACATACTCTCCTAAATCAGATACCACCCTCAGCAAGATGGTTCACCGTAGCAGACCTTGCAAATGCTTTTTTCTCTGTTCCTATTACAAAAGATTCCCAGCATCTACTAGCATTTACACATAAAGGAAAACAGTATTGCTGGACACGCTTGCCACAAGGGGGTGCCACTTCACCAAGTGATTTTTCTGAAGCTATGTCCACAATACTTCAAGCATGGAGACCCTTATTTCCAGATGAAACTCAACTCATCCAGTATGTTGATGATTTACTGCTAGCTACCACATCTGAAAGCAAGTGCCAAGAAGAGACTGTATCCTTGTTAAAGTTCCTGGAGGAACAAAACTGCAGAGTTTCCAAAGAAAAACTACAACTAGCAAAACAGAAAGTGATCTTTCTAGGACATTGCATCTCACACGGCACAAGGCATTTAACAGAGGAAAGGAAGAAGCTGATATTACAAGCCAAGGTACCAAAGACTATAAAACAAGTCCGTTCCTTTTTGGGTCTCCTAGGATATTGCCGCGAATGGGTCCCCCTAGCCTCGGTATTCATGCAGACACTGTATGACAGCACCAAAAAGGAGGGCCCATATCCCACTCCCCAGCAGATGGAAGAAGCAGTGACGCAACTCAAAGTAGCTGTCACCACTTCCCCGGCCCTAGGCTTACCTGATTACAGCAAACCCTTCACCCTCTACTGCCATGAAGAAAAAGGCCATGCACTAGGAGTGCTCACCCAAAAACATGGACTGAAGCAACGACCAGTGGCCTACTACTCCAGCAAGCTAGACAACATTATCCAAGGGGCACCTACTTGCATCAGAGCGGTAGCAGCAGCAGCAGTCTTAAAAGACAAAAGCACAGACATCGTACTTGATCATCCGTTAACTATTCAAGTACCCCATGCAGTAACAGAAATACTTCAACAAGCCAGAACTAAACACCTTTCAGCAGCAAGGCTAACCAAATATGAAGTGGCATTACTCAGTGCAACTAACGTAACTATAAGAAGATGTACTACCCTCAACCCCGCCACTCTCCTTCCAAGCTTACTCGAGCAACAAGAAGATCCTGAATCACTAGATTCAAAAGGAGGGAGAAATATGGTCTATTCAGACTTATATGCCTGCACTGCAAGTGATGAAAAGCAAAATGATCAAGTAAGGGACGATAAAATATACAACTCAAAAAATTTTGACTGTCATGATTGTCTGGCCCTTATGGATCAAGAAGCCTCACCTTTACCACATGTTACAGACACTGCTCTCCCAAATGCACATTATGAACTGTTTGTAGATGGCTCTAGATATTATGAAAATGGGACACCTTACACAGGATATGCTGTAACCACACAAGATGACATCATAGAAGCAGGACCACTACCCTCACATCTATCAGCACAAGCAGCAGAAATAGTAGCTCTCACAAAGGCTCTAGAATATGCAGAAAAAGCTACAGCCAACATCTATACAGATTCAAGATATGCTTGGGGGGTTACGCAGGATTATGGAAACATATGGAAAAGTAGAGACTTTAAAACAGTGACAGGCAAACAAATACAACATGCAGAACTTATAAAACAACTTTTTCAAGCACTTGAATTACCCCATAAAGTGGCTATTATTAAGGTTCAAGCACATACCAGAAATCAGACCAGCATAACCAAAGGGAATTGCACAGCAGACAGAGCAGCAAAACAAGCAGCTAAACAGCCTTACAAAGGCATAACAGCATATGTCACACAAACTGAAGGTACAACAACAATGCCAGATTTTCAAGACCTACAAAAACTCCAAGAACAAGCAGGACCAGAAGAAAAATCATCATGGGAAAGGAAAGGAGCCTGCAAGGAGGAATTCACAGGACTATGGAAAGCAGGTAACCTATTATGTCTACCAAGGGCATTGTACCCACCCATGTGTCAAGTTACTCATGGTCTCACGCATATAGGAAAAGATCAAATGGGAAACCTGGTAAAGGAAAGATGGATAGCTCCAGGATTCTTCCCAGCAGCTGCACGGTTTGTACAAGCCTGCTGGATCTGTGGGATCTCCAACCCAGGACAAAAGGTAAAGACTACCATGGGAGCCATTCCAAAAAGTTATTTTCCTTTCCAGAGACTGCAAATTGACTATATTCAGATGCCCAAAGTTGGAATTTATGAATATGTACTGGTCTGTTTAGACACCTTCACAAAATGGATTGAGGCCTGGCCAGTGGCTAAAGCCACTGCAAGGAACACAGCAAAAAAACTCCTCTCAGAAATCGTCTGTAGGTATGGAGTACCAGAGGTAATTGAATCAGATAGAGGCACACACTTCACAGGAGAAGTAATGACTCATATCATGGAAGATTTGGGGATTCAACAGGCCTTTCACACGCCCTACAGGCCACAGGCCAGTGCCCTAGTAGAGAAATTCAATGGAACTCTTAAACTTAAGATATTAAAAGCAGCACAAGAGACAGGGAAAAATTGGTTAGAATGTTTACCAATAGCTCTGTTTAGTATAAGAACCACCCCATCTAAAGCCACAGGGCTGTCTCCATATGAAATTTTGTTTGGGACTATCCCTAAGATAGGATGTTATTATCCACAAGAAATGCAACATAAACATGCTGACTTAACTGCATATGTAAAAGCCTTAACTGAAAAACTTACCTCTCTGCATTCTCTAGCTTTCGCCTCTCTCCCAGATTCTAAGGCAGATCTCAGTCCACATCAGCTGCAACCAGGTGACTGGGTCTATCTGAAAAGACACGTCAGGAAATCGCTGGAACCCAGATATGATGGGCCATACCAAGTGTTACTGACTACTCCAACATCGGTGAAAGTTAAAGGGAGAGAGACTTGGATTCACGCGTCACATTGCAAACTCACTAAAGTTAAGTTTGATTTTTAAAAACAAAAAAAAATATGATCATGTGGAAAGAATTAATGGGTCCTAATCCAGATAGAGGTGTGTGGGGATGCATTATGTGTATAAGCCTCTTTATAGTGCTCACCTATACATATTTCTTTGGAATAATGATAATAGAGGCTGAGGAACAGAAGAATTTTACTCAAACTAATCATACCTTGACAAGAGGAAAAAGGGACGTTGCAGTGTGGCCCAACTCAGTTATACAGTCCCACATGATGGTAGCTCGAGCATTGAATTTGACTGATTGTTGGATATGCACACATGCCCCAGTCAGTGCTAGGTCCATGCATTGGGTAGCAGTACCACTGACTTTATCAGAGCTTAAGGAACTTAATTATAGTCTGGGCAGCACATATAACAAAACGATGGCAGAGACTCCTGTCTCATTTATGACAGCATATACCATCGGATATCCACAATTCTGCATAGAAGCACCTCCAGTCACAACGAAACGAATCTTTCCAGATGGGTTCGTATTAACTCCTACTCAGGCACGAGTAGGACAGGTAAAATGTTCACAGGCCCAAGTAAATTTCACAACAAATTCCACTCATAACAAAGGATATTATCTAGGATGGTGTGACAAAGGACAACTGGTAGTACACCGAGAAATCAAAGTACAGATTAATCAAACCAATGCAATTATACGAGAGTGGTTCAAAGCAAACGATTCATGTATAAATAATCGAGACATACTAGGCCCATACTCCCAGAACATAAGTGAATATCGCAGAATAACCCGACACAGCAGAGATTCAAGTGTGCTTCAAGTGGCATACGGAGTGGTTCTGGGATATACATATATCCTAGAACAAGGGTTGTATTTTCTGTGTGGGAGACGTGCTTATAAGTGGATACCTTATGGGGCTTCAGGCATGTGCACTATAGGACGAGTCATTCCTGCAGTGCGAATTCAGAAGGAATATACTGTAGAACAGGTGCAAGCTGCCCAACATACTCACCAATTAGCCCGCCATAGTATAAAGAAAAGTAATACACATGCACATGACTTAATATTCATTCCATGGTATAAGAAAATGGGCTTAGCACTAGCAGGAGGTACAATACAGAATGCACATAACATAGAAGCCCTAGCAAAACTGCTAGATAATGTAACCCAAATATATGATGAGACATTTAGATTGGTGCTGGATGATGTAAAAATGATAAAGAGGGAAGCCCAGGCACATAGAATGGTATTGGATTACTTGACAGCAAAAGAAGGAGGAATGTGCATGGTAGTAGCAGAATCCTGTTGTAATTACCTCAATAGAATTGACTCTATAGAAGAAGCTATAGAGGAACATTTAGATAAAATACAGGAATTAAAGGAAGAATTCAGGAAAAAACACAATGACCCTGAATATGACATTTCTACAGATGGATGGTTTTCCTGGCTCAATCCAGCTAACTGGTTTAGTGGGATAAAAGGATGGATTGTGGGCATTTTGATGTTCCTTCTGAAAATAGTGAGCCTAGGATTATTGATATATGTATGTCTTAAAGTGTTTTTCTGTTGTTTTTCAGTTTGTAAGAAACGTGTGACTAACGCATTGGACTCCTCCAAATACAAAGAACTGCAGAAGAGCTGGGCAAAGAAAAGTCGTGAACAGCTTACGAGAATGGATATGTGTGATTCGCGCCTTTAGGCCCCTCGCTCGGACAGTATGATTAGCATCATCTCAGTGGGGCCATAGCCATTAGCACCATTCTTCCTAAACTGTTTGCTTAACTGTATGATAGGTAGACAAATTGTACTGCCAGAAGCTCAACTGCTAGATCAGATTAATTATAAAAAGGAGGGAATTGAGAGAGATAAATGTATTCCCCCCTATGTAATCAAGCATATATAGTTATAAATAATACTGATCTCTGATTATTGCTTTGATATCTTATGAACTAATAACCTTTGCTGGGAATGTGTGTTTCTGCATGTTCCCCTAGTTTAGGATCAGCTGATTTAATCTGTGGGTTATTTCCCCTGCTGTCTCGTCTAGAAATTTATAGATGTTTATAATGTAACAAAAGTCTTGGTGTCAGATGCTTAAGGTTTAAGACCATCTCAAAAAAAGGAAGTGCACTAGACTCTGGAAATACCCTTGTATCTAAAGATTAGTATGTGTCTTACTTCTCCGAACCACATCCTGTTTTCTGTAACAAATGAGATACTGTGTGTTTTACAAGAATCTGCTATATTAACCCCATCGGAATAAATGAGCTTTCAGTCTCAATCTCTTAAACACGACTTGCTGTTTAATTCATTGGGGTTCCCAGTTGACTGGTAAGGGGGAAACACAGAACTGACAATCGAAGGGACTTGGTAGTGAAACATCTCCTGCATTACTGACTAGAGCATGTGAACTGGCAGCAGGCAAATCTGCTAACATTTACACTGACTCGAGGTACGCGTTCGGGGTGGTGCACGATTTTGGGGCTCTATGGCGTCTGAGAAATTTTATGACAGCAGCAGGAACACCAGTTGCACTTTCCCGACACATAAAACATCTTTTAGAAGCAATCCAACTGCCCATAGCAGTGGCAGTAATTAAATGCAAAGCCCACACATGTGAGGATGACACGGTGTCGCTGGGCAACAACAGAGCTGATGAAGCTGCAAAATGGGCAGCAGGGTTAAAAATGTTTTCTTCAACTGAAACAATTATGTCATTCCAAACTATTGATATACTGAAATTAATTGAGATGCTAAATTTGTGTTCAATTCAGGAAAAATCCATTTGGAAGTCCAAGGGATGTGGGCAAGAGTCCTCTGAGCTCTGGAGGGATGGACATGGTAAGCCAGTAGCCCCCAAGGCATATTACCCCAGCCTGGCTGAGGCAGCACACGGCCTAACTCATCTGGGTAAATAGGGTATGTGCAAGTTGGTGAGGGCATACTGGTGCGCACCAGGTTTTTCTTCACAAGCAGAGAAGATGGCAATGTCCTGTCTGACCTGCTTGAGAAAGAACATAGGGAAAGCGATCCCTACCAAACCGTCCCACATTCCACCGACTGATGGACCTTTCCAGGTGATACAAATTGATTTCATCCAATTACCACCCTGCAGGAACCTTAAGTATGTATTAGTGTGCACAGACGTATTTTCTAACTGGGTTGAGGCCTACCCAGTGGCCACTAATACTACTGCGTTTACTGCCAAGAAAATAGTCCAGGAATTTGTATGCAGGTACGGTATCCCTAAAATCATTGAGAGTGACAGGGGTACTCATCTCACAGGTGATGTGTTCCAAAATATGTGTAAGCTGATGGGTATTAATAGCCGACTTCATACCCCCTACCGACTGCAAGCCAGTGCCAAGGTAGAGAGGATGAACGGGACTATTAAAAATAAATTAAGTAAAATTATGGCAGAGACTGTACTAGGATGGCCAGAAGCATTACCTTTGGTCCTACATAGCATAAGGACCACTCCTAGACCCCCTCTAAATCTGTCCCCATTTGAAATACTGTTCGGTAGACAACCTCATTTGATTATAAGTCCTCAGGAAGACTGGAAGGGTAACAACGAGGTAACTGTAAAGTATCTTATATCAATGAGTAAGCAGTTAAAGCAACAGCAGCAGAAACTGAAATTGTTGTCCAATGATATGCCTGAAACTAACTGTCATGATGTTGAACCAGGAGAATATGTTATGATCAGAAATTTTTTGCGTTCAGGTTGTTTGACTGATCGGTGGGAAGGTCCATACCAGGTGCTGCTGACGAGTACTACATCTTTGAAGGTGGCCCGAGAGAGATACCTGGGTCCATTCCACTCACTGCAAAAAGGTCAATCAACCGGTGGAGAAACAAGTCGGAGACAAGGCTGACAGTGTGGACCTGTCACTCGCGAGCTTGTTCCGGGAGGATTGAAAAGGTCGTAGTGAGATACCTGAACTGAGAGAAATTTTGCAGGACTTGTTGTTAAAATGGACGGGCCTGCTGTGTTCATTTTCATATTCTCTTTTAGAGTGTTCACCATCCTCGTCAGTTCGGGGATATCCAGTGTCTGTGATGGGGGACCGACTGAGGAAACGGGAGCTGATGGCAGTGCTGATGGAGTGGAGACAGGAGGAGTGCAATGCCAATCAGGGGAGTGTCTGACCAATCTTAGTACTGTTATTGTTAAGAGAGCTGTCATTCCGGATACTCGGGGAAGGTGTGGAGGTTTATCCTCTGAAGATTCCTGTATTTGTGAGCTTTGTGGGTCCCTAGTTGATGAGAACTGTATCCAACGGTGCCAACCTAAATATAATCTGTACTGGGGTGGGTATCCTCTAGAGGATTATCATAGCATGGTAGGCAAAGTGTTAAATCAAACTAATTGCTGGGTGTGTTCACATGTGCCACAGGGACAGCACAATGTAGGGTTGGTGCCATTTCCACTGAATATCACAGAAATTTTAGAATTGCAAAAAGGGAAAACATTGGATGGAAAATTCCTCTCATCCAAACCACCTCATTCAAACTCTATCAATTCCAAGTAGATAGATCACTTTTGTGTCTGAACATAACCAACCCCAATAAATCCGGGAGTTGGGAAGTGACGGGGAATAACCAGATGATGACCTTCTCACAAAGAGCTGATAATGAGTCCATAAACCATGATCTACTGCGCTCCATTAAGTCTGGTGGGAAACATTTTAGGTATCGGTATACATTGAGTTCCACCAAAGAAATTATTGGTAAGGTGCCAAATGGTTATTGTGCTAAAATAATACAGCCAGAAACTTGCATGTACCAGATAAATGAACCAGAAATAGGATTGTTTGCAAGGGAAATGTGCTTAATGATACTGATGCATACCATTCCTTATGTTCTCCCTGACAATGTATATTTCATCTGTGGAAGAAAAGCGTATAAATGGCTCTCCCCGAGTTCCGAAGGTTTGTGTTATCTGGGAAGAGTAGTCCCAGAAGTTATGACCCTCACACATGTTGAAATGCTGGGAATACATAAAAACACACCATCACCATATCTTCACACACAATATGAGCACAGAGGCAAAAGAAATATGGTACCTGGTGATGTGCATAAAGCCACTCAGTTAATCAGTGAGACCACTGGCTTTCAAGTTCTGGTTGCGTTGGACCCCACCAGGATCGCTCGGGGTACATTAAATTTTAGATATATCCAGGAACTTGCTAAATTAATAGATAATATCACCGAGATGTACGATGACACATTCAGAGAGAGAATTGCAAGCATACAAGAAAGAACTGGTGCAACACAGGCTAGTGTTGAATTATTTAACTGCTGTTACTGGAGGGTATTGCGGAACTTTGGCCACCCAATTTGGAGTAAAATGTTGCACCTATGTCACCAATGATACCAGCGACCCTAAGGAGGTGATAGACCGGAAGATGGATGAGATTCTGCAGCTAAAATGGGAATTTCGTAAGAACCATAATGCTTCGGTGGCTGAAGTAGGGGAAAAGATAGAAGGATGGGTGTTATGGCTGAACCCAGTGAAATGGTTCTCAGGTCTAGGGGAATGGGTCCAGGAAGTGATCGCCAGCATAGGCAAATTCTTGATCCTTATACTGATTGTCATCATAATAATTGGCATTTGCGTCCGGTGTGTTCCTATTGTGTTGAAGTGTGGAAAATGTAAAAACAGAGTGAAACGAAAGAATGAAACTATGATGGTGGTCAGAAATGATAATATGTATACCGAGGTAGATACAGAACTGCATTACAACCCTGAGCTAGGAAATACCATCATTTAATGTATTATATTTAGCCATGCATAAAAATGTATTATTGAAATGTTATTTATAGAACACCTCAGACAATGTAAAGTCTCAATTCCCCTTCAAGACTGCTTTTATAAGACTGGTGCATTCCCACACCTTTCACATGATCTTCCAAGATCCGCAGGGTGTGCGTATAATAGTAGTTTTATGTCCCCACCCAGAGACACATCATTGATGGATTAAGAACCACCTAGTGCCATCCCATAATAACACCAAATAATATATAAATGTAAGCCTAAATTAAATTCAAATAGCAGGTTGTGATAGCATGTTGTTTGCTATCAAAGGGTGGACTGTCGAAGCTGAATAATTGGCTGAGACAAGTTCAGTTTAAAATTCAATTGCAGCGACGCCATCTTGTGACTGGCCGCAAGACTCCATTTTGGAAATTAGATCGCAAGACGCCATTTTGTGAATGGCCGCCTAAGCGCCATTTTAGATAAACTCACATTTTAGTACATGTGGTGATATTACTATTAGCACCATGCGATTGCATCTTTCACCATTTCTCATGCACACATAAATACTCACAAGTGCGCTGTTAACTAGTCACATATTAGCGAATGCATAGGACTTTGTATGAAATCGCTGTTTAATTAGCTTTATGCGCAAGCATCTGCCCCAAGTTAGCTAGCGTCCTTATATCAAACCCTGCTCACTCACACATTACACATTCACACATAAGGTTTAGTAAGCTTTAAAGTATATGATTTCAGTTGGTTCAGTTAGTTTAAAAGCTGTGAAATAAAGATATTTGATAACTTAGGTTCTGTACATGATAAGAAAGCAGTGTTTGGGTCCATACTGATGCGTACTCTTTCAACAGAATTCCGGTACTATCGGTGTGGAGATCGCATCATGCATTCGCAACTTATGGACCACAGAGACTACAAAACAACAAAATGTATATTTTAGGAACAACTGTTATGCAGCACTGGGGGGTGGGAAGGGAAGACCCCCAGCTGTTAGAGGCAGGGAGAGTCTATTTGAACTAGCCTGTTAAATGCTCTGTAACAGATGCTTCTCTCCTGGGAACCAATGACATCAGCAACAAACTCCTCTATTGTCCGTTCTATTCTGGGGGGTATAAATGTATGTTCAAACACTGGGTTTTTAGTCTTCTTGCTGGATGCTGAATGACGACGGGGTTTCTTGCTGATACCTATCATCCGGGTCCGGAAGCGCTGTGTATGTATACTGTACTTGGGGTCTGTATAAATGCTTTGCGTCTAATTGTGTCTTAATCAATAGCGTGTAACTGACTGTACTTTTACTTGAATAATACTTTGTGCTTTGGAACCACAGATTCCACGTCTAAATCTTTATTTATGGTATGACTGCGTACGCAAATAAGCGTCATCCTTAGAGGTTTATAGGAAGGATTTTAGAAGGTATAGGCAGGGGTATAGAGAGGTTCTGATCCAGTATCGTTAGTCTGGAGTCATACAGCACAAGGTTGCAACCTGCGTTGCTGGCTGGCTCTTGTGCGCTACTGCGGTTAAGCCTAACACCCATGAGCACACACAGAAGATCAAAATACAAGACACTTTTATTGTTTTTTTTTTTTAGAATGACTGGAGTCGGCTAGCACAAGGTTACAACGTGCATTGCTGGCTGGATCTTGTGTGCTACTGTGGTTATGGCTAGCACCCACGAGCACACACAGAAGAAAAAAATATGGCACTTATTGTGTTTTTTTTTATAGAATGACTGGGGTTGGATAGCACAAAGTTGCAACATGCATTGCTGGCTGGCTCTTGTGCAGTAATACGGTTAAGCCTAACACCAATGAGCACACACAGGAGAAAAAAATCTAAGACACTTTTATTGTTTTTTTGGGGAGATCGACTGGAGTTGTACAGCACAAGGTTGCAACATATATTGCTGGCTGGCTCTTGTGCGCTACTGCGGTTAATCCTATCATACACGAGCACACACAGAAGAAAAAAAATGAAGACACTTTTATTCGGTTTTTTTTTGGGAATGACTCGAGTTGGACAGCACAAGGTTGCAACTTGAGTTGCTGGCTGGCTCTTGTGCGGTACTACGGTTAAGCCTAACACCCATGAGCACACACAGCAGACAAAAATATAAGACACTTTTATTGTTTTTTTTTTTTAGAATGATTGGAGTCAGACAGCACAAGGTTGCAAATTGCATTGCTGGCTGGCTCTTGTGCTCTACTGTGGTTAAGCCCAACATAAATGAGCACACACAGAAGAAAAAATATAAGACACTTTTATTTATAGTTTTTGGAGGACAACTGGAGTCGAACAGCACAACGTTGCAACTTGCATTGCTTGCTGGCTCTTGTGTGCTACTTCGGTTAAACCTAACACCCACGAGCACACACAGAAGTATAAAATATAAGACACTTTTACTGTTATTGTTTTGATAATGACTGGAGTCGGACAGCACAAGGTTGCAATGTGCATTGCTGGCTGGCTCTTGTGCCCTATTTTGGTTAAGCCTAACACCCACGAGCACACACAGAACATCAAAATATAAGACACTTTTATTGGGTTTTTTTGGAGAATGACTGGAGTCGGGTAGCACAAGGTTACAAAGTGTGTTGCTGGCTGGCTTTTGTGTGCTACTGCGGTTAAGCCTAACACCCACGAACACACACAGAAGAAGAAAATATGACACTTATTGGGGTTTTTTGTTTTGAGAATGACTGGGGTCGGATAGCACAAAGTTGCAATGTGCGTTGCTGGCTGGCTCTTTTTCGCTACTGCAGTTAAGCCTAATACACATGCACACAGAAAAATATAAAAGACACTTTGATTTATTTTTTTTGGAGTACGACTGGAGTCATACAGCACAAGGTTGACTCTTGCGTTGCTTGCTGACTCTTGTGCGCTATTTTGGTTAAACCTAACACCCACGAGCACACACAGAAGAAAAAAATATAAGACACTTTTATTGTTTTTGTTTTGAGAATGACTGGAGTCGGACAGCACAAGTTGCAACGTGCATTGCTGGCTGGCTCTTGTGCGCTACTGCGGTTAAGCCTAACACGCACGCACACACAGAAAAATATAAAAGACACTTTTATTGTTTTTTTTGGAGAACGACTGGAGTCAAACAGCACAAGGTTGCAATTTGCGTTGCTGGCTGGCTCTTGTGTGCTACTGCGGTAAAGCCTAACACCCACGAGCACACACAGAAGGAAATAATATAACACACTTTTATTGTTTTTATTTTTTTGAGAACGAATGGAGTTGGACAGCACAAGGTTGCAACGTGCATTGCTGGCTGGCTCTTATGTGCTACTGCGGTTAATCCTAACATACACGAGCAAACACAGAAGAAAAAAAATAAGACACATTTATTAGGTTTTTTTGGAGAAAGACTGGAGTCGGACAGCACAAGGTTGCAACTTGAGTTGCTGGCTGGCTCCTGTGTGCTACTGCGGTTAAGCCTAACACCCACGAGCACACACAGAAGAAAACAATATAAGACAATTTAATACTTTTTTTTTGGAGAATGACTGGAGTTGGATAGCACAAGGTTGCAACATACGTTGCTGGCTGGCTCTTGTGCGCTACTGCGGTTAAGCCTAACACGCACGCACACACAGAAAAATATAAAAGACAATTTGATTATTTTTTTGGGGAGTACGACTGGAGTCATACAGCACAAGGTTGCAACGTGAGTTGCTGGCTGGCTCTTGTGTGTTACTGTGGTTAAGCCTAACACCCACGAGCACACACAGAACATCAAAATATGAGACACTTTTATTGGGGTTTTTTTGGAGAATGACTGGAGTCGGCTATCACAAGGTTACAAACTGCGTTGCTGGCTGGCTCTTGTGTGCTACTGCAGTTAAGCCTAACACCCACGAACACACACAGAAGAAAAAAATATGACACTTATTGGGGGGGGTTTTGAGAATGACTGGGGTCGGATAGCACAAAGTTGCAACTTGCATTGCTGGCTGGCTCTTGTGCACTACAGCGGTTAAGCCTAACACCCATGAGTACACACAGAAGAAAAAAATATAAGACACATTTATTGGGGTTTTTTGGGAGAATGACTGGAGTCGGCTAGCACAAGTGTACAAAGTGCGTTGCTGGCTGGCTCTTGTGCACTACTGCAGGTAAGCCTAACACCCATGAGCACACACAGAAGAAAACAATATAAGACACTTTAATTCTCTTTTTTTGGAGAATGACAGGAGTTGGATTCCACAAGGTTGCAACATGCGTTGCTGGCTTGCTCTTGTGCGCTACTGCGGTTAAGCCTAACACGCATGCACACATAGAAAAATATAAAAGACACTTTGATTTATATTTTTGTGAGTACGACTGGAGTCATACAGCACAAGGTTGCAACTTGCATTGCAGGCTGGCTCTTGTGCACTACTGCGGTTAAGCCTAACACCCATGAGCACACACAGGAGAAAAAAATCTTAGACGCTTTTATTGTTTTTTTGGGGAGATCGACTGGAGTCGGACAGCACAAGGTTGCAACATGCGTTGCTATCTGGCTCTTGTGCTCTACTGCGGTTAAGCCTAACACCCACGAGCACACACAGAAGAAAAAAATATGACACTTATTGGGGGGGGGTTTTGAATGACTGGGGTCAGATAGCACAAAGTTGCAATGTGCGTTGCTGGCTGGCTTTTGTGTGCTACTGCGGTTAAGCCTAACACCCACGAGCACACACAGAAGAAAACAATATAATACACTTTTATTGTTTTTTTTTGGAGAATGACTGGAGTCGGACAGCACAAGGTTGCAACGTGCATTTGCTGGCTGGCTCTTGTGCGCTACTGCGGTTAATCCTAACATACATGAGCAAACACAGAAGAAAAAAAATAAGACACTTTTATTAGTATTTTGGAGAAAGACTGGAGTCAGACAGCACAAGGTTGCAACTTGAGTTGTTGGCTGGCTCTTGTGTGCTACTGTGGTTAAGCCTAACACCCATGAGCACACACAAGAAAACAATATAAGACACTATTATTCTTTTTTTTGGGAGAATGACTGGAGTTGGATAGCACAAGGTTGCAACATGCGTTGCTGGCTGGCTCTTGTGCGGTACTGAGGTTAATCCTAACATACACGAGCAAACACAGAAGGAAAAAATATAACAAACTTTTATTAGGTTTTTTTTTTGAGAAAGAATGGAGTCGGACAGCACAAGGTTGCAACGTGTGTTTCTGGTTGGCTCTTGTGCGCTACTGCGGTTAATCCTAACATACACGAGCAAACACAGAAGAAAAAAATTGACACTTTTATTCGTTTTTTTTGGAGAAAGACTGGAGTCGGACAGCACAAAGTTGCAATTTGCGTTGCTGGCTGGCTCTTGTGTGCTACTGTGGTTAAGCCTAACACCCATGAGCACACACAGAAGAAACAAATATAAGACACTTTTATTTATTTATTTTGGAGAACGACTGGAGTCGGACAGCAAAAGGTTGCAACATGCATTGCTGGCTGGCTCTTGTGCGCTACTGAGGTTAATCCTAACATACACGAGCAAACACAGAAGATAAAAAATAAGACACTTTTATTAGTTTTTTTGGAGAAAGACTGGAGTCGGACAGCACAAGGTTGCAACTTGAGTTGCTGGCTGGCTCTTGTGCGCTACTGCAGTTAAGCCTAACACCCATGAGCACACACAGAAGATCAAAATACAAGACACTTTTATTGTTTTTTGTTTTGAGAATGACTGGAGTTGGCTAGCACAAGGTTACAACGTGCATTGCTGGCTGGCTCTTGTGTGGTACTACGGTTAAGCGTATTACCCACGAGCACACACCGGAGAAAAAAATCGAAAACAATTTTATAGGGGTTTTTTGGGAGATCGACTGGAGTCGGACAGCACACGGTTGCAACATGCATTGCTGGCTGGCATTTGTGCGCTACTGCGGTTAAGCCTAACACCCACGAGCACACACAGAAGAAAAAAATATAAGACACTTCTATTGTTTTTTTTTATTTTTAGAACGACTGGAGTCAGACAGCACAAGGTTGCAAATTGCATTGCTGGCTGGCTCTTGTGCTCTACTGCGGTTAAGCCCAACATAAATGAGCACACACAGAAGAAAAAAATATAAGACACTTTTATTGTTTTTGTTTTGAGAATGACTGGAGTCGGACAGCACAAGGTTGCAACGTGCATATCTGGCTGGCTCTTGTGCGCTTCTGCAGTTAAGCCTAACACGCACGCACACACAGAAAAATATAAAAGACACTTTGATTTATTTTTTTGGGAGTACGACTGGAGTCATACAGCACAAGGTTGCAACATGTGTTGCTGGCTGGCTGGCTCTTGTGCGCTACTGCAGTTAAGCCTAACACCCACGAGCACACACAGAACATCAAAATATAAGACACTTTTATTGGGTTTTTTTTTGGAGAATGACTGGAGTCGGCTAGCACAAGGTTACAAAGTGCATTGCTGGCTGGCTCTTGTGTGCTACTGCAGTTAAGCCTAACACCCACGAGCACACACAGAAAATCAAAATATAAGACACTTTTATTGGGTTTTTTTTTGGAGAATGACTGGAGTCGGACAGCACAAGGTTGCAACATGCGTTGCTGGCTGGCTCTTGTGCGCTACTGAGGTTAATCCTAACATACATGAGCAAACACAGAAGAAAAAAAATAAGACACTTTTATTAGTATTTTGGAGAAAGACTGGAGACAGACAGCACAAGGTTGCAACTTGAGTTGCTGGTTGCCTCTTGTGTGCTACTGTGGTTAAGCCTAACACCCACGAGCACACACAGAAGATCAAAATACAAGACACTTTTATTCTTTTTTTTTGGAGAATGACTGGAGTTGGATAGCACAAGGTTGCAACATGCGTTGCTGGCTGGCTCTTGTGTGGTACTGAGGTTAATCCTAACATACACGAGCAAACACAGAAGGAAAAAATATAACACACTTTTATTAGGTTTTTTTTTGGAGAAAGAATGGAGTCGGACAGCACAAGGTTGCAACGTGCGTTGCTGGCTGGCTCTTGTGCGCTTCTGCGGTTAAGCCTAACACACAGGCACACACAGAAAAGTATAAAAGACACTGATTTTTTGGGGGGGGAGTACGACTGGAGTCGGGAAGCACAGGGTTGCAACTTGCATTGCTGGCTGGCTCTTGTGCACTACTGCGGCTAAGCCTAGCACCCATGAGCACACACAGAAGAAAAAAATCTAAGACACTTTTATTGTTTTTTTTGGGAGATTGACTAAAGTCGGGCAGCACAAGGTTGCAACGTGCGTTGCTGGCTGGCTCTTGTGAACTACTGCGGTTAAGCCTAACACCCATGAGCTCACACAGGAGAAAAAAATCTAAGACAATTTTATTGTTTTTTTATTAGAATGACTGGAGTCAGACAGCACAAGGTTGCAAATTGCATTGATGGCTGGCTCTTGTGCTCTACTGCGGTTAAGCCCAACATAAACGATCACACACAGAAGATAAAAATATAAGACACTTTTATTTATTTTTTTGAAGGACAACTGGAGTCGAACAGCACAATGTTGCAACTTGCGTTGCTGGCTGGCTCTTGTGCGCTACAGCGGTTAAGCCTAACACCCACGAGCATACATAGAAGAAAAAAAACATGACACTTTTATTGTTGTTTTTTTTTAAATGACTGGAGTCGGACAGCACAAGGTTGCAACGTGCATTGCTGGCTGGCTCTTGTGCGCTACTGCGGTTAAGCCTAACATGCACGCACGCACACACAGAAAAATGTGAAAGACACTTTGATTTATTTTTTTTGGTGTACGACTGGAGTCATACAGCACAAGGTTGCAACTTGCATTGCTGGCTAGCTCTTGTGCGCTACTGCGGTTAAGCCTAACACCCACGAGCACACACAGAAGATCAAAATATAAGACACTTTTATTGGGTTTTTTTGGGAGAATTACTGGAGTCGACTAGCACAAGGTTATAACGTGCGTTGCTGGCTGGATGTTGTGCTCTACTGCGGTTAAGCCTAACACCCACGAACACACACAGAAGAAAAAAATATGACACTAATTGGGTTTTTTTTTTTAGAATGACTGGAGTCGAATAGCACAAAGTTGCAACGTGCGTTGTTTGCTGGCTCTTGTGCGCTACTGCGATTAAGCCTAACACACACACAGAAAAATATAAAAAACACTTTGATTTTCTATTGGGGAGTACGATTGGAGTCGGGCAGAACAATGTTGCAAATTCCGTTGCTGGCTGGCTCTTGTGCACTACTGCAGGTAAGCCTAACACCCATGAGCACACACAGAAGAAAACAATATAAGACACTTTTATTGTTTTTTGTTTTTTTTAGAACGACTGGAGTCAGACAGCACAAGGTTGCAAATTGCATTGCTGGCTGGCTCTTGTGCTCTACTGCGGTTAAGCCCAACATAAATGATTACACACAGAAGAAAAAAATCTAAGACACTTTTATTTATTTTTTTGGAGGACAACTGGAGTCGAACAGCACAGTGTTGCAACTTGCGTTGCTGGCTGGCTCTTGTGCGCTACTGCGGTTAAGCCTAACACCCACGAGCACACACAGAAGAAAAAAATATAAGACACTTTTATTGTTTTTGTTTTGAGAATGACTGGAGTCGGACAGCACAAGGTTGCAACGTGCATTGCTGGCTGGCTCTTGAGCGCTACTGCGGTTAAGCCTAACATGCACGCACGCACACACAGAAAAATGTGAAAGACACTTTGATTTATTTTTTTTGGAGTACGACTGGAGTCGGGCAGTACAAGGTTGCAAATTCCATTGCTGGCTGGCTCTTGTGCACTACTGCAGGTAAGCCTAACACCCATGAGCACACACAGAAGAAAAAAATATAATACACTTTTTTATTTTTTTAGAACGACTGGAGTCGGACAGCACAAGGTTGCAACATGCATTACTGGCTGGCTCTTGTGCGCTACTGCGGTTAAGCCTAACACCCACGAGCACACACAGAAAAAAACAATATAAGACACTTTTATTTTTAATTTTTTGGGGAATGACTGGAGTCGGACAGCACAAGGTTGCAACGTGCTTTGCTGGCTGGCTATTTTGTACTACTGCGGTTAAGCCTAACATACATGAGCACACACAGAGGAAAAAAATATAAGACACTTTAATAGGATTTTTTGGAGAACGACTGGAGTCGAACAGCACAAGGTTGCAATTTGCGTTGCTGGCTGGCTCTTGTGTGCTACTGCGGTTAAGCCTAACACCCGCGAGCACACACAGAAGGAAAAAATATAAGACACTTTTATTGTTTTTTTTGGATAACAACTGGAGTCGGACAGCACAAGGTTGCAATTTGCGTTGCTGGCTGGCTCTTGTGTGCTACTGTGGTTAAGCCTAACACCCATGAGCACAAACTGAAGAAAAAATATTATACTTTTATTGTTTTGTTTTTTTTAGAATGTCGGAGTCGGACAGTACGTGCGTTGCTGGTTGGCTCTTGTGCGCTACTGCGGTTAAGCCTAACACCGACGAGCACACAAAGAAGAAAAAAATATAAGACACTTTTATTGTTTTTTTTGGAGAACGACTGGAGTCGAACAGCACAAGGTTGCAAATTGCATTGCTGGCTGGCTCGTGTGCTCTACTGTGGTTAAGCCCAACATAAACGATCACATACAGAAGAAAAAAATATAAGATACTTTTATTTATTTTTTTGGAGGACAACTGGAGTCGAACAGCACAATGTTGCAACTTGCATTGCTGGCTGGCTCTTGTGCGCTACTGCGGTTAAGCCTATCACCCACGAGCACAGATAGAAGAAAAAAACATGACACTTTTATTGTTTTTTTTTTTTAAATAACTGGAGTCGGACAGCACAAGGTTGCAACGTGCATTGCAGGCTGGCTCTTGTGCGCTACTGCGGTTAAGCCTAACATGCACGCATGCACACAGAAAAATGTGAAAGACACTTTGATTTATTTTTTTGGGAGTACGACTGGAGTCATACAGCACAAGGTTGCAACTTGCGTTGCTGGCTGGCTCTTGTGTGCTACTGCGGTTAAGCCTAACACCCACGAGCACACACAGAAGATCAAAATATAAGACACTTTTATTGGTTTTATTTTGGAGAATTACTGGAGTCGACTAGCACAAGGTTACAATGTGCATTGCTGGCTGGATGTTGTGCACTACTGCGGTTAAGCCTAACACCCACGAACACACACAGAAGAAAAAAATATGACACTAATTGGTTTTTTTTTTATAGAATGACTGGGGTTGGATAGCACAAAGTTGCAACATGCATTGCTGGCTGGCTTTTGTGCAGTAATACGGTTAAGCCTAACACACACACAGAAAAATATAAAAAACACTTTGATTTTTTTCTTGGGAGTACGATTGGAGTCGGGCAGTACACTGTTGCAAATTCCGTTGCTGGCTGGCTCTTGTGCACTACTGCAGATAAGCCTAACACCCATGAGCACACACAGAAGAAAAAAATATAAGACACTTTTATTGTTTTTTCTTTTATTAGAACGATTGGAGTCAGACAGCACAAGGTTGCAAATTGCATTGCTGGCTGGCTCTTGTGCTCTACTGCGGTTAAGCCCAACATAAACGATCACATACAGAAGAAAAAAATATAAGACACTTTTATTTATTTTTTTGGAGGACAACTGGAGTCGAACAGCACAATGTTGCAACTTGCGTTGCTGGCTGGCTCTTGTGCGCTACTGCGGTTAAGCCTAACACCCACGAGCACACACAGAAGAAAAAAATATAAGACACTTTTATTGTTTTTTTTGGAGAACGACTGGAGTCGAACAGCACAAGGTTGCAAATTGCATTGCTGGCTGGCTCGTGTGCTCTACTGCGGTTAAGCCCAACATAAATGATCACATACAGAAGAAAAAAATATAAGACACTTTTATTTATTTTTTTGGAGGACAACTGGAGTCGAACAGCACAATGTTGCAACTTACGTTGCTGGCTGGCTCTTGTGCGCTACTGCGGTTAAGCCTATCACCCACGAGCACAGATAGAAGAAAAAAACATGACACTTTTATTGTTTTTTTTTTTAAATGACTGGAGTCGGACAGCACAAGGTTGCAACGTGCATTGCTGGCTGGCTCTTGTGCGCTACTGCGGTTAAGCCTAACATTCACACATGCACACAGAAAAATGTGAAAGACACTTTGATATTTTTTTTTTGGAGTACGACTGGAGTCATACAGCACAAGGTTGCAACTTGCGTTGCTGGCTGGCTCTTGTTTGCTACTGCGGTTAAGCCTAACACCCACGAGCACACACAGAAGATCAAAATATAAGACACTTTTATTGTTTTTTTTTGGGAGAATTACTGGAGTCGACTAGCTCAAGGTTACAATGTGCATTGCTGGCTGGATGTTGTGCACTACTGCGGTTAAGCCTAACACCCACGAATACACACAGAAGAAAAAAATATGGCACTAATTGTTTTTTTTTTTTAGAATGACTGGAGTCGGATAGCACAAAGTTGCAACGTGCGTTGTTTGCTGGCTCTTGTGCGCTACTGCGATTAAGCCTAACACACACACAGAAAAATATAAAAAACACTTTGATTTTTTTCTTGGGAGTACGATTGGAGTCGGGCAGTACACTGTTGCAAATTCCGTTGCTGGCTGGCTCTTGTGCACTACTGCAGATAAGCCTAACACCCATGAGCACACACAGAAGAAAAAAATATAAGACACTTTTATTGTTTTTTTTTTTTTTTTAGAACGACTGGAGTCAGACAGCACAAGGTTGCAAATTGCATTGCTGGCTGGCTCTTGTGCTCTACTGCGGTTAAGCCCAACATAAACGATCACATACAGAAGAAAAAAATATAAGACACTTTTATTTATTTTTTTGGAGGACAACTGGAGTCGAACAGCACAATGTTGCAACTTGCGTTGCTGGCTGGCTTTTGTGCGCTACTGCGGTTAAGCCTATCACCCACGAGCACAGATAGAAGAAAAAAACATGACACTTTTATTGTTTTTTTTTAAAATGACTGGAGTCGGACAGCACAAGGTTGCAACGTGCATTGCTGGCTGGCTCTTGTGCTCTACTGCGGTTAAGCCCAACATAAACGATCACATACAGAAGAAAAAAATATAAGACACTTTTATTTATTTTTTTGGAGGACAACTGGAGTCGAACAGCACAATGTTGCAACTTGCGTTGCTGGCTGGCTCTTGTGCGCTACTGCGGTTAAGCCTAACACCCACGAGCACACACAGAAGAAAAAAATATAAGACACTTTTATTGTTTTTTTTGGAGAACGACTGGAGTCGAACAGCACAAGGTTGCAAATTGCATTGCTGGCTGGCTCGTGTGCTCTACTGCGGTTAAGCCCAACATAAATGATCACATACAGAAGAAAAAAATATAAGACACTTTTATTTATTTTTTTGGAGGACAACTGGAGTCGAACAGCACAATGTTGTAACTTACGTTGCTGGCTGGCTCTTGTGCGCTACTGCGGTTAAGCCTATCACCCACGAGCACAGATAGAAGAAAAAAACATGACACTTTTATTGTTTTTTTTTTTAAATGACTGGAGTCGGACAGCACAAGGTTGCAACGTGCATTGCTGGCTGGCTCTTGTGCGCTACTGCGGTTAAGCCTAACATTCACACATGCACACAGAAAAATGTGAAAGACACTTTGATATTTTTTTTTTGGAGTACGACTGGAGTCATACAGCACAAGGTTGCAACTTGCGTTGCTGGCTGGCTCTTGTTTGCTACTGCGGTTAAGCCTAACACCCACGAGCACACACAGAAGATCAAAATATAAGACACTTTTATAGTTTTTTTTTGGGAGAATTACTGGAGTCGACTAGCTCAAGGTTACAATGTGCATTGCTGGCTGGATGTTGTGCACTACTGCGGTTAAGCCTAACACCCACGAATACACACAGAAGAAAAAAATATGGCACTAATTGTTTTTTTTTTTTAGAATGACTGGAGTCGGATAGCACAAAGTTGCAACGTGCGTTGTTTGCTGGCTCTTGTGCGCTACTGCGATTAAGCCTAACACACACACAGAAAAATATAAAAAACACTTTGATTTTTTTCTTGGGAGTACGATTGGAGTCGGGCAGTACACTGTTGCAAATTCCGTTGCTGGCTGGCTCTTGTGCACTACTGCAGATAAGCCTAACACCCATGAGCACACACAGAAGAAAAAAATATAAGACACTTTTATTGTTTTTTTTTTTTTTTTAGAACGACTGGAGTCAGACAGCACAAGGTTGCAAATTGCATTGCTGGCTGGCTCTTGTGCTCTACTGCGGTTAAGCCCAACATAAACGATCACATACAGAAGAAAAAAATATAAGACACTTTTATTTATTTTTTTGGAGGACAACTGGAGTCGAACAGCACAATGTTGCAACTTGCGTTGCTGGCTGGCTTTTGTGCGCTACTGCGGTTAAGCCTATCACCCACGAGCACAGATAGAAGAAAAAAACATGACACTTTTATTGTTTTTTTTTAAAATGACTGGAGTCGGACAGCACAAGGTTGCAACGTGCATTGCTGGCTGGCTCTTGTGCGCTACTGCGGTTAAGCCTAACACCCACGAGCACACAAAGAAGAAAAAAATATAAGACACTTTTATTGTTTTTTTTGGAGAACGACTGGAGTCGAACAGCACAAGGTTGCAAATTGCATTGCTGGCTGGCTCGTGTGCTCTACTGCGGTTAAGCCCAACATAAACGATCACACACAGAAGAAAAAAATATAAGACACTTTTATTTATTTTTTTGGAGGACAACTGGAGTCGAACAGCACAATGTTGCAACTTGCGTTGCTGGCTGGCTCTTGTGCGCTACTGCGGTTAAGCCTATCACCCACGAGCACAGATAGAAGAAAAAAACATGACACTTTTATTGTTTTTTTTTTTTAAATGACTGAAGTCGGACAGCACAAGGTTGCAACGTGCATTGCTGGTTGGCTCTTGTGCGCTACTGCGGTTAAGCCTAACACCCACGAACACACACAGAAGAAAAAAATATGACACTAATTGGGTTTTTTTTTAGAATGACTGGAGTCGGATAGCACAAAGTTGCAACGTGCGTTGTTTGCTGGCTCTTGTGCGCTACTGCGATTAAGCCTAACACGCACACAGAAAAATGTGAAAGACACTTTGATTAATTTTTTTTGGAGTACGACTGGAGTCATACAGCACAAGGTTGCAACTTGCGTTGCTGGCTGGCTCTTGTGTGCTACTGCAGTTAAGCCTAACACCCACGAGCACACACAGAAGATCAAAATATAAGACACTTTTATTGGTTTTTTTTGGGAGAATTACTGGAGTCGACTAGCACAAGGTTACAATGTGCGTTGCTGGCTGGATCTTGTGCACTACTGCGGTTAAGCCTAACACCCACGAACACACACAGAAGAAAAAAATATAAGACACTTTTATTGTTTTTGCTTTGAGAATGACTGGAGTCAGACAGCACAAGGTTGCAACGTGCATTGCTGGCTGGCTCTTGTGTGCTACTGCGGTTAAGCCTAACATGCACGCACGCACACACAGAAAAATGTGAAAGACACTTTGATTTATTTTTTTTAGAACGACTGGAGTCGGACAGCACATGGTTGCAACATGCATTGCTGGCTGGCTCTTGTGCGCTACTGCGGTTAAGCCTGACACTCACGAGCACACACAGAAAAAAACAATATAAGACACTTTTATTTTTAATTTTTTGGGGAATGACTGGAGTCGGACAGCACAAGGTTGCAACGTGCTTTGCTGGCTGGCTCTTTTGTACTACTGCGGTTAAGCCTAACACACATGAGCACACACAGAGGAAAAAAATATAAGACACTTTAATAGGATTTTTTGGAGAACGACTGGAGTCGAACAGCACAAGGTTGCAATTTGCGTTGCTGGCTGGCTCTTGTGTGCTACTGCAGTTAAGCCTAACATACACGAGCACACAGAGAAGAAAAAAATATAAGACACTTTTATTGTGTTTTTGTGGGAGTACGACTGTAGTCGGGCAGCACAAGGTTGCAACTTGCATTGCTGGCTGGCACTTGTGCGCTACTGCAGTTAAGCCTAACACACAGGCACACACAGAAAAATATAAAAGACACTTTGATTTTTTTTTTACTTTTTTTGGGGGGAGTCCAGAACTTGGGTCCAGGAGTGGACACAGCAGACAGCCCAGATGGATCAGCGGACAGCACAGTGTCAGTGACAGCACCGTGACCAGAGACCAGAATGGATCAGCAGACAGCACAGTGACAGTGACAGCACCATGACCAGAGACCAGAATGGATCAGCACCAGCCCAGGACACAGCAGATAGCACCAGCACCTCTCCCAGCCCTACACTACCCACCCTCCCTGTTCAGTCTCCACAGCCGAAGTGAAATGGCATCCGTTGCGTGGTCCCTTATATACTACATTGATCATAGAGACGAAAGCTTGCGAACTGCGAGATTTCAGAATCTATCGTTTTGCCTCAGTTTCGAGATCCGAGTAAGGCGGGAAACTCAGAGCCTGCTTGGATCCGTCTCAGTTATGCTAAATTCGGGTGGGTTCGGAACTCTGGAATCCGAACCTGCTCATCTCTATCTAGAACCCAAAACACGGAAGGGTGGTTTTGGCAAAACCAATCCAGATCCAAAACATGAAGAAAGATCCAGATCCAAAACCAAAACACGAAAAGTGGCTGATGCACACCCCTAGTTTTAATACTATGGTTGATCTGGTGAGAACGGGAGAGTGCCTGATAGTGTACCATATAACGTTGGCTTATAAATATTATGTGTACCCAACAATGTACATAAAGTGCTTATCTGTTGGGTAAATCATTTTCTTGATTCCAAACCAGGATCTGATGTGCTTTAGTATTCTCCATGTGGATGTAGTCCATTTCTCTCACTCCCAAGGTGAAGTTACCCAATGGTATGAAGAAAAAAAATCATATTAGTAAAAACAAACACAATTTTATGATGACGGGGACAGGGAGTGATGACATGAGGTAGGGTTATTGTAAAGTGCTCTTGTGCAAAAACAATAATCAGGTGGCATACCAGAGAGCAATTCTTTATAGCAAACCCACAACCCATCCCTTTATAGTCCTCCTTTGGTAGTTTCTGGGGGGGGATTTTACCAGTGATGCTCTTTATGACTTGTAACTTGTCTGGGTAGCATATTACCTGCCGCGGGAACTGCATCATATCTGCTCCCCAATACTAGCTGACCACAGCTATTTGAGTCCCAGGTGCAAGGCCCAGAATGGGTATGTTTGACCGCTGGACGTCAGCCCAGCGGTTCAAATCCTGATGCTGGCAGCCCGATGCACAAGATCCCAACAGCGGAGGTAAGTTAAGTATTCCTAACCTTCCACCCCCTAACCTTAACCTTCCTTTAAGGGTGCCTAACCCTAACCTCCCCCCGTAGTGCCTAACCCTAACCTCCCGCGTAAGTGCCTAAACCTAACCCCCCCTCCCCACTCTCTAAAACTAACCACCTGGGGGGGTGCCTAACCCTAATATTCCCCCCTAGTGCCTAAACCTAACCCCCCCATCCCCAGCTACATACATACTTATCCCTGGCATTGGACGATCAGTCCAGCATCCTGTCGGGGACCCGGCATCGTGATTAACGCATGCATCGGCATTTCGATGCCTATGTTAGATCTCTTGCCAGGATCATGCTGTCAGTATTGAGACCGGCAGGCATGCGTCCGCCATTCTCATAACTGCATACCGCAGGGCCCATGTCAAGATTTCATGGGGAAATTCCTTGTGTGTGTCTGGAGGAATCAGAAGTACCATGGATGTAGATAAAGCAAGTAGATTTATTAATACACACACAGGGTTTACTGCAGGAAATAACTTGTGGGAGACACAGGATCAAACAAAGGTCAATAAAAAATGATTCTAGGAAAGATAAGTATAGTGCTGAGCTGAGTCAAAGGGACTTGGAAATGCACATGGGATGTGCTGCAAATAAATGTTGTACAAGTCTTTAAAACAAATAGCAGAATGCAGTTTAGAGACAGGAGCCTTTGAAGCAATAACAGACTGTACAGACACTGTGGATTAGCTTTAGAGTACTAGAAGCAATAACAGACTGTACAGACACTGTGGATTAGCTTTAGAGTACTAGAAGCAATAACAGACTGTACAGACACTGTGGATTAGCTTTAGAGTACTAGAAGCAATAACAGACTGTACAGACACTGTGGATTAGCTTTAGAGTACTAGAAGCAATAACAGACTGTACAGACACTGTGGATTAGCTTTAGAGTACTAGAAGCAATAACAGACTGTACAGACACTGTGGATTAGCTTTAGAGTACTAGAAGCAATAACAGACTGTACAGGCACTGTGGATTAGCTTTAGAGTACTAGAAGCAATAACAGACTGTACAGAGACTGAGGATTAGCTTTAGAGTACTAGAAGCAATAACAGACTGTACAGGCACTGTGGGTTAGCTTTAGAGTACTAGAAGCAATAACAGACTGTACAGGCACTGTGGGTTAGCTTTAGAGTACTAGAAGCAATAACAGACTGTACAGACACTGTGGGTTATCTTTAGAGTATTAGAAGCAATAACAGACTGTACAGACACTGTGGATTAGCTTTAGAGTACTAGAAGCAATAACAGACTGTACAGACACTGTGGATTAGCTTTAGAGTACTAGAAGCAATAACAGACTGTACAGACACTATGGGTTAGTTTTAGAGTACTAGAAGCAATAACAGACTGTACAGACACTGTGGGTTAGCTTTAGAGTACTAGAAGCAAAAACAGACTGTACAGACACTGTGGATTAGCTTTAGAGTACTAGAAGCAATAACAGACTGTACAGACACTGTGGGTTAGCTTTAGAGTACTAGAAGCAATAACAGACTGTACAGACTCTGTGGGTTAGCTTTAGAGTACTAGAAGCAATAACAGACTGTACAGACACTGTGGGTTAGCTTTAGAGTACTAGAAGCAATAACAGGCTGTACAGACACTGTGGATTAGTTTTAGAGTACTAGAAGCAATAACAGACTGTACAGACACTGTGGGTTAGCTTTAAAGTACTTGAAGCAATAACAGACTGTACAGACACTGTGGATTAGCTTTAGAGTACTAGAAGCAATAACAGACTGTACAGACACTGTGGGTTAGCTTTAGAGCACTAGAAGCAATAACAGACTGTACAGACACTGTGGGTTAGCTTTAGAGCACTAGAAGCAATAACAGACTGTACAGGCACTGTGGGTTAGCTTTAAAGTACTTGAAGCAATAACAGACTGTACAGACACTGTGGATTAGTTTTAGAGTACTAGAAGCAATAACAGACTGTACAGACACTGTGGGTTAGCTTTAAAGTACTTGAAGCAATAACAGACTGTACAGACACTGTGGATTAGCTTTAGAGTACTAGAAGTAATAACAGACTGTACAGACACTGTGGATTAGCTTTAGAGTACTAGAAGCAATAACAGACTGTACAGACACTGTGGGTTAGCTTTAGAGTACTAGAAGCAATAACAGACTGTACAGACACTGTGGATTAGCTTTAGAGTACTAGAAGCAATAACAGACTGTACAGACACTGTGGATTAGCTTTAGAGTACTAGAAGCAATAACAGACTGTACAGACACTGTGGGTTAGCTTTAGAGTACTACAAGCAATAACAGACTGTACAGACACTGTGGGTTAGCTTTAGAGTACTAGAAGCAATAACAGACTGTACAGACACTGTGGATTAGTTTTAGAGTACTAGAAGCAATAACAGACTGTACAGACACTGTGGATTAGCTTTAGAGTACTAGAGGCAATAACAGACTGTACAGACACTGTGGGTTAGCTTTAGAGTACTAGAAGCAATAACAGACTGTACAGACACTGTGGATTAGCTTTAGAGTACTAGAAGCAATAACAGACTGTACAGACACTGTGGGTTAGCTTTAGAGTACTAGAAGCAATAATAGACTGTACAGACACTGTGGGTTAGCTTTAGAGTACTAGAAGTAATAACAGACTGTACAGGCACTGTGGGTTAGCTTTAGAGTACTAGAAGCAATAACAGACTGTACAGACACTGTGGATTAGCTTTAGAGTTCTAGAAGCAATAACAGACTGTACAGACACTGTGGGTTAGCTTTAGAGTACTAGAAGCAATAACAGACTGTATAGGCACTGTGAGTTAGCTTTAGAGTACTTGAAGCAATAACAGACTGTACAGACACTGTGGGTTAGCTTTAGAGTACTAGAAGCAATAACAGACTGTACAGGCACTGTGGGTTAGCTTTAGAGTACTAGAAGCAATAACAGACTGTACAGGCACTGTGGGTTAGCTTTAGAGTACTAGAAGCAAAAACAGACTGTACAGACACTGTGGGTTAGCTTTAGAGTACTAGAAGCAATAACAGACTGTACAGACAATGTTTATTAGCTTTAGACTAACGTACTAGAAGCAATAACAGACTGTACAGACACTGTGGGTTAGCTTTAGAGTACTTGATGCAATAACAGACTGTACAGGCACAGTGGGTTAGCTTTAGAGTACTAGTAGCAATAACAGACTGTACAGGCACTGTGGGTTAGCTTTAGAGTACTAAAGCAATAACAGACTGTACAGACACTGTGGGTTAGCTTTAGAGTACTAGAAGCAATAACAGACTGTACAGACACTGTGGATTAGCTTTAGAGTACTAGAAGCAATAACAGACTGTATAGACACTGTGGGTTAGTTTTAGAGTACTAGAAGCAATAACAGACTGTAAAGACACTGTGGGTTAGCTTTAGAGTACTAGAAGCAATAACAGACTGTATAGACACTGTGGGTTAGCTTTAGAGTACTAGAAGCAATAACAGGCTGTACAGACACTGTGGATTAGTTTTAGAGTACTAGAAGCAATAACAGACTGTACAGACACTGTGGGTTAGCTTTAAAGTACTTGAAGCAATAACAGACTGTAAAGACACTGTGGATTAGCTTTAGAGTACTAGAAGCAATAACAGACTGTACAGACACTGTGGGTTAGTTTTAGAGTACTAGAAGCAATAACAGACTGTACAGACACTGTGGATTAGCTTTAGAGTACTAGAAGCAATAACAGACTGTACAGACACTGTGGGTTAGCTTTAGAGTACTAGAAGCAATAACAGACTGTACAGGCACTGTGGGTTAGCTTTAGAGTACTAGAAGTAATAACAGACTGTACAGGCACTGTGGGTTAGCTTTAGAGTACTAGACGCAATAACAGACTGTACAGGCACTGTGGGTTAGCTTTAGAGTACTAGAAGCAATAACAGACTGTACAGACACTGTGGATTAGCTTTAGAGTACTAGAAGCAATAACAGACTGTACAGACACTGTGGGTTAGCTTTAGAGTACTAGAAGCAATACCAGACTGTACAGACACTGTGGATTAGTTTTAGAGTACTACAAGCAATAACAGACTGTACAGACACTGTGGATTAGCTTTAGAGTACTAGAAGCAATAACAGACTGTACAGACACTGTGGGTTAGCTTTAGAGTACTAGAAGCAATAATAGACTGTACAGACACTGTGGGTTAGCTTTAGAGTACTAGAACTAATAACAGACTGTACAGGAACTGTGGGTAAGCTTTAGAGTACTAGAAGCAATAACAGACTGTACAGGCACTGTGGGTTAGCTTTAGAGTACTAGAAGCAATAACAGACTGTACAGACACTGTGGATTAGCTTTAGAGTACTAGAAGCAATAACAGACTGTACAGACACTGTGGGTTAGCTTTAGAGTACTAGAAGCAATAACAGACTGTATAGGCACTGTGAGTTAGCTTTAGAGTACTTGAAGCAATAACAGACTGTACAGACACTGTGGGTTAGCTTTAGAGTACTAGAAGCAATAACAGACTGTACAGGCACTGTGGGTTAGCTTTAGAGTACTAGAAGCAATAACAGACTGTACAGGCACTGTGGGTTAGCTTTAGAGTACTAGAAGCAATAACAGACTGTACAGACACTGTGGGTTAGCTTTAGAGTACTAGAAGCAATAACAGACTGTACAGACACTGTTTATTAGCTTTAGACTAACGTACTAGAAGCAATAACAGACTGTACAGACTCTGTGGGTTAGCTTTAGAGTACTTGAAGCAATAACAGACTGTACAGGCACAGTGGGTTAGCTTTAGAGTACTAGTAGCAATAACAGACTGTACAGGCACTGTGGGTTAGCTTTAGAGTACTAAAGCAATAACTGACTGTACAGACACTGTGGGTTAGCTTTAGAGTACTAGAAGCAATAACAGACTGTACAGACACTGTGGATTAGCTTTAGAGTACTAGAAGCAATAACAGACTGTACAGACACTGTGGGTTAGTTTTAGAGTACTAGAAGCAATAACAGACTGTAAAGACACTGTGGGTTAGCTTTAGAGTACTAGAAGCAATAATAGACTGTATAGACACTGTGGGTTAGCTTTAGAGTACTAGAAGCAATAACAGGCTGTACAGACACTGTGGATTAGTTTTAGAGTACTAGAAGCAATAACAGACTGTACAGACACTGTGGGTTAGCTTTAAAGTACTTGAAGCAATAACAGACTGTACAGACACTGTGGATTAGCTTTAGAGTACTAGAAGCAATAACAGACTGTACAGACACTGTGGGTTAGTTTTAGAGTACTAGAAGCAATAACAGACTGTACAGACACTGTGGATTAGCTTTAGAGTACTAGAAGCAATAACAGACTGTACAGACACTGTGGGTTAGCTTTAGAGTACTAGAAGCAATAACAGACTGTACAGACACTGTGGGTTAGCTTTAGAGTACTAGAAGTAATAACAGACTGTACAGGCACTGTGGGTTAGCTTTAGAGTACTAGAAGCAATAACAGACTGTACAGACACTGTGGGTTAGCTTTAGAGTACTAGAAACAATAACAGACTGTACAGACACTGTGGGTTAGCTTTAGAGTACTAGAAGCAATAACAGACTGTACAGACACTGTGGGTTAGCTTTAGAGTACTTGAAGCAATAACAGACTGTACAGGCACTGTGGGTTAGCTTTAGAGTACTAGTAGCAATAACAGACTGTACAGACACTGTGGGTCAGCTTTAGAGTACTAGTAGCAATAACAGACTGTACAGGCACTGTGGGTTAGCTTTAGAGTACTAGAAGCAATAACAGACTGTACAGACACTGTGGGTTAGCTTTAGAGTACTAGAAGCAATAACAGACTGTACAGAAACTGTGGGTTAGCTTTAGAGTACTAGAAGCAATAACAGACTGTACAGACACTGTGGGTTAGCTTTAGAGTACTAGAAGCAATAACAGACTGTACAGACACTGTGGGTTAGCTTTAGAGTACTAGAAGCAATAACAGACTGTACAGACACTGTGGGTTAGCTTTAGGGTACTATAAGCAATAACAGACTGTACAGACACTGTGGGTTAGTTTTAGAGTACTAGAAGCAATAACAGACTGTACAGGCACTGTGGGTTAGCTTTAGAGTACTAGAAGCAATAACAGACTGTACAGACACTGTGGATTAGCTTTAGAGTACTAGAAGCAATAACAGACTGTACAGACACTGTGGGTTAGTTTTAGAGTACTAGAAGCAATAACAGACTGTACAGACACTGTGGCTTAGCTTTAGAGTACTAGAAGCAATAACAGACTGTACAGGCACTGTGGATTAGCTTTAGAGTACTAGAAGCAATAACAGACTGTACAGACACTGTAGGTTAGCTTTAGAGTACTAGAAGCAATAACAGACTGTACAGGCACTGTGGGTTAGCTTTAGGGGATCGGTATGAATGACTGCCGGACCCAAATCTCGACGCCGGAAGACCGGCAGCAGTGAAGATCCCGACAACGTGAGTAACTAACTATCCCTAACCCCCCCACCCCTAACCCACATTTAGGGGTGCCTAACCCTAACCTCCCCCCTAGTGCCTAACCCTAACCCCCCCTCCCCGCCGCCTAAACCTAACCCTCCCAGAGGGGTGCCTGACCCTAACCCCCTGGGGGTGCCTAACCCTAAACCCCCTTTCCCCTGGCCTAACCCTAACCCTCCAGGGGGGTGCCTCACCCTAAGTCATCCCTGGGAGCCCCTAACCTAACCCTACCACCCGTGGCTGTCCACACCTGCCGCCCGGCTTACCTCCATTTGGTATGCCAGGCATAGGTCTACAGGTGTAGGGATAATGATAGGTGTCGGGATTTCAACGCCTATCATTAGTCCCCTGTCGGGATTGCACAGTCGGGAATCCGGCAGTCGGCTTCCTGACTACATCCCAGCTTTAAAGTACTTGAAGCAGTAACAGACTGTACAGGCAATGTGGGTTAGCTTTAGAGCACTTGAAGCAATAACAGATTGTACAGGCACTGTGGGTTAGCTTTAGAGAACTACAAGCAATATCAGACTTTATAGGCACTGTGGGTAAGCTTTAGAGTACTTGAAGCAATAACAGATTGTACAGGCAATGTGGGTTATTTAATTTATCTGCTATGGATAGGCCCTGAACGATGACAGATGCGCACTCCCACAGCCGATAAATTGAATATTTCATCTCTCCAACATGTTGGTCAATTATCGAATATCGCTGCCAGATATTAGAAATATCTGTCAGTTTATATACGGTAAACGAAGAACGACGAAATATATTAGCAGCAGCTACAGAGCATTGCACAGAAAAATTCCACTCCTTGAATGAAGTCATGCAATATTGTTCATCGTTCGTCGTTTGCCAAAATCTGTCATGTACATGACAGATATCGTTCAGCACAGCCACCGGAATTTTCAAGGTATATCTTTTGTCTTTCATCGCTCAGAAATACATCTGCTATTGGATAGGCCCCTTTAGAGTCCTTGAAGCAATAGACATAGCAGACATAGGGCCATATTCAATTGCCGGCGAAAAGTCCCGGACTTTTTGCCTTCTGATCTTTCCGCCTATATCGTGTGTTTTTGGCGAAATCACTTTCCTTGCACGTGTCCGCTTTTCACCCTATTCAATTCTAAAGGACGCGAAAACGTGTCCCGGCAAATCTCAAACAGGCTGTCAGATTTGGGGAAATCAGCCTGACACCCCCCAAAAGATGCACTGACATGAGGGGATCACTATGCTTTCAATTGCTGCTATCTAGCGTCTTTACACAAGTGGTGAAGAATAGAATTTAGCCGTTTATTTTGTCCAAAAAAAGTAGTCTCAACAAATTTGGGGTACATTAAAATGGGTGCAAGCATGGTTAAAAATCGCTAAAGTGAGGTTTTAAAAATGTTTAAAAATGCACCTTCAGCAAACACCTGGAGGTAAATTTACTAAGATTCGAGATGGTCCTGATTTTCAAAGTGATTTATCTCGCTGGTGCTCTCCAAAAAAACTCGGGTGATTTAATCCCTTTTTTTATTCCAAATTTACCAACAGGCGATTTGAGGCTAAACGAGTTTGCAGGAGATTACTCACCCGAGATTGCAGTGTTTTCTCTCTGCAAATCTCTCCGAGCTAGCAGCCAGCACATATCAGTGAGATATGTGCTTGCTGCTTGTGTGTTAAGACTTGTAAAAAATAGATAAATGGTTTTTTTTTAAATTACGTAAGGTCCCCCCCCCCCAAAACATTAACCTTCCCTGGACATGCCAGCTAGTCCTGGATCTTAACATTACGGGAAAAATTTAATTTAAGAACCACTGTAATTTAAGAACCAGCACCAGGCAGCAGGGACAGAGCTGGTTTTAAATATACGGAGAAAAAATTGATGTGAGGTGCCCCATATATTTAAAACCTGCCCTGGACCCTTTATAATGGGGGACTGATGCCTCACCAGGCCCCCTAGCCGCAGCATCAGCCCTGACTGTTAGTCAGCCCAGGTCAGGGATCCCTGGGGAGTTGGGGACCCCTCCAATAAAGGGGTCACCCTCTCCAGGGCACCCCTGGCCTGGGCTGATAGCCCGGGGCTATCCCCGCCACCCCTGGGCGGTGGGTGTTAGGTGTAGTGTAAAAATTTGAATTTTCATCATTGTCTTTTAGGTGGAACTACAGGTCCCAGCAAGCCTCCCCCACATGCTGGTACTTGGAGAACCACAAGAACCAGCATGTGGGTCATTAAGGGCCCACTGGTACCTGCAGTTCACCTGTAAATAAATGGGTAATAAAACACACAACATACCATGAAAATAAAGCTTTATTGCATCCATAAACACACTTACACAAAAAAAATTACGTAAGGTCCCCCCCCAAAACACTAACCAGCCCTGGACATGCCAGCTAGTCCTGGATCCTAACATTACAGGGAAAAAAAATGTGCAGAGTTCCACTGTAATTTAAGAAACAGCACCAGGCAGCAGGGACAGAGCTGGTTTTAAACATACGGATAAAAAAATTGACGTGAGGAGCCCCATATATTTAAAACCAGCCCAGGACCCTTTCTAACGGGGGACTGATGCCACATCCAGGGGTGCCCTTTCACCGGGCCCCCCAGCCGCAGCATCAGCCCTGACCGGGAAAGCCGTTCATTGGCTAAGCCCACGTGGGTCCCAGCCAATCAGCGGCCGCTAATGTCAACTCTTTCCCACAAGCTGACATTAGCGCACTGTAACAGCATGTAGAAACATGTTATTACAGTGTATCCGGGGCACATATTGGATTTCTGTGGAGAACATTGGGGGACATAAAGGTGAGTATTGGATCTTTATTAACAGGTAATTTGTTGGGATACTTTACATTGACAAGGGGCTGGGAATATCTGGAAACAGGTGAGTATGTGTAAGTGTGTTTATGGATGCAATAAAGCTTTATTTTCATGGTGTGTTGTGTGTTTTATTAACCATTTCTTTACAGGTGAACTACAGGTACCAGTGGGCCCTTAATGCCCTGCATGCTGGTACTTGTGGTTCTCCAAGTACCAGCATGTGGGGCAGGCTTGCTGGGACTTGTAGTTCCACTGTAAAGACAATGATGGAAATTTAAATTTTTACACTACACCTAACACTATCAACCCGCCACCCACCGCCCAGGGGTGGCGGGGATAGCCCCGGGCTATCAGCCCAGGCCAGGGGTGCCCTGGAGAGGGTGACCCCTTTATTGGAGGGGTCCCCAACTCCCTGGCTGTGGCATCAGTCCCCTGGGTAAATTGGTAAATTTGTAAATTTGAGAGATGTATATTTTAGGTGAAAAGTACTTCCGATTTGGCATGATGGTGATTTGATTCGAGATTGCTGTCTCACCCGAGTTTTACGAGTGAGATGAGAGAAATCTCTCTCTAACTCACCGAACTTTACCTTTAGTAAATTTGCAAGCAGGAAAAAAAATGAATAAATCACCCGAGATGGTCATCCCGACCTATCTCGATTCTTAGTAAATTTACCACCTGCAATCAAAAGAACACCTGGGACAAACTTGGGGGTCCCTCTGGAGTCTATTTCGCTAGTTTTTAAGTAACTAGGGTATTTGGAGCCCAGGGCAAATTTGAAAATGGAGCCCCCCCCCTCTATGTGCGTGCGCCGCAGGCCCGCGCGGTGAAAAATGGGTGTGGCCACTGAAAAATGGGGCGTGTCAACATGACACACACCCCTTTCTTGTCACTGGGAACATTTCTTTCCATTTGCACCTTAATGCAGTGCCCCTTATACAGTCCCCCCCCTATGCAGTTCACCTAGTAGTGGTCACCCTTATGCAGGCCCCGATTAGTTCCCCTTATACAGGCCCCCAGTAGTGGTCCCCATATGCAGTGCCCCTTACACAGTGCCCCCTGTAGTGGTCCCCCTTATGCAGCCCCCCATTAGTTCCCCTTATAAAGTGCCCCCAGTAGTGATCCCTCATATGCCGGCCCCCAGTAGTGATCCCCCATATGCAGTGCCCCTTATACAGTGCCCCCAGTAGTTGGCCCCCTTATGCAGTGCCCCTGTAGTGGTTCTCCCTTTTCAGTGCCCCCTGTAGTGGACTCCCATGTGCAGTGCCCCCAGTAGTGAGCCCCTTATATAGTGCCCCCAGTAGTAGTCCCTCCTATACAGTGCCCTTTATATAGTTCCCCCAGTAGGAGTCCCCCTTGATGCAGTGCCCCCTGTAGTAGTCCCCAGTAGTGGTCCCCCACAATGCAGTGCCCACAGTAGTATCCCCCCCAGTGGTAGTCCCCAGTAGTGGTCCCCCATGATGCAGTGCCCACAGTAGTATCCCCCCCAGTAGTTGTCCCCAGTAGTGCCCCCCCCCGAAGCAGTGCCCCCAGTAGTATCACCCACCCAGTAGTAGTCCTCAGTACTGGTCCCCCACACCTGAAGCAGTGCCCACAGTAGTATTCCCCCAGTAGTGCCCCCAGTAGTAGTCCCATTCTTTGTAATAGAGCGCCCCCCCGAAATACACACTAAAATGAAACAAAAGAAAAATACTTACCTGTATCCACGCTCCTGCTCCCGCCACCGTCCGCACGTCCATCCTCCCGTGCCGGGCCGCTCTGCATTATGGGAGAGACGTCATGACATCATGACGTTTCTCCCATTACCACTGCAGGAGCCGGACAGAAGCTCGGCTCTTGCAGTGGGCGCGCAGCAGTCAATGAGAGTCTGTCTGACTCTCATTGGCTGCTGATTAACACACACATCACCGCCAATGCTGGCGGCGATGTGTGTGTTATGCACAGTCTGAGCCTGCCTGCCACCCTCCTCCTGGCGCTATTGGGCAAGCGGTCAGGGGGAGGGAACGGGATCAGCTGTGCAGCACAGGACCGCGTCTGGAAGCCTAGCGCCGGTCCTGTGTAAATGTGTAGCGCTGACCGCACTCACTGCGGTCAGCACTACACTGGCTAACTAGGGCGGCGCCCCCCGTGCCGCTGGTCCCACGGCACGCACCTCGCTCACCCTGCCCTAGTTACGCCACTGCCCCCAACTTTGAACATTTTTGCCCCCAAAATGAAAGTACTTTTTTGAGGGGATCAAAAGTATTTTTTAATCTTTTTTTTACGCAGTTTACCTTTAGGGGACTGTCCCAAGTCTGCAGGTGTGTTCCAGCAACTTTGCATATAAAACCCCCAATTCTGCACTTTTTTCCGCCTCCATTCAGAGGAGAATCTTTTCCACTAGTTACAAGGTGCAAAAAGTCTTTGCAATTGAATACGGTGGAAAGTTTCCGACAGGCGAAATTATGTCATTGGGGAAAATTTTTCGCTGATAACGGCTTTTCGCCTGAAATTGAATACAGCCCATAGAGGTAAGAGGGCCCTGCTCACGAGCTTACATTGTATAGGGATATTATGCAATGACAAAGGTCAAACAATAGAGCAGGTCTTGAATAGCTAATACAAAAAAATCCAGAAATAGTAGAAGCGCTAAGTGGATAGCAACAGAAATGCAGTCCCAAAATAACTGTAGCTTGTACACAGATAGTAAAGATTGAAGGTAATAATTAGGGTTGTGCACCGACCCCCGAATTTTGGTTTTGGATCTGTATCTCCTTCAAGGTTTTGGATCTGGATTTGGTTTGCAAAACTGCTCTTGCATGTTTTAGTTTTGGATCTGTATTTGCTTCAAAAATGTATAAAAATTGATAAAAACAGCTGAAATCACATAATGTGGGCCTGTTTTTTGTTACAGTATTATTAACCTTAAAAACATTAATTTCCAGTCATTTCCAGTCAATTTTGACCACTTCACAGCTCACAATATTGTTCACCAATATAGGCCAAAGGCTGGCTGGCTAAACTAAGCAACCAATAGAGCAGCGTCACAAACACACGGCAGTCATTTTTGATTACTAATGGTTTACAAATTAGTAATGTATTAGCAATAACCAATCACACCAACTCACAAATACGTTCAATAGAAAACAATACAACACAAAAATGTACTAAAAATCGTGTGTGGAATATCCTTGCTCAAAACAAGTAGTCGTATTTAACAAGCAGCAAACAAAAAACTCCTAAACCATGTGTAATTAGCAACAGCAGACATGCATGTCCCCTGCAGAAGTGCACATGCCCCCAGCACATGCCTATTCTCAGTGCCCAATCTGTATTTCCCTCCTGGGGGTGCTGGGACACTGATGACTGGCACTCTGTGCCCATCTAAAGCCCCGTTCAATCAGCCTTTTTGTTGAGCAGTTCCCCAAAATCTCCCCAACCATAAAAACAGCATTCCATACCTGCCAGCTAGAAACAGTGTGGGTCAGATATAGGGGTAAATTTACTAAAGGTCGATTTGCAGGTCGATTTGAGGAGTGATTTAGCACTTCTCAAATCGAATGCAGTGAAAACCGTGTTTTCACTGCATTTACTATGATTCGATTTGTTTTGCGATTTGCAAAACAAATTCGATTTGAGTCGGTTTTGAAGAGAGATTTGCAGTTCGATTTGACATGTTCATGTCCAAATCGAACGGAAATTCACCCTTCAAAACAAACTGCAAATCCCCGACACACAAACTGCTTCATGCTTTCACTTTCAGCATGAGTAGTTCGTTGTCACACAGATACGTGCAGACATCAGTGAGATACCTGCATGTATCTGACCGTAAAAATTGTTGTAAAGAGTTAAAATTAAAATAATAAAAAAAAAAACGTGAGGTCACACCCTAAATCAGAACCAGCCCCAGACTGCTGAAACCCAGTTCTGGTTGAATAAGTACAGGAAAAAAATGATGTAGGGTCTCCCTTTACTCAGTACAACCAGCACTGGGCTATGGGAAGCAGTGCTTGTTCTGGATTTACAGGGAAAAAATTGCGTAGGGTTCCCCTGTAAGATCCAGAACCAGCCCTGAACCCTTTCTAATGGGGGGCTGATGCCACAACCAGGGGATCCCTATCACCGGGCCCCCAGCTGCAGCATCAGCCCTGACCATTAGTCAGCCCAGGCCAGGGATCCCTGGGGAGTTGGAGACCCCTTCAAAAAAAGGGGTCTCCCTCTCCAGCACATCCCTAGCCTGGGCTGATAGCCTGGGGGTATCCCCGCCACACCTGGGCGGTGGGTGGCGGGTTGATTGTGTAGGTGTTGTGTAAAAATGGATAAAAATAAACATTGTCTTTCCAGTAGAACTGCAGGTCCCAGCAAACCTCACCCACATGCTGGTACTTGGTGCTCCGTCGCTCCGGGTCTCGCACCAAAGGGGGCGAGCTGTCGATGGTGATTGACAGCTCGCCCCATTTGGTAGGCGTGGCCGGGGGCTGGCTTCACAAATGGAGGCATTCCCAAGCGAACGCCTGCCGTTTGTGGGCGGCCCACTGATATCACCAGTGATGTCAGTGGGAGAGCTTCCGGCTCTATTACAGCCAGAAGCTCTCTGGGGCTTGCGGCCACGAGACCCTACCACAAGTGTCTTGTTGCAAGCCCGATGGTCTTGACCATCACGACCATCAACCTGGCTGCTCGCTATAGCTGTGGGTGGTCACCCACAGCTATGTGAGCGGCCAGGAGGACGCTCCAAAAAAAAAAAAAAACACCCTGATTCAGAGCGAGCGCTCTTTCAGAGCGTCCGTCTCTGAATCAGGCCCACAGTGCGGGATACAGTGCGGGTCTGATATAGTGTGGGTTGGACACAGTGCAGGCCAGATGGGTTTAATGACAGGCGTCTAAAATCTAGATGGCCTAGATACAGTGCGGTATACTGTGTGGGTTGGATGCAGTGCAGGTCGTATACAGTGTGGGTTGAATACATTGAAGTTTACAGTGCAGGTCAGATACAGTGTAGGTTGGATATACCAATAGTGCACTTACTGTAACAGCGGTGTCGGCAGAGCAGGGATGCTGGCGGTGTCTTTAGTGCGTGAATACCAGTAGCATCCTCAGGGCCTGCTTCAGACCCGGTCGCAAGCGCTGAGCACTCGCAACTGGGTCGATGGTGGCCCACAGCGCCTGTGCATGACGGAGCCGGCTACAACGTGCGCATGCGTGAGACCCGGCTAGTGACGGTCAATCCGTCGCTCCAGGTCTCGCAAAAAAGGGGGCGAGCTGTCGATGTTGAGTGACAGCTCGCCCCCTATGGTGGGCGGGCCGGGGGGTCGCTGCCCAAACAGAGGTGCTCCCATGAGAACGCCTGCCATTTGGGGGCAGCCCCATTGACATCACAAATGATATCAGTGGAGAGCTTCCGCCTCTGTTAGAGCCGTAAGCTCTCTGGGGCTTGCGATAAATGAGGCCCTACCACAAGGGTCTCATCACAAGCCCGATGGTCGCGATGGTCTTGACTATCGCGACCATCACCATGGCCGCTCGCTATAGCTGTGGGTTGTTACCCACAGCTATGCGAGCGGCCAAGAGGCCACTCCTAAAAAAAAAAAAAGCCGGGCCCTGATTCAGGCCCTCAGTAGGTGGGTGCTGATGGTGTCGGCAGTGTAGGGGTGACGGTAGTGTTCTCAGTGTGGGAGGGCCACCAGTGTCGGCAGTGCAGGGGGGGACTGATGGTGTCCTCAGTATGGGGGGTGAAGTGTGCCGGTAGTGTCAGTAGAGCGGGGTGCCAGCAGTGTCCTCAGTGCGGGGGTGCTGGCAGTGTCCTCAGTATGTGGGTACCGGCAGTGTCAGCAGAGTGAAGGTGCCAGTGGTGTCCTCAGTGCAGGGATACCGGCAGTGCAGGGGTGCCAGCGGTGTCCTCAATGCAGGGGTGCCGGCAGTTCAGGGGTGCCAGTGGTGTCCTCAGTGTGGGGGTGCCGGCAGTGTCAGCAGTGAAGGGGTACTGGCAGAGTCCTCCTTGCAGGGTGCCAGCAATGTCAGCAGAGCGGGGGTGCCAGCGGTGTCCTCAGTGCAGGGGGTGCCAGTGGTGTCCTCAGTGCAGGGGTTCCGGCAGTGCAGGGGTGCCAGTGGTGTCCTCAGTGTGAGGGTGCTGGCAGTGTCAGCAGTGAAGGTGTACTGGCAGAGTCCTCATTGCAGGGTGACACCAGTGTCGGCAGAGCGGGGGTGCCAGCGGTGTCCTCAGTGCACGGATTCCCGGAAGTGCAGGGGTGCCTGCGGTGTCCTCAGTGCAGGGGTGTCAGTGGTGTCCTCAGTACAGGGGTGCCAGCAGTGTCAGCAATGAAGGGGTACTGGCAGTGTCCTCATTGCAGGGTGCCGGCAGTGTCGGCAGAGCGGGGGTGCCAGTGGTGTTCTCAGTGCAGGGGTGCCGGCAGTGTCAGCAGTGAAGGGGTACTGGAAGTGTCTTTATTGCAGGGGTGCCGGCAGTGCAGGGGTGCCAGTGGTGTTCTCTGTGCGGGGGTGACGGCAGTGTCAACAGTGAAGGGGTACTGGCAGTGTCCTCATTTAGGGTGCCGGCAGTGATTTATAACAAAGGGAATGGGGGACGGGAGGATTTGTCGCACAGGCAGAAATAATTATATAATAGTATAATTAATGGTATAACAATACCTATATGTACATGTATCTGTACATATTCAAAATTACCACTGGTCTCACCTAATTGTACTACAAAAAAAGGAGATCAAGTAAAGGAGGAGTGGCGGTGCTCGCTAGAGTCATATAATAGTCAGATAAAAAGAAACAGAAAAAAGGAACTCTGTTGTGCGAGCACTCTTATATTTGATTATCAAAGACCGGACATGGAGGTATGTCCTAAAAATTAACCTTTATTATAAATGTCTAAAAAAACCATGAAAATGTCCAATAGATATCAAAAAGGAATATACAATTACATAATACAAAGTACATAAGACAATACACATAATATTATTAAAAATAATCACACCCTGAGACTGGCGAAATATTAAAGTAATATATGCAATATGATATAGTTAGATTATAATAAATGTACATTAAATTTGGTAGCAGTAGTACCCAAAATGAGTTGTGGGTATAAGAGTATTTAGAAAAGTCCAGGCATAGGGTTGTCTCTCCTCATTCTACTACTCCTCACCTATGCTAAGAGCTATCTATGACGAGTGAGAGATTACCGGAGGACAAATTGCCTGTGGAAACAACAGGCTAACAGGGACGTTGCTCATATTTCATTTCTGCTTTCGAGTGTCATACATAAAGCATCGGACACACAATGAGAGAATTACTTTAATGAGATTGCCCGCAGTTAATAGAAATTTCAGAAAAGCAGACAGTGTGGATAAGGTGTCACATTCATTCATATGGTTGGCAATCAGTATAATAATATTGATGGTCACCTGTCACACAGATGACAATTATTCATATATCTCTGAAAAGACCTACCCTGTTAGCTGTATACTTAATCCACAGATCTACTAAATATTTAATTTATCATAGACAAAAGGATGGATAATAACATAGAAAGCAACTGCGATACATATAATTCACGAATGAAGATCACAGGTTCTGTATACAATCTATTACCTTTGTTGATCTACAAAAGAAAATACTGACATCTGAGATTTTCAAACACATAACATTTGATAAGAGTACCTCATTAAGCGTCTGCAGTCTATGCTCTTTCATAGGAGGCAAATGTAATAAATGTAAATACTCATGCCACTGTGGGTCGCTTATATCATCAGAAGGTAGTTTTGATTAGATGATTAGACATATAAGCATAATCTAACGGAACCCGAAAGATTAGCATTGAAGACCATGCAGAATTGGAAACATATTGTCAACAAACCCTCTGACAAGGGGGGCAATGTTGTACTATGGCCTGTGGAAATGTATGTGAAAGAGATTTCCAAACAGTTGAATGATTCCTCCTGCTATACAAGATTATTGCTCAATCTGACAGAGAATTTTCAATCTCTCTATAAAGGATTGATACAAGAAGCTTTCCAGAATGGGACTATTACTAAGAATGAACTAGAATTTTTACAAGTTAAATTTCCCAAAATACCAACATTTTATGCATTACCGAAAGTCAACAAGAACATCAAAAACCCACCTGGCAGACCCATAGTGTCGGGTATAGGCAGTCTGACTGAACAGGGTAGTAAATTCGTGGATATGCATTTGAGGGATCATGTACTCTCTTTACCCTCCTACCTCAAAGATACCAGAGATGTCCTTCAGAAGATACAGGATGTGAAATTAGAGGAGAACCATCTACTTGCCTCTATAGATGTGGAATCACTTTACACATCCATAAGACATCAAGATGGCCTACATGCAGTTAGATACTTTCTAGAGATGGACAATAGAAGTGATTTTAATGAATTTCTGATTAAACTGTTATCTTTCATCCTGCATAGAAATTATTTTACGTTCCAGACCAAGTTCTTCTTACAAATCAGGGGAACGGCCATGGGTTCTACATGTGCCCCCACTTACGCCAACCTATTCCTAGGTTGGTGGGAGCGGGAGGTGGTCTTCTCAGAGTCTAATGACAAATATACCGAGAATGTCATACAATGGCTTAGATATATTGATGACATCTTTGTCATATGGGGTGGAGGGGAACATGAATTCTTAGAATTCATGAAAACCCTTAACACGAATGAACTAAATTTGAAATTTACTTGGGAGATCAGTAAACAAACTATCTCCTTTTTGGACTTAAAAATATGCAAAGATACAGCTGGTGAGATGACAACGAACTTATTCCGAAAACCAACCGCAACTAATAGCCTATTACACGAAAGGAGCTGCCATTTCCCACCAACCATTTCTAATCTCCCTAAAGGGGAGTTCCTTCGTCTGAGACGCAACTGTTCAAATTAAGCTGAATATGTTATACAATGCGACGCTCTCTCTTTGAGATTGAAAGCTAGAGGAAATAGCAATCAGGCTATAAAGAAAGCCAGATACCTGGTGTCCCAAATTGACAGGGACACCTTAGTCTTTCCAGAACCCAAAGGACATCACAGAACTGAACACAAAGAACTGAGGTTTGTTGGAGACTACTGTAAGGAGTGGAGGATGCTCAAAGGTATCATGCGAAAACACTGGCCAGTCCTCTTATTGGATGCAGAGCTAAGGTCACATCTTGGTAAAGATGTCTCAATGAGATGGAGAAGAGCCAGGAATCTGGGAGATCTCCTCACTCACAGTCATTTTGAACAGTCCCCCAGAATGAAGTCAAAAGCTGTAGGTACTTTTCCCTGTGGAGGCTGCAAAGCCTGTACACACATGATCAAAACTGTTCAGATTCAAGACAAGTTCGGCAAGAATATCTATATACGGGACTACTTCAACTGTAATACCTCAGGGGTGATTTACTGCCTGCAATGTGAATGTAATCAGAGATCCGTGGGGATAACAACACGAGCACTGAAAACACGTATACTTGAACATGCAGGCAACATACGAAATGCCCGGACAGATATGGAAAGAATGAAGAAGATTACCTCGGTGGCCAAACATTTTCTATATCAACACAATAGTGACCCCAGGAAACTTAGAGCCTTTTGTCTGGAGAAAGTAAAGATGGGCATAAGAGGAGGTGATGTTAACATAATTTTATTGAGAAAAGAGACTGAGTGGATATTCAGATTGGGTACCCTCACACCTGGAGGTCTCAATGAGTATAATAGCTATGCCCCTTTCCTTTAATTTTGATAGTGTCTATTAGCCAATAGTGCTGGCCTTGTAAACACGAGATCTTATATCACACTAGTCTGAGAATGATGCCTTACAGACCCCATACCTATCACTTATTATGTTTATCTTTTCCTTTCTCCACTCTCACTTTTCCTCCTTCTTTCCCCTTTTTTTGTCACTCATAGCCAGAGACATGGCGTTTCACATTCACTTATTTCTAATTGTCACTGTGAATCTCATAGTTATACACTTACTTAAAAGATATCCCCGCGTATTCACTATCACTTTCACTTTAGTGTCTGACCACATTATTCTTCGAATATTAGCCATTATATCTCTATTATAATACTTTCTTTATGTAACTCTCCCCTTTCTTCACTTCCACCAATTTTTTAATGTAGCACATTTTATCACACACGTATTGTAAGCACAACGGTTATTCACATGCATGCACTTTCACTCTTCTGTTTATTTATCTTTATTCTTATTATTTTTATTTTATTCTTATTTTTATATTTATATTTATTTTTATTTCACATTTATTTCATTTTTATTTTTATTTTTATTTATATTTATTTTTATTTTTATTTATTTTTAGTTTTAATTTATTTTATTTCAATTCCATTTTATTTTATTTTATTTTTATCTATATTTATTCATTTCTTCACATAAGCTTTTTTCTTTACAATTATTCACCTTTTCATGTATCATTTACTTAGTTTAATTGATTAATACCACCAAATTTACATATTATTACATTATACTCTCCAGCTTTTCCCTACAGCTTTATTGTTTTTAAAACAGCATAATCACTTTATTTAACTCATATTGAGAATAGTGTAATCACTTTATTTAGACTATATTATCAATGGATATATTACCCCTATTGAATAATAACCTCTTTGTCTTAATATTATCTAACACTTATGTACCACTCTTAGTAATGGTATAAAAATATGTGCCTCTTATCAAGGTCTATATAGGACTTTCTCTAATGTAAGTAATAATGAATGACTAACTAATGAACAACAGGCACACATAAGGTTAACTTTTGAACAGGTTCCAGTCCTTTGCCTGAAGCAGTGTGTAATCACACTGATAGGCTAGAAGGCATGTCAATCTAGGCCCTACTCGTTTATGATTGGTCATTTCCTCTTCTCAGCACTATATGACACAGGGAGTTCCTTCCTGTTGTTACCCCCGTGACCAAGCTATCAGCGAAACGCGCTTTGGGAGAGACGGATGCTCGTGGCTGCGCAGCACGCGGCATCCTCCTGGCAAGTCTGTACCCAGTGGTATTTATTTTGTTTATTTGTTTAGCTACTCCACTACTCCTGAGTCCGCGCACTTAGCGCATCGCAGCCCAGATCGTCTAAATAGATACTTTTACAGTTGGTGACTGTTTGTATCTCTGTTCCCAGAGACACCAGTACGCTTTATTGTATACTATCATATAGCTCCTCACACTGTTCTTAATTTATATGGAGTGTTAGTAGGAGCCAGTGCTGCAAGGACATCACTACTATACAGGGATAGTGGATCACAAACAGGCATACTGTTTTGTTTACAGAGTTTTGTTTTTCCAAGGCATTTGGTATTTCCATAAGCTATATTTTATCTCATCATGGATATTATTGAACCCAGATACGTCTACTGAATATTACCCCCTTACATCATAAGGGCCTTTGTCAGAATATGTGATAACCTTATGTATCATTCTTTGGATACTTTCTGTCATTACCTTACTTGCCAAATTTATGATACTAGAAAACTGTCTTCCATGGTTATAAATGATATAGAGTGATTTGAACATTTTCATTTATTGTGTCTGTTGTTATACAAAAGAGTACAGACATTATACGTGCAAACCAGTGTTGTATATGTCTAATCATCTAATCAAAACTACCTTCTGATGATATAAGCGACCCACAGTGGCATTAGTATTTACATTTATTACATTTGCCTCCTATGAAAGAGCATAGACTGTAGATGCTTAATGAGGTACTCTTATCAAATGTTATGTGTTTGAAAATCTCAGATGTCAGTATTTTCTTTTGTAGATCAACAAAGGTAATAGATTATATACAGCACCTGTGATCTTCATTTGTGAATTATATGTATCGCAGTTGCTTTCTATGTTATTATCCATCCTTTTGTCTATGATAAATTAAATATTTAGTAGATCTGTGGATTAAGTATACAGCTAACAGGGTAGGTCTTTTCAGAGATATATGAACAATTGTCATCTGTGTGACAGGTGACCATCAATATTATTATACTGATTGCCAACTATATGAATTAATGTGACACCTTATCCACACTGTCTGCTTTTCTGAAATTTCTATTAACTGCGGGCAATCTCATTAAAGTAATTCTCTCATTGTGTGTCCGATGCTTTATGTATGACACTCGAAAGCAGAAATGAAATATGAGCAACGTCCCTGTTAGCCTGTTGTTTCCACAGGCAATTTGTCCTCCGGTAATCTCTCACTCGTCATAGATAGCTCTTAGCATAGGTGAGGAGTAGTAGAATGAGGAGAGACAACCCTATGCCTGGACTTTTCTAAATACTCTTATACCCACAACTCATTTTGGGTACTACTGCTACCAAATTTAATGTACATTTATTACAATCTAACTATATCATATTGCATATATTACTTTAATATTTCGCCAGTCTCAGGGTGTGATTATTTTTAATAATATTAGGTGTATTGTCTTATGTACTTTGTATTATGTAATTGTATATTCCTTTTTGATATCTATTGGACATTTTCATGGTTTTTTAGACATTTATAATAAAGGTTAATTTTTAGGACATACCTCCATGTCCGGTCTTTGATAATCAAATATAAGAGTGCTCGCACAATAGAGTTCCTTTTTTCTGTTTCTTTTTATCAGGGTGCTGGCAGTGTCAGCAGAGTGGGGGTGCAAATGGTGTCCTCAGTGCAGGGGGTGCCGGCGGTGCAGAGGTGCCAGCAGTGTCCTCAGTGTAGGGGTGCCAGCAGTGCAGGGGTGCCAGCAGTGTCCTCAGTGCGGGGGTGCCAGCAGTGCAGAGGTGCCAGCAGTGTCCTCAGTGTAGGGGTGCCAGCAGTGCAGGGGTGCCAGCAGTGTCCTCAGTGCGGGAGTGCTGGCAGTGTCAGCAGTGAAGGGGTACTGGCAGTGTCCTCATTGCAGGGTGCCGGCAGTGTTGGCAGAGTGAGGGTGCCAGCGGTGTCCTCAGTGCAGGGGCTGCCGGCAGTGCAGGGGTGTCAGCGGTGTCCTCAGTGCCTGGGTGACAGCAGTGCAGAGGTGCCAGCAGTGTCCTCAGTGCGGGGGTGCCAGCAGTGCAGAGGTGCCAGCAGTGTCCTCAGTGCAGGGGTGCCGGCAGTGTCAGCAGTGCGGGGGTGCCGGCGGTGTCCTCAGTGCGGGGGTGCTGGCAGTGCAGGGGTGCGAGGTGTCCTCAGTGCAGGGGTGCCGGCAGTGCAGGGGTGCGAGGTGTCCTCAGTGCAGGGGTGCGAGGTGTCCTCAGTGCAGGGGTGCCGGCAATGTCGGCAGCGTGGGGGTGCCAGCGGTGTTGGCAATAGGGGCGGCAGCAGTGTCAGTGCGGGCGATGGGCGGTATCTATCTTTCATTTTGCCCATTGAAGTCTATGGGCTAGCGCTTATTGGCTGAAAGCCATGATAGACGGCTCTCTCAGCCAGTAAGCGTTAAGCCAATTGAATTCAAAGGGATTTAGTAAAATGGCTGCTTGAGGCCTCGAGGACAGCGTGATCTCGAGGTTTTGCCTTGAATAGGGATCCGTGGAGTGGGGCAGGCTCCAGGTCTACCAGCACCCTGTGCGAGAAATGTTGGAGCGCCCCCCCCCCCCCCTCCCCCCAATACTTTTGGTAACTGAACAAAATTACTATATTTCCTATGTTTTAATAAAATAAATGGTACTTGTGTACTTTACGGACTCATTGCAGAGAGAATCCAAGTGTCCTACACTCATTAATATTATCTATCATGGTAATGTCTAAATCTCCTTCATGGAGAGGAACCTGATGTCATCAGCCTGTGTCCAGCGTCATTCCCAGTGTCCAGCGTCATTCCCAGTGTCCAGCGTCATTCCCTACCATCCAAGTGGGCATAGAGTGGGAATATAACCTTGTGGCGAGCGCAGTGAGCCCGCGAGGGGACAACTTTCAGTACATGTGTACGTAACGTACACAAGTACCATTTAAAACATTTATTGGGTTCTCTCTGCAATGAGTAATTAATCCACAGCAAAAAAAAACATTGATGCAGGAAAATAAACACACATAGAGACGTATTCAATTTGAGCCGAGCCGCGATACTTATTCGCGTTCCGGACTTTTTGCCTACTTTGCCTGTTTTGTAGGCGGAAAAGTATAGCGCGCGTGCCCGCTTTACTCCGTATTCAATTTGAAAGTACGCGAAAACGGGACCCGGCGAAACTGGAACAGGCGGAAAGTACTGTCAGTTTTGGGGAAATCAGCCGGACACCCCCCAAAAGATGCACTGACATGGGGGTTCCCTATGGTACCCCCCAATTTGGCTTGCTGAAGGTATTTGGTGTTTTAAGTGGGCTGAATAGCTGCTAAATAGCGTTTTTCTATACGTGGTGCAGAATAGTATTCAGGATTTTTTTTCCCAGAAAATAACTTATCCCATCAAATTTGGGGTACTTGAAAATGGGGGTCAGCATATTTAAAAGTTGCTAAAGTGAAGTTGAAAAATTGTGGAAAATCCACCTTCCGCAAGCACCTGCAATCAAAAAAACACTTGGGGCATACTTGGGGACCCCCCCAGAGTCAAGTTCGCTAGTTTTTAACTTTGTACCCAAACTTTTTTTTTTACCCCCTTTTTCAAAGTCATTTTTTGGGGTGTACTTAAGTGTTTTTTCAAAAAAATTTCACACAGTTTACCTTTAGGGTACTGTCTGAAGGCTTCAGGGGGGTTCCCGCAATGTTGCACCCTAAAACCCCAATACTGCACTTTTTTCCGCCTGCTATTCATAGGCGAAACTTTTCTGCCTATTACAGTACATTGACTTTCCGCCTAGGCAGAAAGTCTTTCAAATTGAATACGGGGTTAAAGCAAAACAGGCGAAAATAATGTCATCGGCGAAAAATTATCACGGATCCGGACTTTTCGCCTCAAATTGAATATGGGCCATAGTCCTCTAAATTCAAATGTATGTATTCTTTACTGATCATGAACCATATTCTAATCTGAATGATAGATGTGACCAGGTTGGGTGGGTCACATCTATATTTCACCTTACAATGCACACAATCACACACACTCCACTGCTCTTCAGCTCATTCTTAGGGCTCCATTTACTAACAAAATATAACCCCTTTAGCGATCGCTAAAGTGGTTATGCCACCTTTCTGTATTTAGTAAACAGCGGTAATCTTAAATTACCGCTGTGTTTACAGCATCGCTCTCACCATCTTTTAGATGGCGAGAGTGATGCAGGCCCCATTGCCGGCAGTACTGTCCACTTTACCACTGCGCTCATAGGTGCTGCTTTTACAATCTCCCTGAAATGCTTTTTCAAAAGTAGACAAGTATGTCTTAGCCACTCTTCAGCCTCCACCACCCCCACTGCGACTCCTCAAATGACCACTGAAGTTTGAAGTCACTTATACCCAGTGCTCCTCAACCAGAACTCCCCCTCCCCCCCCACAGCCACTGTTAAGTCCCCACCAACAGCTCAGCAAATGCACACACACCCCACCTCAGACTCAGCACCAGCACCTCATACTTCTCCCCTCCTTGCTTAGTACTGCCTCTGCTCTGGCTCTGCCACTGTTCATCCCCCTACGTCCCACCCCCACCTCTCAGCACCTGCTATCACTCACTGTCAACTGTCTGTCTGCATGCTGACTAGCTCCTCTACCATGATCTTCTACCACCTCCACACACTTCACTGTTTAACTCAGGGCACTGGCAGACTTTGGGGTCTATTTAGTAAGCAGTTTTAGGGGACAGAGTGAAAAGTGATAAGAAAGTGATAAGATGCCAGTCACTCAGCTCCCAACTGTCATCTCACAGGCTGTGTTTGAAAAATGACAGTTGGGAGCTGATTGGCTGGCACTTTCTTATCACTTTTCACTCTGTCTGCTAACACTGCTTAGTAACTAGACCCCTTTGTGTGTGACGCTGCACAGTCATTTACTGAGTCTCCGAGTCTCTGAGTTACGGTCATCGGGCCGGCGGTCCATCTCCTCAGCTCATTAGTCGACGTCTCCTCCGTCTGGGGTCATGACACCGGTGTCCACCCAGTGCTCCAGAGTCCGCATGCTCAACCTGGTCCCGTTGCTGGTGGCCGCGGACTGCTGCCACACGCCTGCTAGCATCCAGTTACTACCGCGCTGTGATGCCAGTGAGAGAGCTGAGCCACGCCGTAGACTGCCGATGCTCGCCGGAGTCAGAGACTGCGCGGGCAGGGATGACATCACGCACGCCCAGCCCAGCACTGCCAAATCTGGGAGGGACTTGTGGTTTAGTATAGGGCTGCTGCAGCACCGTGGGTGTGTCCAAAAGTGAATCGGGGTGGGCAGCAGGAATTGACAGCCAGAGTGACAGAGCCGGCCAGGCTGCTGTGCTGTCAGACAGGAAAAATGGCTTCAGAAAATCGGCGCGCGCACTGTAGGTGGCACCCTTGTGCGGCCGCTCAGGTGGAACATGCCTAGAGCCGGCCCTGCCGAGGAGGGAGCAGAGTTCCGAGCTGTATCTCGGATCCCCTCAGTTCCCCGAAATTCGGGAGGGCTCGATTCCCTGAGAAGCGGGCCTGATCATCTCTAGTAATAATGAAGAAGCTGGATTAATATCAGCACACTGATGGCAGATTGTAGCTTCTGATAGTGAAGATCGCAGGTACAGTAATAACTAAAGAAGTTGGATTTGGTCTTACAAAAGATGTACCAAGATATCCAGACTGAATTGCAGTGTAGGGAACAGAACTCAGAACCAATAGGACAAATGCTAGAAATAGTATTAGAAATTAGAGCTGAATAACAGAGAACTGATTGCACTATGCAGCTGGTGTGATTCACAAGGAACAGAGTTTAGTCCAAGTAAACAGGTACAAGTTAGCAGGGATGTAACTAAAGTAAGATTGAACTTGCAAGTTGAATACAGGAACAAATGCAGTAATAAATCAGGAACAGGAGACCAGATTTGAGCTGAGGCAGAATAACCTGATAAACTGACATAGAATTCCAGACAGGTTGGGTACGGGATCCCAGGGGTCAGGATGCCGGTGGTCAGAATACCAACAGCGGCATCCCAACAGTCAGAATCCCAACGCCCTAAGGTAACTAACCCACCTTTCCTGCAGCCTAACCCTAACCCTTCCCCTCGCAGCCTAACCCTAACCCTTCACCCATGTAGCGTAACTCTAACCCTCCCTCTAGTGCAGAAGTGGGCCATAAGTGGCCCTCCAGCTGTTGTTGAACTAGCATGCCTTGCAACAGTTGTGAATGGTCAAATAGCAAAACTGTGACAGGGCATGCTTGGATTTGTAGTTCTACAACATCTGGAGGGCCGATTATTACCAACCCCTACTCTAGTGCCTAAACCCTAACCCTCCCCCTAACCCTAATACTTACTAGGGATGCCGGTGGTCAGGATTCTGATGCCAGGATTCCCACTACTGTTGTGATTCCAACGTCGGTATTCTGAGTGCCATCATTCCGATCGCCGGGATTTCAACTACATCCCTACCAGACACTGGGAACTAGCCCAATAATTCTAACACAGTGAACATATACAGGGGTTCTTCTAACATGATGATCCGGCAAGGGACGCACTGTGAAGCAGGTATAAATATGGCAGACACAGAGGCAGTCCATAATCAAGACTGGCTTACAGAATCACAGAAGGCTAAGGGACTAAACAAACTGGAATATATTGGACAGGCACCACAGGGAAGAGCAGCACCACTGGCAGTAGAGTGGTACTTCAACAGATCATGACAACCAGGCTTTACTTTTTTTTCCCTCTGTCTTCCACTACTTTCCCTTCTTTCTCCCAGCTTTCTGTCTGTCTGTCTATCAACTCTGTCCTCCTGTCCCCCTATCTCTCTCTCTCTCTCTCATCATTGTCCACCCTCCCCCTGTCTATTTCTCTAATCACAGTAACCCCTTCCCAATCTATTTAATTTCTCTCATCTCTGTCCTCTCTCATCTATCTCTCTGATCTTTATTCTTATCATCACGGTTTCTCTATCTTTCTTTCCACTTTCTCTTTCCCTTTCGTCCATTTATGTCCCTTTGCTCTCATCTATGTCCCCTTGCCCATTGTCTGACCTTCTCTCATCTCTTCCCCATCTTTCTATCACTCTAAACTTTGTCCCTCCTGGTCTCCCTCACCGGTTTGAATCTCTATCTCTGACCCTCTGCCTGACTCTCTCATCTCTGCCTTACCCTTCTCTCTCTCATCTCTTCCCTATAGTCTTGCAGTCCCCTCCCCGTTCGTTCTATTGCTGATTTGTGTGTTATGATCACTAATGTAGCAATGTATATATAAACTAGGGGTGAGCGGGTTCGGATTTCTGAAATCCGAACCCCCCCGAGCCCCCCCGATCCGAGGCCGATCCGAGTCAGGCTCGACTTTTCCCGCCTGACTCGGATCTGAAATCGAGGCAAAACGTCATCATCCCGCCTTCCGAGTCTCGCGGGTTTTGGAACCTATATAAGGTACCCGCGTCGGCGCCATTTTCTCACTCGGCTGTGGACAGTGAAGAGGGAGGGTGGGAGTTAGGGCTGGCTGGGCTGTGTAGTGTAGTGTAGTGCACAGTAGTGTTGTGCTGTGCTGTGCTGCTGTTGTCCACTACTTCAAAGTCCATAGGGGCTGGCTGGACTGTGTTGTGCAGTCAGTTCTCCATAGGGGCTGTGTCCACTCCAAAGTCCTGTGCAGTGTCCCAGTCCTAAAGGGGTGCTGTAGTGTTGTCCAGGGGGTGCTCTGTCCATCAGGGGTGCTCCCCCCAAGTGCTAAAAAAATGATATTTTTTGTGTGTTTGTGAATTGTGTGAGCAGTAGCCGCACGTGCATCAACAAAGTAGTGCCAAGCGTGCGCCTGTGTCATAAGTAAAGGGCCGGCTGGCTTGACCGTTAAAGGGTGCTGTAACCCCCAAAGTACACTCCAGTCCAAACCAAAAAAAAAATTATTTTCTGTGTTAGTGAATTGTGTGCGCAGTAGCCGCACGTGCATTAACAAAGTAGTGCCAAGCGTGCGCCTGTGTCATAAATAAAGGGCCGGCTGGCTTGACCGTTAAAGGGTGCTGTAACCCCCAAAGTACACTCCAGTCCAAACCAAAAAAAAAAATTATTTTCTGTGTTTGTGAATTGTGTGCGCAGTAGCCACACGTGCATCAACAAAGTAGTGCCAAGCGTGCGCCTGTGTCATAAGTAAAGGGCCGGCTGGCTTGACCGTTAAAGGGTGCTGTAACCCCCAAAGTACACTCCAGTCCAAACCAAAAAAAATAATATTTTTTGTGTTTGTGAATTGTGTGCACAGTAGCCGCACGTGCATCAACAAAGTAGTGCCAAGCGTGCGCCTGTGTCATAAGTAAAGGGCCAGCTGGCTTGACCGTTAAAGGGTGCTGTAACCCCCAAAGTACACTCCAGTCCAAACCAAAAAAAAAAATATTTTCTGTGTTTGTGAATTGTGTGCGCAGTAGCCACACGTGCATCAACAAAGTAGTGCCAAGCGTGCGCCTGTGTCATAAGTAAAGGGCCAGCTGGCTTGACTGTTAAAGGGTGCTGTAACCCCCAAAGTACACTCCAAACCAAAAAAATATATATTTTCTGTGTTTGTGAATTGTGTGAGCAGTAGCCGCACGTGCATCAACAAAGTAGTGCCAAGCGTGCGCCTGTGTCATAAGTAAAGGGCCGGCTGGCTTGATCGTTAAAGGGTGCTGTAACCCCCAAAGTACACTCCAGTCCAAACCAAAAAAAAAAATATTTTCTGTGTTTGTGAATTGTGTGCGCAGTAGCCGCACGTGCATCAACAAAGTAGTGCCAAGCGCATGCGCCTGTGTCATAAGTAAAGGGCCGGCTGGCTTGATCGTTAAAGGGTGCTGTAACCCCCAAAGTACACTCCAGTCCAAACCAAAAAAAAAAATTATTTTCTGTGTTTGTGAATTGTGTGCGCAGTAGCCGCACGTGCGGCAACAAAGGAGCAGCGCCAAGTGTGCGCCTGTGTCCCATAAGTAAAGAGCCGGCTGGCTCATTTCTTAAAGGCTGGTGTAACCCACAAAGTGCACTACTCTCCAGCAAAAATAAAAAAATATTTTCTGTGTTTAGCCGCACGTATATATCAAATCGATATAACATAAATGGAGGACCAAACTTTCTCCGATAAAAATAAAATAGAGAAAGATCAAGAACCACTTCCTCCTAGTGCTGAAGCTGCTACCACTAGTCATGACATAGACGATAACATGCCATCAACGTCGTCTGCCAAGGCCGATGCCCAATGTCATAATAGAGGGCACATACAATCCCAAATGACAAAGTTCAGGAAAATGACCTTGAAAAAAACATTTAAATCAGCTGAAGAGAAACGTAAACTTGCCAATATGCCATTTACGACACGGAGTGGCAAGGAACGGCTAAGGTCGATCCCTAGTATGTTCATGACTAGTGGTTCAGCTTCACATGACGATGGAAGCCCTCCTCCCACTAAAAAAATCAAAAGAGTTAAGCTGGCAAAAGCACAGCGAAGAACTGTGCTTTCTAAGAAGATATCACAAATCCCCAAGGAGAGTCCAAGTGTGGTGGTGGTTGCGATGCCTGACCTTCCCAGCACTGGACGGGAAGAGGTGGCTCTTTCCACCATTTGCACGCCCCCTGCAAGTGCTGAAAGGAGCACCCACAGTCCACTTGCTGATATGCAAATTGAAGATGTCACTGTTGAAGTACAACAGGATGAGGATACTGGTGTAGCTGGCGCTGAGGAGGAAGTTGGCGAGGAGGATTCTGATGGTGATGTGGTTTGTTTAAATTAGGCTCCGGGGGAGACAGTTGTTGTCCGTGGGATGAAAAAGACCATCACGGTCATGCCTGGGCAGAAGACCAAACATTCCACCTCTTTGGTCTGGCAATATTTCTATCCAAATCTGGACAACAACTGTCTTGCCATATGTACCTTATGTAAAGGTGGAATAAGTAGGGGTAGGGACGTTAACCACCTAGGAACATCCTCCCTTATACGGCACCTGCAGCGCGTTCATAATAAGTTACTGTCAAGTTCAGAAACTTTGGCTAAGACCGTAAGCATTCCAGGGACACCTAAATCCCGTTGTCCTGTTGTATCCAAGCGCCTGCAAACCACACCGTCAACTCCCTCCTCATCAATTTCCTCCTTAGTCAGGATCGGAAGTAGTCCTGCAGGCCATGTCACTGGCATGACTGACTCTCCTATCCCGGATTCCTCCGGAGGATCCTGCATTGCTACGCCTCCTGCTGCCGCTGCTGCTGTTGCTGCTGCTGGGAGTCGTTCATCATCCCAGAGAGGAAGTAGGAACACCACTACTTTTACTAAACAATTGACCCTCCAACAGTCCTTAGCGAGGAGGGTGAAGTACGACAGCAGTCATCCTGAAGCAAAACGTATAATTGAGGCCTTGACTGCTATGTTGGTGTTAGACGTGCGTCCAGTATCCGCCATTAGTGCAGTGGGATTTAGACAATTGATGGAGGTAGTGTGTCCCTGGTTCCAAATCCCGTCTAGATTCCACTTCACTAGGCAGGCGATACCGAGACTGTACAGAAACGTCAGAAAAAGTGTCCTCAGTGTCCTGAAAAATGCCGTTGTACCCAATGTCCACTTAACCACGGACATGTGGACAAGTGGAACAGGGCAGACTAAGGACTATATGACTGTGACAGCCCACTGGGTAGATGTATCACCTTACGCAGCAACAGCAGCAGCGTCACCAGTCGCAGCATCTCAGAAACGCCAGCTCGTTCCAAGGCAGGCTACGCTGTGTATCACCGGTTTCAGTAAGAGGCACAACGCCGACAACCTCTTAGAGAAACTGAGGGAAATCATCGCCCAGTGGCTTACCCCACTTAGACTCTCCTGGGGATTTGTGATATCTGACAACGCCACCAATATTGTGCGGGCATTACATCTGGGCAAATTCCAGCACGTCCCATGTTTTGCTCACACAATAAACTTGGTGGTGCAGAATTTTCTGAAAAGCGACAGGGGCATGCAGGAGACACTTTGGGTGGCCCGAAAAATTTCTGGCCACATTCGCCATTTAGCGACTGCGTGCCGAAGACTGGAGCGCCAGCAAACACTCTTGAACCTGCCCCGCCATCACCTGAAGCAAGAGGTTGTGACGCGGTGGAACTCAACCCTCTATATGCTTCAGAGGATGGAGGAGCAGCAAAAGGCCATTCAAGCCTATACATCGACCTATGACATAGGCAAAGGAGGGGGTATGCACCTGACTCAAGCGCAGTGGAGAATGATTTCCGTGTTGTGCAAGGTTCTCCAGCCCTTCGAACTTGCCACACGTGAAGTCAGTTCAGACACTGCCAGCTTGAGTCAGGTCATTCCCCTCATCAGGCTTTTGCAGAAGCAGCTGGAGAAAGTGAAGGAGGAGCTAAGACGGAGCGATTCCGCTCGGCATGTGGGACTTGTGGATGAAGCCCTTCATTCGCTTTGCCAGGATTCCAGGGTGGTCAATCTGTTGAAATCAGACCACTACATTTTGGCCACCGTGCTCGATCCTAGGTTTAAAGCCTATGTGGTGTCTCTCTTTCCGGCCGACACAAGCCTGCAGAGGTGCAAAGACCTGCTGGTGAACACACTGTCAGCTGAAGTGGAACGTGACACGTCAACAGCTCCTTCTTCATTTTCTCCCGCAACTGGGGCTGCCAGGAAAAAACGTAGGTATCCTAAGCAACCTGCTGGCGGTGATGCAGGGCAGGCAGGACCAAGTTTGGACATCTGGTCCGGACTGAAGGACCTGGCAACAATTTTTGACATGTCTACTGTCACTGCATATGATACTGTCACCATTGACAGAATGGTGGAGGATTACATCGGTGACAGCATCCAAGTAGGCATGTCAGACAGTCCATACCTGTACTGGCAGGAAAAAGAGGCAATTTGGAGGCCCCTGTACAAACTGGCTCTATTTTACCTGAGTTGCCCCCCCTCCAGTGTGTACTCCGAAAGAGTGTTTAGTGCAGCCGGGAACCTTGTCAGCGAAAGGCGTAGGAGGTTGCTTCCACAGAATGTGGAGAAGATGATGTTCATCAAAATGAATTATCAGCTCTTCCAGGGAGACCAGCCTCCAGAACGTACAGAGGGACCTGTGGTGGTGGATTCAAGTGGGGACGAGTTAATACTTTGTGAGGATGAGGATGTACACACTGAAGAGGGTGAGGAATCGGTGGATGAGGAGGATGAGGATGACATCTTGCCTCCGTAGAGCCAGTTTGTGCAGGGACAGATTAATTGCCAGCTTGTTTTGTGGGGGCCCAAACGAACCAATCATTTCAGCCACAGTCGTGTGGCAGACCCTGGCGCTGAAATGATTGGTTTGTTAAAGTGTGCATGTCCTGTTTATACAACATAAGGGTGGGTGGGAGGGCCCAAGGACAATTCCATCTTGCACCTCTTTTTTTTCTTTGCATTATGTACAGTTTGGGGCCCAGTTTTTCAAACTGCCATCCTGTCTGCCACTGCAGTATCACGCCTAGATGGGTCACGTGTTTGTGCCGCCCACTCGTGTCGCTTAGCATAGTCATCCAGCTACCTTGGTGCAACTTTTTGGACATAAAAACACTATTGTGAGGTGTGAGGTGTTCAGAATAGACTGGAAATGAGTGGAAATTAAGGTTATTGAGGTTAATAATAGCATAGGAGCAGAAAAACCTACAAATTCTGTGATTTTAGCTGTTTTTATGCTTTTTTTCAAAAAAATACAGATCCAAAACACAAAACCCAGAACCCAAAACACGAATGGTGGTTTTGGCAAAACCAATCCAGATCCAAAACACGAAAAGTGGCCGGTGCACACCCCTAATATAAACCATGTCCTTGTCCTTCATTGTATTGTACTGTACTATTGTACTGTATTTCTATAGGAAATGCAGTGGCTAAGCCATAATTCGCAAGGTGCCGTCCTTAGAGGAAGGTACCTGTTCGCGGGCTCAGGTATTGCCGGTTTGCTTTTTCCCAAAAACATGAATGCCTACATGGACCGAAAGGACCAGAACAAAGAGGCAGGTGAGTCTGGATTTTTTTTTTTTTACAGGTGTCATGGATGCTACAGGACAAGTGGAGGTGAATGGCTACAGGGATTATAGGTGAGTATGCATGAGTGTGACTGTGACTGTGAATGTAAGTGTGCATGTATGTTTTAATAAAATTATACTTTCACAGTGTGTGTGTCCTGTGTTTATTTTATTCATATTTTGCAGGTGAAATAGAGGTACCAGCAGGCCCTTAATGCCCTGCATGTTGGATCTTGTGGTTCTCCAAGTACCAGCATGCAGGGGAGGCTTTGCTGGGACCTCTAGTTCTCCAGTAAAAGACAATATTATTAATCTATTTTATATACACAATCAACCCATCACCCTGGTGGCCCAGGGGTGCCGGGGATAGCCCCGGGCTATCAGCCCAGTCCTGGGTGCTCTGGAGAGGGGGAACCCCTTTTTGTTGGGGGTTCCCACCTACCCAGGGATCCCCAGTCTGGGCTGACTAGTGGTCAGGTGTGAATGCTTTGGCCAGGGGACCTGGTGAAAGGGTACCCTGGCTATGGCATTACACCCCTGCTAGAAAGAGTCCGGTGCGGTTATGGAAAATACAGGGGACCCCTATGTATTTTTCCACTGTATTTTCACAACCAGGGCCAGCTCAGAAAAGCCTGATCCTGGTTGTGCTTTTAGGGGGAATCCCACGTCATTTTTTACATTTTTGTATTTTATTTTAAACACAGAAGCATGCACGGATCTCACGGAGCTGTGCATGTTTCTGTATAACTCGGACCTGCTCAGACTAGACTCACTAGCGTGAAGCAGGTCTGTTTTTTTTTAATTTTCAGTCAGTTATAGTGTGAGAGTTAAACAATTGAGCTCTTTACATTGCCTGAATTGTATCCTCACAATGACAAAACATTGTGAGAGGCAGGGGTGTGTGAAACATGCAAGTTTGCATGTTCTCGCAATCTACTATGTAGGGTTAGTTCTAAGCATGTGCGAGTATAGCTCTATATTTGCACATTTTCAAAACTCTGGCCCTATTACATCTCACCCACTGTGTTTTTCTCTGTCAATTAACAGCACCACTCTCAGGACCTCATTCAGAGTCGGTCGAAGCGGCCGCACGGTTGTACGGGAAAAGGGGTCGGATATGCAAATAATTCCCTCGCAAGTTGCGTCCCTTCTCGTACGCATTACACGTCATCTCCGGGCATATAAGGGTTAATCGTGAGCATCGGTAACCATCGGAACTGGTCGTAGAGCTTAAGGTTGCCCATACCCTCTCTTAAGTTCTACGATCATGTCAGTGTAAAAACCTCCCATGTCACATGTGCCATGACGCTACTTTGCTAATTATGCACTCCCATAAACCGTATGCACTCCCATAAAATGCCGTTCGCATAATTAGGCACGCCTGCGTTCGGATCTCCACACCCCCGTTTTCAAGCACCTTCCCCTGTTACCACCCACAAACGCCTCTATCTGTTACTCAAACTACCGACCTGGCTGTGTTCAAGGAGAGAGAAATTTCTGATCGTAGCGGCTAGTTTGTGCACGCGCATTGCGAACTTAACGCATGCGCAGTATAGCGAACATCGGTGGCGTACGACCGTGCGGCTGCTTCGACCGACTCTGAATGAGGTCCTCAGACCCTGCACTTCGCACCTGCTACACTGACTTTCCCATACAGTAGTTCTTGATCTGATTCTGGCATAGACTTACAATTCAAATACAGAATTACTTAGGGTCGATTTACTAAGCAGTGTTAGGAGAAGTGAAAAGTGATGAGTGAAAAGTGATAAGGTGCCAGCCAATCAGCTCTTAACTGCCATCTCACAGGCTGTGTTTGAAAAATGACAGTTAGGAGCTGATTGGCTGGCACCTTATCACTTTTCACTCTTCACTTTTCACTTCTCCTAACACTGCTTAGTAAATCGGCCCCTCAATCTCTTACCACTTCCCATTTTTCTCTCTCATCTCAGTCACCATTTCCTCTCTGTCCTCTCTACATGTATGACTTTATGGGTTCACCCAGTGGTTTTAGCTGTCTTCCCTCTTATGTAAATGTGCCAATATGTGTATGCACTGACATGTGTATTACCACAACCATGCAGGTTCAATCCACAATGGGGAGTAAGAAAATTTTCCCGGCTCTCCTGGGGATGGCACAGAAGAAGGATCATTTTGCTTGTACTGTAGGTGGGAGTCTGACTTACTACACATGTGCTAAACTGCCAGTATCAGACTAGGACATGAAGTGCCCACCGAGAAAATGTAGTGTTAGGGAACACAGCCCACCAGTCAGCACACAGGTAAGTCAGCAAAACTGTAAGGGTATTGGAAGGGGGAATCATTAAATATACAAGATCAGTTGCCCTGTGGTAAAGGGGGAATCAATAAATATATAAGGGATTGGGGTGAAGGGGGGGGGCAGATCATTAAAATTATATAGAGAGTTAACATTATATTAATACAGTATATATATATATATATATATATATATATATATAATCTCCTACGCTGCGGCCTTATGGAGGTTGCACAGCCAGTGTTGTAAACTGGGAGACTCCCCAATCTTAAGTGCTCCGGGTCCCCTGAAGGCTTAATTCGGCACTGGATGCTGAGTGACTTTGTTATAAAAATGTGCTGCTTTTAGGAGAGAGACCAAAAGGGAGGGGAGATTTTTTTACTGTGGGCAAATGTGTAAGAAGAATCGCTACTGTGTGATGTAATTACTACTGTGTGGTCCTACTGTGTAATGGGCAGTACTACTGTGTGGCGTAATGTGTAAGGGGTATTATTAATGTGTGGTCATAATGTAAGGGGCATTACTAATGTGTGGTCACACTGTATAATGGGCATTACTACTGTGTGGCGTATTGTATAAGAGGCATTACTACTGTGTGGTCATAATATGTAATGGGCATTACTACTGTAGGTATAATGTGTAATTGGCATTACTACTGTGTTGCGTAATCTGTAAGGGGCATCACTACTATGTGGTTATAATGTGTAAGGTGCATTACTACTGTGTAGTGTAATGTGTATAAGGGACACTACTATGTAGTGTACTGTAAATAAGAGGCACTACTGTGTCTCGTAATGTGAATTTGGGTACTTTAGTGTGGCCACACCCTTTCCTACAAGACCATGTCCTTTTTCCGGCCATGCGTCTGAGCACGCACTGTCCCTGTTTCCAGTATGGGGGGGGGGCACCAATGCTCTTTTTGGCACAGGGCACCAAAATGTCTAGTTACTGCTCTGCTGTACAGTACATGCCAAATTAGCTGTTATATAAAAAGGTCATCCAAATATAGAATGCATACTAATGTCATCTGCAATGTCAACACACCCCAGGGTATAATGCAAATTGCATTACTGCTACTGATTTCAATTAACACTTTCCCTCTCGGGCAGGAACTACATGGCATTTCAAAGCAAAGTTGTTGATTTTTATTCAGAAAATAACTAATACTGTATGTAATAAGGAGAGATGTACAAGTTGCAGTACTAACAGAAAATACCAGAAAATAACTAATACTGTATGTAATAAGGAGAAATGTACAAGTTGCAGTACTAACAGAAAATATCAGAAAATATCAGAAAATAACTAATACTGTATGTAATAAGGAGAGATGTACAAGTTGGAGTACTAACAGGCCAAACAAATAGCACATTCCATATGCTTTGCCTACTCCATACTGTAGCGCACACGGGGGGGTTCTGAGTACCCAGAAACCACCCTGACAGACTAGAGTGCAGGCCCGCCCACTAGCGTCAATTTTGCCGCGATTTGCGGGTCAATATGGAGGAGGCGGAGCCAATATGATGCGATTTAATGAGAATCGAGTCATTAAGAACATGGTGCCAGCCTGCTAGATCCTGTCCCTATCAGATGGTAAGTTTTTTGTAATGTATGTGACATATGTTTGTGTGTGTAAGGTATGTGTGACATATGTATGTGTGTATGTATATATATATATGTGTGTGTGTATGTATATATGTGTGTGCCTATGTATATATGTGTGTGTATGTATATATGTGCGTATATCATATATGTATGTGTATACAAATATACATACTGTACATATCAATATATATACAGATATATACAGTATATACTGTGTATATATATATATATATATATATAATATATATATATTAGGGGTGAGCGGGTTCGGATTTCTGAAATCCGAACCCCCCCCGAGCCCCCACAATCCGAGGCCGATCCGAGTCAGGCTCGACTTTTCCCGCCTGACTCGGATCTGAAATCGAGGCAAAACGTCATCATCCCGCCTTCCGGGTCTCGCGGGTTTTGGATCCTATATAAGGTACCCGCGTCGGCGCCATTTTCTCACTCGGCTGTGGACAGTGAAGAGGGAGGGTGGGAGTTAGGGCTGGCTGGGCTGTGTAGTGTAGTGTAGTGCAGTGTAGTGTAGTGTTGTGCTGTGCTGCTGTTGTCCATAGGGGCTGTGTCCACTACTTCAAAGTCCATAGGGGCTGGCTGGACTGTGTTGTGCAGTCAGTTGTCCATAGGGGCTGTGTCCACTCCAAAGTCCTGTGCAGTGTCCCAGTCCTAAAGGGGTGCTGTAGTGTTGTCCAGGGGGTGCTCTGTCCATCAGGGGTGCTCCCCCCAAGTGCAAAAAAAAATATTTTTTTTCTGTGTTTGTGAATTGTGTGCACTGTGGCTGCACGTGCATCAACAAAGGAGCAGCGCCAAGCGTGCGCCTGTGTCCCATAAGTAAAAGGCCGGCTGGCTTGTCCGTTAAAGGGTGCTGTAACCCCCAAAGGGCACTCCAAACAAAATAAAAAAATATATTTTTTTGTGTTTGTGAATTGTGTGTGCAGTAGCCGCACGTGCATCAACAAAGTAGTGCCAAGCGTGCGCCTGTGTCCCATAAATAAAGGGCCAGCTGGATTGACCGCTAAAGGGTGCTGTAACCCCCAAAGGGCGCTCCAAACAAAATAAAAAAATATTTTTTCTGTGTTTGTGAATTGTGTGCGCAGTAGCCGCACGTGCATCAACAAAGTAGTGGCAAGCATGCGCCTGTGTCCCATAAATAAAGGGGCCGGCTGGATTGACCGCTAAAGGGTGCTGTAACCCCCAAAGGGCACTCCAAACAAAATAAAAAAATATTTTCTGTGTTTGTGAATTGTGTGCACTGTGGCTGCACGTGCATCAACAAAGGAGCAGCGCCAAGCATGCGCCTGTGTCCCATAAGTAAAGGGCCGGCTGGCTCATTTCTTAAAGGGTGGTGTAACCCACAAAGTGCACTACTCTCCAGCAAAAATAAAAAAATATTTTCTGTGTTTGTGTGCGCCTTAGCCGCACGTATATATCAATATAACATAAATGGAGGACCAAACTTTCTCCGATAAAAATAAAATAGGGAAAGATCAAGAAACACTTCCTCCTAGTGCTGTTGCTGCTGCTGGGAGTTGTTCATCATCCCAGAGGAAGTAGGAACACCCACTACTTTTACTAAACAATTGACCCTCCAACAGTCCCTAGCGAGGAGGATGAAGTACGACAGCAGTCATCCTGAAGCAAAACGTATAACTGAGGCCTTGACTGCTATGTTGGTGTTAGACGTGCGTCCGGTATCCGCCATTAGTGCAGTGGAATTTAGACAATTGATGGAGGTAGTGTGTCCCCGGTTCCAAATCCCGTCTAGATTCCACCTGCATCCTCAAAGCAGCAGCGACAAGCGTGCATTTGTCTGTTAAAGGGTGGTGTAAACCCTCAAAGTGCGCTCCACAAACAATAAAAAAATTCTTCTTTTTTTCTGTCTTTGTGAAATGTGTGGGCTGTAGCCACACCTGCATCCTTAAAGCAGCAGCGACAAGCGTGTGTCTGTCTGTTAAAGGGTGGTGTAACCCTCAAAGTGCACTCCACAAACAATAAAAAAAATTCTTCTTTTTTTTTTCTGTCTTTGTGAATTGTGTGGGCTGTAGCCGCACCTGCATCCTTAAAGCAGCAGCGACAAGTGGTGCGTCTGTCTGTTAAAGGATTACATCGGTGACAGCATCCAAGTAGGCATGTCAGACAGTCCGTACATCTACTGGCAGGAAAAAGAGGCAATTTGGAGGGCCCCTGTACAAACTGGCTCTATTTTACCTGAGTTGCCTCCCCTCCAGTGTGCACTCCGAAAGAGTGTTTAGTGCAGCCGGGAACCTTGTCAGCAAAAGGCGTAGGAGGTTGCTTCCACAAAATGTGGAGAAGATGATGTTCATAAAAAATTAATTATCAACTCTTCCAGGGAGACCAGCCTCCAGAACGTACAGAGGGACCTGTGGTGGTGGATTCCAGCGGGGACGAGTTAATACTCTGTGAGGATGAGGATGTACACAACACTGAAGAGGGTGAGGAATCGGTGGATGAGGAGGATGAGGACGACATCTTGCCTCCGTAGAGCCAGTTTGTGCAGGGACAGATTAATTGCCAGCTTGTTTTGTGGGGGCCCAAACGAAACAATAATTTCAGCCACAGTCGTGTGGCAGACCCTGGCGCTCAAATGATTGGTTTGTTAAAGTGTGCATGTCCTGTTTATACAACATAAGGGTGGGTGGGAGGGCCCAAGGACAATTCCATCTTGCACCTCTTTTTTTTCTTTGCATTATGTTCTGTTTGGGGCCTAGTTTTTCAAACTGCCATCCTGTCTGCCACTGCAGTGTCACTCCTAGATGGGCCACGTGTTTGTGCCGCCCACGTCGTATCTCTTAGCATAGTCATCCAGCTACCTCGGTGCAACCTTTTGGACATAAAAACACTATTGTGAGGTGTGAGGTGTTCAGAATAGACTGGAAATGAGTGGAAATTAAGGTTATTGAGGTTAATAATAGCATAGGAGCAGAAAAACTCACATATTCTGTGATTTTAGCTGTTTTTATGCTTTTTTAAAAAAAAAATACAGATCCAAAACACAAAACCCAGAACCCAAAACACGGAAGGGTGGTTTTGGCAAAACCAATCCAGATCCAAAACACGAAGAAAGATCCAGATCCAAAACCAAAACACAAAACACGAAAAGTGGCCGGTGCACACCCCCTAATATATATATATAGTATATATATATATATATATATAAGGTATATATCACTGTATATATCACTATATATATATATATATATATATATATATATATATATATATATATATATATATATACTAGTATCCAGAAAGAAGTGCACTCATCAGTCTTGAAGTAAATAATGTCTTCTTTTAATGCAATAAGATGAAACACAGTCAGCCATTGATGTTTCGATCCTCACACAGATCTTTGTCAAGATAAGATATTGTATACAGTATATGGAAACTCCCCTATGAAATCCTGCGTTTACCCCTGCCATAGCACAGAGACACCACGGATGGATTTAATAAGAATAAGCCTACCACTGTGTACATGCTTTCCTGTATGCTGCATCTACATGTCAAAGACCCAAATAATCTGTTTTGCAGAGAAGCTACCTAGCTACTGTATATTCAGTTAATAATTACATGTGTGGGGTATTATTTTATAAATGGGCACACGACAAAACAATGGATATGTCCTGTTCTTACATTTTCATAAGGCTGGAAAGGGAAGAGAGCACATTTATTTATTTTTTAAATCATGTTTTAGTACTTTTTTAAATTAATGTATTTGTTCCTTCATAAAACATAATTTTTCAGTATAGTAGAAAGAGGAGAACATGCCGGGGTGCACTGCTCTCTAACACCCCCTCTGATGACATAAAAACATACTGTATATCGCACTAGGCAAAGTCCATCCTGTTACCAAAAACTTCTGGGTTATGCATCAAAAAACAATGAAACATATCAGCACATATCAAATGTATTACAGTCTACACGCTTTTAGGAACACACTCAGAACTTGTGACGTTAGGCCCTTTGTGATCATATTAGTGACGTTATCTTTACTTGCCACAAAGGTGATGCTAACAGACTTCCTTTCCACTAACTCTCGGATTGAGTGGTATCTGATAGCTATGTGCTTAGACCAGTGATCTCCAACCCGTAGCTCGCAAGCCACCAGTAGCTCACGGTCTTAATTTTGGTAGAGCACCTAGTTGCAGTACTGCTGAGTAAACTAGGAGGAAGTGACCTCTAACTTGTGCTCCCCGATGGTGGCGACGCCATGGGTGTAACCACAGGGAAGCATGTTAGCTGATTGCTGCAGCCACTATGGTTTCACCCATGCTACGGTGGAGCGAGTGACTCCCGCCCAGCCCTGCTGGACTGTCACACAGCAGCCCTGCCTAGCCCTATACAGTATCCCTTACTCCTCTATTGCACATACCTCCTTGGAGCCAGTAATTAACAGTGAAATGTGCCTATGCTTAAATTTTATTTATGAACTACAACAATACCACTGTAATAATTAAATGCATTGTTGTTTTCTATGAAACATTTTTTTAAACTTTCATTTAATCACCATCAATTGTTCGGTTATTAGGCTGCATGCATATGGTACGATCTGTACCACCAACAACTTGAAAGATATCTTTCAAAGATATCATTCAAAGATCTTTCAAAGATGACTTAGTGAGTCATCCTGCCACATCTCTGAACAGGCAAAGTTGACGATATCGTCCAAGTTGGCCTGCATGCATGGACGATGAAAGATTTAGTTATAGGAAACGTGCATCATTGGCCGTTGGTCAATTGTTCGCTGCATAAAAATGAATGATATGAATGATTTATCGTTGAACGATATCATTATCGTTCATATGGTTTAGGAAAATCGTCCCATGTGTATGCAGCATTAGCCAGATTTTTTTTACAAGTTTAGTAGCTCTTCAGGAGGTTTCATTTTACTACCTAGCTCACACCTCAGTTAAGGTTGGCGACCACTGGCTTAGACCATCCATGGAGCTTTGTGCTGTAGGACAATTCTGTTGCACATCTATTGCCGCACTATACAGTTTGGTGATGGTTTACTCTTGTTCCAGAAGACCCAATTCACATAACGTTTTCTGTAGTTATAAGGCTTCCTTGGATTACTCTGTAAATGCCATATACGCCAACTCTGTGGTGGATAGGACAACAGTGGGTTGCTTTCTGCTTGCCCAGCTGATGACTGCTTCTGCCAGTCCAAACTGATATCCCATGTAGGAATGTCATCTGCTCCCCAATCAGCATCACAGAAGGATTCAAGCTCAAAATTTCCATGCTTTGACAACTCTAATCAAGGAATTTTAACTCTTTATATGCTTCAAGATTATTTTAATTGCAGTCCAGTATTGCTTTCCAGGATAATTGCCAAATTATTGCCAAATTGTCTAACTCAACTTATGGCATGTGTAATGTCAGGTTAACTTCCAATACTTGCATACATTAAGCTCCCATCAGTGCTCTGATAAGGAATCCTTTTTAATATATTTTATTTCTTCCTTTCTTGTTAGGGACATGGCTTTTGATAATTTTGTGCCTTTGTCAATGGGAGTATTTACAATACTGGCTTTGCATCTAACATTACATACTTATTAAGTACTGCATCAATACAGTATATTCTTGTTGATCAACTGTGACAGTTCCTTTAGTCACGTTTTGAAAGATTCTCAAGCCTAACAGGTGATGTGCAGGCCCTATGTGTTTCAACTTGAACTTCTGCTCTAAGAGCTGCTCATGGGGCCCCATTAGTACTTACCACTAGTTCTTATTCAACTACTAGCTGAAGTACCCGTGGTTGCCCAGGTTTACATCTTTAAGTTATTAAGTTATCAATGAGTTGGCTGTAACTGTCAACATTTTAAAATAATTAGCAGCTTAGCACCTCTTCAACACACCCATGAGAAAAGTTCTGCCCGGCGCACTCCACTGTGAAGTCCAACGGGGACCCCAACCACTCCATTAAGCATCCAAGATCGATTGCCATCCCTTTGTGAAATTTTCATCAAAGTCCATCCAGTGGAAGGCCCAGAACAGGCTCCCCGGGTGAACGTTCTATCCAGCGTACACCAACAGGAGGTCCAACCAGGACCTCAACCCTCTAGTATGTCTTCTGGAGTCTAATGTTACCACTCTAAGAAGTTTTTGTCCAAATCCATCTAGTAGAAAACTCCAAACAGGCTCCCTGGGTCAAACTTCTGCTCAGCGTACACCAATGTGAGGTCCAACCAGGACCCGATCCCCTCTAAAACATGGCCAGAATCCAACTGGACCACCTCGCATTTGTTTCATCCCAATTGGTGCAAACAAAGCAAACAAACAAACAAACAGGCCAATGAATTTTATATATAAGATTATTAATTTATATTTTTTATTTTTATTCTTAGTTCCATGTATGTGAACTTGATAACATGTCTATTGTGATCTTTAATATTGGAAAGTGAATGACCTCCCTGTGACATATTTATTCACACCATTAATTTTTATATGTCAATTTGTTCTTTCCATTTTAACTTGTACTAGCATAGGCAAACGCAGGGTGGGTTTCCGGTTGCTTGGAAACCCCCCTCCCCAGCCCACACCATGACCACAATAGAAATCATAATATAATAGAAGAACAATAGAAGTAATATTCTAAGTATTACAAATGAAATAATTAGCACCACCTGTGGATCTTTTAACATGTGTCAATTAGATATGAGCGGTTCGGATTCTGTGGAATCCGAACCGCTCCGAACATTGGGGATCCGAGTCCACCCGAACGCTGTTCGGGTGTTCCCTACCTGACTCGGATCCCCGTTCGAGGCTGAGCAGCAGCTTCCTGATGTCGGATTCTCGTGAGAGAATCTGACGTCAGGCTCCTCTAGTGTAGGGCAGACCGCTATGATAGTGGTCTGCCCTACACAGATCAAACACACAGCCGCCAACGGCAGCTGTGTGTTTGTAATAGCAGCCAATGAGAGTCACACAGACTCTCATTGGCTGCTGCATGGAGGGAGCCGGTTGGAGCTCACTCATGAGCTCTGTCTTCCGTCTCCCTCTGCGCGTTATACAAGCAGAGCAGAGCAGACGGCGGTGGGAGCGGGGATTCAGGTAAGTTTTTTTTTTATGTGTGTGTGTGTAAGGGGCCATTACTGTGGGGCATACTACTACTGGGGGCCTGCTAAGGGGGGGCACTACTACTACTGGGGGCCTGCTAAGAGGGGGCATACTACTACTGGGGGACTGCTAAGGGGGGACATACTACTACTGGGGGCCTGCTAAGGGGCGGCATACTACTATTGGAGGCCTGCTAAGGGGGGGCACTACTACTACTGGGGGCCTGCTAAGGGGGCCATACTACTACTGTGGGCCTGCTAAGGGGGGGCATACTACTACTGTGGGCCTGCTAAGGAAGGGCATACTACTACTGGGGGCTTGTTAATGGGGGCACTACTACTGGGGGCATGTTAATGGGGGTACTACTATTGGAGGCATGTTAATGGGGTCACTACTATTGGGGCACTACTACTGGGGGCACTGATACTTCGGGGCATACTACTGAGGGGCATACTACTTGGGGCATGCTAATGGGGGCACTACTACTGGGGGCCTGCTAATGGGGGCACTACTATGGGGGCCTGCTAATGGGGGGCATACTACTGGGGGGCATACTACTACTGGTGGCACTGCATAGGGGGCCCTACTACTAAGGGGACTGCATAGGGGGCACCACTACTGGGGCCATTGTGTAAGGGACACCACTGCTGGGGACATTTTATAAGTGGCACTACTACTGTGGGCATTGTATAAGGGGCATTACTACTGTGGGCTTTGTGTATAAGGGTCACTACTGTGGGCATTGTATAAAAGGGTCACTACTGTGGACATTGTGTAAAAGGGGCACTACTGTCATAACATAAATAAGTGACACTACTTTATGGTGTAATGTGAATCAGGGGCACTATGTGATGGAATGTGAATAAGATTGTGCGCTGTGAGTCCTTGGAACGTAGCCCACTATGTAAACAAGTACTGTGACTCTGCTGACCGTACCCCACTGGGTGGGTGCACTACTTTTCATTTCTGTCACTGCTGTGTGGCAATGTGTCATAGTTTAAATTGTGGTGTCTGTGCCACTGTGCCGCTGCTTTGTCGCTTAGTAACCAGTCAGCTCACTGCAACATTTGGCCAATAATGTTGAAAACAATATTATAAGCTGTGAGGTGGTCTAAATTGACTATAAATGACTGGAAATTAATTTTATTGAGGTTAATGATACTCTAAGAAGAAAAAAAGGACCAATTTATGTGATTTTAGCTTTTTTTGTCAATTTTTGTAAAAAAAATCCAAATCCAAAGCCAGTCACCGCAGTTTGGCAAATCCAAATCCAAAGCCGGACGACGAATTAGAACCAAATCCGGCAAAAATGGTCAGGCGCACATCCCTAGTGTCAACCAGTAATAAATACACCTGTGCACCAACTAGTAGATCTAGAAAACATGCACTGCTATAGATCATCAATAGGATTAATTATTAATACTGTATAATAATACACTATCCAGTGCATAAGGAGACCAATATATACATATATGTCCAGGGCAGTGCTAAGTTCTTCGGCTGCTCCCCCAGACTCCCAGACTTGCTCCAATGCTCTGTAATGGTGCCCACATCTGAAATAAATACATTCAGCTCAGACAGGATGTCCCTACTGTGCATTTAATGGCTTACTGTGATCACTGGTCCTGTATATGCTGGAATTATGACACACAATACACTTTGTATGATGCATATTAAAGCTGGTTAAGTGCTGATTATGCCCTCTTCATGGACTGGCCGCACTCGTAAAATCATGCATTTGGAAACCCCCGTCTAGAAATCCTAATTTTTCCCACTGACTAGTGACCCACCCCGGCAGCGCACGGGAGCAATATTGAATTTACGGTTTTATAAGATTGCCTTGTAGACCACATTAGACGTTTTTCCTCCTGACATCAACACAAAAAGATTTAGCTTTGACATGACATGCAAAAGGGCCACATAGTTGTCCATGAGAAAAACTTATTAAGGTCAACTCCAGCCACGTTAAGTGTCTGTCCCTGCGCTTTATTTATTGTCATGCCAAAGCCGACTCTTACCGGGAATGGGACTGGTTTGAAATTAAAGAATCATTTTTCACATAAATGAAATAGGAATGGTAAAAAAGGGAAAAACTTAAATTTTGGATAATTAAACAGGGCTTGCATCAATTTTTCTGGATAAACCGGATACATATCAATCTCTACAAACTCAACATGGTATAAAAGTAAGCCCATCATTGGGATATAACTTTAACGGTTTAGGCAGCGTAAACCAAGAAAGCGCTTGGACATCCATTTTTTCATTGACTTTCTGCACTAAAATCATCACTGCTTGGCTCCCTTTTGTCATACATTAATGTGTCATACACCTAAACCTTCTTCAGCAAATGCTCTATAGAATAGTGAAAACTGCATCAAAATCCATCCAGTGGTTCTCGAGATTAGCCCAAACAAACAGACAGATACCTACCAGGGACCATTTTTTCTTTGACTTGCTTCACTGAAATCATCACTGCTCAGGTCCCTTTTGTCCTACACTATTGGCCTGATTCAGACACACTCGCAAGCGCACAGCGCACGCAAGCAGGTCGATGGTCGGGCAGTGCACACGCCCTGCAGTGACTGAGAAATTCACTCGCTACGGGGCTTGCTACAAACAGGGCGGCTATCAATGTTGATCGACAGCTCGCCCCGTTTTGTAGGCGGGGAGGGGGGTTGGCTGGCCAACCGAGGCAGCCCTTCTGACATCACGAGTGATGTCAGTAGTGAGCTTCCGTCCTCTATTAGAGCCGAGAAGCTAACTGGGGCTTGCGGCAGATGAGACCCTACCACAAGGGTCTCGTCACAAGCCCGATGGTCACAGTGGTCGCGACCATCATGACCATCACCTGGCCGCTCGCAAAAGCTGTGGTTGGTCACCCACAGCTTAGCGAGCGGACAGGAGGCCGGACCCTTCAGATCTGCGAGCTGCCTCCAGCAGTGAGCGGGTCTGAATCAGGGCCTATGTTTCATATACCTAAACCTTCCACCACAAATGCTCTATAGAATAGTGAAAACTGAATCAAAATCCATCCAGTGGTTCTTGAGATTAGTCCAATAAAAAAGACAGACATCTACCAGGGACTTAATTTTATATTATGTATAGTTATATGATAATACCTATATTCTGATAAATTTATGATTTTACTGTATATGATATTACTTATTAGCAATCTAATACACGGCGCCTTCCCTACGCTCTACAGATGTTGATATGAGCTGGCCTTTGTTTGCAGCCAGTGCTGGCCATTGGCAGTGAAATTACTGGTGAATAGAGCCAAAACTGAATGCCAGAGTGGTGTATGGCAGCTTGTATACAGTAGTTGAATGGAAGAATTTAGTGCCGTCGGAGAGAATTGAAGACCAATAGTAGATTGATTGTGTAAGTCCAATAGAGAATAATGGATACAGAAGGCCTAAGGCCAGAGCAATCTCCCTTCTCTTTATGTCTGCCCACCTCTCCCCTTTAAGATGGCCTGTGACAGTGTGCCTACTCCACCCCCATGTGAGTACAGGCACCTGTGCCCAAGTATTAATGTGCTTCATCAGACACTTGTAGCATCCCCCTTCAATTCACCTGTGTGAAAGTATTGCAGTCCAGGCACCTGTAGCATCCCTCTTCTCTTCACCTATGCCCAAGTATTGCTGTAATATGCTTCAACATGTACCTGAAGCATCCCCCAAAATGTTACATTTAAAAATGTCGTTACCTAAATAACAGTAAAGATAATATTGTGTTGTAAATAGAATGTTTTTATTTTTCTTTCCGTTTTTTTATTTAAGACTCTATTTTGTTTTTTTTTTATTATATCACTAGTTGAAGTACATTGCCCAGGTTTAAATCTTAAAGTTATTAAGTTTTATTATGTGATATCTTCCAAATCCATCCAGTGGAAGGCCTAGAACAGGCTCCCTGGGTCAGAATTCTGCCCGGTGCACTCCACTGTGAGGTCCAACCAGGACCCCAACCACTCCATTATGCATCTCAGACCTTATACCACCCCTCTGTGAAGTTTTCATCCAAATCCATCCAGTGGGAGGCCCAGAACAGGCTCCCCGGGTCAAAGTTCTGCCCAGCATTCCCGGGCCAAGGTTTTGGCCAGTGTACACCAATGGGAGGTCTGACCGGGACCTCAACCTCCTAGTGCATATGTCTTCTGGGGTCCAATGATACCACTCTGTGAAGTTTTTGTTCAAATCCATCCAGTGGAAGGCTTAGAACAGGTTCCCGGGTCAAAGTTCTGCCCACAGTCATGAAGCTTTCCGGCCTGTGTATCCTGCTCCCCATCACACATGGGTTTTTGTCAGATTCTGTATTTGTTGTGGGAACAGAACTGGGACCCCAGGGGTAAGTTGGTGAGAACTGGAGTGGGTAAAACCAGATGCACAAATTATGCTTTTATTCATTGGTTGGAGCTCACAGGAATAATGGCAGGACAGATTAATCCTAAGTAGAGGCACGGGTGGACAGCTTGACTGTGGCTAAACACTGCCCAAATCTAGAACACTTGCAGGTTAATGGTGCTTTAAGTACTGTATGTTGGTTTCAGGAAAAACATCATACACACTATTACATGCTCCCTCTGCAGGTGGGTTCTGTAATGGAAGCTGAGATGACAGCCTGCTGGTATTTAGCAGAAGTATGTTTGGAAGCTGTTTGCAAGAATATACTTAGGAGACTAGCACAGTGCAATGAGGAATCAGGAATGCAGCTTGCACTTAGCGAGTGACAAGCAGAAGCAGAGGCAGTTTAAGAGAAGAGGGGGCCCGTGTGCAGGCTCCAATCGAGCCCCCTCCTCTCTGCGCTTTAGCAGATCTCCGGGAACATGGCACCCACGCCGCTTTCCCGGGACATCTCTACTGCACATTCACGAGTCACCTGAAAATGGCCGCATGGCCATTTTCCCAGTGATTTCTGCCACTCTGCAGCCAGTGCCAGACTGATGAAACAGTTAGTATATTTATATGGGTGCAGGGTGTGCAGTGTGTTGGTCCTCCTGGTCCCAGGGGCCCGTATGCACTGCACACCTTGCATCCATTAGAGATATGCCCCTGGGATAAAGGAAGTCTGCAGGCAGAACTGCTGACCCAGGCCCAGGAACTAGTGTTGAGACAAGTTGTAGTGGCAATGTGCTAGTGAACTTGAGGAACTTAAATACTGTAGTGTGCTCTGAGCAACGATTGGCTGGTGAGATCATGAGGAATGTCCAGGTTTAGGAATAGGAGCAGGAAGGTCATGTGATGAAAATTAATATAGCAGCACCAATGCCGCACTGAGACTCAGTAAATGCTGTCACGTGAGATCCATGTTTGGAAGGACATGTGAAATCTGGGCTGCAGGTACATGCCATGTGACATAGTCACAGCACTGTGTAAGGCAAGCGGGTTTAGAAAACCACAATGTGACAGTTTTAAGGCAACCCCCCAAATCCCTACTTCAGTTCCAAGAACATCCCTACCCCAGCTCCAAGAAACCCCTGGGTTCAGCGACATGGGACAAGGCATTTTCATGACGATGTACCTCTTCACTCTCCTCATGAGGGAAATCCACCACATCCATGGTCATACAGACTCTTGTGATCTCTGGGTGTCTCATCCTCCAGGTTCCAGAGTTTATCTTCCTCCTTTTTTCTCACTTTATGGTACCACTTATACTCTTTGTTTTCTTGATGCAGTGCTTGAGGCTCATTCTCGGGTACCATGTCAGGCATCAAGAATTTGAAGTTACTTTTCCCAAAGTGACATACTTCATCTTTACTCTAGTCAACTTCAGCAAAACCCTGCAATTCTTTTCCTCAGAATCATAAAAATAGCTTTTTCTTTGTTTATTTTCCACCAGATATAGATTTCTCTTGCTTAAACCTCTTAAAGTCACACCTTTTGGCCAACTTCTGTTTGTCACATCTTTAACCTTCAGCCTTGAAGCACAATATTGGCTATTGGCATACTTCACTGGTAAATAATTTTCTTTTAATGTGCCACTCTCATCCTGAGAGTCATTAGCATCATAGTTTCCAAGCTGTATGTCATCATAACATGTACTGGTACTGCCACCCTCAGATTTCGGACTCTCATGTCCATGTAAGATACTTGAATCTTTGCTTCATTGATCCACAGATTTTATCTCATGGTTTTGATGGCTATCTGCCACTTCATTAAGGCATAGATCTCTTGAATTTTCTTGTACTTCCGCTTTTTGAGCCTTGAAAATATGATGAACTTCCACATATTCACCAGCACAGAATGAAGTTCACATTCAACAGAGTTCTTTATTTTCAAATACTGTCTAGCTGGATTACTTGCTTCAAGCTTTATAATGTGAGGCCACTGCACTTCCACACAGACAAATTCAGCAGCATTGAAATTTTCATCCTGATTGTATGAAGGCATTGTTTCACATACATGAGTATTAGTCTTCATAAGACTCTCAGTATTAACTTTCTTTAAGGTTCTGCTTTGCCCTGCAAAACTGTGTGATTGAGTCACATTCATATCACTCTGAACACACAGCAACAAGAGAGTCTCATCCTTTGAAGCCATCACTGTCTCTGTAGACTTCTGTACCTTTGCTTCACGGGATTTGCGATCATCATCTGTATTCGTCACTTCTTTATCATCAATTTCAGACATGGTTTTGCAATCTGGACCTGTGTCCCTTTTGGAGGACTTCACACACTCAGCTGTCACTGTAAGCAGAAACATACAGCAAGGAATCTCATCCACTTTTATAAGGCAGTCTTTTAGGGAGTTCCCCAACTTTGATACTTTGGACCCATCTTGGACACTGTGACATTTAATGGGGCCATCTTCATTGTAAAATTGCTGCTGACAAACATCATTCTACTTGAACATCTTAATATGTTCAAGCATCTCACTGCTTGTCTGATGCTCATCACACAAGACACTCTGCACTAATAGCATATCACGCTGTGCCCCAGCCTTTTCAGGATCAACCTGTAATAATTGCTGCTTGTGTTTATGTACTTCTGTCACACTGGGTTTAGCGAATACATCAGACACCATTTTGGGTCCAGAATCCAATCTTAGAGTGCCATTCAACTTCCCCTGCTTTTCTGCTTTCCCACTACCATGTGGAACTTTTTCTGAGCCGCTGTCAGCTGCTCTTTCAGCTGGGCAATTTTCGCCATGGCGCCTTCCAACTTGCTCTCCGATTGCAGAAGTTTGCTCTTCACAACTTCAAATTCAACAAGTCTCAACTTTTGTACAACTATTTGAGACTCTGCAATGTTTAATTCACATTGCAACTACAGTTCTCTGGTATTCCTCTCCATTTGGAATCTTTGCAACTGGTCCTGTGTACTTAGCAGACACTTCTCAAGGTTCTCACTCTGTTCTTGCAACTTCCAAGCCCTGCCATGGGCAAGGTTTAGCTCTCTCTCCAAAGATTCACTTAGCTCTGCGTCTTTATGCAGACTTTCCTCCAGGAATACATTTCTTTCTGTCAGACCTTCTGAAACTGCTCTAACTGCAGCTAAATTGGTTTGGAGAGTTTGTACTTGCTCCTTACAGCTGGCTTCAAGACAGACAGTCTCCAATTTACAATCATTAAGTTATACTTGTGTGGACACATTTAAAGAGTCTTTTTCTTTTAACACCAGAGTCAGATCCGCCACTTTCACTTGTGTGCGCTCTGCATCACTCTGACGTCTCTGGACACATTCTTTTAATTCTTCCACTTTCTGCTGAATGGCTACACACTTTTGATGCATTCAACAATATCTTGCTCTAATATGTCATTCTTTGCTAGCAGCACATCATTCTCATACTTTGTAATAAATTTGAATGATTCAACCTCCTCAAGGCATTCAGACATAGCTGCCAACTTGAAGTCTGTTTCTTTAAGAGTTTTAAGCATTTTTATTTTGTCCTGCTCAAATGCTATTTTCAAAGAGGACAACTCATTCTGTAATGTCTTTTCAATTTGCACAAGCAAAAGCTTCTCTTTTGCAGACTTTTCCTCTAAGTCACTTATCTGGTCATAATAGCGTAAAAGTGTTTCACGCCAAACTTCACACAGAGTCAAATTTTTCTATGCTGACATAGTCCTCTCCTAGTGGACCTTGCACCTTATTACACACACTGACATTTTTATTCTGCTTTGGCAATTTAAATGTCTGTTTCTCTGGGACATTACTTGGAGCCCCAGCAATTTGAAAAGAGTCACCACAGAGAATTTCAAACAACTTTAAATCACTTCCTTTCAAGACACTTGCTTCACATTCAGACTGTAAACTCCAGGCCTGGTTTTCCATCTCTCTAACTTGAGACCGAACCTTTTTAGCAGCAGGGACGTAACTAGGGTGGTGCGACTGCAGGGCATGGGGCACTGTTTGGGCCTGTCAATTTCCCTGTTTATTGTCATTCTAACTTGTAGCTTCCTCTTCTTTTATCCCCAGCATCTCCTGGCCTCCCCCATCTCTTCGGTGGCCCTTTCCCATGAGGCTATGGCCCTTTTTCAGGTGCACAATCTTATCTCCCTATTTGAAAAATGAAGGGGAGTGGCAATGCTGTTTCTTGCACAGGGCTTCAAAAAGTCTAATTATGGTTAAAGGCAGCAGGCCTTGTACCTTTAACACATTTCTTTTTATTTCCCATAATTCTTGGCACAAAATACACACTAACAATTTGATTTTCTTTTCACTATATCATACTTTGCCCTCATGAGTATTTTCAACATAGCAAAACATCTTTCTTCATGTAGTACTACAATTACCAGCATGTATCAAGCAGTCTCATTAGCCTTTCAATAGGAATCGCTGCTCCACACCATACTTGATTACTGTAACCACACCTGACTTAATGAACTTCACCTCTGATGAAACGGCCTTTTTCATTGGCCGAGAAACGCGTCAGGTGATTTCCTGTGCTTCCCAGACCTAGAGAGCACCTTATAGGTCCATCAGCCGCTGCCAGCCCATCTGCGTTCCAGCACACCGGCAACTCACACGGATACAGGCGCACAAGCTGTTGTACTCAGCCTGTCTGGACTCCCGCAGATTGTTACGCTGCCTGCACCTCCGCTCCCGGGCATCCTTTCCACTGGGCCCGAGTGAGACAGCGTAACCGCTTATTCCACTCCTGACGGCCATTTGCCGGGACTTCTGCAGGCACAGACGCCGATACCTATCCTCCTTGCAGCCACCACTCGCCTGGCTCCGGTGGTCAGCGGTGTGGCTCATCACCCCTCCAGACGGCCCAGCCACTGTTTGGATTTGTCAAGATGTAGGCCAGTTGTCATATAGCTGTGTTTGCCGGGACGCCGGCTTACAGCTCTATTTCCACACAGGTGCAAATCTTCACCGCTGCCTGTTATCCCTATAAGTTGTTTGTGCTGCATCAATAACTAACAATCATTTGGAATACAGATTACAGAATTATTACTAACATTCCTAACTTGCTTTATTAACGCTGACTGAGCTGGATGGAGAATGCATGAGACGCCTTGCAGTTAATCATATGCATTTCTATTAACCCTTTATTGCATGTTACTATCTTGCTTACTCATGTTTTACTATCATTTAAGGTGCCATATTAATAGTATCTAGTCTGGCCATTATTTCATTCTGTGCACATGTTATTTTATGATATTGAGATTTTATTACATGTTTTTTGATAGTGATTTTTTGGATTAATAAATTATTTACCACTCTCCAGCGCTCTTCATTGTTTTTATACTTAATGAACTTGAGCATTTCAGCAGAATAAACCACACAATGCTGAAAAAAATCCAAATGCTTTGCCTTTTCCTGCAGGAATTTCAACATGTGTGCACATTTCTCTTCACAGACACAATATATATTTCATAACTGTCAATTCCCAAACATTTGCAAGTGTCATAGTGGTTTTCCATAAACTGTATGCAGGCAATTTGCAGATTTACAATACTCCAACAACTTTTGCTTCTGGCATACTTTGCATTTCCCAAATTGCAGACAATTCTCTTCTAACAAAACTTCACAATGACTTATCTTCACTCACCAGTCTGATGAGCACTGCACTGTTGAGTCCACTATGCAGTCATAGTACACATCCATTAGCTGCTGTATTCCGTCTTTACAGTGCAGATCTGTCTTGCGGAGACATTTCTGCCTGGACTCTCCATCATATTGTGATGACTTGGGGTAAGTAGCTGGTAGTTGGGTGTCAGTGGTGCAGTGTTTAAGGTGCTCAATCAGAATCCAACACAACTTTCAGTTAAATAAACGGAATGGTGCTTTACAAAAATAAAATAATAAACAACCTAGTGCCTTTTTATGGCAACAACCTCACTTCTTTGCCCCTAACTAGAATGGTGCAGCTAATCTGCAAACAGAGTCTCTCAGCGTCAAAGTCCCAGTCCTGTCTCTGACAGGTATTCTCACAGGCTCCAGCCTGCTCATGTTCAGGCTTCTGGCCTGCGTGCAGTCTCACAATCTGCTTCCAATGAGAGTAAAATACACAATCTTTCTTCGTGGCCTTCACTGTCTCCTCCAGGTATAGTCTCTGGCCTCCCCAACCTGCAGTCCAGGTGCTTCATTGTATACAATAAAAAAAGAGGGGTGAGGGGTGAGGCTCTTTGTCATGCTGGGAGGCGGTTTTCTGGAAGCTGAGGCCAGAGGCTACGGGAGGAAACGGAGGCGAGGGGCCTGAATGTACGACCTCCGCATCCACGGGTCTTGGTCGTTGGCGAGACCTAGTCAAAGGTGCGGAATCTAACCCACGAGATGGTTTTCGCCAGTGACCCCACCAATCGGGATATGGGCTTGAGCTGCACCTCGTAAGCAGGTCGCGGTCCTTTGACTAGGTGACCAAAGCCTGCGGGAAAAAGGAGAAACGAACACTCGTGGCCCAAAGGGTCGGTGCCAGTAAGGGGCACGTAGGGACACTGTACTTGAGGTACAAGGAAGTGTACACTGCGGACACACTCTACCGGGTTGCCGGACAGAAAGAGTGCACCACGATGCAATACTGTAACACGTAGGTAGAGACCACAGAGTCCAGTAATGAGGTAGGTAGTGGCACTGGAGCCAGCCAGAGATTACAACGCTGGAGAGGTGGGTACGTATAACTACACTCAGGCTGTGATGGTAAAGCACTGGTGAAATGGATAGTATACTGCACACAGGTGGCGGTGGTAATGAATGACGAAATATGAATAGGATTGAGGAGTGTTAAGATTATTAGTTTTTACTGACAGTGTGTTTTGAATGACAGCCTTGTTGCTGGGTAAATTGAGTATTAAAGTTTGGGTGTGATCAGCTGCTTCCAAGGGCCAGTCATATAGTTTGGGGGAGTGGTTATAGGGGACTATATATAGGAGCCTGTGGTCCTTGGGATCAGCCTCTTTGAAAGAAATTTTGAAACCCACCATCCCTCCCTGATATTTGGTTGTGTATTAAAATTTTTCCTATTACAGGTGAGGCACAGCATGGCGGGAGTACGCTGCAGCTCAGTGGTTTTATGGGACACAAGATAACTGTGGGAGCACTTGCTCTCGATGTACAAGGCGGATTTGTCCTGCTCCGCACGGGGGGACCCGGGCGTTTTTGCACGAAACGCCTCGGATTGGCCCAGGAGGGAAGTGAGACCCTCACGGTTTAAGTGCGTCTGAAAGGGGGAACGGTTTAGGCGTTCCCTGAGTATTTTGGAGTAAGTTAAAAAGCTAGAACTGAGTCTGCAGCGTCTCTTTGCCACCCTGGTTAGGTTAATTGATTAAATTATAAATAAAAGCTGTGACCTTTTTTAGCCAAGCTATGGTGTCTGTGTCTTTATTTGTAGTTAAGGTTAAGTAAGCTAATCAAGGTTGTATAAGTTTGGAAGTTATAAACGTATGTAATTCTTATGCACTGGTGGAATAGAGGTATACTGCACACAGGCGAGGTGATAACGCACTGACAATATAGCTGCACACAGGCTGAGGTGGTAAAGCACTGATGAGATGAATGATGTAGCTGCACACAGGCTGAGGTGGTAAAGCACTGATGAGATGAATGATATAGCTGCACACAGGCTGAGATGGTAAAGCACTGATGAGATGAATGATATAGCTGCACACAGGCTGAGGTGGTAAAGCACTGATGAGATGAATGGTATAGCTGCACACAGGCTGAGATGGTAAAGCACTGGTGAGATGAATGATATAGCTGCACACAGGCTGAGATGGTAAAGCACTGATGAGATGAATGATATAGCTGCACACAGGCTGAGATGGTAAAGCACTGGTGAGATGAATGATATAGCTGCACACAGGCTGAGATGGTAAAGCACTGATGAGATGAATGAAAATAGCTGCACACAGGCTGAGATGGTAAAGCACTGGTGAGATGAATGATATAGCTGCACACAGGCTGAGATGGTAAAGCACTGATGAGATGAATGAAAATAGCTGCACACAGGCTGAGATGGTAAAGCACTGATGAGATGAATGATATAGCTGTACACAGGAATAGATCACTGGAAGCAAGGGAACCTGGAACGAGAGACCACTAGTAACACTAGCAGCGACAATGGTTGTTCAGGCAACTACCTGATACACAGGAGCCGGAAATATACCCCTGGAAGCCCACTGATTGGTCCACAGCATCAGTTGACCGGCCAGACTGTCAGGGGAAGAAAAGCAGTCAGAGCAGGAAGTGTCATGGCGGCGCCCATGACAGGGACTCCGATCCCCGTGCACCAGGCCGCCCGGGACACAACATCAGGGAGAATGCTCAGCACCTCCCACGTCGCCGCATGAGCCGCCCGACTGCCCGGGAAGTCAGAGGAAGCCGGCGGGACGGTAAGGGACGGCCGATCCCCGGCTGAACTCTGACAGTACCCCCCCCCTTTCAGGGTGGACACCGGACACCCACCAGGTTTACCAGGAAATCTAGTATGGAAGGCTCGAACCATTTGAACGTCTGTGGCCCTGATCCATGCCCTTTCTTCCGTACCGTACCCTTTCCAGTCAATGAGATATTGGAGTTTGTTAGATTGGGTAAATCGAGAGTCCAAAATCCTCCCTACCTCGAACTCTGTACCTTTGCACTTGAGGTAACTTGGGAGCAGAAGTTTGAAAACGATTCAGCACTAGAGGACACAGTATAGAAATATGAAAGGTATTGGATATTCTTAGTTGAGGAGGGAGTTCCAACTTATACGCGACTGGGTTGATGACCTTGCGAACACGGTAAGGACCAATGAAGCGCGGTGCTAGCTTTATACTAGGTACTCTCAAACGGATGTTCCTGGAGGATACCCAGACTTTATCTCCAACTCTCAGTAGTGGGACAGCGACACGTCGTCTATCCGCAAATTTTTTGTAGTTCTTAGACGACTGCTTCAGAGAAGAATGAACCCTCTTCCAAATGGTCGCGAAGGACTCCACCAATTTAGAAACTGCAGGAACCTCTACAGTAGGCAAATTTTAAAAATCTGGGACTCGAGGATGTCTCCCAAACACCGTAAAAAAAGGAGTGGCTTTGGAGGAAGTGTGATATTTGAAGTTATGTGAAAATTCTGCCCAAGGTAATAGATCCACCCAGTTATCTTGTGAGGAGGAAACGAAGAGTCTTATGAAAGTCTCCAGCTCTTGGTTAACTCTTTTGGTTTGCCCATTAGTTTGTGGATGGTAGACTGAAGAAAATTTTAACTTGGTTCCACAAGTGCTACATAAGGCTCTCCAAAATTTTGCTACAAATTGAACTCCGCGGTCGGAAATGATCTCTTTAGGAAGTCCATGCAACCTAAATATTTCCTTAATAAAGACTCTTGCCAACTGCGGAGCAGAAGGGAGGCCCATTAATGGAATAAAGTGTGCCATCTTAGAAAAGCGATCCACCACTACCCATATGGTATTGTGTCCTTGGGAGCATGGTAGTTCAGAGATGAAATCCATGGATATATGGGTCCAAGGCATATTAGGAATGGACAGGGGTCGCAGGAGACCTGCTGCCTTCTTGCGAGGAGTCTTATGCTGAGCGCATTTTACACATGAAACAATAAATTCTCGAATATCCCCTTTCATTGTGGGCCACCAATAGGAATGCTGAAGAAACTTGTAAGTCTTGAGGATGCCAGAATGGCCAGCAAACAGAGAACTATGAGCCCAAGTTATTAATTTTCCCCGTAGTTCTGGGGTCACGAAAATTTTCCCTGGGAGAGGAGTCAAAATCTGAGTAGAGGCGAAGACTACAGGATCTAAAATTGGTCGGGAACGTTGATGATCCTCTTCCTGAGTGCTGGACAAGAAAGACCGTGAGAGGGCGTCAGCTTTTCTGTTTAGACTGCCAGGACGAAATTGAAGTTTTAAATTAAATCTTGAAAAGAACAAGGACCAACGGGCCTGTCTAGCATTTAGACGGTGAGCCGTTTGGAGGTAGATTAAGTTTTTATGATCCGTGATCACGGTAGCTGGAAAGTTGGCTCCTTCCAACAAATGCCGCCATTCCATTAAAGCTAACCGCATAGCTAGTAGTTCCTGGTCACCAATTCCGTAGTTCTTTTCGGCAATGGAAAACTTACGAGAAAAATACCCACAGGGATGGTACTTTCCATCACTTGAGATTTGATACAGTACTGCCCCTACCCCTACTAAAGAAGCATCTACCTCAACTGTGAATGGTTTGTCCAATTGGGGTTGGCACAGGATAGGTGCAGTGGAGAAGGCTTCTTTTAATTTTTGGAAGGCTTGGATGGCAGTATCTGGCCAGCGAATGGGATTGGCCCCCTTCTTTGTGAGATTTGTGATAGGTGACACCAGTGTAGAGAAATTTGGTATAAACCACCGGTAATAATTTGAAAAACCCAAGAAGCGTTGAGTAGCCTTCAAGGATTTGGGTAACGGCCAGTCAGAAATGGCTTTTAACTTCTCCGGATCCATCCGGATGGTCTTTCCAGAAATTATGTGCCCTAGGAAGGGTACCGCGGTTTGTTCGAAAAGGCACTTGAATATTTTTCCATAAAGGTGATGCTTCTGGAGGCGGGACAAGATGTCGCGGACATGCTGGCGATGATCCTGCAAATTCTTGGAAAAATTAGAATATCATCTAAATAGACTATAACAAAACTGTAGAGAACATCCCGGAAAATCTTGTTCACGTAACCTTGAAATATCGCTGGGGCGTTGCAGAGTCCGAAGGGCATTACGAGATATTCGAAGTGGCCATCTCTGGTGTTAAAAGCGGTCTTCCACTCATCTCCAGCTATAATACAAATTAAATTATTCGCACCCCGCAGATCAAGTTTGGTGAACAAAGAGGCCCCGCGAACTTTATCAAAAAGCTCCGGAATCAAAGGCAGAGGATATCGATTCTTTACTGTAATCTGGTTGAGACCACGGTAGTCAATACAAGGCCGAAGCCCGCCGTCTTTCTTGCTAACAAAAAAAAACCCTGCCCCTGCTGGAGAAGTGGAGGGCCGGATAAACCCCTTAGCTAGATTTTCTTTTATATATGCCACCATAGCGGCTGTTTCAGGAACTGATAATGGGTAGGTTCGACCCCGAGGAGGGTTCTTCCCTGGCAGGAGCTCAATACCACAGTCCCAGGAACGATGAGGTGGAAGTTTATCAGCAGCCTGTTCGCAGAATACATTGGAAAAATCTTGATAAGCTGCTGGTAGACCGGGAACAGAAGAACACTTGGGCTTGTCAGACGGGGGGAAGCTTATATTTCCACTGGAGGGCACCGTATTAGTGCGGACAGGGAGTACTTGAACGAGACATCCATGGAAACAACTTGGACCCCACGATAAAATCTGCATACTGGACCACTCAAATGTAGGGTTGTGCTTTTGTAGCCAGGGGAGGCCTAAAACTAGTTCATAGGCAGAGTCCTGAAGAACAAAAAATTCAATTGTCTCCTGGTGCAGACATCCAATCTGGAGGAACACTGGCAGGGTTTTAGAGGAAATAGATCTTCCTAACAAGGTTTTGCCATCTACAGCTGAGAGCAGTAACCTGTTTGGCAATGGAACAACCGGAATGCCTAGGGTCTGAACCAGTGACTTAGAAATGAAACTGCCGGCAGCCCCAGAATCCACTAAGGCTTTAACCATCCTTGTCCTGGACCGGTAGGAAAGCGACACAGGCAATAAACTGTCATTTATTTGGGAGGAGTCAGACATAACCCCCAATTGCATGCTCCCAACATCAATTAGGGTTTCGCGTTTCCCGCCAATACAGGACAGTTCCTTAATATGTGCTCCGGAGCAGCACAATATAAGCACAATTTATTTTGAAAACGCCGGTTCCGTTTGGCGGTACTTAACCGGGATCTGTTAATTTGCATCGGCTCCTCACTGCTAAGGAAGGAAGGAGGGGCATTACCTCCCAAGGATGGGCGATCCCGAGGACGATCTCCACGCCCCCTATTTCCCCACTGCTCTCTATGGCGAAGGTCAATCTTTATACAGAGGGATATAACATCCGAGAAGGCGGGAGGTAAATCCATATCTGCCAATTCATCCTTCATCCTCTCAGATAAGCCATGTAGGAAGGCTGCCTTCAGTGCTTCCTTGTTCCATTTTAGTTCGGACGCCAGGGTTTGAAATTGTACTACATATTGCCCGATGGACCAGGTACCATGACGAACATGAAGCAAATCTGATGAAGCAGAGATGGATCTCCCGGGTTCATCGAAGATCCTTTTGAAAGCTGCCACGAACTCTTCATATCTAGATACGAGTGGCAGCTCTGGAGACCCAATCCAGAGCTGCCCCGGTTAGTAACGAAATTACATAGGCCACCTTAGACCGGGAGGTAGGGAAATTCTGGTGTAGGCATTCGAACTGGATCTCACACTGGTTTATGAAACCACGACATCGTTGAGGCGTACCATCGAACCTCTCGGGAGTAGCCAAGTGCAAACAGGATTTTTGAGGAACGACCCCCGAAGGTAATACCGGAGAAACCGTAGGAGCGACAGAAGGTGGAGCATGAGACATAGTAGCCAGAGTGTTCTGAATAGACAGGAGCTGACCAGATAATTCCTGTAGGTACTGGGCCACATGTTGCTGTGCCGCCTCTTGGTTATCCATGCGAGCCGTTAGCTCCTGGAGATTCCCAGTACCTGGGGAGCCCGTAGCTTCCATTGGGCCTGAACAAACTGTCACGCTGGGAGGTGGTTTTCTGGAAGCTGAGGCCAGAGGCTGCGGGAGGAAACGGAGGCGAGGGGCCTGAATGTACGACCTCCGCATCCAAGGGTCTTGGTCGTTGGCGAGACCTAGTCAAAGGTGTGGAATCTAACCCACGAGATGGTGTTCGCCAGTGACCCCACCAATCCGGTCCTTTGACTAGGTGACCAAAGCCTGCGGGAAAAAGGAGAAACGAACACTCGTGGCCCAAAGGGTCGGTGCCAGTAAGGGGCACGTAGGGACACTGTACTTGAGGTACAAGGAAGTGTACACTGCGGACACACTCTACCGGGTTGCCGGACAGAAAGAGTGCACCACGATGCAATACTGTAACACGTAGGTAGAGACCACAGAGTCCAGTAACGAGGTAGGTAGTGGCACTGGAGCTAGCCAGAGATTACAACGCTGGAGAGGTGGGTACGTATAACTACACTCAGGCTGTGATGGTAAAGCACTGGTGAAATGGATAGTATACTGCACACAGGTGGCGGTGGTAACGCACTGGTGGAATAGAGGTATACTGCACACAGGCGAGGTGTTAATGCACTGACAATATAGCTGCACACAGGCTGAGGTGGTAACGCACTGATGAGATGAATGATATAGCTGTACACAGGCTGAGATGGTAAAGCACTGGTGAGATGAATGATATAGCTGTACACAGGCTGAGATGGTAAAGCACTGATGAGATGAATGATATAGCTGCACACAGGCTGAGATGGTAAAGCACTGGTGAGATGAACGATATAGCTGTACACAGGCTGAGATGGTAAAGCACTGATGAGATGAATGATATAGCTGTACACAGGCTGTGGTGGTAAAGCACTGGTGAGATGAATGATATAGCTGTACACAGGCTGAGATGGTAAAGCACTGATGAGATGAATGATATAGCAGTACACAGGCTGAGGTGGTAAAGCACTGGTGAGATGAATGATATAGCTGTACACAGGCTGAGATGGTAAAGCACTGGTGAGATGAATGATATAGCTGCACACAGGCTGAGGTGGTAAAGCACTGATGAGATGAATGGTATAGCTGCACACAGGCTGTGGTGGTAAAGCACTGATGAGATGAATGATATAGCTGCACACAGGCTGAGATGGTAAAGCACTGATGAGATGAATGATATAGCTGTACACAGGCTGAGATGGTAAAGCACTGATGAGATGAATGATATAGCTGCTCACAGGCTGAGATGGTAAAGCACTGATGAGATGAATGATATAGCTGCACACAGGCTGAGATGGTAAAGCACTGATGAGATGAATGATATAGCTGCACACAGGCTGAGATGGTAAAGCACTGATGAGATGAATGATATAGCTGTACACAGGCTGAGGTGGTAAAGCACTGATGAGATGAATGATATAGCTGCACACAGGCTGAGGTGGTAAAGCACTGATGAGATGAATGATATAGCTGCATACAGGAATAGATCACTGGAAGCAAGGGAACCTGGAACGAGAGACCACTAGTAACACTAGCAGCGACAATGGTTGTTCAGGCAACTACCTGATACACAGGAGCCGGAAATATACCCCTGGAAGCCCACTGATTGGTCCACAGCATCAGCTGACCGGCCAGACTGTCAGGGGAGGAAAAGCAGTCAGAGCAGGAAGTGTCATGGCGGCGCCCATGACAGGGACTCCGATCCCCGTGCACCAGGCCGCCCGGGACACAACATCAGGGAGAATGCTCAGCACCTCCCACGTCGCCGCACAAGCCGCCCGACTGCCCGGGAAGTCAGAGGAAGCCGGCGGGACGGTAAGGGACGGCCGATCCCCGGCTGAACTCTGACACTCTTTTTATTGTTACATATTCTGTTGGAGTTATTTAAGGGTACAACTCTTGTTGAGGATAGGGGTGCAGCTCAAAGTATCTTTTGGCGCCTGGATATACACTATACCTTCTAGATATTGCTTCACTGTATACAGTCTTTAGAGTTTTTTGGTCCTTGCCTCCTCTAGGTCAGGACTCAGGCCCCCTGGCCCCCAATGGCCTCCAGGCACACTGGGGTCTGTAGCTACCAGTCCTCCCTCAAATTAATCCACATGCACATTTCTCCTTCCCCATGTACAGAATCTGCTGCTCACCTGCGACATCTATGGTGATTCTGCAACAAAACATATACATATGTGTGTATATAACTATATATATATATATATAAAATAAGTCCTCACTGACTGATCAATGTCAAGCCCAAACTCCTGGACCTAGAAACATGAAAATTAGGGAGTATATGCCTTCCATGACGCAGGTGCCCACTAGAAAAGGGATTTTTCAAAATTTGACTCCTAAGGGGATGAAAATGGCTAAAATGTTTCCTCCCCCTGTGCAATATCCTGACTGATACTCTCATCGTGGCTGTAGAACAGTTTATATTCAAACACCAACTGTCATCCCAAGTGCTGCCAAACATCACTGACAGTTGCTGTGGTTCCCTTATTTGAATAATGAGGGAAGGGAATGTGTTACTACAGAGGTGAGGGAGGGGCATGTGTTATACAGGTGAGAGAGGGGAATGTCAAATGTGTTACTATGGGGTGAAGGAAGGAAATGTGTTACAACACGGACAAGGGAGGGCAATGTGTTACTACAGAGGAAAGGCAGGGGAATGTGTTACTCCAGGTGTGAGTGAGGGTTATGTGTTACTACAGGTTTGAGGGAGGGATTGTATTTCTACACAGGTGAGAGAGGGAAATGTCAAATGTGTTACAACACAGGCGAGAGAGGGAAATGTATTACTACATAGGTGAGTGAGGATAATGTGTTACTACAGAGGTGAGGGAATAGAATGTGTTAGTACACAGGTCAGGGAGGGTAATGTCTTACTATAGCAGTGATGCATTACTATAGAGGTAAAGGATTAATGCATTATTGGAGTGGTGAAACCGGGTACATCAGCTAATATATATATATATATATATATATATAAATACACAACTAAAGTATGCTGTAAATACTTAAATGTGTCCATTGAGAATGCACATTTTTTTATCACTTTTAAATCAGATTAGTAAGGTATTTCTGTCCCAGGTTATGTTGGCAATATAATGATCAAACACAAACCTTTATTTGTTCGGATGCATACTGTGATGTGGTACCAGTGGAGAAGTGGAGGTCTTTAGGGGTTATTTTAAACCTACTGAAATATGGCTGCAGAAAGTATATATTTGGTCTGACTCAGGAGATAGTTGTTAAATGTAAAAGGTTATATAATCTATGGTTACAGTATCTGTATTATCTTGCTCACAATATTTTTTTCTAAACACACACAATCGTTCTATAAATAACTTCACTTTTTCAGCAGCCATGAGCAGTCTCCAACTGCGGCTCAGCACACGCTGTGTGCTGGGCTGCTGTGAGGGGGGAGTGGCGCCGGACCCGGGCCCCTCAGGAAGCCCGGGCCCGGGTAATCTGTACCTGCTCCCCCCCCCCCCTCTCGGCGCCCCTGGCTGCTGCACAAGCAAGCATTTATATGTTTATTTTCACCAGTTCACATCTTGAAATATAATCATTACAAAACAATTTGCAATTGCATTATGCATATATTAGGCAGCAATGCATCCAAATCTAAAAGAAGAATACACAACTTTGTCCATATCTAAATAAGGTGTAAAAATATGTATTGTAAGCAGCAGGTGGAATCCTTTACAAATACCGCATTTGTAAAGGACTCCAACCCAATACCCATAGGTGCTTTATAATGGGTGCAAGGTGTGCAGGGGGGCCCACACCACACACCATGTGCCCATAGTTAATATACTTACCTCTCCGCAGATTCCGATGAGCTGCTCTGCAGCACCGGACCGGCGCTTCAGAGCGGCAAATAATCACTGGGAAAGACCCGTGCATGTGCAGTAGATTCTGGTATGAAGCCAGAATCTACAGAGCTGAGTGCGCTGACAGAGAGGAGGGGGCCCAAATGGAGGCTGCACACGGGCCCCCTCCTCTCTTAAAACACCCCTGCCAATACCATTGTTGTGTTATAATTTCTCCCTTACATTAATCTACTTGTGCTCTGAGAATATGACTATGAGAAAAAATTACCACATTCCCAATTAAATAGAAAACACATTTATTATAATATTCACAAATAATAAAATTCCAATTAGAAAAGGGCTGTTGGAATGTACATGGACCCCCTGTGTTTTCGGTTTTGGTCTTGGCAAACCCAATCTCAAAGGTTTTGGAAACACTACCCTCAAGTGTTTTGGCTTTGGATTTCTTTAAAATTGATAAAAACAGCTAACATCATGTAATGTGGTCCTGTTTTTGTTCCTATGGTATTAATAACATCAATAACATTAATTTCCAGTCATGTACAGACAATTTTGACCACTTCACAGCTCACAATATTGTTTTCACCCATATTGGCCAAAGGCTGCAGAGCTGGCTGGCTAAATGAGGCAACACAAACACATGGCAGTTTAAAAACAAATATAGCACATCTATGAAACATAGTGGCACTGCAGTAGAAGACAGGATGTCAGTTTCATATAAACTATATGATGTTTTAGAATGTTTTCTTTAATGAAGAACTTGATCAGAGGCCTGAGGCCAGCACAAGTAAATGGAGGTGGAGTGTAATTTAGTGTAAGGAAGGTAAAGCAGTGATTGATTCATTGATTGATTGATCACAGAGTTAATATAACTAAAAAATGTAAATAGAACAACACTATTAAAAAACAAGCTTTCAAAATTCCAATGAGGTTTTTGAAGTGGAAACTGAATACACCTGGATGAGAAGATGGTGATGGATTGCATTGCAAGATATAAAAGAACATGTTGGTCCCAGTAAAGTACAGTAATATACACTGACTGTCAAACACACAATTGTGGCAAAGCCCATAATTAAACATAGTACACATCGGAATTGTCCTTGGATCCACACACCCACCCTATTGTTGTATATTACAAAGGACATGTACAGTTAATAAACCAAACTTCAGTGATAGCGACTGCCACTTTTGTAGCTGAAGTGCTTGGTTTGTTTGGGGTCCCAAAGCAAGCTATCAATGGACTGAAGATCTCTCAACAGTAATTTGCATGACTCCACCTATATTACTGACCCTATGCTTTATTCCACTGCTCCAAATGCCTATGTCAGGCCCCCACAGCCCAGTTGGAGATCACTCCCCCACCCAGCACCCCAACCACAAGCAGGGCCGTTTACAATGCTCTGCTGGAGGCAGAGGAGGATTTGCCATGTTACTCTTAATTTTTATTTGTTTTCTTCTTCTTCTGTACTATCACCAAATTTCATCACTCCCAATAGATGCAGGCTGTATGCTATATGGTGGTGATTACACTAATTGGACAAGGTCACTACACACATGGCGCAAGTACAGATTTCTGGAAGCCGGGGCCACAATCTGTACTTGTGCCATGTGTGTATTGGCCTGTTCAATCTGGTGTCTGACCCGCCGTACAACATACAACAGGCTACCTACTGGGATTGATAACATTTGGTGATAATGCTATTTTGTACTGTTTATACACATGTTTATGTAATATATTTAAAATTACATAGTGTACAGTTCTTGCAACACAAATGTTAATGGCTGCTATGCAACACAGTTTTGTTAATGCAGCCTTATTGGCTGGGACAGTTATATAAAGAGTTAAATTGAAAAAGAAAAAAAGAAAAAAAACAACTTTTTTTCTTTCACAAAAAACAAATTAGTAGTGTGTTGTTTTTTTTCTTACCTTGCAATACTGGTACTGCAGCACTTTAACGATAGCCTTGCAGGTCTCTGGAACGATGACGCCCAAGGACTGAGGTGAGATGAGGGTTCCAAACTTCAGGTCTTCAAATGACATTCCTGTAGCCAGCTACCAGCCTCTATTCAGCAGGGATTGCCTTCCGCCACCTTGTATGTTGCCTCCGGATGTGGAGGGTCACCATAGTCAGCAACTCCTGGAAAGTGTCATCATCCATGCGCAGGTAGTTGCGGTAGTCGTCCGGGTTATTGTCCTTGATCTCCATCAACAGGGACATGTGAGAGCGGGTATCCCTTTGCTGCAGCCACTCTTTATTCCAGCATGTTCTTCTCCTTTGCCTGGCCCTCTCCTGGATCAACTGGACCACAGTTTGGGCGACCAACACTTTATACTGATAGGGACGCATCAGCACAGATTTCAGGAACAGGATAGAATGCAGGTAGCACACACTTGCAGGTAGAAGACACTTTGTAAAAGGTAAAAGCAAAATACAAAGCAGAACACAGTAGCAATGTACAGGTTTCAGCTGGTATAAACCTAGCCTCACTAGTAGCAGAGCAGAATGTCACAGGGTTAAAATGGTGGCTGCTATTTATACACCCTTGCTAGCCCCTCCCTTTGTTATTATTATTTAAATTTTCCACCAATCTTGAAGAACATCTTCTCTTGTTTTGGGAAAGTCAAGATGTAACTCACGATTCGTACAATGGATGGATCGTGAGATTGGAAGTCAAATTGGCAGTTTTTTGGACCAAATCATGCTCATGACTGTCGGGGAGCTCCCGTGGAGCGTTCACGGCAAATCGTACACATCGGCTGATCGTCAGCACATCGCTACAGTATGTCTGTGGCCAGCTTTAGGGCCTGATTATGATTATGCACGCAAGCGGCTGATTGTTGCGTTCTGCGCATGCATATGTATTGCAGTGCATGAAGGCTTCCATTGCGATCGGGACTGCGATCGCAGTGACTATGCAGACCCATCACATAGTGATTGACAGAAAGTACCATTTGGGGGTGGTGATGGGGGGTGGTCAGCGAAATGCAGGCATGCCAGTGCATTTGAGTGCTATTGCAGGGGCGTGGTAAAATTAGCGATTGTGATGGCATACGCAGCTTGGGCTTCCACTGCATGCAATAAGATTAGCAAGTAAGGTCAGACCTTTTACAAGTGTGCGTTAGGCTGCAATTGTACTTAATATTACCGATGGTTTTGCAGTCTTGCAAAGTATTACGGATGTGTGTAAGGTAAGGTGGGTGTACTTATTTTAGGCTGCACATGGCATTGTGATTGCAATCATTATCATATCTTTCGTAGTGAGACTGCGTGCGTAATCACTATTGCGATCGCAATAGCGATGCATGCTGAATCAAGCCCTTTGTTTGTAGAATAACTTTCTATTAGCATCATGTCATAACAGGTGTTATTTCTGTGTTTGTGAGTACATATTTTCTCAATTGTACATTCATCACCTTCCCCATCTAATAAACCACAATAAAGACAGATACTGGGTTTTCTGTAGATATGAGCAACTTGTTGCATTTATTATAATATATTAATATGAGTGGGTAGGATACAAATCTCCATTATGGATTCACATATTGAAGTTAATATTTTGCCGTTAATATTAGTCGTTCAGGATATATATATATATATATATATATATATATATATATATAAATTAGGGGTGTGCACCGGCCACTTTTCGTGTTTTTTGTTTTGGTTTTGGAACTGGATCTTTCTTCGTGTTTTGGATCTGGATTGGTGTTGCCAAAACCACCATTCTTTGTTTTGGGTTCTGGGTTTTGTGTTTTGGATCTGTATTTTTTTTTAAAAAAAGCATAAAAACAGACTTCCGGTTCTGGCACCGATGGGAGCAGACGCTGGCTGAATTAGCTCCGCTGTGAGCCCTGCTAATAGGAGCTACAGTGACACTTACAAGCTGCTGAGGTCCTGGGCACCTAACCGGAGGGGAAGACACCCTGACTCATATGGAGAGATATTTCTCCACTTCAATGCCGGCAAATAAACAGCGCCAGCGTGCAGACAGGAGGAAGTCAGAATCCAACATGGCCGCCGCGCCTGATACACAGGTAGGAGACACGCTGGAGCATGTATCTCCTACTGATCCTCAGCCAGTACATATCTCTCCTGCACTTATCCCTGAGGGTCCACTCTCATATAGTGATGTGGTAAAAGCAATTCAAGACACAATGGGTCCCATAATGGAAGCTCATGCTGACAAGCTGACCCAAGCTGTTCAGGGTATTAAGACTCAAATGAAGCAGCTCTCTGACAGAATAACTACTACTGAGCAGAGATTAGGAGAAGTATTTTATTATGTGGCTGAACTCAAAACCAATTCGACCATTTTGCAAAAGTCTTATTATCAGCTCATTAATAAAATGGATGATCTTGAGAACCGGTCCAGAAGGAACAATCTGTGTATTATAGGCCTTCCAGAATCAATTAAAGGGCCAGACCTCATGCATTTTATACAGTCCCACAACTACTAAATATACAGGATATTAGTCCTGATATTATTATTGAACGCACTCACAGATTGGGTCCAATACGCACATCTCCTGACAGCAAGCCGCGAGCAGTAATTTTCTGCTGCTTAAATTATTTACACAAGGAATCCATTTGGTCAGCCTCAAGCTGTCAGCGTGACTTGACATGGAATGGCTCCCGGATACATATATTCCAAGATTACTCTGCCGAAGTCACACGCGCTCGAAAAGAGTTTTCTCCTTTATGTTCAAGACTCTTTAAGGCCAATCAGAAATTTGCTTTGCTATACCCCTCTCGCCTAAGACTTTTTGATGATGACTCATTTAAAGATTTTTCGAATGTAGCAGATGCAGAGGGCTATTTGGCTGAAGAAGAGGTGTCTGCTGTTTCTGCCACTGGTGCTACGTCTTAAGTCTTGATAGCGTTTGATTTGAATGCTTTTCTTTCTTCTTGAATATTTAAGAGACTCATGTTCCTCTTATGAAAAATACTGCTAAGTATTAGATATTTTGATTTAGGCATCAGATATCATTCTAACGACTTAAAGTAGATAGCTTATATTTAATGCCTATCTTTTTCCATTAAGTACGGTTCTTTCAAGTTTGTGATAGGGTGTTAATTCCTCCTCTTTATATATTTAGGCTAATTAACTGTTTAATGGAATACAAGTGCCTTTGATTTTATTATTTATTTATTAACAGTTTCTTATATAGCGCAGCATATTCCGTTGCGCTTTACAATTGTAAACATTAATAGAACAAAACTGGGTAATAACGGACAGATATAGAGGTAGGAAGGCCCTGCTCGCAAGCTTACAATCTATAGGGAAATAGGCATTGATACACAAGGATAGGTGCTATATATTGCATTTTGGTCCAGCCAGAATGCACAGTTTCTTGGTGGGCTGCATTATCCATTCACACCTGAATGTCGGCCAAATGTCATGAGGATGTGAGAGAAAGATGATGTGTGAGGTTGTGTGTGGACTGTGAAAGGGGATGTAATTACATATGGAGGCTATGAAGGTTATGTGGGTGGTTCTGGGATCTGATAAGCTTGCCTGAAGAGGTGAATTTTCAGGGATCGCTTGAAGGATTGGAGACTAGAGGAAAGTCGTATTGTGCATGGTAAGGCATTCCATAGAGTGGGTGCAGCCCGAAGAAAGTCCTGTAATCGTGAATGGGAGCAAGTAATGCATGGGGATGAGAGACGCAGATCTTGTGCTCAGCGGAGAGGTCGGGTAGGGAGATATTTTGAAATTAGTGAAGAGATGTATGTTGGTGTGGTTTGGTTAATAGCCTTATGTGTCGGTGAAAGTATTTTGTATTGAATACGGTAGAAAACCGGCAACCAATGGAGGGACTGACAGAGCGGGGCAGCAGATGATGAACGTTTGGCAAGGAAGATAAGCCTTGCAGCTGCATTCATAATTGATTGTAATGGAGATAGCCTGTTTTTGGGAAGACAAGTAAGGAGGCTATTACAATAGTCAATACGGGAAATAATAAGTGCATGGATTAGAGTTTTTGCAGTGTCTTGTGTGAGATATGGTCGAATTTTGGATATGTTTTTTAGATGTATGTAACATGATTTTGAGACAGATTGAATGTGGGGAACAAAGGACAGTTCAGAGTCAAGGATGACACCAAGGCAGCAAGCTTGTGTAGCAGGGTGGATTGTCGAGTTATCAACAGTGATAGAGAGATCTGGTTGGTAACTGTTATTGGCTGGTGGAAATATAATTAATTCTGTTTTAGAAATATTAAGTTTCAGGTGGCGAGATGACATCCAAGATGAAATTGCAGAAAGACATTCAGTGACACAGACCAGTACAGATGGTGATAAATCTGGGGAAGATAGGTAGATTTGAGTATCATCCGCATACAGATGGTACTGAAATCCAAAAGAGCTGATTAGTTTGCCAAGACAGGAGGTATAGATTGAGAATAACAGAGGCCCTAAGACAGAGCCTTGCGGTACTCCAACTGATAGAGGTAGTGAAGAGGAGGCAGAATCAGAAAAACGAACAGTAAAAGAGCGATCAGATAGGTAGGAAGAGAACCAAGAAAGAGCTGTGTCCTTAAGACCTAGGGATTGTAGTGTTTGTACGAGAAGAGAGTGGTCAACAGTGTCAAAAGCAGCAGAGAGATCTAGAAGAATTAGGAGTAAGGATACTGAATTTGAACCTCTATACACTCCTGCCTATACCTTCTAATATCCTTCCTATAAACCTCTAAGGATGACACTATTTTGCGTACGCAGTCATACAGTAAATAAAGACTCCAGACCTTGAACCTGTGGTTCCAAAGCACAAAGTATTATTCAAGTAAAAGTACAGTCAGTTACACGCTATGATCTAAGTACAATTTAGCGCAAAGAAATTATACAGACCCAAGTACAGTTATACATACGCAAGCGCTCTGGACCAGATCCCGGCATCAGCAAGATAACCTCCGTCAATCAGCAGTCAGCAAGAAGACTAGCAACCCAGGGTCAGAGCACACATATTTATACCCCCCCAGAAATAGACAACACAATAGAGGAGTTTGTTGCTGATCCCATTGGTTCCCAGTGCGGGTGCATTTGTTACAGGGCATTTAACAGGTTGGTTCAAATGGACACAGAACAGCCTCTAACAGCTGGTTGCCTCCTCTATTTCCCCTGCATGCACAAAAATACATTTTGGTTCTTTATGTCTTTACGGTCCATAAGTTGCGAACGCATGTTCCTATCTTCACACCGTTGATACCGGAAAGCTGTGGATAAAGTGCGGCTCAGTATAATATCAAACACGGCTTACTTATCATGTATTAAACCTTAGATACCAAAATAGTCTTTATTTCACAGAATTTGTAATAAATTAATAAAACTTGGATCTTTTACTTTATAGCTATGGAACCTTTTGTGTAAGTGTGCATTATGTAAGTATTAGGGATATGGGAAAAGACGCTAGTTAGGTTTATCTGATTTGGGGCAGATGTGCACGCATGCAGCTAATAAACAGCGTTCGCATGCAGGATATTCTGCATTTGCTACTGAGCGTCATGTTAGCAGCGCAACTGTGCGTAATGTGCGGTGTTTATGCATGAGATTTTATCTATGATGGACTTAACATATACATACATATATATACATGTATATACATATATATATATATATATATACATACATACATACATACATACATACACACACACATATCTCATTCCTTACTTACAGTTTCAAACTGCAATGCAAATGTGTTACCCCCAGCTGTGAAGCTGGGGCCATTCTGTCTGGGTGTGGGACTAAAACCTGTTTAGTATTCAGACAAATTCAATTGTGTAGAACAATGTCTGGGTTATATTACAATTGCCACAACTATACTTGTCTATATACAGGGATTCCCAATTTGTATGTAAAACACTCACAGTATTCTGGTGTATTGTCTATTCTATTTACTTTTCTGAGGAGGCTTCTAGTTGTTTTTGGTAGATTATCAAAAACATTGCCATCTGTACTTAGCTCGTGAGTTGTAACTTAAAATGGCGCTGGTCGCAAAATGGCGTCTTGCAGATTCTTGTTTCTAAAATGGAGTCTAGCTGACAGTCGCAAGATGGCATCGCACACGCTAATTTTTCCGCTGATTCTGTCTCAGCCACTAATCCAGCTTCCACAGTCCACCCTTTGATAGCGAACAACATGCTATCACATCCTGATGTTAAAATTAATTTTAGGCATACATCCGTATATTACTTAATGTTATTAGAGGATGGCACAAGGTGGTTCTTAATCCATCAATAATGTGTCTATAGGAGGGGACATAAAACTACCATTATACGCACACCGCGGACCTTGGGAGATCATGTGAAAGATGTGGGGATGCACCAGTCCTATAAAGGAAGTTTTGTTGGGGAATTAGGAGCTTACATTATTTGAGGTGTTTTTAAAATAACATTTTGCTAATACTTTTTATGCACATCTAAATATAATACATTATATGATGGTATTTCTAGTTCAGGGTTGTTATGCAGTTCTACATTTACCTCAGTATTCATATGGGTACTACTAACCACCATCGTAATTTCGCTCTTCCAATTTACCTTATTTTTACATTTTCCACACTTCAACACATTAGGAACACACTTGACACATATGCCAATTACTATGATGACAACCAATATAAGGATCAGGAGTTTACCTATGCTTGCGATCATTTCCTGGACCCACTCCCCTAGACCTGAGAACCACTTCACAGGGTTCAACCATGACACCCATTCCTCTACCTTTTCCTCTACTTCAGCCACTGAAGTGTTATGGTTCTTCCGAAATTCCCATTTTAGCTGCAGAATTTCATCCATCTTCTGGTCTATCACCTCCTTGGGGTCACTGGTGTTGTTAGTAATATATGTGCAGCACTTTACTCCAAACTGGGTGGCCAAAGTTACGCAATACCCTCCAGTGACAGCTGTTAAATAATTTAACACTAGTCTGTGTTGCACCAGTTCTTTCTTGTACGCTTGCAATTCCCTACCTGTATACCTGAAGGTGTCATCATACATCTCGGTGATATTATCTATCAATTTAGCAAGATCTTGGATATATCTAAAATTTACTGTACCCCGAGCGATCCTGGTGGGATCCAATGCTACTAAAACTTGAAAGCCAGTTGTCTCACTAATTAACTGAGTGGCTTTATGCACGTCACCAGGTATCATATTTCTTTGGTCTCTGTGTTCATACTGTGTGTGAAGATATGGTGATGGTGTGTTTTTATGAATACCAAGCATTTCACCATGTGTAAGGGTCATAATTTCTGGAAGTAGTCTTCCCAAATAACATAACAATTATGGTACTAAGATTGGTCAGACACTCCCCTGATTTGGCATAGCACTCCTCCTCCTGACTCCACTCCATCAGCACTGCCATCAGCTCCCATCTCCTCTATCAGTCCTCCATCACAGAAACTGGGTATCCATAAACAAACCAAGAAGACGGAAACTCTGGAAGAAGAATACAAAAATGAACACAGCAGAACAATCCCTTGCTGCGACACTGATCTACAGTTTTCTTTTAGCTCAGGTTTCTCACTGTCACCTTTTTAAGCTCGCAATCGACAGGTCCACGTTATCTGCCTTGTATCTCCACCGGTTGGTTAACCTCCCTGTAGTGAGTGGAATGGACCCACGTATCTTCCCCGGCCACTCTTTGAGGATGTGGTACTTTGTCAACAATGTCAGATACAGACCTTTCCACCGATCAGTCAAACAACCTGAGCTAAAAAGAATTCGGATCATAACGAATTCCCCAGGTTTGACATCATGACAGTTTGCATCAGACATGTTGGAAAATAACATTTTCAATTTCAGTTCTTACTCATCTTCGTGAGACACTGCACAGTAACTTCATTATCATATTTTCACATGAGGCTGTCTGTTAAACAGTATCTCAAAGGGGGACAGGTAGACAGATGGTCTGGGATGATCTTGATATTAATACCCATCACCTTACACAGGTTATAGAAGACATTACTTGTGAATTGAGTATCCCTCCTATATTCAATTATTCTAGGGATACTGTATTTGTACACAAATTCCTGCAATTTAAATTCTGTTATCAATATCAACTGCTCTAAATATTGCCTGGGCCCCTGGGTTGGACAGTATTCCGAGTATTTGACCTTAGCCTGGCATGGCTGCCGTTTGTCCTTAGCGACCTTGTGTCCTGTGTGTGAGAGTTAAAGCACAAAGTTAAAGCATCATTTAAACATGACCTAAATACAACAATAAATCGTCCACATTTTACATTAGAACAGATCCATTGGCAGGTTGAAAAGATTGTAAACAGTCATATAAGGCCTGGGAGAAGATACTGGGGTTGTCTATGAACCCATGGGACACTCATGTCCATGTGTAGTGTACACCTCCCCCTAGGTGGGAAAAGAAAAATACTGACAGTCAGGGTGTTAGGGCACATGGAAGAAAGCAGAACAGAGATTGGGTATCAGTTACATCAATTACCATTACCAGTTTTTCCCTAGTCCTACCCTCTTTGCAGTGCAGCTCTTACTTATGTGTCCTGGCTGGTTGCAATTAAAACACTTCCGTGGGAAGGATTGTTGTGTGGGTTGAGCAGGAGATAAAGGTGGTGGGTATGGGTGAGGATATTGAAGGAAAGGTTATGATTGGGGATATGTAGTTTGTGTATAGTATGGGACTTGGGGTTGTGCAGGGTAAGTGAGATAGGGTTGTGTTTGCAGTGCTGTGGGACAAGTAAGGGCATGTAACTGTTCAGGTGCAGGTGTGTGTGTGGGTGCAGGTGTATCTGCTGGCTGTGATGTTACCGTCATTCCTTCCAGAGCTTGAATACTGACAGCCATTAGTTTCTCGCTCTGTGTCTCTCTCTTCTTTGCGATGTTTTTATCATGTTCTATGGCGGATTCTAAGAGGGTATCTATTGTGTCTCCCCTCCAGCCAGGTTGTGAGGTCTGAACCCTGGGTTTTTAGGTTCTCTTTAAGGCCATCCATGAGTATGGTGACAATCACTCCCCTGTGGTGAATGCTATCTTTAATAACCTCTAACCCAGTGTACTGGGTGATAGCCTGCAGAGTCCGGTCGCAATAATCTTCTGCAGATTCACTCTCCTTTTGCTTTATGGTGAAAATTTTGTTCCAGCTAACTACTACTGAAAAATATGCACCCAATTGAGTTATAATGCGTGAAATGTTACCTTGGTTTACTTGGTCTGTTAAGGGAACGTCACCATCCAATACACAATCTGTGATAAATTTTGTCATGTTGATATTGCGTGGTAGACAGGCCCTTAACACCACCCGCCAATCTTTATTGGTGGGCTCATGAGAACTACCCAAATTTCTCAAAAATCTTTGACATTTGGCTAATTCCTTTTTGGGATCGGGGAAATCATTTATGATGGAATTTAGCTCTGCTCTTGTCCAAGGACAATGCATTACCACATCCCTTGTAGGTACAACTCCGTTCGCGTCCGCATTCCCATTCGGAACAGTGATTGTCCAAATGGGATGCAGACCGGCCGCAGTGCTACCTTTGACCTTATTACCTGGCTGGGGGTTTAATCTGTTGCTGCTACGTATGGTATTAACAACTTCCTCTACGGGTGCAGAAGGTGTTAGCACTTCCCTTGCTGTTACCGATGGAGATGGCGGCACCACTCGTGATTGTCGTGGTACAACATCTATCATTTGTACAGCATGGGAAATGGCAGACATTACAATAGGCTCATCATCCACATCATTAACATTTTCTTTATGGTTGCTTAAGAGAGGGTACAAATTGTTTGTTACATTTTTATGGGTTTTTTGATAACTGTACTAGCACCCCCATCCACATAAAGTGGCGGTGGTGCGCGTGAACTGCTGGCAATACCTTCTGCAATGCTACCTTGCTGCATGTGTGCGCCATTTTGCGGTTCACACGCATTGCAATCCAGCGCTGCGGGTGTATTTTCTGGCAATGCGTTCGCGACGCTAGTTTGTGTCGCTTGCACATTTTTAAGCCACGCATCCCCTTCATGCTGCCACAATTTTAAACATTCATAATATTTTACTTTTTTCTCTTGAGAACGCATCAGACTGATGTGATCCCGGACATTATCCAATACATCTTTATCAAAACTACCAATTCTGGGAAACGATCTAACACTCTTCATCGTTATTTTAAACCATACGTCACAATACCTTATTGCATAAGTACCGTACTTAGTATGCATAATACGACGGGCCGATCCAAGCGGTGCCTCCATTAGCAGCACATCATTGTCTAACATTTCTATTATAGCTTATAGCCTCACAAAAAGTTGTTCTCTGGCAATGGTCATATCTGAAATGGTCAAACGATATTACCTCTCTGGAACCTTCGGAGAATTGGCTAAATCACTGCTCTACTTCATTGAAGTTTTTACAAACTGCTGCCCTGCAGGAGGAACACTTGAAAATGCTACACAGAGCATATATATCTCAATCACAGAGAAAACATATGGTACCCAACGAGTCTGGTAGATGTTTGAAATGTCAAGCTGCAGATGCATCCTTTTTTCATAATTTTTGGCAATGTGGCAAAATAAAGAAATTTTGGGACAAAACCATTAACTTTATAAATACTATTTTTTCCTTAAGATTAACTAAAAATCCTGCTTCATGCCTCCTCTTACATTTTTCAAATTGGAATCTTGATGCTAGAGTCAAATCTATTATACCTCAACTTACAGTTATTCTCACTATAGCTAAGAAACTTATATTAAATTAATGGACCTCCAGGTCTCCCCCCACAGTAACTGATATAAAAAATATGCTTTTACAAATTTTGTTCTTTGAGCGACAAGCCACTCTACCAGATAGAGGTGTTACTCGCTTTTAAAAAAGGTGGGGCTCTTATATTGATCAACTAGATGCTGAAACCCAGCAACATATTAAAAAAAATGTTTAATCTACTAACTAGTTTTTAATGTGTCAGTTGGAGACTAATGTTTGACTATTTGAAGATACGGAATTCGTTCTGGGTGGCCTGTTTCATAAAACCTCATGTCTTATTGCAAAAATTGTACAGTCTTGTCTACCCATAGTATTGGATTACCTTAGCACCCTCATGTGTTATTCATCCCCATCCCCCACCCCTCTTTCTCTTTTCTTCTTTCTTCTCAATCCTTACTCTTTAATTGGGGTCTATACAGAACAAAAAGAACAAAATGACTAAGGTCATTGTTAACTTTTTATTATATGAATATTTTTTGTTAAGGTATCACACTACAACAGAATCTTTCTGATAGCCATTTGTATGGTAATTTAATATATGTTTTTTCCTTATTGAAGAGTTCTTCCTGCTTACGGATTACGAAAAGTAAACATATTATATGCCGATATTTTCACAATATGTTATGTTATGTGATGATACCTATAATATATTTTGTAATGTATACCCTCTTAAACTTTAATAAATTGTGTTATAAAAAAAAAAGCATAAAAACAGCTAAAATCACAGAATTTAATTTTTTTTTGTTCCTACGCTATTATTAACCTCAATAACATTCATTTCCACTCATTTCCAGTCTATTCTGAACTAAGCGACACGAGTGGGCGGCACAAACACGTGGCCCATCTAGGAGTGACACTGCAGTGGCAGACAGGATGGCAGTTTGAAAAACTAGGCCCCAAAGAGTACATACTGTAAAAAAAAGAGATGCAAGATGGAATTGTCCTTGGGCCCTCCCACCAACCCTTATGTTGAATAAACAGGACATGCACACTTTAACAAACCAATCATTTCAGCGCCAGGGTCTGCCACACGCCTGTGGCTGAAATGATTGGTTCGTTTGGGCCCCCACAAAACAAGCTGGTAATGAATCTGTCCCTGCACAAACTGGCTCTACAGAGGCAAGATGTCCTCATCCACCGATTCCTCACCATCTTCAGTGTTGTCCTCATCCTCACAGAGTATTAATTCGTCCCCGCTGGAATCCACCACCACAGGTCCTTCTGTACTTTCTGGAGGCTGGTCTTCCTGGCAGAATTGATAATTAATTTTGATGATCATCATCTTCTCCACATTTTGTGGAAGCAACCTCCTATGCCTTTCGCTGACAAGGTTCCCCGGCTGCACTAAAAACTCTTTCAGAGTACACACTGGAGGGGGGGCAGCTTAGGTAAAATAGAGCCAGTTTGTACAGGGGCCTCCAAATTGCCTCTTTTTCCTGCCAGTACAGGTACGGACTGTCTGACATGCCTACTTAGATGCTGTCACTGATGTAATCCTCCACCATTCTGTCAATGGTGACAGTATCATATGCAGTGACAGTAGACATGTCAGAAATTGTTGGCAGGTCCTTCAATCCAGACCAGATGTCCAAACTTGGTCCTGTCAGCCCTGCATCACTGCCAGCGGGTTGCTTAGGATACCTAAGTTGTTCCTGGCAGCCCCAGTTGCGGGAGAAAATGAAGAAGCAGCTGTTGACGTGTCACGTTCCACTTCAGGTGGCAGTGTTTTCACCAGCAGGTCTTTGCACATCTGCAGACTTATGTTCGCCAGAAAGAGAGACACCACGTAGGCTTTAAACCTAGGATCGAGCACGGTGGCCAAAATGTAGTGGTCTGATTTCAACAAATTGACCACCCTCGAATCCTGGCAAAGCGAATGAAGGGCTACATCCACAAGTTCCACATACCAAGTGGAATCGCTCCGTCTTAGCTCCTCCTTCACTTTCTCCAGCTGCTTCTGCAAAAGCCTGATGAAGGGAATGACTTGACTCAAGCTGGCAGTGTCTGAACTGACTTCATGTGTGGCAAGTTCAAAGGGCTGGAGAACCTTGCACAACACGGAAATCATTCTCCACTACACTTGAGTCAGGTGCATACCCCTTCTTTTGCCTATGTCATAGATGGATGTATAGGCTTGAATGGCCTTTTGCTGCTCCTCCATCTTCTGAAGCATATAGAGGGTTGAGTTCCACTGCGTCACAACCACCTCTTGCTTCATGTGAAGGCAGGGCAGGTTCAAGAGTGTTTGCTGGCGCTCCAGTCTTCAGCACGCAGTCACAAAATGGGGAAAGTTGACTGAAAATTTTCAGGCCACCCAAAGAGTCTCCTGCATGCCCTTGTTGTTTTTCAGAAAATTCTGCACCACCAAATTTATTGTGTGAGCAAAACATGGGATGTGCTGGAATTTTCCCAGATGTAATGCCCGCACAATATTGGTGGCATTGTCAGATATCACAAATCCCCAGGAGAGTCTAAGTGGGGTAAGCCATTGGGTGATGATTTCCCTCAGTTTCTCTAAGAGTTTGTCGGTGGTGTGATAAACAGCATAGCCTGCCTTGGAACGAGCTGGCATTTCTGAGATGCTGCTACTAGTGACACTGTTGTTGCTGTGTAAGGCGATACATCTACCCAGTGGTCTGTCACAGTCATATAGTCCTTAGTCTGCCCTGTTCCACTTGTCCACATGTCCATGGTTAAGTGGACATTGGGTACAACTGCATTTTTTAGGACACTGAGGACACTTTTTCTGACGTCTCTATAAATTCCCGGTATCAGCTGCCTAGTGAAGTGGAATCTAGATGGGATTTGGTACCGGGGACACACTACCTCCATCAGTTGTCTAAATCCCACTGCACTAATGGCGGATACCGGACACACATCTAACACCAACATAGCTGTCAAGGCCTCAGTTATCCGCTTTTCTGTCATACTTCATCCTCCTTGCTAAGGACTATGGGAGGGTCAATTGCTTAGTAAAAGAAGTAGTGGTGTTCCTTCTTCCTCTCTGGGATGAAGAACGACTCCCAGCAGCAACAGCAGCAGTGGCAGTAGTAGGCGTAGCAATGCAGGATCCTCCTGAGGAATCCCGGATAGGAGAGTCAGTCATGCCAGTGACATGGCCTGCAGAACTACTTCCAATCCAGATTGAGGAGGAAATTGACGAGGAGGGAGTTGACGGTGTGGTTTGCAGGCGCTTGGATACAACAGGACAAAGGGATTTAGGTGTTCCTGGACTGCTTACAGTTTCTGAACTTGACAGTAACTTTTTATGAATGCGCTGAAAGTGCCGTATAAGTGAGGATGTTCCTAGGTGGTTAACATCCCTACCCCTACTTATTCTACCTATACATATGGTACATATGGCAAGACAGTTGTTGTCCGGATTTGGATATAAATATTTCCAGACCAAAGAGGTGGACAACAACTGGCTCCCCCAGTGCCTGATTTAAACAAACCACATCACCATCAGAATCCTCCTCGTCAACTTCCTCCTCAGCGCCAACTACAAGAATATCCACATCCTGTTGTACTTCAACAGTGACATCTTCAATTTGAATATCAGCAACTGGACTGTGGGTACTCCTTCCAGAACTTGCAAAGAGCGTGCAAATGGTTGGAAGGAGACACCTCTTCCTGTCCAGTGTTTGGAAGGTCAGACATCACAACCGCCGCCACACTTGGACTCTCTTTGGGGATTTGTGATATCTTCTTAGAATTACAACGCACAGTTCTTTGCTGTGCTTTTGCCAGCTTAACTCTTTTCATTCTTCTGGGAGGAGGTGGGCTTCCATCGTCATGTGAAGCTGAATCACTAGTCATGAACATAGGGAAGGACCTTAGCCGTTCCTTGCCACTCTGTGTCGTAAATGGCATATTGACAAGTTTACATTTCTCCTCAGACGATTTAAATTTATTTTTTAAGGTCATTTTACTGAACTTTGGCTTTTTGGATTTTACATGCCCTCTACTATGTCATTGGGCATCGGCCTTGGCAGACGACGTTGATGGCATGTCATCATCTATGTCATGACTGGTGGCAGCAGCTTCAGCACTAGGAGGAAGTGGTTCTTGATCTTTCCCTATTTTATCCTCCAATTTTCTGTCCTCCATTATTTTAAGGGCGTTAATCACCCCTGTAAAAATAATTTTTTTTCGGGGCAGCAGCCCTCCTTGACAGACAGCAGCACAGGACCCTTGACAGTGACAGTGACAGTGACAGCTACACCAATGACAGTGACAGGTGTTTGTTTCATGACAGTGACACCGATGACAGTGACATGTGCTTTTTTTAATGACAGAGACAGCTACATCGATTACAGTGACAGCGACAGCTATGCTGATGACAGTGACAGGTGGTTTTTTTATGAAAGTGACAGCGACAGCTACTCCGATGACAGTGACAGGTTTTTTTTTATGACAGTGACAATTACGCCAATGACAGTGACAGCGACAGCTATGCCGATGACAGTGACAGTGACAGCTATGCTGATGAGAGTAACAGATGTTTTTTTTTATGACCGTGACAGCGACAGCTACGCCGATGACGGTAACGTCTATAGCCGATGACAGTGACAGCGACAGCGACAGCTACACCAGTGACAGTGACAGGTGTTTTTTTATGAAAGTGACAGCGACAGCTACACCGATGACTGTGACAGGTGTTTTTTTTAGACAGTGACAGTTGCGCCAGTGAAAGTGACAGCAAAACCAATGGCAGTGAAAGGTGTTTTTTTATGACAGTGACAGCGACAGCTACGCAGATGACAGTGACAGGTGTTTTTTCATGACAGTGAAAGCAACAGCTACGTTGATGACAGTAACAGTGACAGCGACAGCTACACCGATGACAGTGACAGGTGTTTTTTTATGGCAGTGACAGCGACAGCTACGCTGATGACCGTGACAGTGACAGCTACACCGATGACAGTGACAGCTACACCGATGACAGTGACAGCTACACAAATGACAGTGACAGATTTTTTTTTATGACAGTGACAGCAACAGCAACACCGATGACAGTGACAGGTGTTTTTTTATGACAGCGACAGCTACGCCAATGACAGTAACAGCGACTGCTACGCTGATGACAGTGACAGCGACAGCAACACCGATGACAGTGACAGGTGTTTTTTTAATGACAGTGACAGCGACAGCTACCCCGATGACAGTGACAGGTGTTTTATTTAGGACAGTGACAGCTACACCGATGACAGTGACAGCGACCACTACGCTGATGACAGTACAGCGACAGCTACACCGATGACAGTGACAGGTGTTTTTATATGACAGTGACAGCGACAGTTACGCCAATGACAGTCACAGGTGTTTTTTTTATGACAGTGACAGCGACAGCTACGCTGTTGACAATGACAATGACAGTGGTTTTTTTTTAAGAAAGTGACAGCGACAACTACACTGATGACAGTGACAGGTGCGTTTTTTGTTTTTTTTTCGGGGCAGCAGTCCTTGACAGACAGCAGCACAGCACTGGACAACAGTAGCCAGCCAGTCCCTAGGGTCAGCATGCCCCTATGGTCAGCGTCAATCAGCAGCAACCAAGACACAAATTACAGCTTCCTCCCTGTGCACACTCCACAGCCACAATGAAAAATTGCGGCGATCGCAGGACCTTTTATAGAATCCAAAACCCGCGAGAATCCGACAGCGGGATGATGATGTTTTGCCTTGTTTTCAGATCCGAGTCAGGCTGGAAAACCCGAGCCTGACTCTGATCCCGGCACGGATCATGGGGGCTAGGGGGGGTTCGGATTGCGGAAATCTAAACTCGCTCAGTCCTAATATATATATATAAATCTTTTAGATGCAATCATGTGCTAATTATATATATATTTTTTCTTTTAAAGCATGTATTATTATTTAATTGATATTTGTGCTTATATGGGGGAAGTCTCTTGTTCACCATTGGGAATATTATTCCCACCTTTATTTTAAATAAGACAATAATAAACTATTTTTTTAAAGTATTTACATACTATGTATATTACATATATTTTGATACATTACTTACAAGTGTGCCCCCCAGTAAGAGTTTTTTCTTTTCTTTATTTACCCTATGCAAAAGAAAAACATTTTGAGTCCAGTACATTTGTAAGACAGAAGATGGAAACTAGGGCCCTGATTCAGACCCACTCGCGAGCGGCTGTCCGCTCGCAAGTGGGTCGATGGTCTGCACTGAGCATGCACACGACGGAGGGAGCTCCGTCGTGCGCATGCGCCAGATGCGACGAGCGAAGGAAAGTCCTTCGCTCGTTGTGTCTGATCAAAGGGGGCGTGCTGTCGATGTTGATTGACAGCACGCCCCCTTTGGTGGGCGTGCCGGGGGCGTGCCTCCCTGACGGGGGCGTTCCCACGGGAACGCCTACCGTCAGAAGTCGGCCCACTGACATCACTAGTGATGTCAGTGGGAGTGATTTTGGCTCTGATAGAGCCAAAATCACTCCGGGGCTTGCGGTTGAAAACCTCAACCGCAGGCTCCGGCTCTCAGTTTCGATGGTCGCGATGGTCACGACCATCGCGGCCATCAAACTGCATGCTCGTATAGGCTGTGGGTGGTGACCCACAGCTATACAAGCGTCCAGGAGGACGCTCCATTTTTATGGAGGGCGGCCCTCATTCAGAGCGTGCGCTCTGCTCAGAGCGTACAGCTCTGAATGAGGGCCTAGATTAGGTAGGTGCATAAACAGGAATATTAAAAATACAATTAAATTAAATCAATGCCATTTGTTCCCCACAGTGGAATTACTTATAAAATATTCCTATAGTATTCATTTATAAATTCCAACTTCCATGTACACAGTTATAATTAATAGTCATAGTATAGAACTGTGTTTAGCTTTGCTAAAAGTATCTCGGTAGTTCACTTTTTAATTCAAGATGACTGGCTATGACATTTCAGGGACTTATATAGGGATGGTAGTAAAATGCTCAATTTGCACCCAGGAAAAGAAAATGTAGATGTGGTGTGTCTACGCACACATGCAGAGCACATCTCTGAGAAAGTTGGGTACATTTCTTAGACAGTCAAACTTTAGATATTTAGACAGGTCTGTGTGCAGTCTGATGCCCCTTGTTCGACTATCCTCTCCAACATGTTTCTCATGAATAGCCAGGCTTCCTCAGGGATTGTGGATATGATAGACGAACAAGGGACATCAGACCTCACACAGACCCACTAATTCCACAGCCACACACAGAAATGCTGAGTGCAGCATATCCTTGGCTGACAGAAGGCACAGCAAGAAGTAGATAATTCCACTGGCTGCTTTCTGCTGAGCTACACTATTGGGAGCCTGTGTGAAAAGGACCATAGACAAATTTATCAAGTACAGTTATTCCTAGCAGCACACATACCTACAATATGAGGTATCAAAGCCACTATGCCTAAGCCACAAAACCTAAGCAGCAAAGTCTAAGATGCAGAGACCAGTAGTAGACGCAGAGACCATGACAACAGTATTATTGCCATTAGCATGCTACTGTATGAGCAGTTTCAGGGCCTGATTCTGACCCGATCGCGACCGCTGTACGCTCGCAAGCGGGTCGATGGTGCCCAAGTGCTCCCTCCGTCGTGCACATGCGCGAGACCCGGCGAGCGACGGGGAATCCCTCGCTCGGGGTCTCGCACCAAAGGGGGCGTGCTGTCAATGGTGAGTGACAGCACGCCCCCTTTGGTGGGCTTGCCGGGGCGTGGCTGCCAGACGGAGGCATTCCCATGGGAACGCCTACCGTCGGGGTCCAGCCCCACTGACATCACTAGTCATCATAGAGCCAAAATCACTCCAGGGCTTGCGGCAGCGAGACCCTACCGCAGGGTCTCGTCGCAAGCCCGATGGTCGCAATGGTCTTGACCATCGCGACCATCATCATGGACGCTCGCATAAGCTGTGGGTGGTAACCCACAGCTATGCGAGCGTCCAAGAGGCCGCTCCAAGTTTAGGTAGGAGGGCCCTGATTCAGAGCGAGCGCTCTGGTCAGAGTGTCCGGCTCTGAATCAGGCCCTCAGTCTCATTGCAATTAGCATGCTAACATCAGTATCAGTTTGTTGCTTTAAATGACGTATTTTGAAAGATTGCAGGAACATGAAAACCATGTTGAAATTATTTTATGATGATAAAAAAAACTGATCATAGCATTTTACATTTAGAACAAAGCCTATACTATTCACCGCCCGACTATTACATTTTGGTCACAAGAAAAAAAAATTATCGCAGCCAAAAAAAACATAGCGACTTTCATTATTAACAGACGTGTTTAAACTAGGGGTGTGCACCGGCCACTTTTCGTGTTTTGTGTTTTGGTTTTGGATCTGGATCTTTCTTCGTGTTTTGGATCTGGATTGGTTTTGCCAAAACCACCCTTCCGTGTTTTGGGTTCTGGGTTTTGTGTTTGGGATCTGTATTTTTTTGAAAAAAAGCATAAAAACAGCTAAAATCACAGAATTTGTAGGTTTTTCTGCTCCTATGCTATTATTAACCTCAAAAACCTTAATTTCCACTCATTTCCAGTCTATTCTGAACACCTCACACCTCACAATAGTGTTTTTATGTCCAAAAGGTTGCACCGAGGTAGCTGGATGACTATGCTAAGCGACACGAGTGGGCGGCACAAACACGTGACCCATCTAGGCGTGATACTGCAGTGGCAGACAGGATGGCAGTTTGAAAAACTAGGCCCCAAACTGTACATAATGCAAAGAAAAAAAAGAGGTGCAAGATGGAATTGTTCTTGGGCCCTCCTACCCACCCTTATGTTGTATAAACAGGACATGCACACTTTAACAAACCAATCATTTCAGCGCCAGGGTCTGCCACACAACTGTGGCTGAAATGATTGGTTCGTTTGGGCCCCCACAAAACAAGCTGGCAATTAATCTGTCCCTGCACAAACTGGCTCTACGGAGGCAAGATGTCATCCTCATCCTCCTCATCCATCGATTCCTCACCCTCTTCAGTGTGTACATCCTCATCCTCACAGAGTATTAACTCGTCCCCACTGGAATCCACCACCACAGGTCCCTCTGTACGTTCTGGAGGCTGGTCTCCCTGGAAGAGCTGATAATTCATTTTGATGAACATCATCTTCTCCACATTCTGTGGAAGCAACCTCCTACGCCTTTCGCTGACAAGGTTCCCGGCTGCACTAAACACTCTTTCGGAGTACACACTGGAGGGGGGGCAACTCAGGTAAAATAGAGCCAGTTTGTACAGGGGCCTCCAAATTGCCTCTTTTTCCTGCCAGTATGACTGTCTGACATGCCTACTTGGATGCTGTCACCGATGTAATCCTCCACCATTCTGTCAATGGTGACAGTATCATATGCAGTGACAGTAGACATGTCAGAAATTGTTGCCAGGTCCTTCAGTCCGGACCAGATGTCCAAACTTGGTCCTGCCTGCCCTGCATCACCGCCAGCGGGTTGCTTAGGATACCTACGTTTTTTCCTGGCAGCCCCAGTTGCGGGAGAAAATGAAGAAGGAGCTGTTGATGTGTCACATTCTGCTTCAGCTGACAGTGTTTTCACCAGCAGGTCTTTGCACCGCTGCAGGCTTGTGTCGGCCGGAAAGAGAGACACCACAAAGGCTTTAAACCTAGGATCGAGCACGGTGGCCAAAATGTAGTGGTCTGATTTCAACAGATTGACCACCCTGGAATCCTGGCAAAGCGAATGAAGGGCTTCATCCACAAGTCCCACATGCCGAATGGAATCGCTCCATCTGAGCTCCTCCTTCACTTTCTCCAGCTGCTTCTGCAAAAGCCTGATGAGGGGAATGACCTGACTCAAGCTGGCAGTGTCTGAACTGACTTCACGTGTGGCAAGTTCGAAGGGCTGGAGAACCTTGCACAACACGGAAATCATTCTCCACTGCGCTTGAGTCAGGTGCATAACCCCTCCTTTGCCTATGTCATAGGTGGATGTATAGGCTTGTATGGCCTTTTGCTGCTCCTCCATCCTCTGAAGCATATAGAGGGTTGAGTTCCACCGCGTCACAACCTCTTGCTTCAGGTGATGGCGGGGCAGGTTCAAGAGTGTTTGCTGGCGCTCCAGTCTTCGGCACGCAGTCGCTGAATGGCGAAAGTGGCCAGAAATTTTTCGGGCCACCCAAAGCGTCTCCTGCACGCCCCTGTCGCTTTTCAGAAAATTCTGCACCACCAAGTTTATTGTGTGAGCAAAACATGGGACGTGCTGGAATTTGCCCAGATCTAATGCCTGCACAATATTGGTGGCGTTGTCAGATATCACAAATCCCCAGGAGAGTCTAAGTGGGGTAAGCCACTGGGCGATGATTTCCCTCAGTTTCTCTAAGAGGTTGTCGGCGGTGTGCCTCTTACTGAAACCGGTGATACACAGCGTAGCCTGCCTTGGAACGAGCTGGCGTTTCTGAGATGCTGCTACTGGTGACGCTGCTGCTGTTGCTGCATAAGGTGATACATCTACCCAGTGGGCTGTCACAGTCATATAGTCCTTAGTCTGCCCTGTTCCACTTGTCCACATGTCCGTGGTTAAGTGGACATTGGGTACAACGGCATTTTTCAAGACACTGAGGACACTTTTTCTGACGTTTCTGTACAGTCTCGGTATCGCCTGCCTAGTGAAGTGGAATCTAGACGGGATTTGGAACCTGGGACACACTACCTCCATCAATTGTCTAAATCCCACTGCACTAATGGCGGATACCGGACGCACGTCTAACACCAACATAGCAGTCAAGGCCTCAGTTATACGTTTTGCTTCAGGATGATTGCTGTCGTACTTCATCCTCCTCGCTAAGGACTGTTGTCAATTGTTTAGTAAAAGTAGTGGTGTTCCTACTTCCTCTCTGGGATGATGAACGACTCCCAGCAGCAGCAACAGCAGCAGCGGCAGCAGGAGGCGTAGCAATGCAGGATCCTCCGGAGGAATCCCGGATAGGAGAGTCAGTCATGCCAGTGACATGGCCTGCAGGACTACTTCCGATCCTGACTAAGGAGGAAATTGACGAGGAGGGAGTTGACGGTGTGGTTTGCAGGCGCTTGGATACAACAGGACAACGGGATTTAGGTGTCCCTGGACTGCTTACGGTCTTAGCCAAAGTTTCTGAACTTGACAGTAACTTATTATGAACACGCTGCAGGTGCCGTATAAGGGAGGATGTTCCTAGGTGGTTAACGTCCCTACCCCTACTTATTCCACCTTTACATATGGTACATATGGCAAGACAGTTGTTGTCCGGATTTGGATAGAAATATTGCCAGACCAAAGAGGTGGAATGTTTGGTCTTCTGCCCAGGCATGACCGTGATGGGCTTTTTCATCCCACGGACAACAACTGTCTCCCCCGGAGCCTGATTTAAACAAACCACATCACCATCAGAATCCTCCTCGCCAACTTCCTCCTCAGCGCCAGCTACACCAGTATCCTCATCCTGTTGTACTTCAACAGTGACATCTTCAATTTGCATATCAGCAAGTGGACTGTGGGTGCTCCTTTCAGCACTTGCAGGGGGTGTGCAAATGGTGGAAAGAGCCACCTCTTCCCGTCCAGTGCTGGGAAGGCCAGGCATCGCAACCACCACCACACTTGGACTCTCCTTGGGGATTTGTGATATCTTCTTAGAAAGCACAGTTCTTCGCTGTGCTTTCGCCAGCTTAACTCTTTTGATTTTTTTAGTGGGAGGAGGGCTTCCATCGTCATGTGAAGCTGAACCACTAGTCATGAACATACTAGGGATCGACCTTAGCCGTTCCTTGCCACTCCGTGTCGTAAATGGTATATTGGCAAGTTTACGTTTCTCTTCAGATGATTTAAATGTTTTTTTCAAGGTCATTTTCCTGAACTTTGTCATTTGGGATTGTATGTGCCCTCTACTATGACATTGGGCATCGGCCTTGGCAGACGTCGTTGATGGCATGTTATCATCTATGTCATGACTAGTGGCAGCAGCTTCAGCACTAGGAGGAAGTGGTTCTTGATCTTTCTCTATTTTATTTTTATCGGAGAAAGTTTGGTCCTCCATTTATGTTATATCGATTTGATATATACGTGCGGCTAAACACAGAAAATATTTTTTTTTTTTCGGTTTGGACTGGAGTGTACTTTGGGGGTTACAGCACCCTTTAACGGTCAAGCCAGCCGGCCCTTTACTTATGACACAGGCGCACGCTTGGCACTACTTTGTTGATGCACGTGCGGCTACTGTGCACACAATTCACAAACACAGAAAATATATATTTTTTTGGTTTTGACTGGAGTGTACTTTGGGGGTTACAGCACCCTTTAACGGTCAAGCCAGCCGGCCCTTTACTTATGACACAGGCGCATGCTTGGCACTACTTTGTTGATGCACGTGCGGCTACTGCGCACACAATTCACAAACACAGAAAATATTTTTTTTTTGGTTTGGACTGGAGTGTACTTTGGGGGTTACAGCACCCTTTAACGGTCAAGCCAGCCGGCCCTTTACTTATGACACAGGCGCACGCTTGGCACTACTTTGTTGATGCACGTGCGGCTACTGCGCACACAATTCACAAACACAGAAAATATTTTTTTTTGGTTTGGACTGGAGTGTACTTTGGGGGTTACAGCACCCTTTAACGGTCAAACCAGCTGGCCCTTTACTTATGACACAGGCGCACGCTTGGCACTACTTTGTTGATGCACGTGCGGCTACTGCGCACACAATTCACAAACACAGAAAATATTTTTTTTTTTGGTTTGGACTGGAGTGTACTTTGGGGGTTACAGCACCCTTTAACGGTCAAACCAGCCGGCCCTTTACTTATGACACAGGCGCACGCTTGGCACTACTTTGTTGATGCACGTGCGGCTACTGCGCACACAATTCACAAACACAGAGAAAATATAATTTTTTTAGCACTTGGGGGAAGCACCCCTGATGGACAGAGCACCCCCTGGACAACACTACAGCACCCCTTTAGGACTGGGACACTGCACAGGACTTTGGAGTGGACACAGCCCCTATGGAGAACTGACTGCACAACACAGTCCAGCCAGCCCCTATGGACTTTGAAGTAGTGGACACAGCCCCTATTAACAACAGCAGCACAGCACAACACAGCCAGCCCATATGGACTTTGAAGTAGTGGACACAGCCCCTATGGACAACAGCAGCACAGCACAGCGCAGCACAGCACAGCACAACACTACTCTGCACTACACTACACTACACTACAGAGGCCAGCCAGCCCTAACTCCCACCCTCCCTCTTCACTGTCCACAGCCGAGTGAGAAAATGGCGCTGACGCGGGTACCTTATATAGGATCCAAAACCCGCGAGACCCGGAAGGTGGGTTGATGACGTTTTGCCTCGATTTCAGATCCGAGTCAGGCGGGAAAAGTCGAGCCTGACTCGGATCTGCCTCGGATCGGGGGGGCTCGGGGGGGTTCGGATTTCAGAAATCCGAACCCGCTCACCCCTAGTTTAAACACATAGGTGTCTATTTACTAAGCCTTGGATAGTTGTAATGCATGGTCACATTAACTCAGAGAAGTATAGAGATGTTCTCAATAATTCTGTGCTCTCTACATTGTGACAGTTCTATGGAAACAGCAAATGTTTTTATCAGGACAACAATGCCACCTGTCATGTTTCCAGGGCGACACTGAACTGGTATACAGAAAATTTGGTAATGGACTTGCCACCTCAGAGTACAGATCTCAACCCCATTTAGAATCTCTAGGACAAATTGGAGCAACGGTTACATTCTAGGCTGACTGGACCTTCTTCAGTGTCACAGTTGGTCACTGCACTTAAGGCGGAATGGCAAAACATACCGCCTGCTGTTGTCCAGGAAGTTTTGTACAGTTTGCCAAGAAGGGTGTCTGCAGTAATCACTGTACGTGGTGACCTACACAGTACTGACATCAATAAAATCTTGTTGGTCTATTTGCTGTCAGTGTCCAATCACTTTTATCTACATACTGCAGTGGTTCTCAAACTCGGTCCTCAAGACCCCACACAGTGCATGTTTTCCAGGTCACCCAGAAGGTGCACAGGTGTATTCATTACTCACTGACACATTTTAAAAGATCCACAGGTGGAGCTAATTATTTCACTTGTGATTTTGTGAAGAGACCTGGAAAACATGCACTGTTTGGGGTACTGAGGACCGAGTTCTAGAACCTGTGATATAGTGTATATAAAATTAAAATCAATTTGGTATTGCAGTTAGAAGGTGCCAATCACAATGGGTTGGGTACGGAATGACTGCACTCGGGGATCCCAGCGGTGAGAATCCCGATGTCGGCATCCTGACCAGGTTACAATGCCTGAAGGTAAGTACTGCTAACCAAAACCCTAACACTCCCCCCGGTGCCTTAACCTAACCTCCACCCTATTGCCTAAACCTAACCCTCCCTCCTCGCACCCTAATCCTAACCCTCCACCCACAGCCTAACTCTATACCTCCCCCTAGTGCCTAACCCCTTACCAGGGGCATATCTATAATGGGTGCAGGGTGTGCGGGGCCCGCACCGCACACACTGCACCCATAGTATTATTTACCTCTCCAGAGTCCCACGTCGGCACGGGGGTCCGGCGCTGTAAATACTACTGGAAAATGGCCACCGCTGCCATTTTCCCGTCATTTGCGCATGGGCAGTACAGGTAAAATGGCCACTAAGGCCATTTTCCCGGTGACCTGTGCATACTCTATAGACTCTGGGCACACTCTAGTGTCCAGAGTCTATAACTCCGGCGCTGGCCGCGTACAGCTCAGTGCGCTGCCAGCCACCAGACAGAAAGGAGGGGGCCTATGTCGGAGACTGCACACGGGCTTCCTCCTCTCTAGAAATGCCCCTTACCTTAACCCTCCCCCTATCCCCAGTACTTACCTTCAGGATTCCGGCAGTTGGGATGCCGATGCCAGTATTCTCATAAGTGTTGGGATTCCAGCGTCGGCATTCTGACCACCAGAATCCAAGCGGTCTGACCCATAGCAATATAGTTAACTGCACATACAGTGGTTTACCCTGCATTCAAAATAAAGGCATGTCGACATTTTGACCATTTCAAAATATAGACATACAGTAGTCAAAATGCCAACATTGATAATAAAGGTTACTGCACATACTGTATCCTGCAGTCAGAATATAGGCAGGTGTACATGCTTTGCTTGTCATTTATTTAGCGCATCTAAGCATGGATTACGGTAATTACGGCCATGGCAATACATTTATGCAACCGTGGAACTACACATGCCCTGCAACAGTTTAAGCAGGATGTACAGCAAATCTGTGGTAGATCATGCTGGCCTGTGTGGTTCCACAGTAGCTCTTAAGGCCCCCATACACGGTGCGATATAGCAGCCGATCCGTCGGATTGGCATAATAACGCTGCTATAATGTAACATGTGTGGGCATGTTATCGTCCAGTGCACGCTCCTGAGGGGTCATACATCGCACCTCCAGATCTTACTGCATGTTCACTTGATTTGGGGATGCGATGTACGATCCCATGCAGTGCTATGCGGGTGAGGGAGGGGGATGCCGGCATATCGGGTGGTCGGCCACCCAATCGCTCCATGTGTGGGCACCGCCCAATATGTCGCCCATCGGATCGCAAGTCGCATCGCAAGGTGCATATCGCCTTTAGTGAGAAACTATCTGTTGGAATCATAGTATTATACTAATTATAATCAGACTGATTGCAATTCCAACAGTTTCATTACAATTAGCATTACAATGAGGGTAGGGGTGTGCACCGGCCAACTTTTCGTGTTTTGTGTTTTGGTTTTGGATCTGGATCTTTCTTCGTGTTTTGGATCTGGATTAGTTTTGCCAAAACCACCTTTCTGTATTTTGGGTATTGGATTTTGTGTTTTGGATCTGCATTTTTTTGAAAAAAAAGCATAAAAACAGCTAAAATCACAGAATGTGTTGGTTTTCTGCTCCTATGCTATTATTAACTTCAATAACCTTAATTTCCACTAATTTCCAGTCTATTCTGAACACCTCACACCTCACAATAGTGTTTTTATGTCCAAAAGGTTGTACCGAGGTAGCTGGATGACTATGCTAAGCGACACGAGTGGGCGGCACAAACACGTGGCCCATCTAGGAGTGACACTGCAGTGGCAGACAGGATGGCAGTTGAAAAACTAGGCCCCAAACTGTACATAATGCAAAGAAAAAAAAGAGGTGCAAGATGTAATTGTCCTTGGGCCCTCCCACCCACCCTTATGTTGTATAAACAGTACATGCACACTTTAACAAACCAATCATTTCAGCGCCAGGGTCTGCCACACGACTGTGGCTGAAATGATTGGTTCGTTTGGGCCCCCACAAAACAAGCTGGCAATTAATCTGTCCCTGCACAATCTGGCTCTACGGAGGCAAGATGTCATCCTCATCCTCCTCATTCACCGATTCCTCACCCTCTTCAGTGTTGTGTAGACCCTCATCCTCACAGAGTATTAATTCGTCCCCGCTGGAATCCACCACCACAGGTCCCTCTGTACGTTCTGGAGGCTGGTCTCCCTGGAAGAGTTGATAATTCATTTTTATGAACATCATCTTCTCCACATTTTGTGGAAGCAACCTCCTACGCCTTTCGCTGACAAGGTTCCCGGCTGCACTAAACACTCTTTCGGAGTTCACACTGGAGGGGGGGGCAACTCAGGTAAAATAGAGCCAGTTTGTACAGGAGCCTCCAAATTGCCTCTTTTTCCTGCCAGTACAGGTACGGACTGTCTGACATGCCTACTTGGATGCTGTCACCGATGTAATCCTTTAACAGACAGACGCACGCTTGTCGCTGCTGCTTTGAGGATGCAGGTGTGGCTACAGCCCACACAATTCACAAAGACAGAAAAAAAAGAATTTTTTATTTTTTGTGGAGCCCACTTTGAGGGTTACACCACCCTTTAACAGACAGATGCACGCTTGTCGCTGCTGCTTTGAGGATGCAGGTGCGTATACAGCCCACACAATTCACAAAGACAGAAAAAAAAAGAAGAATTTTTTATTTTTTGTGGAGCGCACTTTGAGGGTTACACCACCCTTTAACAGACAGACGCACGCTTGGCGCTGCTGCTTTGAGGATGCAGGTGTGGCTACTGCGCATACATTTCACACACAAACACAGAAAAAAAGATTATTTTATTTTGGTTGGAGCCCACTTTGGGGGTTACACCACCCTTTAACAGACAGACGCACGCTTGTCGCTGCTGCTTTCAGGATTAAGGTGCAGCAATAGCCCACACAATTCACAAAGACAGAAATAAAAGAAGAATTTTTTATTCTCTGTGGAGCGCACTTTGAGGGTTACACCACCCTTTAACAGACAGACGCACGCTTGGTGCTGCTGCTTTGAGGATGCAGGTGCAGCTACAGCCCACATAATTCACAAAGACAGAAAAAAAAGGAGAATTTTTTATTTTTTGTGGAGCGCACTTTGGGGGTTACAGCACCCTTTAACGGACAAGCCAGCTGGCCCTTTACTTATGGGACACAGGCGCACGCTTGGCGCTGCTCCTTTGTTGATGCACGTGCAGCCACAGTGCACACAATACACAAACACAGAAAATATTTTTTTAGTTTGTTTGGAGTGCACTTTGGGGGTTACAGCACCCTTTAACGGTCAAGCCCGCCGGCCCTTTACTTATGACACAGGCGCACGCCTGGCGCTACTTTGTTGATGCACGTGCGGCTACTGCGCACACAATTCACAAACACAGAAAAAATATTTATTTTTTTTGCACTCGGGGGGAGCACCCCCTGGACAACACTACAGCACCCCTTTAGGACTGGGACACTGCACAGGACTTTGGAGTGGACACAGCCCCTATGGACAACTGACTGCACAACACAGTCCAGCCAGCCCCTATGGACTTTGGAAGAGTGGACACAGCCCCTATGGACAACAGCAGCACAGCACAACACAGCCAGCCCCTATGGACTTTGGAGGAGTGGACACAGCCCCTATGGACAACAGCAACACAGCACAACACAGCCAGCCCCTATGGACTTTGGAGGAGTGGACACAGGGTCTCATTCAGACCCGCTCGCGAGCGCTGTACGCTCGCAAGCGGGTCGATGTTACCCAAATGCGCATGCGCACGACGGAGGCGCCTCCGTCGTGCGCATGCGCGAGACCCGGCGAGTGACGGGGAAGCCATCACTCCATGGTCTCGCACCAAAGGGGGCGTGCTGTCAATGGTGAGTGACAGCATGCCCCCTTTGGTGGGCATGCCGGGGGCGTGGCTTCCCAGACAGAGGCGTTCCCATGGGAACGCCTACCGTCTGGGTCCGGCCCCACTGACATCACTAGTGATGTCAGTGGGAGTGTTTTTGGCTCTGATAGAGCCAAAAGCACTCCGGGCTTGCGGCAGACGAGACCCTACCACAAGGGTCTTGACCATCGCGACCATCTTTTTGGCCGCTCGCATAAGCTGTGGGTGGTCACCCACAGCTATGCGAGCGGCCAGGAGGCCGCTCCATTTTAAGCTAGGCCGGCCCTGATTCAGAGCGAGCACTCTGGTCAGAGCGTTACGACTCTGAATCAGGCCCACAGCCCCTATAGACAACAGCAGCACAGCACAGCACAACACTACACTGCACTACACTACACTACACTACACTACACAGCCCAGCCAGCCCTAACTCCCACCCTCCCTCTTCACTGTCCACAGCCGAGTGAGAAAATGGCGCCGATGCGGGTACCTTATATAGAATCCAAAACCCCCGAGCCCCGGAAGGCGGGATGATGACGTTTTGCCTCGATTTCAGATCCGAGTCAGGCGGGAAAAGTCGAGCCTGACTCGGATCGGCCTCGGATCGGGGGGCTCGGGGGGGTTCGGATTTCAGAAATCTAAATGAGGGTAGTATCATCTTAAGGCCTCCATACATCAGCAATCTGAAAACCACACTAGAACAATTTGAAGATTTATTGCCCGATTTTAGGATTTCCCAATCTAATAATCTGCGCCCATATATTACAGATCTTTTTTAGTGATTTGCAGATCGATTGCAGCAAACACAGATCTGACAATTTTGAAAGGCCCATTATTTTACTAGTAATGGTCTGCAAATCTGCTGATCATGTCCATATACTAGCAATCTACAGCCCCATTCGATATGTGAAATATTTTAACTGTGTCTATATTTTGACTGTCAACATTTATTCATACTTTCCAAACTTGCCTACTCTCCCGAGACTGTCAGAAGCCTCCCGAAAATCGGGTGCCAATCCCGACACTAAACAAGAGGAGGCGAGTCTCCCGCATTGTCCGCCACCCCCCGCGACCCCCCGACACCGCATGTAAAAGTGGGCGGTTCGGGTGACAATGACGCGATTCGCGTTAAATCGCGTCATCGTAACCCCTCCCCCTGCTTTGTAATGCCAGTAATAACGGCATTATAAAACGGAGGGCGGGGCCGCGATTACGTGAACACACGGACACACCCCCGCTGTGCCCATTACATTCGCCCACACCCTCCCTGCTGGACCGACCCGGCAGCCCCCTCCCGGAAGGGGCTCTCAGAAAGTCGGTATGTATGCATTTATTGTTTCACTGTCAAACTTTGACCCTGTTGACATTTTGACTGTTGACCTTATGACCCTGGCGACCTTATGTCCATGTTTACCTCTTAGTTGTCGACATTTTGGTGTCAACCTTTTGATTATCTAAGTTTTGACTGTCTACATTTTGACTACATCCCCTCTGAGACACAGCCAAGTCATGCTGGGCAGCATGTGAGACTGAGACGTCTATTTACTAAGCTGTGTTAGGAGATAAAGTGAAAGGAGATAAGGTACCAGCCAATCAGCTACTAACTGCCATTTTTCAAACACAGTCTGTGACATGGCAGTTAGGAGCTGTTTGGCTGGTACCTTATCACCGTTCACTTTATCTCCTAACACAGCTTAGTAAACAGACCCCACAATTACACTTACTGCAAAAACAGCATAAATACACACTTAAAAGCAGACCAGTGCACAGAGACGGAGATTGTCATTGATACCAAATAATGTACATCATTTTTTTTTACAGCCAAGAGTAGATATTAATATTTCCAAACATTTTATTAGGCTCATTACTCACTAAACAGTACTAAAGAATTGACTGGAGTCATGAGCTATACACACACACATTTTTTTTTTTTTATAAAAAATACAGCTAAAATTACATAATTTTTACCTGTTAGCATGCAATCCAAAACCCGAGTTCGATTTTTAAATCCGAGTTCCGAACCGCGGAAAGATCCGAACCGGTACTGGACATACTGTATTTTGAGAAAGTTACAAAAGAGGCTCTGCGCCAGGCACGAGCTGCTGGAGGAGTTGATGTTGCCACCAATGTTGCGAAGATGGTGGAGTGATCGGATCCACCAGTGCAGTTGAGTATTGCTCAGATATGCAAAGAGGGCGTTGCATATTTAAGTTAATACCATCAACATGGGCGTACATAGATGCAAGGGGTGCAGCTGCTATGGGGCCCAGAGATTTGGGGAGCCCATTTTCCTAGGGGAGCCCATCTTCCTTGTCAAAGATACATGTGTTATATGCAGTTGTTACCATTGGGTGGTACAAAGGGGCCCTTACAAACTTTTGCTATAGGGCCTTCAAATACCTAATTACGCCCCTGACCATCATATTACAGTATGTGTCAAAATAGTCAATATACACTGCAGTCTCTTACTAATTAAGTAATAATTAACTCTTCTAATTTAGATATTTAATCATCTTCACTAATACATATAAGACAAAAGCATTTATATTGACATTTATGACAAATAGTGAGCAATATTTTTCATGAGTTAATGATTTTTCAATGTACATACATTTTTGTTTGTGTATTTTTTCATGTGAACAATTGTAACAATAAGAATAACATTTAAAGATGGGTATACACTGGAGCAATATGGGGTCAATATGTAGTGTCCAGCTGAATCGGAACAACAAATCGGATTGTTCAGTGTGTACGGTCAGTCTGTGCGCTCCTGCGGTCGTTAGCGATATCTTCCTGGTTGGGTGTGCTGCATGGCCGACCGGACAATATTGCATGCGGCGCCATTCAAGTACCAAAGGTTTGTTCCGTCCTTCATTAAATACGATGCGTCGGCACATCGGCCGCCAAATCGTCCGGGTACACATGACTCTATTGTGTCTCCAGCTTAACAGTGCAGGTCAGACTTCAAGTGGTGGGAAGCAGGGGCGTCACAGCGTTTTTAGGTTGGGGGAGCAAGATATTTCATTTTGGCACCCCTAAATCACTGAATGTCGCCCCCTCCGGGGCAGCTGGAATAACCTACCACACCACAGACCTGAAGACAGAGATCAGTAAGCCTTTGCTTTTGTTGATTTGGAATCTCGATGTGGACATCACTGCTCTCACCCAGTCTCCTCACTCACAGACATAACAATAAAACAGCACTATGCGCAGCTCCGGGAAACACATGCAGCCAAAAGGGTGTCCCTGTACAACCAAGTAAACCAACCAGAGCCGGGAGAGGAGGAGGATGGTTACCCGCGTACTGCAGTGAATTTTAGTTTGCCTTGCTCTAGGACTGCAGAGGCCATCATGCAATGCGAGTTCGCCGTGAGAATGGCTCACAGGACCCTACTCCCACCTAATAGGATCAAGCCCAGTGTATGCAACCTGCTATTCCCTGTAATCTACACACACACCACTGCAAATACTCTGTATGTATAAAACAAGAAATTAATACAAGGATGAAAGACAAATATATCAAACGCCATAAACTTTGCTCCATCCTATGTACAGACATGAACACACACATATGTTCAGTGTAGGCTGTTAGGCCGTTAGGCTGTTAGGGTGTCCAGTTTCTGAATTGCTCAGTTCTAAAGTGTTTTGAGCATTTAAAATCAATATTAGCGTTAGACCGGCGTTCTTGTTAGCTGTGAAGTGACACTGCCATCTTTCATCCCACAGGTAACTACTCCAACCAGATGCAACAAATCGATGTTTTTTATAGCATAGCAGCTATTACATTGCATAGGTAACTACTCCAACCAGATGCAACAAATCAATGTTTTATAGCATAGCAGCTATTACATTGCATGGGCAACTACTATAGATGAACTGGTTCGGATTCTGTGGAATCCGAACCGCTCCGAACATAGGGGTTCTGAGTCCACCCGAACCCTGTAGTAGTATGCCCTGGGGGGGCACTACTACTGGGGGCCTGCTAATGGGGGCACTACTACTGGGGGCATACTACTACTGGGGGCATGCTACTGGGGGCACTGCTACTGGGGGCATACTACTGAGGGTCTGCTAATGGGGGCACTACTACTGGGGGCCTGCTAATGGGGACACTACTACTGGGGGGCATACTACTACTGGGGGCATGCTACTGGGGGCACTGCTACTGGGGGCATACTCCTGGGGGCCTGCTAATGGGGGCATAGCTACTGTGGGGCATACTACTACTGGGGGCACTGCATAGGAGGCCCTACTACTACTACTATAGGGGGCACCACTACTGGGGCATTGTGTAAGGGACTGAGAGAGATAAATGTATTCCCCCCTATGTAATCAAGCATATATAGTTATAAATAATACTGATCTCTGATTATTGCTTTATGAACTAATAACCTTTGCTGAAAATGTGTGTTTCTGCATGTTCCCCCTAGTTTAGGATCAGCTGATTTAATCTGTGGGTTATTTCCCCTGCTGTCTCGTCTAGAAATTTATAGATGTTTATAATGTAACAAAAGTCTTGGTGTCATATGCTTAATGTTTGAAACCACCTCAAAAGAGGAAGTGCACCAGACTCTGGAAATACCCTTGTATCTAAAGATTAGTATGTGTCTTACTTCTCCGAACCACATCCTGTTTTTCTGTAACAAATGAGATACTGTGTGTTTTAAAGAATCTGCTATATTAACCCCATCGGATTAAACGAGTCTTCAGTCTCAATCTCTTAAACATGACTTGCTGTTTGATTTATTGGGGTTCCCAGTCGACTGGTAAGGGGGAAACACAGAACTGACAATCGAAGGGACTTGGTAGTGGAACATCTCCAACATTTCATGGGGGCTCGGAGGAGGGAGATTTATTGATCTCGATCCAGGATTTCTGGGACCAGTGCCGCTGCTACAGAATAGATGACACCACGTCCGCCTGCTGTACACAACTACTGACAATCCCGGGTGAGTGATTTCAAAGTTATGATTTCAACTTAATTACTCCGTCAGTGTTTGTTTACTGCCTGTGAGACAGTCTATCTATATGCAGTAAGTATACCTGGTATATTTTGAACCCGATTGTCTGTTTCTGAATTATTTTCATGATACAGTAAAAATTAATGTTATATGAAGGCCATGTAATAACTGTTTGTGTACTGTTACTCTCTGGTATAAGAAACATATTAATGAATTCAACTGTCAATTGCAATCTGTAGTTTCTATTGTACATTCTGGTGTTTTACAAAACAAGGATATTTCTTTTGTGGTCAGTATTGGTTGTCATGTTGATAAAGACATAATTGACAGATTTGTAGGACAAGGGTTTCCTGATTGTTTGGTTGGTTTACCTATTAATTTTGTACCTCTGCAATTTGAAATACTGTGTTATAGTGATAGTAGAAAATTACCCCTGTCAGTACAGAGAATTATTGAAAGAGGAAGTCCCAGTGTTTAGTCTGAACGTATCAGTCAGTGGCAAAAGAAAACGAACAATATACATAGAAAGCTCAGAAAATAACAGATTTTAGACTAATTATTACAGTAATCTAAGCAGTGCGATACAGTTGAGTAGCCCACTACAGTATTGTCCCGTGACCTGATCCCTCACACAGACGGACAATGGGTGCACAAGTTAGTAAGACGGGGGAATTGAGTCCCCTAGAAATAATTTGTCAGAGAGAGGGCGCGAAAGCTCTCAAAGGTATTTCTGTTATTTTCAAAAGAGCAGGATTTCCACCTGAAGGTACGCTAGACCCTGACAAATGGAAACGGTTCCGAAATAATAATATAGACTGGTTGACAAAGAAGAGTTATTTGGACATGGTCACAATATGGCAAACAGTTACACAAGAAATAGAGGATGAACATAGGAAAAGGTCTGATTTAAATGATGTTATAGATAACCCACCACCATATGTACCAGTTAGACTGGCAGCTCCATCAACTGCAATACAAAATGAAGTATCCACATTAACATCCCAGAACTTGTATCCCAGAATTGACTTAAATACCATTCAAGGGTGTGGTATAGAATCACAAGATAATGTAAATTTAGATATAACTAGAGGAAGAGAATGTACGTTTTGTCATTTTTGTGTCCCAGAGGGTTCAGAGAAATGTCCCGCTTGTGATAACTGGGTATCACCTGATGCCCCACCATGTAATCAAGGTAGTAATGTAACTAATACTTCCCTTACAAATAAACAAAAAATGTCATATGTACTAAAAAGACTGGCACCCCATAACATGAGTCCTTGTAGGGGTACAATAGCGGGTCCAGAGGGACATCACATTTTACCTATAAGAGTACAAACATCTCCAAATCCCAGGTTTAATGCAGAGCAAGTAGATCCTGCAAATGGTCCTGAATACATTGAACAAGAGATATATAACCCATGGTTTCAATCTGATATATTAAGAATTGTTAATGATTTGCCTGATATCAGACGACATCCACATACGTTTTATCAGAAAATGGAACAGGTTAAAACTATTTACAGACCATGTTGGGTAGATCTGGAACAAATTGTAAAAGCATCAGCAGGACATGGAGAATATGATAAAATGATTGCAATCATTGTTCAGGGAGTTCAACAGGGCAGACCAGAAATTGTGGCACTTCCCGCAGTAGGAACAAGATATAGCCAACATAGTGGAAACTTGTTACTAAATAGAATACAATGGAGATGTGCAGAGATTCAACAAACTGCTCCAGCTGCACCAGATTTAGTTCCAAAAACAGACACAGTACGGGCATATTATGATAAACTAATTACTAGACAGGAAGAAGAAGGTTATCCTGTTACAGAAGTAGCAGGAGCTAGGCTGTGTAAAACGAAGTTTTTGAATGGACTTAGAAATGACTTGAGAACTCAGTTATTTCAGATCAGACCGGAAGCCATGGTAATGGATATTGAAGGAATTTTACAAGTATTGGAAGGGATTGAGGATGTTGAACAGGATAAAAAAGACCGGAAAGCTACAAAAGCACAGGTAGTGACGGTGAATCTGGTTCAGAGTCAACCACCGCGGCAGAGAACAACTGCAAAGCAACCAACTAAAGGCTATACACAGAGGAAGCAGTATGACTCCCAAGGTAATGATATGGCAGGCAAGTGTTTCTTTTGTAAACTTCCAGGACACCAAAAAAAGGATTGCAGAAAGCATCAGAAATATTTGTTATCACAGCGACAGATGTCTGAACATCCGTACACTGCAGGAATGCAGCACCCACAAGCATGAAGATATACAGCTCCCGTGTCATCAGTGCCTGTCTTTGCTTCACTTCAGGATAACACCACACCCACAGGTACTGTCACTGTTACTTTACCCACAGGACAAGAACTTGATTGTGTGATTGATACCGGAGCTCAGAAATCAGTTTTTATGCATGATCAGATCCCCCCTCAACTTCTTACTACAGAGACAATACAAGGCACAGGTCTGGGAGGTCAAGCAATGCCTCTCAAAGAAAGTAAACAACTCTTTCTGCTTATTAATGATGAACCTACTCCAGTTCCAGTGGCATTCCTTACCTCTCCCACCTGTCCGGTGAACCTGTTGGGAGCAGATATACTCGCACTTATGCAAGCCTCAATACAATACACACCAAAAGGAGTCAAGTACACCAGCAATATTCCAAATGAGGTGAGCAATAGTATTGAGGCAGCCATACAAGTTTATCTATTTCAGGAACATCCAGCAATTGACTCGCTGCCACAATGGATTTTAACTGTACCTGACAGACTGTGGTCAAAAGGAAAGACTGATGTGGGACTTCTACAAGTACAGCCAGTACAACTATCCCTCAAACCAGGTACCATACCAGTCTCTGTTAAACAGTACCCACTCACACCAGCACAAGAAAATGCTATTTCACAACAGCTGCAAACATACTTGGACATAGGGGTCATAATACAATGCAGGTCCCCTTTCAACACCCCTCTCTTCCCTGTAAAGAAGCGGGGTACAGGAAAACAAGGAGAAGTACAATACAGACTGGTTCATGATTTGAGGGAAATAAACAAGAGACTTGTAGTCAACACCCCAATAGTACCAAACCCACATACTCTCCTAAATCAGATACCACCCTCAGCAAGATGGTTCACCGTAGCAGACCTTGCAAATGCTTTTTTTCTCTGTTCCTATTACAAAAGATTTCCAGTGTCTACTAGCATTTACACATAAAGGAAAACAGTATTGCTGGACACGCTTGCCACAAGGGGGTGCCACTTCACCAAGTGATTTTTCTGAAGCTATGTCCACAATACTTCAAGCATGGAGACCTTTATTTCCAGATGAAACTCAACTCATCCAGTATGTTGATGATTTACTGCTAGCTACCACATCTGAAAGCAAGTGCCAAGAAGAGACTGTATCCTTGTTAAAGTTCCTGGAGGAACAAAACTGCAGAGTTTCCAAAGAAAAACTACAACTAGCAAAACAGAAAGTGATCTTTCTAGGACATTGCATCTCACACGTCACAAGGCATCTAACAGAGGAAAGGAAGAAGCTGATATTACAAGCCAAGGTACCAAAGACTATAAAACAAGTCCGTTCCTTTTTGGGTCCCCTAGGATATTGCCGCGAATGGGTCCCCCTAGCCTCGGTATTCATGCAGACACTGTATGACAGCACCAAAAAGGAGGGCCCATATCCCACTCCCCAGCAGATGGAAGAAGCAGTGACGCAACTCAAAGTAGCTGTCACCACTTCCCCGGCCCTAGGCTTACCTGATTACAGCAAACCCTTCACCCTCTACTGCCACGAAGAAAAAGGCCATGCACTAGGAGTGCTCACCCAAAAACATGGACTGAAGCAACGACCAGTGGCCTACTACTCCAGCAAGCTAGACAACATTATCCAAGGGGCACCTACTTGCATCAGAGCGGTAGCAGCAGCAGTAGTCTTAAAAGACAAAAGCACAGACATCGTACTTGATCATCCGTTAACTATTCAAGTACCCCATGCAGTAACAGAAATACTTCAACAAGCCAGAACTAAACACCTTTCAGCAGCAAGGCTAACCAAATATGAAGTGGCATTACTCAGTGCAACTAACGTAACTATAAGAAGATGTACTACCCTCAACCCCGCCACTCTCCTTCCAAGCTTACTCGAGCAACAAGAAGATCCTGAATCATTAGATTCAAAAGGAGGGAGAAATATGGTCTATCCAGACTTACATGCCTGCACCGCAAGTGATGAAGAGCAAAATGATCAAGTAAGGGACGATAAAATATACAATTCAAAAAATTTGGACTGTCATGATTGTCTGGCCCTTATGGATCAAGAAACCTCACCTTTACCACATGTTACAGACACTGCTCTCCCAAATGCACATTATGAACTGTTTGTAGATGGCTCTAGATATTATGACAATGGGACACCTTACACAGGATATGCTGTAACCACACAAGATGACATCATAGAAGCAGGACCACTACCCTCACATCTATCAGCACAAGCAGCAGAAATAGTAGCTCTCACAAAGGCTCTAGAATATGCAGAAAAAGCTACAGCCAACATCTATACAGATTCAAGATATGCTTGGGGGGTTACACAGGATTACGGAAACATATGGAAAAGCAGAGACTTTAAAACAGTGACAGGCAAACAAATACAACATGCAGAACTTATAAAACAAATTTTTCAAGCACTTGAATTACCCCATAAAGTGGCTATTATTAAGGTTCAAGCACATACCAGAAATCAGACCAGCATAACCAAAGGGAATTGCACAGCAGACAGAGCAGCAAAACAAGCAGCTAAACAGCCTTACAAAGGCATAACAGCATATGTCACACAAACTGAAGGTACAACAACAATGCCAGATTTTCAAGACCTACAAAAACTCCAAGAACAAGCAGGACCAGAAGAAAAATCATCATGGGAAAGGAAAGGAGCCTGCAAGGAGGAATTCACAGGACTATGGAAAGCAGGTAACCTATTATGTCTACCAAGGGCATTGTACCCACCCATGTGTCAAGTTACTCATGGTCTCACGCATATAGGAAAAGATCAAATGGGAAACCTGGTAAAGGAAAGATGGATAGCTCCAGGATTCTTCCCAGCAGCTGCACGGTTTGTACAAGCCTGCTGGATCTGTGGGATCTCCAACCCAGGACAAAAGGTAAAGACTACCATGGGAGCCATTCCAAAAAGTTATTTTCCTTTCCAGAGACTGCAAATTGACTATATTCAGATGCCCAAAGTTGGGATTTATGAATATGCATTGGTCTGTTTAGACACCTTCACAAAATGGATTGAGGCCTGGCCAGTGGCTAAAGCCACTGTAAGGAACACAGCAAAAAAACTCCTCTCAGAAATTGTCTGTAGGTATGGAGTACCAGAGGTAATTGAATCAGATAGAGGCACACACTTCACAGGAGAAGTAATGACTCATATCATGGAAGATTTGGGGATTCAACAGGCCTTTCACACGCCCTACAGGCCACAGGCCAGTGCCCTAGTAGAGAAATTCAATGGAACTCTTAAACTTAAGATATTAAAAGCAGCACAAGAGACAGGGAAAAATTGGTTAGAATGTTTACCAATAGCTCTGTTTAGTATAAGAACCACCCCATCTAAAGCCACAGGGCTGTCTCCATATGAAATTTTGTTTGGGACTATCCCTAAGATAGGATGTTATTATCCACAAGAAATGCAACATAGACATGCTGACTTAACTGCATATGTAAAAGCCTTAACTGAAAAACTCACCTCTCTGCATTCTCTAGCTTTCGCCTCTCTCCCAGATTCTAAGGCAGATCTCAGTCCACATCAGCTGCAACCAGGTGACTGGGTCTATCTGAAAAGACACGTCAGGAAATCGCTGGAACCCAGATATGATGGGCCATACCAAGTGTTACTGACTACTCCAACATCGGTGAAAGTTAAAGGGAGAGAGACTTGGATTCACGCGTCACATTGCAAACTGACTAAAGTTAAGTTTGATTTTTTTTTTTTTTAAATATATGATCATGTGGAAAGAATTAATGGGTCCTAATCCAGATAGAGGTGTGTGGGGATGCATTATGTGTATAAGCCTCTTTATAGTGCTCACCTATACATATTTCTTTGGAATAATGATAATAGAGGCTGAGGAACAGAAGAATTTTACTCAAACTAATCATACCTTGACAAGAGGAAAAAGGGACGTTGCAGTGTGGCCCAACTCAGTTATACAGTCCCACATGATGGTAGCTCGAGCATTGAATTTGACTGATTGTTGGATATGCACACATGCCCCAGTCAGTGCTAGGTCCATGCATTGGGTAGCAGTACCACTGACTTTATCAGAGCTTAAGGAACTTAATTATAGTCTGGGCAGCACATATAACAAAATGATGGCAGAGACTCCTGTCTCATTTATGACAGCATATACCATCGGATATCCACAATTCTGCATAGAAGCACCTCCAGTCACAACGAAACGAATCTTTCCAGATGGGTTCGTATTAACTCCTACTCAGGCACGAGTAGGACAGGTAAAATGTTCACAGGCCCAAGTAAATATCACAACAAATTCCACTCATAACAAAGGATATTATCTAGGATGGTGTGACAAAGGACAACTGGTAGTACACCGAGAAATCAAAGTACAGATTAATCAAACCAATGCAATTATACGAGAGTGGTTCAAAGCAAACGATTCATGTATAAATAATCGAGACATACTAGGCCCATACTCCCAGAACATAAGTGAATATCGCAGAATAACCCGACACAGCAGAGATTCAAGTGTGCTTCAAGTGGCATACGGAGTGATTCTGGGATATACATATATCCTAGAACAAGGGTTGTATTTTCTGTGTGGGAGACGTGCTTATAAGTGGATACCTTATGGGGCTTCAGGTATGTGCACTATAGGACGAGTCATTCCTGTAGTGCGAGTTCAGAAGGAATATACTGTAGAACAGGTGCAAGCTGCCCAACATACTCACCAACTAGCCCGCCGTAGTATAAAGAAAAGTAATACACATGCACATGACTTAATATTCATTCCATGGTATAAGAAAATGGGCTTAGCACTAGCAGGAGGTACAATACAGAATGCACATAACATAGAAGCCCTAGCAAAACTGCTAGACAATGTAACCCAAATATATGATGAGACATTTAGATTGGTGCTAGATGATGTAAAAATGATAAAGAGGGAAGCCCAGGCACATAGAATGGTATTGGATTACTTGACAGCAAAAGAAGGAGGAATGTGCATGTTAGTAGCAGAATCCTGTTGTAATTACCTCAATAGAACTGACTCTATAGAAGAAGCTATAGAGGAACATTTAGATAAAATACAGGAATTAAAGGAAGAAGTCAGGAATAAACACAATGACCCTGAATATGACATTTCTACAGATGGATGGTTGTCCTGGCTCAATCCAGCTAACTGGTTTAGTGGGATAAAAGGATGGATTGTGGGCATTTTGATGTTCCTTCTGAAAATAGTGAGCCTAGGATTATTGATATATGTATGTCTTAAAGTGTTTTTCTGTGGTTTTTCAGTTTGTAAGAAACGTGTGACTAACGCATTGGACTCCTCCAAATACAAAGAACTGCAGAAGAGCTGGGCAAAGAAAAGTCGTGAACAGCTTACGAGAATGGATATGTGTGATTCGCGCCTTTAGGCCCCTCGCTCGGACAGTATGATTAGCGTCATCTCAGTGGGGCCATAGCCATTAGCACCATTCTTCCTAAACTGTTTGCTTAACTGTATGATAGGTAGACAAATTGTACTGCCAGAAGCTCAACTGCTAGATCAGATTAATTATAAAAGGAGGGAATGAGAGAGATAAATGTATTCCCCCCTATGTAATCAAGCATATATAGTTATAAATAATACTGATCTGTGATTATTGCTTTATGAACTAATAACCTTTGCTGAAAATGTGTGTTTCTGCATGTTCCCCCTAGTTTAGGATCAGCTGATTTAATCTGTGGGTTATTTCTCCTGCTGTCTCGTCTAGAAATTTATAGATGTTTATAATGTAACAAAAGTCTTGGTGTCATATGCTTAATGTTTGAAACCACCTCAAAAAAGGAAGTGCACCAGACTCTGGAAATACCCTTGTATCTAAAGATTAGTATGTGTCTTACTTCTCCGAACCACATCCTGTTTTTCTGTAACAAATGAGATAATGTGTGTTTTAAAGAATCTGCTATATTAACCCCATCGGATTAAACGAGTCTTCAGTCTCAATCTCTTAAACACGACTTGCTGTTTGATTTATTGGGGTAAGGGGGAAACACAGAACTGACAATCGAAGGGACTTGGTAGTGGAACATCTCCAACAGGACACCACTGCTGGCGGCATTGTATAAGTAGCACTACTACTGTGGGCATTGTATAAGGGGCATTACTACTGTGGGCTTTGTGTATAAGGGTCACTACTGTGGGCTTTGTGTAAAAGGGTCACTACTGTGGGCATTGTGTAAAAGGGACACTACTGTCGTAACATAAATAAGAGACACTACTTTATGGAGTAATGTGAATCAGGGCCTATGTGCGGCGTAATGTGAATCAGGGGCACTATGTGATGGAATGTGAATAAGATCGTGCACTGTAACTCCTAGGGCCGTAGCCCACTTTGTAAACAAGCACTGTGATTCTGCTGGCCGTACCCCACTGGGTGGGTGCACTACTTTTCATTTCTGTCACTGCTGTGTGGCAATGTGTCATAGATGTGCTTTAAACTGTGGTATCTGTGCCGCTGCTTTGTTGCTTGGTAACCAGTCAGCTCACTGCAACCTTTGGCCAATAATAGTGAAAACTATAATTTAAACTGTGAGGTGGTCTAAATTGACTGTAAATGACTGGAAATTAAGGTTTTTGAGGTTAATAATACTCTAGGAAGAAACAAAAGCCCAATTTATGTGATTATAGCTTTTTTTTGTAAATTTTTGTAAAAAAAATCCAAATCCAAAGTCAGTCACCGCAGTTTGGCAAATCCAAATCCAAAGTCAGACGACAAATTAGAACCAAGGGCCTGTTTCAGAGCCGGTCGCTCTGACAGAGCGCTCGCTCTGAATCAGGGCGTCTTTTTTTTTTTATGGAGCGGCCTCCTGGCCGCTCGCATTGCTGTGGGTTGCCACCCACAGATAATGCGAGTGGCCATGTTGATGGTTGCGATGGTCCAGACCATCGTGACCATCGGGCTTGCGATGAGACCCTTGTGGTAGGGTCTCGTGGCAGCAAGCCCCAGAGAGCTTTCGGCTCTAACAGAGCTGGAAGCTCTCCACTGACATCACTTGTGATGTCAGTGGGGCTGCCCCCAGATGGTAGACGTTCTCATGGGAACACCTCTGTCTGGGCAGCCACCCCACCCCCGGCCCGCCCACCAAAGGGGGCGTGCTGTCACTCAACATTGACAGCGTGCCACCTTTGGTGCGAGACCCGGAGTGACGGATTGCCCGTCGCTATCCGGGTCTCGCGCATGCGCACGACGGAGCCGGCTCCGTCATGCGCATGTGCTCTGGGCCACCATCGACTCGGTTGCGGTCTGAATCAGGCCCCGAATCCAAATCTGGCAAAAATGGTCTGGCGCACATCCCTATTAACTACTCCAACTAGATACAACAAATCAATGTGTTTTTATAGCATAGCAGCTATTACATTGCATACAGTGGGTAACTACTCCAACTATGCAACAAATCGATGTTTTTTATAGCATATCAGCTATTACATTGCATAGGTAACTACTCCAAAGAGATGCAACAAATCAATGTTTTTTATAGCATAGCAGCTATTACATTGCATAGGTAAATTGATATTAGTTGCTGTAAGTTGTTTTAAACTTGTACTATGGACCTCATTCAGAGTCTCTCGCTAGCGCTGTGTGCTCGCAAGCGGCTTGATTGTTTGCGTACGTACATGCGCATGCTTCGTTCTCCGCGTGTGCGAACTACTCAGTGCGATCACAGGCCGCACGCTCACCCAGCAAAGACAGCCCAGTTAAATGAGTGACAGGAAAGGCCGTTTGTGGGTGGTAACAGGGGCAGGACGGGGTAGTGGAGGTGTGAATGCAGGCGTGCCTGGGTGTTTCAACGCCATTTTAGAGGCATGCATAATTAATATGCAGCGTCATAGTACACGTCACATGCCTGTTTTTTACACTGAAGTCCTCGCAGTGCTTGCGGTAGGGTAAGGCAACCACAAGTGCTGCGATCGTTTCCGATTGTCCTCGATGTACCAATGTTTTAATACACTTCCTGAAGATGACGTGTGCTGGTGGGCAGCTCTGCCTGTGCGATTGGGCATACACTGGCCGATCGCTAAGACATGGTGGGCGTGCTTATGCCTTGGCGAGCGATCGCTTCCCGTGGCGTCACTTTGACAAATTTGGATACGCTGGGGGCGAGCGATCGCATCTAGCAAGAGACTCTGAATGAGGTCCTATGTTTTTATATTAAAGGGAATTAGGACCTCATTCAGAGTCGGTCGTAAGCGGCCGCTCGGTCGTACGCATCCGATGTTTCCAAACCATGCATGCGTACGGTTAGTTGTGCGCATGTGTGTACGAGACCTTGCGATCCAAAATGCTGTTGATTGTACGGCTTACGAGCAGGAAATTGTTTCCGAGAGTTGATTGACATGAAAGGCCATTTGTGGGTGTTGACGGGGGTGGTGGTCTAAAAATGCAGGTGTTCCTCACCGTTTTCAGGGCGTTTCAGGGGCGTACATAAATTTCCTGCTACGACCGACATAGAAGGCCGAAGTAGTAAAACGTCACTCTGCGAGCAGGTTAGAGGCCTGGCTGATCTTACAGCTTGAGGTTGGGTATGTGCTCTCTCAAGCCCCAGAGTACAATCGATACTATCGAATGTGACTGATGTTATGTTTGATGCTTCTATTTTGTGCCACACAATGCAAGCAGCTAATAATCATTTGTTGTTGCTAATAACACTGCTAATTGGCTTGTAATTGATTCAGTTGCATTTGCATTAGCAAATAATAAGAATAAATACATTTCAGGGGAATGGCTTATTCTATGCGTTTTTTTGTAAATTTTTGGTGTAATTTGCACACAACACAAGCAGCCACAACCATAAGAAGAAAATTAACATACAGCGACTGACAACGACTGACAACGATTGACTCAATCGCTAACTGCTATCACTCGCTAGCTAGAGGAGGTGCATTGTTTATGTATGGGCGTCACTTTGGTTGCGACTGAGTGGCTGTGCAATTGCTTCCTTTTTCAGTTTCTCGGTCATTAGGCGTACGACCGAGCGGCCGCTTACGACCGACTCTGAATGAGAGTGGTATACAGACCTCCACTATGCACAGATTTGATTAGCACTTTCTGCTGGGGGTGGAGGGCTGTATGCAAGGGGGTGGGGGTAATCATAATGCACACGTCTGTAGCCTTATATTTTGCAGTACAGTGTAGGCTGTTAGGGTGTTCAGTTCTAAAGTGTTTTGAGCATTTAAAATCAATATTAGCGTTAGACCGGCGTTAAACCAAAGGAAAACAGATGAAAAACACACTGCAAGCAAACACTAACACTGTTGGACTATACTCAAGCTACACAGTGAGTCGCCAAAATCATCAAAACTTATGCTGGCTATACACGGGACGATTTTTAACATGATTTTAGCATTTTCTACGGGTTGGTCAGACCAATCGTTTGCAAATAGTTGTATTTTGAGTCTTCTGCGACCCCAATGCGCGTCCCCACCATTGTGTAGTTGGATCACAGATCAGATGGTTTTGCAGAGAGATCTCAACTGATCGTGTACGATGTACATCTACCCATGCGAAGCAAATTTGATGGCAATCTTAAGCTCTGTCGTGGTTTTTTAAATCAGTGTGATATACACTTTACGTTACAGCATGATAACTTCCCCACCGCTAGAACCAAAGTGGCATACATCATGTCCTTGCTGTCCGGCTCGGCTCTGGATTGGGCCTCCCCACTCTGGGAGCGTTCAGACTCGCTGCTGGATAATTATACAGATTTTGTATCTTCATTCAGGAGGATTTTCGATGAACCTGGACGTACAGTGTCAGCATCGTCCAGCCTCATGACCCTGAGACAAGGAACCCGTCCTGTCAGCCAATATGCTGTACAATTTCAAATTTTGGCATCAGAGCTTAAGTGGAATGAGGAGGCCCTCACCTCAGCCTTTTGGCATGGTCTATCCGACCGATTAAAAGATGATCTGATTACCCGTGAGCTTCCTACCAATTTGAATGATAAGATCTCACTCTGCAACAAAATTGACCTACGCTTCAGAGAACGTCAGGCTGAAAACACAGAACTGACCGGCAAAGGTCATTTACATCTTCCTTGCCCATCCACCCCATCCTCCTATAGATGAGGAGCCCATGCAGGTGAACCAAACCCACCTCTCCAAAGTCAGAGAAGGATGCTAAAAAACCTCTGTCTGTACTGCGGAGATTCGGGTTACCTGGTGGCCTCCTGCTCCCGCAAGTCGGGAAATGCCCGTTCCTAACTGACCTTGGGGACATCAAGTTAGGAGTTATTTGCCCGTTCCCAAACAGTAAAGATTTCAAGATTTCCTTAGCTTTGGATCTTAAGCCCAACCCTGTCTTCGTCTCTGCTCTATTAGACTCTGGAGCAGCCAGAAACTTCATGACTTCCAGCCTAGTTGATAAACTACAGATTCCTTGTTCATCTCTCAAGCAAGCAATTTCCCTGACTTCTGTAGATGGACGTCTTCTAGCTAAAGGACTGGTCACCAAGGAAACTCAACCAGTATTAGTTTGTGTTGGGGCACTCCACTCCGAGTCTTTAAAGTTCTTAGTGATACCAGAGTCTTCTCAAGAAATCATCTTGGGACTACCCTGGTTATGCAAAAAGAATCCAAGGATAGACTGGTGCTCAATGCAGATTCTTTGATGGGGAACTGACTGTCAGAAATCCTGTCTTCCCAAAATACGACCTGTAAGAAAGACAACTTCGTTATCATCTCCAGCTATACCCGAGGAGTACCAGATGTTCTCTGATGTTTTTTCCGAGCACAGAGAATGGGACTGTCCTATCGAGCTGCTGCCTGACTAGATGTCACCCGTGGTCAAACCTATCCTCTATCCGTGCCTGAGACTCAAGCCATGTCAGAGTACATCCAGGACAACCTAGCAAAGGGGTTTATTCAACCTTCCACCTCTCCCGCTGGAGCTGGCTTCTTTTTCGTTGGAAAGAAAGATGGAGGCCTAAGACCTTGTATAGATTACTGGGGCCTCAATGATATAATGATTAAGAATTGGTATCCTCTTCCCCTGATCACAGAATTGTTTGACAGAGTTAAAGGGTCCATCATATTCTCAAAACTGGATCTGAGAGGGGCTTATAATCTCATCCGCATTTGTGCTGGTGATGAATGGAAGACCTCCTTTAATACTAGAGCTGGACACTCTGAATACCTTGTGATGCCCTTTGGGTTGTGCAATGCCCCTGCCGTGTTTCAGGGCTTTGTTAATGAGATTTTCCGGGACCTGTTGTACGTCTCGGTTGTAGTTTACCTGGACAATATATTGATTTTTTTTGTCTTCTGTAACAAAACATCATGAACATGTGAAAGAAGTATTGTCCTATCTAAGAAGGAACCACCTTTTCTGCAAACTGGAGAAATGTGTCTTTGGGGTTCCCAGTGTGCCATTCCTTGGTTACATCATCTCTGGCTCCAGTCTAGAAATGGACCCCAAGAAGGTGCAGGCGATTTTGGATTGGTCCCTTCCTCAAACATTGAAAGCCATCCAGAGATTGCTTGGGTTCGCCAACTACTATAGGCATTTTATTAAAGGATTTTCATAATTGTTGGCTCCCATTACTGCCTTGACCCGAAAAGACGCTAACCCTGCCCTATGGCCACCTGAGGCAGAGACTGCCTTCCAACTTTTAAAACAGGCATTTATTTCAGCTCCAGTCTTACGACAACCAGATCTGGATAGGCCGTGTCTAGTGGAAGTGGATGCATCTTCAGAGGCCGTGGGTGCAGTTCTTTCCCAGCATTATGACGATAATCAAGTTCATCCCTGTGGGTTCTTCTCCAAGAAGTTTTCTCCTTATGAGAGAAATTATGCCATTGGTGAACAAGAACTTTTAGCAGTAAAGTTAGCCTTAAAAGAATGGAGATACCTGCTGGAAGGGGTCAAGTTTCCCTTCACTGTCTTCACGGACCATAGAAATCTGCTTTTCCTCAAGAGTCTTCAGTGCGTGAGCCCTCGTTTGGCCCGATGGGCGATATTTTTCACTCGGTTTCAGTTCACCCTGACCTTCCGGTCTGGAGCCCTTACTCAAAAGGCAGATGCCCTGTCCAGATCTTTCTGCTGTGATGTCAAATCAGAGAATGAACAAAATACCCCTGTTTTGGAGTCAAGAGTCTTCGCCACCTTACAGCTACAGCCTCCTACAGGGAAGTCCTTTGTGGCCCCGGAGTTAAGGAAGCAGCTCCTCACCTGGGCTCATTCCTCTCACTTTGCAGGTCACTCAGGTACCCGGAAGACCTTGGAATTTTTAAAGAGAGGCTATTGGTGGCCATCCATGAAAGCAGACATGTCGGAATTTATCTCTTCATGTTCTTTGTGTGCCCAGCATAAATTTTCACGTCAGGCACCGGCTGGTGAGTTATTGCCACTACCTATTCCATCACGTCCATGGACGCATCTCTCCATGGACTTCATCACGGATCTGCCAAATTCTCAAGGGTTCACTACCATCTGGGTCGTACTAGACCGATTCTCTAAAATCCAATTACATACCGCTAAAGAAATTGCCTTCTGCCCCTGACCTGGCTCACTTGTTCGTTCAACATATTTTCCATCTCCATGGTCTTCCAGCTGAAATAGTCTCTGACCGCGGTGTTCAGTTCGCAGCAAAATTTTGGAGAGCCTTATATTCTGTATTGCAAGTAAAGCTAAATTTTTCTACGGCTTATCACCCACAAAGCAACGGTTCCACTGAGAGGGTTAATCAAAACCTTGAGACCTTCCTGAGGATTTTTATGACATCTTCCTAGGACAATTGGTCTGCATTGCTGCCATGAGCTGAATTTGCTCATAACGCCTCCTACCACTCTTCCACAAATCAAACACCATTCCAAGTGGTCTACGGCCTTCATCCTCGGGTCCCTGAATTTCAAAGCCTGCCCGTCTTTGATGTCCCAGCTGTAGAAGACACTATACGGAAATTTGCTTCAGTCTGGTCTCAAGTTCGTACTGACCTGGAGAAGGCGTCATCCCGTTACAAGTTTCAAGCTGATAAGAAGCGTAGGAAAATACCACGTATGCAAGTAGGAGACCAGGTCTGGTTGTCCACCCAGAACCTACAACTTCGAGTGCCATCCATGAAATTTGCTCCACGCTTCATCGGGCCCTTCTCCATCATAGAAGTAATTAACCCTGTGGCTTATCACCTTCAACTACCCCCTTATCTGAAAATTCCCAATTCCTTCCATGTCTCCCTGTTGAAACCCCTGGTGCTAAATAAATTTCTGAGTCCTGCCTGCTTCTCCCGTGTCCAGACTGAAAGGGTCGTAGAGTTTGAGGTATCCCAGGACTTGGATTCCCGTCTCAGCAGAGGACATTTGCAGTACCTACTGGACTGGAGGGGCTACGGCCCAGAGGAACGTTTTTGGACCGATGCCCGAGATGTCCATGCTCCTGCACTCATCAAGAGGTTCCATGCTGCCCATCCGGAGAAGCCTGGTGAGTGTCCTGAGGCCACCCATAAGGGGGGGTACTGTCACGGACAAGATTTCTCGGCATGTAGTCACCGGGTATTACCTGTGAGGTCGCTATGGCAGGGGTCTCTGGCAGTGGTGCTGGTGTTGGGCGAGGGGAATTGGCTGCACGTGGTTCTGTGCGGGCACATTGTCACTAGGCTTGATGAGGTCTGGCCGTGTTTCCGTTCTGTTGGCATGGGTGCCGTCATCTTGCCTGCGGCCATGTGATTCCGGCAGTCCTATCCTGGTAGGTCATGTGCTCATTCCAACCAGTCACAGCATGGCACTGAGTATTTAGGAAGATCCAGAGCCTTCCTTCCTTTGCCTGTGCAACGTATTTCTCAGCTGCGGCTGAGAGAGAGTACCTGTGCCTTATCTGCCTGCCTGTTATACGCTCCTAGCCTGAACCTTGCCTGCTCCAACCTGCTGGACTTACCCTGCACCCTCCATGTACCTTCTTACTTGCCTGAGTACCTGAACCTGCTGTTTCCCTGCACCTTGCCTCATTTCACTCCCAGCTGGACTTCACTACCTCTGCCTGCATCAGTTACAGCTCACCAAACCTGCATTCAGTTACAGCTCATCATTCCTGCATTTAGTTACAGCTTATCATACCTGCATTCTGTTTTCTGCTCACCATACTTGTATACCGGACTATTCCTGCCTGTCACTATCTGGACATTTTCCCATTAACCCCCACTACAGTTATCAAGTACACTTTAGTGCTATACCTGGACTTTTTATTTGTCATTCCCATATCTTCTAAGTCACTTATTAAAAACTCCACTTTTTCATTTAAGTCTGCTTCTGTGTCTGCTCCTATCACCACCCCGGGTCCACAACAAATTCAGAACCTCACACAAGGCCCTCTCCAACTCTACTGCTCCCTTCATCTCCAACCTCATCTCCTTACACACTCTCTCCCGCTCACTCCGGTCTACCAATGACTGTTACCGCTCCTCCACCCTGGTTACTTCATCTCATGCTCGTGTCCAAGATTTTGCCCATGCAGTCCCCCTCCCCTGGAATAAGCTTCCTCACTCGATCAGGCTCTCCCCAACCTTGCAGAGCTTCAAATGTGCACTGAAAACCCACCTGTTCACCAAAGCATGCCCTTCCACCACATAACCGTGTCACCAGGTCTCTGTCACTCCCGCCTCAGCCATCTCTACCTTGCTTACTTCCTGCGCTCAGGAACCCCTCTACACACTCATGCCTCATGTCATCTGTCTGTCTCCCCTCTCCCCTAGATTGTAAGCTCCTAGGAGCAGGGTCCTCCTCCCCACTGTCTCGCAGCCTTCTTCTCTAGCACTTCTATGACAGTCTTCACCTTCAGAGCTGTATTGTGTATGGAGAATTGTGTTGCTAATTGTTACTTGTGGTCTGTTTATATTTTGGTTACTGTATTGTAATGTAATGTTCTGTGTACCCTTTACAGTATGTACGGCGCTGCGGACCACTTGTGGCACCCTATAAATAAAATGTAATAATAATAATAATAATACAATGCCAGAGTGCACCCAAATACAAACATAGGGACTCCCAATCCCTCCAATCCAGCAATTCATGCAGAAACTAATAATGCTATAATTACTATAGGAGGTGTCAATAGTATGTATTGTGACTGGCAAATATGGTAAAAAAATTAATAAAAACAAATATGCAAAGTCATTTTCCCTAAACTTATCCTCTAGTAATGTGCGTATCCACTTGCCGATAGAGGAACGACAGTAATTACAACATTGTAATCGTACAGTTGTTCTCCATCCTGTGGTGTGCCTACAATGAACAATCAGTCGTTCAGTGCAGGCATCCCTGAACATGCCCAATCTGTCATTATCGGCAGATTGACCGGCATGTTCAGGCGATGATTGATGTCGGAAACAACCAGCGGGAGCGCATATTGCTGGTCGTTTCCGAAATTATACTGCATGATTTATGCATAATTAATGAGCGATTGAATGATTACAATGTCGTAATCATTGAATTGCTTATTTATATCGGCATGTGGATACGCACCTTTAGTCGGACGTCACATACAGGTGCATATGTGTATCCAAAATACTGTAGTACATACCTTACTACTTCGGTTTATTACAGGGGGCTCCATTCTTCCTCAGCATTTAGCTGCCTGGCTCTGATGCATTCCTCCCTCCCTTGAGGCTGTTGCTGATCTCCTCCAGTGGTCAGAGAAGCATGTGATGAGCTCCACCAATCAGAGCCCAGCACATGCCTATCAGACCTTTTGTGTTTTGTCTCATGGACTCATTGTGCCCCATTGCCACCCTGCCCACCCCCCCTTCCCTCATTGCACCTATGGTGGGAAGAACTGCAAGAAGGTTGATATAAAAAAAAGCATCTCTTACAATTAAGAAAACACTTATGAAACAAGTTATTGCAGATAAGTGCGGTCATATTAATTATAAGTGATATGACCACACTTGTCTGCAATAAATACATAGAATTATTTACATATTATTAATATTTATTAAATAATATGTAGACAATTCATTGCATATTTTCATAAACACATTTGCTCCACAACTGTATTGTACGATTGTGCAGTAATTGTGCTGTGAACTTCAATTTTACCAATAAATTAAGCTGATGCAGAGGAAGAATTAGACACATTGTCAGAGAGCAGACCAATCCACCCTCAGCACAGAGACAATATAATGTTAGATGTAGTTTGTTAGAGAATGTAAGTAACAAACTAATAATATGCAGAGAGTTTAACTGTGGAGACTGATGTGAATAATTAGTGGTTTTCTGTACAGTTTAGCATAATATAATTTTGTCTGTAAAAAAAGATAATATTAATAATTTACATACATACAGCAGTATATATAATAGTCTACAAAAGCTAACAATGAGAAAGGTATATTATAAAGTTTATACTTCGTTACTCTTAGTACTTATTCGGTTGACATGAAGTGAAAATATACAAAGGAAAAAATTCTGTACAAATAAATCACTTAACTGTAACGGAAACAATTTCACACACCATTTCATAATATAAATACTTTAGTTATTCTGAGTATAACAGCAATTTTCTCAGATGTTATGGTAAATCCTTCTGAAAAGAATCTGCTGGCAGGGATGAAACACAATAAGTGCTGAATAGAATTCTTTCATGGATTAAGATGAAGCTGCTCATCGTCTCATATGAATCCTATGGAGGAAACCAAAGATAAATCTCTCTAGCTCTGAATGTCAGTACTGTATCATTTTAAAAACTCAAAGCACTTCTGGTAGGTTATATATATGTTCCCTCTAGAGCACATTGTAGGACTTTTAGTGTCAGTATATGTTCACAATGTCATCATGGTCTAATTTTTTACATTCACAATGTCGGCAATGACAGAACATCAATATGACATGTTAACATTGTGAATGACAATAATAAAATGTTGACAGCCACTTTTTTATGATTTTAGGAGTAGGCTGCAATTAGGTTTAGGCTGTGAGTTAAGGCTACAGTTAGGTGTTAGCCATACTCACCTTGCCAATCAGTGTCTGCATGTTCAATATGCCGACTGTCACTACTTACAATGTCCACATTCTGAATGTCGACATTTGACATTTTTACCTTCCATTCATGTTGACATGTTGACATCCCAATCATCGACATTTTGTACCACACCCATGTGTAACACCACGGTAAAGTGGTCTTTTTGAAGGAGTTCTTTGAAAAGTTACCCGAGACTGGGATATGTCAATTATCCCGTGATTCTAGCAACATCAGACCAATTGGTACTCAATGCTGTATTTTATTGGCAATAACAGGAAAAATATTAGATATAGCAAACAGTTAAATTAACACTTTGTTTCATACAGATACATTAAAGGGTACAATACAATTTCAGAGTTCACACAGAAAACACACATGTCCCAATTAAATTTTATTATACAGGAATCATCGCCTTTCCCTGTCTGTATGCCTGCGAAATTAGATGAGTTTAAGACAAACAGGAACAGAGTAGAGAAATTAACCCTGAGGTGAGATAACGAAGTTTATGCTGCAACACCACTATAGTATCTTTTTCCTTGATTCAACTGCTCCGGGCCATTAGTTCCATGCTTTATAAACAGACTATATCTCAGCTAGCAGTATCAATTGCTTCACTGTCCTATGGGCATCAGACATACTGAGCAGCAGGCTGCTAACTGAGAAGGGCTGCAATGAGTCCCTTATTATGGGTTGATTAGGGAAGTCTATATTTCTCTCTTGTTGTAGAAACTGTAGCTAGCCTGGCTACACTAGTAGTCTATCATGTGGTAGTGTCTTGAGGACCGGGCTCTCTAGTGCCAGTAATTAAGCTGTAACTTTGGCTGAGCAATGGGTTAGGAAGGAACTGTACACTGAAGGGTAGTGTGAGGTGGTGCTTACTCGATGTACAGACCTCTCCTGCAGACTGTCAACGAGTGAAGGGAGACTCCCCTGCAATGTCACCAGCCAGTCTTCACCTCCGTCGTCGGATGTGGCCACCGTGACCTCTCCTCTTACAGCCCGCCTCTCAGTGAGTCAGACCAGCCACTCCTCTTGTCTCAGTGTGGACGTGACCCCCTCCGATAACATTGCTTCTTCCCAGTGCCGGTGCCCTCCAGCTGATCTGCTGTTCGGTCAGTCACGCTCCCCTCGTTACTCAGGCAGCTCTCTGTCCCAGCGGCACTGCTACCGACGTCCCTGAGGTACGGGACACTTTTTACAGGAGCTCCGCTCCACAGCACTCACTCAGGCGACCTCACCAACGGCCCCTGCAGGTGCTACGTTTATAGAAGAGGTCGAGAGCAGGTCCGATTCCTGCCACCCGCACGCGCCGCTCTAGCCCACTGAACATACTGGACTTCTCCAGGGGCCATCTTCCCCCACTCCTGCAGCTACATTTGCAGTGTCCCGGGCCGCACGCCTCTCAGCTCCTGCAGTCCAGAGAGTGCAGGCTGCTCCATGTTTCCCTCTGAGAGGGGTTATGTATATATAAATAAACTGGCATATATATTAGCATTATTTTACTATTTAACACTGTGTACATACATTAATTGCTTATTTTAATTATTTATATACAGTGACCAACATCAGGGCCAAAACTAGGGTCTTTGTCACCCGGGGCAAGACAGTAATTTGGCGCCCCCCCCCCGGTAATTCCCCCATAGTAATGCCCCCTGCAGAAGTGCCCCCATAGTAATGCCCCCTTCAGCAGTGCACTTATAGTAATGCCCCTGTACTAGTGGCCATGTTGTTAGGTCCCCATAGTAATGCCCCTGTAGTGACCAAATAGTAATGCCCCCTAGTAATGCCCCTGTAGAGCCCCCTGGTAATGCCACCTGTAGTGCCCACTGGTAATGCCCCTGTAGAGCCCCCTGGTAATGCCCCTGTAGGTAATGCCACTGTAGTCCCCCTGTAGAGCCCCCTGGTAATGCCACCTGTAGTGCCCCCTGATGATGCCCCTGTAGAGCCCCCTGGTAATGCCCCTGTAGAGCCCCCTGGTAATGCCTCTGTAGAGCCCCCTGGTGATGTCCCTGTAGTGCCCCCTGGTAATGCCCCTGTAGAGACACCTGGTAATGCCCCTGTAGGTAATGCCACTGTAGTCCCCCTGTAGTGCCCCCTGTTAATGCCCCGTAGTGCCAGATACACACACACACAAAAAAAAAATACTTACCTTAAACCCTGCTCCTGTGACTGCCACCGTCCGGTCCGCCCGGCTGCTGCTCGGAACTATGGGAGAGACGTCATTACTTCTCTCCCATAGTGCATGTGAGGAGAGCCGGAAGCTGGAGTTCAGGAGAGAACTCCAGCCTCCGGCTAGCACGGCGCTGCAGAGAAGGAGCCGGGCGCCCGCTGGTAATAACATCTCAGTGGGCGTCCGGCTTGGAGTCTCCCTGCGGCGCCAGGCTGGAGGACACTGGCGTCGGGTGCAGCGGCGCACCCGGTGCACATGCACCTCCAGCCCCCCCCCTAGTTGCGGCCCTGCCAACATGAATTAGATACATAGATAAGTGTTTTACACTAAATGGCCCTCACCAGTGATACTGCCAGAACTAGGGGTATCACACATGTAAACGAAGATGTAGAACTAATAATGTAGAAAGTAGCAAGTTCTGCAGTAAACTAGAAGTAGCAGCAAAGTTAGATTTTACATTATATAAGGCAGAAATCAAATTGGTGAACAAAAGGCCTGATTAAGCATGGATCATAATTGCGATAGGGTACGCAGATGGCAGATGTTTGAGTACTGCACATGCAATGCATTGCGATTACACTGCAATCACCTACGCAGATACAAAGCCATCGCAGACCGAGGGACGGGATGTCAGTGTTTGGGGGTAGTGATGGAGGAGTGGTCGGAGAAACGCCTGCGTACCTGTCTGTTTGAACGCTGTTGCGACAGCATACGCAGCTTGAGTACTCACTGCGTGCAATGAGGTACGCAATTTCTATGTAAGGTCAGGACTGCTGTAATTGTGCATGAGGGGCCGATGTTACTCGATGTCCCCGATGTATACGCAGGACTGCAAGGTATTACGGGTGTGCTAAAGCGGAAGTGGGCATCTCTATGCTGGCTTTGGGCGTCTCTGTACTGGCTTTGCGATTGCAGTCATTAGCATATTTTTGCAGCAGACCTGCGTGCATAATCGCAGCTGTGATCACATTAGCGATCCGTAATTATTCAGACCCCCCAAAACATATTTTTTCCTTATGTAGTGACTGCAATAAGCCTCGTCCTCTGGAATGCCCTCCCTTGCCAAGTCCGACTTTCTTCTACTCCCCCGAGCTTCATATGTTCCCTTAACTCCCAGCGGTCGGGGTGCTGGCGGTCAGAAAACTGGCGCTGTAATCACAATAGCAGTCAGGATCTCAGCTCCAGAATCCCGACCTCTGACATCCCAACGGGAACCATTAGGCTTGGGGTTAGGGTTATTTTAGGAGTTAAGGTTAGGCACTAGGGGAAGGTTAGGGTTAGGCTGTGGGGGGAGGGTTAGGGTTAGGCTGCGGGGGGCGAGTTAGGGTTAGGCTGCGGGGCGGGAGGGGTATGGGTTATGGTCACGGTACTTACCTGCAGGCGTCAGGATTCTGACTGTCAGAATGCTGCTTGTGATATTCTGACTGCTGGCCTCCCGTCTGCCGGGCTCCCATACCCAAACAGCCTAACAGCCCTCTACTCCCTCCTCCTACCTTCCTTGTATTCCCAGTTCACCATCCAACTAGTTATCCCATCCTTAGAATGTAAGCTCTTGGGCAGGGTCCTCTTCCCTGATGTTCCTACCCCTGCACTATCTTTACCACTTGTTCTCCTTGTCATTTGTCTCCATCTCCCCTTCAGTGACTGGTGCATATTGGAAGTGTCAGGGTGCACTACTGATGTATTGGAAATATGCCTGCATCCTCCCCTGCATGTCTATCTACTACTAACAGCTATTCCTTTAGTTCTAATAATTGTTGTAATGGATACACCTCAATCACAACCAGTTACAGTGTCAAAGGGGTTTGGAACATACTGTACCAGTAAAATCCACCCAATTCTGCCCGGAATGTTCACTGCTGCTGAATGTTTCTTGTGCTGCCTTTATGATTATAGCAAAAAAAATAAAAATGGAAGCGCAGGGTCAATGGGCATATACTGGATGATAAATAAATTGATGCATTGATAAAAATATATATATATATATATATATATATCAAAAAATTTATTTAATACTAAAAGTAAATAGACAGTTTGTGACAATTCTTAAGTGTCTCTATTGGTTAGCCTTATTATTGTCACAAACTGTCATTCTCTTATTGTTTCACAATAAGTTATATATATATTTCAAGGTCTTTACACGTGGTCCCTTTCTTGCCATTTAGGAGGTTATTTATATCCCTTGGCTATCTACTTCATTACCAGAAGTGAGCGGCAAGTTCAATTGATTATTGTTTTATTATTGTTTCATTATATGCTTTTATTATGTGTATTTACCATGTATGGAAAACAATTTTTTCATGTTTATTGATCATTTTTCCTATCTCTGATCTCATGTCTATTTAATTTCAGTATTAAATACATTTTTTGATATATATATTTTTATCAATGCATTCATTTATTTTTCATCCAGTATATGCCCATTGAACCTGCTCTTCCATTTTTGTTCTTTTTGCTTTACATATTTGTATGAGATTCAGCTCCTAATTGGTAGCAGCGGGACTCTAGACATATCTACAGATATTTTTGCCAACTTTTTTAGATTAATATTTTACATTTCACATCCATTCTGATTAGCGCCTTATTGTTTCTGTTTTCCCTTTATGATTATAGGCCTGATTTTGAGTTGTTGTACATGATTTTTGTAGCTGTGCAAAAATATGCTATTACAACCCCTGAGGCATCGCAGCTGTCCACAACTGTGAACACATATGCAACATTGGATGCAGATCATGTAAACATCATCTCCTTGAGTGACTCTATAGTCACTCACAATGACCACCGTAACTGAGGCGCTGGAGCCATTTTTCCTACGGATGGGATCGCAGACACAGGATATGACACACCCTCAAAATGGTTGAGACATACCTGCATTTTTAGTCGACACTCCCCTTTGCCTCCTCCAAATGCTCCCTGCCCGTCCATCACATTACGAATAAAGACGTGCAACATGTGGCTATGATAATGCACCTTAACAGCAGCAAAGATGCAATGTTTTTAGTTGTGAAGCTCATGGAGAAGTGAAAACATCCCTTCCAGTCTCATTGTAGTCACATGTCAGCTATAGCAACTGTAGGTGCACTTGAGAACAGTTGCACAAATGTTGTTTAGATTTTTGTGGTAATTGCCCTACTGTATAGTGAGTATTATAAAAATATATATATTTTTTTACTTTAGGATTGTTATATATTGCAGGGGAATTTGTATCTGTTAGATATTTTATATTTGATTTTACCTGATGTAAATGTGCTATAAAAAGCTGTGTATTTAGGGTTTTCTGAGTTATAAAAACTACAACCAGAAAACACCAGCTTATTTTTGTGTTAATGAAAAAAAAGTTTTTTGCTGATTTTATTTTAACCCCCCCTCATTCTGTTTGGGGGTCACCCCTGGCACCTTGTTGCACTGCATTGAGGTTCTGGTCAGTGGAGCAATAATTGGGCACATAATAACCTTTATTTTTAAATCAGAATGTGAAAGTTCATTTTTCAAATACCTCTCTACATTCTTTGGTCTCTTGTCATGTTCCCTCATGACCACTTGTGCATAAATCCATGCTGATTGCAGAGCCAGCATCATAATGAATATATTTCAGCACATAAGAGTCATGTCCTCTCATTGCAGCAATCTTTGTTGCAGAGAGAAGTAAATGGAAATATTAGTTAACCTGTTATTCCTATTCCATCAACTACTGTTGAACATTTTGCTTTATGGAAACAGAATTGACAGCAGTGATAGAGATTGTGTTCCTCCCCACAAACCCTTAAATTTTAAACATGACCTTTTTATGCAAATAATTCCCCATCTAGTGGTAAAATACATGTTTTGAACTGAGCTGGAATACCTAATGAGTAGTGATCAATGTACTGTAGACCTGAATTTCTTAGAATTATATTAAAGTGAAAAGTTGAATGACATCAATATGACACAATGACATCAATCAAAGCAATGTATTTACATTGTTATGGTTGCATGGTACATGCTTTAACCCATTTATGTATAAAATAACAAATAAATATCTCATAAACACTTTTTGACTATATGAACCAATGTGGAAAAGTTAATCATATGTAAGCATTTTAGTTAACTCTTTGAGGTAGAGTAAAATGTACAATTTTCTTCAATGGTTCTGTGGCACCTATGGGTTTCACTTACCCTGAGGTAAAACAGTGTTAAAGACAAAGGTCAAAAAGTAGAAAGGTAGTTCCACAGGATAGTTGTTCTGCTGGATTTTGTAAAAGTAGTCCTCGGGGGAAGGTGCAGCTTATTATCCTTAACAGAAACATAGCTAGGACGGTGCACGTGGTGCTGTCATCAGTAGTGCAAGTAAGGTGGTATGGGCTGGTATAGCATACTATTAAGAAATTACTGGCTAGAATGCCATTTCACCATACCATCTTACCGCTATGACACCACCATTACCTGCATGCCTGCAACATCGAGCAAATTACAGCGCTCAGCAATGTGAAATGCCCTCCTACTTTTGCCTGGTGGCTGCAGCCAGGGCTGCCAGGAGTGCAATACCAATATCATGACAACACGCTTTCTGTCATTAATAGGAGCTGAGACGCTGGCCGTGCACCTCCAGTTCAGACTCCAGCTGTGGCACCCCTGAGAAACTGAACCTCTCTATAGTCTTGTCCATGGCATGTTAACATATCAAGAAGCCCTATTACCCCTAATTAAAATCTGTAATCTCTCTCTCTCTACTGGCAACTTTCCATCACTGTTCAAGCATGCAGTGATTACTCCCATTCTGAAAAAACTAAATTCTGACCCTAACACTGTCTCAATTTACCGTCCTATCTCCCAGCTCCCATGCCCCTCCAAGCTACTTGAGATACTTATCTACACCCACCTCACACACTTTCTTAACTTACACAACTTATTGGACCCACTTCAGTCCGGCTTTCATTCCCAACACTACACAGAGACAGCACTGACTAAGGTAGTACACAGAGATAGCACTGACTAAGGTAGTAAATGATCTTGTCACTGCCAAGGCTAAAGGCCACTACTCACTCCTAATTCTTCTAGATCTTTCTGCTGCTTTTGACACTGTTGACCACTCTCTTCTCATACAAACACTGCAATCCCTAGGTCTTAAGGACACAGCTCTTTATTGGTTCTCTTCCTACCTATCTGATTGCTCTTTTACTGTTCGTTTTTCTGATTCTGCCTTCTCTTCACTACCTCTATCAGTTGGAGTACCGAAAGGCTCTGTCTTAGGTCCACTGCTATTCTCAATCTATACTACCTCTCTTGGCAAACAATCTGCTATTTTGGATTTTAGTACAATCTGTATGCGGATGATACTCAAATCTACCTATCTTTCCCAGATTTATCACCATCTGTATTGGTCCATGTCACTGAATGTCTTTCTGCCATTTCATCTTGGATATCATCTCGCTACCTGAAACTTAATATTTCTAAAACAGAATTAATTATATTTCCACTGGCCAATAACAGTTACCAACCTGATCTCACTATCACTGTTGATAACTCGACCATCCACCCTGCCCCACAAGCTTGCTGCCTTGGTGTCATCCTTGACTCTGAACTGTCCTTTGTTCAACACATTCAATCTGTCTCAAAATCTTGTTACATACATCTAAAAAACATATCCAAAATTCGACCATATCTCACACAAGATACTGCACAAACTCTAATCCATGCACTTATTATTTCCCGCATTGACTATTGCAATAGCCTCCTTACTGGTCTTCCCAAATACAGCCTATTGCCATTACAATCCATTATGAATGCAGCTGCTAGGCTTATCTTCCTTGCCAAACGTTCATCGTCTGCTGCCCCACTCTGTCAGTCCCTCCATTGGTTGCCGGTTTTCTACCGTATTCAATACAAAATACTTTCACTTACACATAAGGCTATTAACCAAACCACACCAACATACATCTCTTCACTCATCTCAAAATATCTCCCAACCCGACCTCTCCGCTCAGCACAAGATCTGCGTCTCTCATCCCCATGCATTACTTGCTCCCATTCACGGTTACAGGACTTTCTTCGGGCTGCACCCACTCTATGGAATGCCCTACCACACACAATAAGAGTTTCCTCTAGTCTCCAATCCTTCAAGCATTCCCAGAAACCTTACCTCTTCAGACAAGCTTATCAGATTCCAGAACCTCCCACATAACCTTCATAGCTTCCATATCTAATTACATCCCCTTTCACAGTCACAGTCACAGTCAACCTCACACATTGTCTTTCTCTCACATCCTCATGACATTTGGCTGACATTCAGGTGTGACTGGATCATGCAGCCAACCAAGAAACTGTATAATTCTGGCTGGACCAAAATGCAATATATACAGCACCTATCCTTGTGTATCAATGCCTATTTCCCTATAGATTGTAATCTTGCGAGCAAGGCCTTCCTACCTATATATCTGTCTCAAGAAAAAAGAATGGTATTGTTCTACATGCACTAATGTAAAGCAGCCTAAGTGCAACAATTCAAAGGGATCACACCATATAATCCTTTAACATTGATTTACAAAAAATTTCAAATCATCATAAGGGCACTAAAATAAACAGTACTTCCCTGGAAATGTCCTTCACAGGGGATCCCTCCTCTTCCGTATCAGGCAAGATATATATGAAAGGGAAAAAATATACAAATATCCTTGTGTAATACAGTACAAACTGGATGTCAATTATTTGATAATTTCATAAATGTTAATGGGGTTGCCCCCAGAGGACTCACACAAGATTGCAAATAACAGGCTTATCGTGTCACACCAACTTTTCAGATCTGTGTGGCCATCACCATAACAATAAGGATGCAGGGGATGCCCCCTTAAAAATTCACTCACAGACTTAAGAGTTAATCAAGCATCTCTGGTGGGTCTTTTTACTCCTCCTCTCCTCCCATACAGCTTCCCAGATATCCAATGATGTGAATATAACAAGGAAAATAAGGGAGTTATGCCACAATGACTTGTATCCACAACAGATTACTTTTATTCCCAATAATAAATAAACAATAAAATGAAAGCACAGAGGGGGATTCGTATCCGGTAAGGAAGTGTAAATGGGGCCCCGTTACAAAGATGTTCTTCTTCCATCCTCAGGCTGGTCACACTCTCTGTCCAAGTTGTGCTACCCCCACCAATGCGTTTCAGTCCACACAGGGATCTTTGTCAAGGTACAGGGGCAGATCCACAGGTATGGGTTTAAATACCTTATCCAGATTGGCAAATACATTCAGCTGTGCAACAATCAAAGTTTGTCCTGATCCTGCATTAATTAAAGTTCTAGCCCTCACATTTAAACATAAAATATAAACAATTCATGTTCCGATGTTCAACTTCCGGTATCCTGCGACCGGAAGTGATGTTACGTTTTGTATCCCGGCCTCGATCTTGTAAGCCTCCTGGCCTGCGGCCACCATCCACAGATCATCCCCAAGCGGAAGTGACGCCACACCTTACATCCAAGCCTCGATCTGGTAAACATCCCAGCTTGCAGACGCGATCCACAGGTTGCCATGGAGACCTCTTATTTCTTGGCCCTTAATAAATAATAAGCTCTATTTGTTTATTCCACACAAAGTAACCAAGGAATTTTTCACCAATATAAGCTTCCAACAATATACTTATCAAGGACCCATTTTTTCTAAGCGATCACAAACAGGTATTTGTAATATATTTATTTAATACCCCACCTGAGCACCCCAAGTAAGAAATTTCTTAAATTATTCTTAAATTATATTAATAGAAGGTACTATTTTAGAAACACCATTTATCAACAAAAGAAGAAACATCTGCAAACTAGCTGATACAATTACTCCTGCAATAAAGAAACCAATTATCTTATTAGATGCAATTAAGGACCCTATCTAAGGCAGAGACAGGAGACCAGCATCACTTTCACTGTCCCTGACGAAGCCCGACCGGGAGAAACGCATTGGACATGCCCACTACACACCCACAGCCAAGCGGAAGCAAGATTTTGCAAGGAGCAGTACGCACGGCTCCGGGGGCACGAGCTCTGCCGAACTGAGCTGTCCTGACTGCCGACACCGCCCGTGCTTTCAGCACGCAGCCCTGCTAAGAATCTCAGAGACCACGCATGGAGGACGCAGCGCTGCTGTAACCCTGCCAGAGGTTCGAGTCTGATAGCTACCACTACACAGCTCCTGGGATCGGGGAGACCCCACGGAGGATACAGTACTAACCTTACCTCATCAGGAGAGGGGCCACTTATGCGTAAGACCCCACAAGTCCAGGACAAGTCTAAAGGCACCTTGGAACAGACAAAGGTAGGAGGTGCGTGCACCTAAACTAATGTGGCCACAATTTTCAAACGCGACTTGTCACTGCAGCAATTCCGTTTATACGGAGTCTCCTCAAAGTTTTTGAACTGAGCTACATTGTGCTTACTCCTGAAAGAGCAATCAGCTGATTTATAATCATAAACTCTATGTATAGACTCTCTCAAGATACTATATGCATATTTATTTGTGTTTTATTTCCATATACTTGATTGTATTTAAAATCTAATTTTTATATATCTGCATTTTAATTTCTTTACATTTTTCTTTGCATAATTATTAATACTCACCAACTTATGTATTATTAAACTCATACAATTTAACCATTTATTTTCATAAACTCCATTTCTATTTATAGAATATACTAGATGTGCGCCTGCTAAGACCCAAAACTCATAACCCACGTCTCCCCTCTCCATGACTTAAATAACCTTGGGGTTTATTTAAGCAAATGCACCTTAAATGAAATATTAAATTAGCAACACCCATTGTTGGGTGTTGTCTAAAATTGTCTAAAATCTCCATTGTCTAAAATCTCATATAATAAAATCATATAAAAGAGTAAATAAGTTAATAAGTTTAATAACACCGCTAAAATCCCATACACTTTATTAAGCAGTGGGTCTTATTATGACTGTAGCTAGGAAATAACTGCAAAAACCCATGAATAAGATAATAAATATTAATAAGAATAATTAAAAGAACCATTATAAGAACCACTTCAATTTAAAGTCCTGGTTAAGACCAGATGGTGCCAGAGTTTTGTATGTATTGTGATAGGAACACTGGTAAAGTGGTCAGTGGTAGATACATTTGTCCTAGGCTTTTGACCTATGTTTGCTAAAAAACCCCAGGAGAAAAGTCTGCAATGAAGCAGATTTGAGTGTCGGCTTTTTGAAAAGCCGGTTTGGATGTGAGGAGAGGGAGGGCTCCATCCACAGGCCACTCCGGGTTTTGGCCTTTTTGGCCTGTTAGCAGGCTCATTAGGGTCTGCACCTGGAACTGGCTGATATAGGCTGTGTGTGATACTAAGCTAGTTTCTCATACCTGGGAGAGCAAGCAGACTGGCTGGCTCAGAGACACAGTAGGCCTTACTATTTCTTTAGAGAGGGAACCTCTTATCTAGTTAGCGCCCAGACGGGCTAGTGTTTATTTTTATGTTTTGTTTTCCTTTTATGTTGCACAATAAAGACTGGTACCGACCAGCTAGTACGAGACCCCAGACTGGTGTACTATTCTTCCGGCTGCTGTGTGTGTGAAGAGGGAGTCCATCTACCCTAGGAGAGGGACCCCTAATCCGGTCGTGTTACAGTATAGCTGGATTTCATTTCTGTTCTGGCTAAAAGGCTCATAATGTCCTTTTCTCTTTCTGTAGTTTTTACATGTTTAATTCCCCAAAATCCTTTAATGTTACTGACAGTACAATTGTGTTCTCTTTTGAAATGGAGTGAGTTTCCACACCCCGGTTCACATTTCTGAGGTGCTCTCCATTCCTAACTTTAAGAGGTCTGGTAGTACGGCCAATGTAAAACTTTTTACAATCACATTCTATAACATAGAAACATTGGCCGTATTACAGGTAATAAATTCATCTATCTTTACCTGACAACTATTAATGCATAATGATTCTATCTTAGTGGTAGTCAAAGCTTATATGTTCCTAAAACCTATACACATCCAGCATCTTTTTCTCCCGTCACACCTCAAAGGATGCTTTCTAGAAACATTTTCAGCTCAGGTGTTGGAGGATATGAAAAATGTTAGATCTAAAAAGATCAAATATAATGTAAGCTTCAGAGAAAGTAAAGCCTTGGAGTCTCTGAAGGAGAATGAAAGTATAGTCATTAAGCCCACGGATAAAGGGGGTGGGGTTGTACTCATGGATCTATCAGATTATGAAAATGAAGTTTTAAGACAATTGGGGGACGTAAAAAACTGAAGAAAGACCCAACAGAGAATTTCAAGTAAAGGACATTATGAGCCTTTTAGCCAGAACAGAAATGAAATCCATCTATACATAAAAAACTCTGGCACTGTCTGGTCTTAACCAGGACTTTGAATTGAAGTGGTTCTTATATTGGTTCTTTTAATTATTCTTATTCATATTTGTTATCTTATTCATGGGTTTTTGCAGTTATTTCCTAGCTATATTTATAATAAGACCCACTGCTTAATAAAGTGTATGGGATTTTAGGGGTGTTATTAAACCTATTAACTTATTTCCCCTTTTATATGATTTTAATATATGAGATTTTAGACAAATGGGTGTTGCTATTTTAATGTTTTATTTAAGGTGCATTTGCTTAACTAAACCCCGAGGTTATTTAAGCCATGGAGAGGGGAGAACCCGGACCTTATGAACTGGCCAAGAAATAAGAGGTCTCCATGGCAACCTGTGGATCGCATCTGCAAGCTGGGATGTTTACCAGATCGAGGCTTGGATGCAAGTTGTGGCATCACTTCTGTTTGGGGATGATCTGTGGACTGCGGCCAGGAAGCTTACAAGATCGAGGCCAGGATACAAGACGTAACATCACTTCCGGTCGCAGGATCCCGGAAGTTGAACATCGGAACATGAATTGTTTATATTTTATGTTTAAATGTGAGGGCTAGAACTTTAATTAGTGCAGGATCAGGACAAACTTTGATTGTTGCATAGCTGAATGTATTTGCCAATCTGGATAAGGTATTTAAACCCATACCTGTGGATCTGCCCCTGTATCTTGACAAAGATCCCTGTGTGGATTGAAACGCGTTGGTGGGGGTAGCACAACTTGGACAGAGAGTGTGACCTGGAATAAAAGGAATCTGTTGTGGATACAAGTCATTGTGGCATAACTCCCTTATTTTCCTTGTTATATTCACATCATTGGATATCTGGGAAGCTGTATGGGAGGAGAGGAGGAGTAAAAAGACCCACCAGAGATGCTTGATGAACTCTTAAGTCTGTGAGTGAATTTTTAAGGGGGCATCCCCTGCATCCTTATTGTTATGGCGATGGCCACACGGATCTGAAAAGTTGGTGTGACACAATAAGCCTGTTATTCACAATCTTGTGTGAGTCCTCTGTTTGGGGGGCAAACCCATTACCATTTATGAAATTATCAAATTATTGACATCCAGTTTGTACTGTATTACACAAGGATATTTGTAATTTTTTTCCCTTTTATATATATATCTTGCCTGATACGGAAGAGGAGGAATCCCCTGTGAAGGACATTTCCAGGGAACTACTGTTTATTTTAGTGCCCTTATGCATGATTTGAAATATTTTGTAAATCTATGTTAAAGGATTATATGGTGTGATCCTTTTGAATTGTTGCATTTAGGCTGCTTTACATTAGCGCATTTAGAACAATACCATTCTTTTTTCTTGATTCTGTTACACACACCTAGGTGTTGATCTTTTTGCTGCTTGATCATGTTTCAGTTCCGAGAAACTCAGAGAAATAGATTGAATTCTTTTTTGAATGCGATACTAATGACATTAATTTGGTAGCTGAAGATCTAGATAATGTTATGAGAAATTTGGAAAAAGATTTAATAAAAGAAAGTTAACTGTGGTGGGAGGTAGTGACATTGGAACGGTACATTACACATCATATGGTGCCAAGGGGTCTCAGAATTGAGAAGAAAGTTTCATATATATCAGCCTCAGAGGTCTTCAAAAAAGATTGGGAGTGTATTTTAAAAGAATTCTCCCTGGCCCTAATGAACCTTATTATTAAAGAAAGGAAGGGTGAATTGAAGAAACTAGAGGAACAAATAGAAAAGAATAAACTTTTGGTAGAACCTTTCTCAAATTCTCCAGCATATAGAGAAAAGGAGGAAAGGATAGAACATAAACTTATGAAAATGGAGAAAATACTAAAAGAAAGAAAAATTAAAACATTTCTAAGAGATAAAAATGAAAATTTAGGAGAAAATTTAGACATACTACCTCTAAATGATCGCCCTCCTCCTTTGAGAAGGAATCCAATTAGACAAAAGAAAGTATAAAAAAGATTTATGACCTGAAAGAGTGGAGCCCATGAGATAATAGCCCTTTCCAGATCAAACGAGGGTAACCCTGGAATGGAGACCAAGGAATTATAGAGTCAGACCATATCAAAATCAATTGATAGACCAGATAGGGTCTCCATGTCCAATAGGTTTGACCCTCTTAGGAACCATACATCCAATAACACCCCAAGTGATTTTTTATGGAAGAGAGCAGGGAAAAGATGAATATACTAATAAGAAGGAGGAGAGGTACCAGAGGGGGAAAAAAGAAACATGTTAGGAGAAAGACCACTAAACAAAATAATTTGGAAAACAGAATAAATGTTGATGAGCTCCAACCAGAAAACTTAAAAATTCTCAATTTTCAATTTGAGTACGCATGTTTTAGGACAGCATGAGAGATCTGTTCTAGAGAAAGGCCTAAAGTACGCACCCACTAATAAAATTAATGACTTTGAATTTTATATAGATCTACAGAAATATATTAAAAAATTAACGGTGAAGAAATACTTCCTCTCCACATTAGAAGAGGAAGGGAACTTGGGTATGGAGGAAGGGTCCACTTCCACTTTTAAACCCAAGTCCATTTTTTTCCCATCACACCTCAAAGGATGCTTTCTGGAAACATTTTCAGCTTAGGTGTTGGGGGATATGAAAAATGTTAGATCTAAAAAGATCAAATAGAATCTAAGCTTCAGAGAAAGAAAAGCCTTGGAGTCTCTGAAGGAGAATTAAAGTATAGTCATTAAGCCCACTGATAAAGGGGGTGGGGTTGTACTCATGGATCTATCAGATTATGAAAAGGAAGTTTTAAGACAATTGGGGGACATAAAAACTTATAAAAAAACTGAAGAATGACCCAACAGAGAATTTCAATAAAGAATTAAAAATTTTGGTGGATACTTATGTACAAAGTGAAACAATAAGTGTTCAGGTGCCAAGATTTATAGTAAATCAAAATCCAGCCATCTATATGTTACCAAAAGTCCATAAGGATCTGTTGAACCCTCCAGTACGTCCCATAATGGCTGGTATCGACTCTGTCACTGCAAATCTATCAGAATTCATAGATTTCCATCTTCAACCCCTGGTTCTTAAAAATAGGTCTCATCTAAAAGATACCCATGATATTTTAAATATTTTAAATAATATTGCATGGGAAGAAGAGTTCATTTTAGTAAGTGCCGACATTAGTTCATTGTATACTGTGATTAGACATGAACAAGGATCAGGGCTGTCTCAAAATATTAATCTGAGTCAGATTTGAACCCTACCCTGCAGGAATTTCTAATAAATGGAATATATTTTATACTCCAACATAATAATTTTTTATTTAAAGGAGTTTTTTATACAACAAACAGGTACGGCCATGGGCACCAGGTTTTCCCCAAGTTATGCCAACATTTTTATGTGCCTTTGGGAAGACGACTCGGTCATAAGCGGCCGCTCGGTCATATGCATCTGATGTTTCCAAACCACGCATGCGTACTGTTAGTTGTGCGCATGTGTGTATGAGACCTTGTGATCCAAAATGCTGTTGATTGTACGGCTTATGAGCAGGAAATTGTTTCCGAGAGTTGATTGACATGAAAGGCCATTTGTGGGTGTTGACGGGGGTAGTGTTCTAAAAACACAAGGCGTTCCTCACCGTTTTCAAGGCATTTCAGGGGCGTACATAAATTTTCTGCTACGACCGACATAGAAGGCCGGAAGTAGTAAACGTCACTCTGTGAGCAGGTTAGAGGCCTGGCTGATCATACAGCTTGAGGTTGGGTATGTGCTCTCTCAAGCCCCAGAGTACAATCGATATTATTGAATGTAACTGATGTTATGTATGATGTTTCTATTTTGTGCCACACAATGCAAGCAGCTAATAATCGTTTGTTGTTGCTAATAAAACTGTTAATTGGCTTGTAATTGATTCAGTTGTGTTTGCATTAGCAAATAATAAGAATAAATACATTTCATGGGGATGGCTTATTCTATGCAATTTTTTGTTAATTTTTGGTGTAATTTGCATACAACACAAGCGGCCGCAACCATCAGAAGAAAATTAACATACAGTGATTGACAATGACTGACAACGATTAACTCGATTGCTAACTGCTATCACTCGTTAGCTAGAGGAGGTGCTTTGTTCAAGTATGGGCGTCACTTTGGTTGCGATCGCCTGACCGTGCGATTGTTTTTTTTCTGATTCTTGATTGTTAGGCATACGACCGAGTGGCCGCTTATGACCAACTCTGAATGAGGTCCTCAGTGTGGCATAATAATCCATTTGGGGCAAACCTGGTGTCATGGTCACGATATATTGATGATATTTTTTTATTTGGAGAGGAGATGGGGAGGATCTTAATAATTTTTGTTCCCATCTCAATAAGAATGATTTTAATATTAGTCTTACATTCACTATAGATAAGACCACTATCAACTTTTTAGATGTTACTATATATGTTAAGAACAATAAGCTTTCTACCAAAACCAATCAGAAATCTACCGACTCCACATCTTTTATTTTTTCGGATAGCTGTCACCATAGGAACTGGCGTAACTCCATTCCGGGAGGACAATTTAAGAGACTCCAGCGAAATTGCACGGAGGAAGGAGTCTTTGAGAAACAAGCTGAAACAATGAGAGAGTCATTTGTAATGTGCGGCTATAATAAGAAAAATATAGAGGAGGGTTTGGAACAAGCCAGAAAAATGGATAGAAGCGAGCTCTTATCTTCAAATGTGGGATGGGAAAAGGATGATAGATACAAATGGGCATTTATAACTAAATATAACTCCCAGCACAAGGAAATAGAAAGAACATGTAAGAAAACCTGTTCCATTTTAAAGAGACCCTGTTTTAGGTAAACATCTCCCCATAAGACCTGTACACATTTATAAGAGATCAGAGAACCTTAAATCTCACTTGGTTAAGAGTTAACTTCCAGAACCTAGGGGGATTGGGCTATAATAGGTCCAAAGGTTTTTATAGATGCGTGATGTGTATAGGTTGTAGGAATATACAAGCTTTGACTACCACTAAGATAGAATCATTATGCATTAATGGTTGTCAGGTAAAGATATATGAATTTATTACCTGTAATATGGCCAATGTTATCTATGCTATAGAATGTGATTGTAAAAAGTTTTACATTGGCCGTACTACCAGACCTCTTAAAATTAGGATTGGAGAGCACCTCAGAAATGTGAAACGGGGTGTGGAAACACACTCATTATTGCTCCATTTCAAAAGAGAACACAATTGTACTGTCAGTAACATTAAAGGATTTTGGGGAATTAAACATGTAAAAACTAGAGAAAGAGAAAAGGACATTATGAGCCTTTTAGCCAGAACAGAATTGAAATCTATCTATACATACAAAACTCTGGCACCGTCTGGTCTTAACCAGGACTTTGAATTGAAGTGGTTCTTATATTGGTTCTTTTAATTATTCTTATTCATATTTGTTATCTTATTCATGGGTTTTTGCAGTTATTTCCTAGCTATATTTATAATAAGACCCACTGCTTAATAAAGTGTATGGGATTGTAGGGGTGTTATTAAACTTATTAACTTATTTCCCCTTTTATATGATTTTATTATATGATATTTTAGACAAATGGGTGTTGCTATTTTAATTTTTTATTTAAGCTGCATTTGCTTAAATAAACTCTGAGGTTATTTAAGCCATGGAGAGGGGAGAACCGAGAAATAAGATGTCTCCATGGAAATCTGTGGATCGCGTGTGCAAGCTGGGATGTTTACCAGATCGAGGCTTGGATGCAAGGTGTGGCGTCACTTCCGCTTCGGGATGATCTGTGGATGGCGGCCGCAGGCCAGGAGGCTTACAAGATCGAGGCCGGGATACAAGACGTAACATCACTTCCAGTCGTGGGATACCGGAAGTTGAACATTGGAACATGAATTGTTTATATTTTATGTTTAAATGTGAGGGCTAGAACTTTAATTAATGCAGGATCAGGACAAACTTTGATTGTTGCACAGCTGAATGTATTTGCCAGTCTGGATAAGGTATTAAAACCCATACCTGTGGATCTGCCCCTGTACCTTGACAAAGATCCCTGTGTTCACTGAAACGCGTTGGTATGGGTAGCACAACTTGGACAGAGAGTGTGACCAGCCCGAGGACGGAAGAACATCTTTGTAACAGGGCCCCGTTTACACTTCCTTACTGGATACGAATCCCCCTCTGTGCTTTCATTTTATTGTTTATTTATTATTGGGAATAAAAGTAATCTGTTGTGGATACAAGTCATTGTGGCATAAGTCCCTTATTTTCCTTGTTATATTCACATCATTGGATATCTGGGAAGCTGTATGGGAGGAGAGGAGGAGTAAAAAGACCCACCAGAGATGCTTGATTAACTCTTAAGTCTGTGAGTGAATTTTTAAGGGGGCATCCCCTGCATCCTTATTGTTATGGTGATGGCCACACAGATCTGAAAAGTTGGTGTGACACGATAAGCCTGTTATTTGCAATCTTGTGTGAGTCCTCTGGGGGCAACCCCATTAACATTTATGAAATTATCAAATTATTGACATCCAGTTTGTACTGTATTACACAAGGATATTTGTATATTTTTTTCCCTTTCATATATATCTTGCCTGATACGGAAGAGGAGGGATCCCCTGATCCCCTGTGAAGGACATTTCCAGGGAAGTACTGTTTATTTTAGCGCCCTTATGCATGATTTGAAATTTTTTATTAATCTGTCTATTACCCAGTTTTGTTCTATTAATGTTTACAATTGTAAAGTTCAACGGAATATGCTGCGCTATATAAGAAACTGTTAATAAATAAATAAAATACAATGATATTGCCTCTCCCTCTTAAAGCACAGATTTAACACTATTTATTCCAAAGGGAACACCTCATTTCTATATTCTTTATGTAGGGTGTAGTAACTGTTTAATATTTACTTGGATATTACTGATGTATTATATTATATACAGCGGGTAAAATAAGTATGGAACACATCAACATTTTTCTCAGTAAATATATTTGTAATGGAGAAATTGTAATGACATTTTCACCAAATGTCAGCAACAACCCATGCAATCCACGCATGCAAAGAAATCAAACCATAGATGTCCATAAATTAAGTTATGTATAATAATGAGAAATACTTTGTACAAAAGCCTTTGTTGGTAATGATAGCTTCAAGACGCCTCCTGTATGGAGAAACTAATCGCATGCATTGCTCAGGTGTGATTTTGGCCCATTCTTACACATAAAATCTTGAAGTTTCCGTTGGCCTCTTCTATGAACTCTGGGCCTGATTCAGACCCACTCGCGAGCGCTGAGCATTCACAAGCGGGTCGATGTTGCCCAAGTGCACATGCGCACGAGGGAGCCGGCTCCGTCGTGCCCATGCGCGAGACCCGAATAACGACGGCCAAGCCGTCGTTATGGGTCTCGCACCAAAGGGGGCGTGCTGTCGATGGTGATTGACAGCACGCCCCCTTTGGTGGGTGTGCTGGGGGCGTGTTTGACCAGACGGAGGCGTTCCCATGGGAACGCTTACCATCTGGGGCCGGCCCCACTGACATCACTAGTGATGGCAGTGGGAGTGCTTTTGGCTCTGATAGAGCCAAAAGCACTCCAGGGCTTGTGGCAGTGAGACCCTACCACAGGGTCTTGTCGCAAGCCCGATGGTCGCGATGGTCTTGACCATTGCGACCATCATTTTGGCCGCTCGCTATAGCTGTGGGTGGTCACCCACAGCTATGCGAGCGGCCAGGAGGCCGCTCCAAAAAGGAAAAGGGAAGGCCCTGATTCAGAGCAAGCGCTCTGTCAGAGCGTCCGGCTCTGAATCAGGGCCTCTGATCGTTAGTTCTTTTCATAGATTTTCAATTGGATTCAAGTCAGGTGATTGGCTGGGACATTCTAGCAACTTTATTTTCTTTCTCTGAAACTAATTGAGAGTATCCTTGGCTGTGTATTTGGGATCATTGTCTTGCTGAAATGTCCGCAATCATTTCATCTTTAGCATCCTGGTAGATGGCAGCAGATTTTTATCAAGAATGTCATTTTTCCATTCATCTTTCCTTCAATAACATGAAGTATGCCTGTACCGTATGCTGAAAAACAGCCCCACACCATGATGTTCCCACCTCCAAACTTCACTGTTGGTATGGTGTTTTTGTGGTGATATGCAGTGCCATTTCTCCTCCAAACATAGTGTGTATTATGGCATCCACAGAGTTACATTTTGGTCTCATCTGACCAGACGATATTCTCGCAGTATTTCACAGGCTTGTCCAAATGTTGTGCAGCAAACTTTAAACAAGCTTCAACCTGCTTTTTCTTCAGCAATGGAGTCTTGCGTGGTCAGCGTGCATACAGGCCATGGCGGTTGAGTACATTACTTATTGTTTTCTTTGAAATAATTGTACCTGCTAATTCCAGGTCTTTCTGAAGCTCTCCATAACTGGTCCTTGGCTCTTGGACAACTCATCTGATAATTATTTTCACTCCTCTGTCAGAAATCTTTCGAGGAGCACCTGGTCGTGACCGGTTTATGGTGAAATTATGTTTTTTCCACTTCCGGATTATGGCCCAAACAGTGCTCACTGGAACATTCAGAAGTTTAGAAATCCTTCTGTTGCCAATGTCATCAGTATGTTTTGCAATAATAAGGTTGTGAAGGTCTTGAGAGAACTCTTAGCTTTTAACCATCATGAGATGTTTCTTGTGTGACACCTTGGTAACGAGACACCTTTTTATAGGCCATCAGTGGGGACTGACCACCTTATATTAATTTGCACTGACAAGGGACAGGATTGTTTTCTAATTACTGATAGATTTCAGCTAGTGTCTTGGCTTTCCATGCCTTTTTGCACATCCCTTTCTTCATGTTTTCAATACTTTTTCCCTGTGTCATTTCACATTATTACACATAACTTAATTTATGGACAGCTATAGTTTGATTTCTTTGCATGTGTGAATTGCATGGGTTGTTGCTGAAATTTGGTGAACATTTCATACAATTAGGGATGTGCGCCGGACCATTTTTGCTGGATTTGGCTCTGATTCGTCGTCTGGCTTTGGATTTGGATTTGCCAAACTGCCATGACTGGTTTTGAATTTGAATTTGGATTTTTTTACAATAATTGACAAAAAAGCTAAAATCACATAATTTGGGCTTTTTTTGTTACTATAGTATTATTAACCTCAATAACATTAATTTCCAGTCATTTACAGTCAATTTAGACTATCTCACAGCTCCCAATATTGTTTTCACCATTATTGGCCAAAGGCTGCAGTGAGCTGGCTGGTTACTAAGCGACAGGGCAGCGGCACAGACACCGCAGTTTGTAGCACATCTATGAAACATTGCCACTCACTGCCTCTTACTATTGAGTCACAGTTCTTCTGTTTTATGGGGACACATGACTAAGGGCCTGATTCAGACCCGCTCACTAAGATGCATAATTCACACGATGTGTATGCAAATTGCATAGGCAGTGCAATCGCACAGCAATGCATTAGCATGCCCAGTACTTAGAGAGCGATCACATGCAGACACCCACCAGCCTGTCTTAAGATGCCCACTTGTGCACGTCATGTCCAGGAAGTGTATGCAACCATTGGTACATGAGATGCTATCTCAGCACTTGAGGTTGACCATACCCTGCTGCAAGCACTTCAGTGTAAAAACAAGCCAGGTGACATGTACTATGATGCTGTCTTTTAATTATGCACACCTCTAAAACGCTGTTGAGATGCTCAGGCATGCCTGTGTTTGCACCTTCACTCCCCCGTTTTTTGTATTCGTTTATTGAACAAAAATTGAATAAACAATAAGATGACAAAATTACAATCTTGGGAGGTACCAAAACAGTACAAATAGAAAACAGATGACAAAACATTGTACATTACATCAAAAAAGATAAAATAAAAATTCACATATAGTAATGATACAATAATAACCTTTGTGGAAAATTTTGTAAAAACGGTTAAACTAATATACGAACTGTGTAGAGAACAGATCAAAACAGTAGTTTCGGTTGGATAAAGAGTGGGATAAGAGGGGAGCGGTGGAGAAAAAAAAAGGGGGGGTGCGAGTCGGGGTATAGAAAAAAAAAGGGAGAGAAATTAAAATAAATAAGATAGTAGTGTAATATGGATAAACAGAGAAGGGATCATCCTAGACCTAGGAGTGGGGTTTTGTGATAGGTGTACCAGTGATTCCAAATAGAGTGGAATTTATTAACCGTGTTGTTTTGTAAGCTAGTAATATATTCCATTTTTGCTATGTACCAAATTCTTTTCAGAAGTTCCTGCTGGGTAGGGATATCTGGTGACTTCCAGTTGCGAGCAATTTGGTATTTGGCTGCACAAGAGATATGAAGGACCATTTTGTTAGAAGGGTTAGGGACATCGTCAATTGGAGTGCATAGTAATAAGTTAATGGGAGAGAGAGAGGTCGGGAGGTTAACATTTCGGGAAATTAGGGAGCGTACCATGTCCCAAAAAGGAATAATTAAAGGGCAGGACCACCATATATGTATAAATGATCCTTGATGGCCACATCCCCTCCAACATAGATTGGAAACAGAAGGATAAATTTGATTGAGGTGTTCCGGAACCATATACCATCTGGTGTATATTTTAAAAGAATTCTCTTTTATGGCTACACTAATGGAACACTTAGAGACTGCTAAGCGTATATTAACCCAGGTATCTTCATCAAGGGTCAAACCTAAATCAGATTCCCAGGCCTGTTCATGTGCCTCAAGTGGGGGAGACTGCCGTGCTAAAATTGAGTAATAAAGTTGTGAAATAATCCCTCTTTCATTGGGTCTGTAGATACAGAATCTTTCCAAAGATGTAAGGCTAGGTGAAGTGAGGGCGCTAAAGGAAGATGTGGCAAAATGTCGAATTTGTAAGTATTGATAATGGAGGGAGTTAGGAATTCCATGTTTTTCATGAATTTCTACAAATGATGTAGGAGAAGATGACCCTACTATATGATGGAGTCTAGTAATGCCAGCAGTTTGCCAAGGGCGGGCCATAACTTGGGAAAGGTCTGGGGGGAATGTGGGGTTGTTCCATATAGGAGTCAGAGGTGAAGGTTGAGAGGAGAGAGTGAATGTTTTGTTGAGAAAATCCCAATTGTTGAGAGTTAGCAAGACAGTTGGGGCCAGAAGCACTGAGCCGGGTCTGTGTTTGCGAAGGAGCCATGGTAAATCAGAAACCAAATACAAGCCTATCAGCTCATTTTCTAAAGCCACCCACCGTTTTGTGTGACCAGAGGAGTGCCAAGCAATCATCTGGCTAAGTTGAGTGGCATTATAGTATTGGCGTAGGATGGGCACCCCCAAACCTCCCATCGATGAGTGTTTAGCGAGAATTTCTCGGCGAATTCTGTTTTTTTTGTTGTTCCAAATAAAATTACAAAGTGTGGACTGGAGAGATTTAAGAGTAGAGATAGGGATAGATACTGGAAGGGTCTGAAATAAATATAATAATTTGGGAAGAATATTGATTTTTATCGCGTTTATACGGCCTATCCAGGAGAGGAAATATGTATTCCATTGTTGTAGGTCTCTGTGAATTAATCTAATAAGGGGAAGATAATTGGACTTGTAGAGGGATTCATATCGTTTCGTTATGAGAACCCCAAGATATTTCAGGGAATCTCTCCTCCATGTAAAATTAAATTTGCTTGTAACAGTGATCTCATGCCTTCTGTTAAATGAAGAGGAAGAGCTTCAGATTTAGCATGGTTAATCTTATAACCCGACAGATTACCATAGAGAGTAAATTCATGAAATAAGTTAGGGAGGGATGTAAGTGGGCGGGTCAGTGTAAGGAGTACATCATCAGCGAATAAAGAAAGAGTATAGAGTGATTGCTGGATCATAACTCCAGCTATATAGGGGTTAGCCCGTATGCGACTAGCCAAGGGCTCGATAATAAGTGCAAATATAAGGGGCGACAGTGGGCACCCCTGTCTAGTCCCATTGGTAATGGAGAAGGGATCGGAGAGTAAGCCGCCAGCTGAGACTGAAGCGGAAGGGTTGTGATATAAAGCTTGTCAAAGGCCTTCTCCACGTCCAAAGCAAGCACCAGAGAGGGAGTTTTATGAATATGAATGTGATGGATTCAATCGATAGTGCGTCTGGTGTTGTCTAATGCCTGCCTGGACGGGACAAAGCCCACCTGATCGGGGTGTATCAGAGTGGGTAGAAGTGGGTTTAATCTATTCACAAGTACCTTAGCAAAAATGTTCAAGTCAGTGTTGAGCAGTGAGATAGGACGATAGTTAGAGACTAAGAGGGGGTCTTTTTTAGGCTTTGGTATTACTGTAATGGTGGCTTTAGTTGTGTCTGAATGGAATGGGGCTCCCTCACAAATTTGGTTAAAGACCTTAGTTAAATGGGGAATCAGAGAGGATTGAAAGGTCTTGTAATAGGACATTGGGAGTCCATCTGGACCTGGAGCCTTAGAGGACTATTGTGTTTTAAGGGCTAAAATGATCTCTTCTTCAGAGATAGATTCATTTAAGTCAGCAGAAGTCTTAGAATCTATATGTGGGAGGTTACAAGAAGCTAGATAATTTGAGGTTGTAGAGTCATTTGTAGCGGGCGAGGGGGATGGTATAGGAAGATTATAAAGACGTTCGTAATAGGTTTTAAACAGCAAGTTGATGGTGGTGGGATTGTATTGAGAGATACCATGGTCATCTCTCAACACAGGTACGGCTGTCCTAGCCTTTCTAGCTCTCAGTCTGTTGGCCAATAATGTGTCCACTTTGTTACTTTTATCATAACATTTTTGATTGAGCCAACAAAGAGATTGTTCAGTTTTTTCAGCTAGAAGTGCATTGAGAGATGCTCTGGCTGAAATCAGTTGAGCATATAGGGAGCAAGAGTAACTATGCTTATGAGCGATTTCCAGGCGATGAACCTCTACAGTGAGTGAGGTCAACTGGACTCTACATTCCTTATTTTTAAAAGAGGCATAGCTAATTATTTGTCCACGAATGACAGCTTTATGAGCCTCCCATTCTAAAGGGGAACATGTAGAGTTTGTAGTATTTTGGAGGAAATAATCTGTTAAGGCATGCTTGATCTTCTCTTGAAATTTTGGGATTTTCAACAGGGTTTCATTTAAGCGCCATGGAGGGCGGGATGGTGGTAAATCGAAAAAATTAAATGAAGAGGTGACAATAGAGTGGTCCGACCAAGAGTTGGGGGATATAGATGAATCGGACAAATGTTTGGATGCTGATGTACAACAAAGAATAAGGTTGATCCTTGAATAGGATTGGTGGGGCACCGAAAAAAAGGTATAGTCTCGGTTTGTGGGGTTTAGAGAGCGCCAAGTGTTGTAGAGGCCCGATTGTATAAGATGTTTATTTAGAGAGCGAGTCAGTAAACATATTCATGAGGTGGTAGAAACAGAGGATTTGTCAAGTTCATAATTAAGTATAGCATTAAAATCTCCACCTACAATGAGGCAACCCTTTCTATATTTGTTCAGTTTTGAAAAGAAAGTTAAAGAATGAGATTTGGCCAGAGTTAGGGGCGTATACGTTTGCTATTGTGCATTCCAAATGACCTAGCCTACCTGTTAAGATAATATATCGTCCGTCTGAGTCTGTATGGACAGAGTTCTGAATAAAGGGGATTTTGTTGCTAATTAGTATCGAAACTCCATTATGTTTAGTTTGACTAGAGGAATAAAAGGCAGTTGGAAATTGTTTAGAATGTAGCGTTGGGTGAGATGAAGCTTTGAAATGTGTTTCCTGTAATAGAACAATCCCTGCTTTAAGTGTTCGAAGAGAGCGAAAAAGCAGGGAGCATTTCTGAGGGTTGTTGAGACCTTTAGTATTCATAGAAATAATGTTTAGAGACATAATTAGAAGAAGTAAAAAAAGAAAGAGGAAAAAAAAAAAAATAATAAAATAAAGAAAATTGAATGACCTCGGCTCGCAAAGGGTAGAAAGGAGGGTTGTAGAAGGGAAGGGAAGAGGGTGGGGTCCGAGTGGGAGTTCTTCTTGACCAGCAGAGAAAAAACTCACACGGAAATCGGGACTGCTGAGTCCGAAAAGGAAGCAGAAAAAATTAGATCTGCTACCTATAGGATGATATGTAGAACAGACGGAAAGGTGGAGACGGAAGGAGTCAAGAAGATATGACCCTCCGGTAGTGTGTTAACACTTGGGGAAAAAAAGGGAGAAGAAAGAAAGAAAAAAAAAATTATTTTGGGATAAAGGATGAACATATAAACATCTAGAACATGTGCAACATAACAAATAGCATGAAAGTAATCCTATGAATTTTGTCGGAGGCCCCAAAAAGGATAGGTGGATTGCACCAGAAATGATTCTCAAACATTTATGGAGATAGTTAAGAGTTCCCGTAGAATCATAGTGCACAGAAATAAAACATTTTAGGAGCTTCTGAGGAAATCTGATTCATCAGAAATATAACATTACAAATTTGATATAGTACACAAATACAATATAAATAGTAGAAGATGTGTCACGTGGCTAAGTTACAGTGAGAGATCAGCTAAACTGCAGATTTAGAAATTTGAGCGAATATTATCATTTGTATATGAACTTGGTAAACAATATCCATGACAGGAACATACATTTTAAAACCTGGAGATAACAAGTATATCTAACTGTAGAATCGCTAGATAACAGAAGTATCACGACTTATTAAGGATCTGCCAGTGTGGAGGGAGGGCCAGCATCCTCTAGATGGGAGAGGAAATCTTTACCTTCTCTAGGGTCCCGAATGATCACTGTTTTACCATTAAAATTAATTAGCAATTTAAAGGGGAAACCCCATCTGTAACGGATGCCACGGTTGCGAAGAGCAGTCATCAGATCTTGAAGTTCTCTGTGTTTCAGAATTGTAATAGGTGCTAGGTCCTGAAAAAATGTAATATCGTCATATAAAACATACGGCTTGTCACGTGTTGGGGCCAGAATTTTTTCTTTATCTTTAAAGCTCAAGAAACGAATGATTACATCTCTAGGAGGATCACCATCACGAGGTTTAGACCTAAGAGCTCGATGCGCAGATTCCACTGGTATTTGAGTAAGACCTGAATCTGGAAGGATATGAGAGAATAGTTTATGGAGGTAAGGCTCTAGGTCAGTTTGGAGTATCATTTCCGGAATGTTGCTGATACGTAGATTATTCCTCCGTTCTCGATTCTCTAGATCCTCATTTTTAGTACGGAGATCAGTGAGGTCTTGAATGATATGATCTAGGTCTCTGTGGGTCTCATTTTGGAGTTTTTGAAGGGCATCTTGGCGGGATTCCAATTTAGAGGTTCTGGTGGACAAGGAGGTCAAATCAGATTTAACAGACAAGACTGCTTTGTCCAATTTAGTTTCCAAAGAATCTTTGAGATCTGTGATGAGAGATCTAAATGCCATGATGTCCTCTTTGGTAGAAGGAGCTGGAGAGGGTGTGTCATCGCCTTCCGCCTGAGAGAGACGAGGAGAAGGATGGTCAGTAATCGCTGAGGTCTTGTCCCCTTTAGAAAAATGTTGAGTAATATCTCCACCAGCACACTTTCTGGCATTTGTGTTTGATCTATTCATGGTGATATCAAACAGATAGTATCAGAGATAAAATGGATTAGAGATGTAGCAATATTAGGGGACTTGGGTTAGAGGTATGTAGAGCGATGAGAGAAAAAAAAAGGGGGGTCTACACCACCGGAGGGCACTGTTATGGCTTAATAACCCGACATTTGGCTCATCATTGCTTGCCGGGCAGATAGGGTGAGCTCCACAGGGTCAGCAGAAGGTTACTGTATAGGCTGCTGGAGTGGGGGACACTGGAAAAGGCTCAGCTAGCGGTCCGAGTGACTCTAGAGTGAGGGGAACTGCGCAGGACACCAACCGGGGTAATCGGCATCCAACAAGCAGCAGTGGAGCGGCAGTAATGGCAGAGCCGCGGGAGGTCAGTCAGACTTGAGGTCAGTCAGACCTGCGTGGTCAGATGAAGACGCCTCAGGGGGTGCGGCAGCCGGCAGAAGAACAGCCGGGACGTGTGCAAGCCACCGGCATGCAAAACCGCCAGAGGAACAGCCAGAGCCCGTGGCAGCACAGCAGGGAGAGGAGCGTGCAGGTCCGCGTGCAGCTGCGACCTCTCCGACAGCCGAGCAGGACAGCACCGGACCTCTGCACAACACTAAGGATGCAGCGTCGGAGAGATGGGAGGGAGCCGGGTTACAGGCTGCACATCGGGTGCTCTGTGGGAGCCGGCAAAAGTAAGTACTCCAGTCCCGCTACGTGATGGAGCCCGGGGGTAAAGGCAGCTCCTCTGGAGGGTCTCCAAATAGTCCAGGTCCATTTATGCTTGCGGACGGAGGCAGCTTTCAACTCGAGGCCGCGGCATCAGCTGGGGAAAAGGCCCATATGCAGGGATCCAACAGGGGTGGGACTTTTTGCAGCAAGATGAGGCCCCACAGCAAGCTGATAAAATAGGGGCACTGTATAGTGAGATTGGGGATTGGGAAGTCCTCTAAAAGTGCCCTTTAGTGCCAAGGTTGCAGGAGCTTATGGAGAACACGTCTGTTCTTAGTGCCAATCAAGCCACGCCCCCCAACTCCCCTGTTTTTAATGGCAGGCCCCTGTTACCACCTACAAACAGCTTCTCTTGTCACTCACTCTGCTGGGCTGTCTATGTGCAGCAAATGAATGCATTGTGAGCTTTTGCTAAGGTATGCACATGCGCACTGCCATGCATACAGCTTGCATACACACTGCATACCATCGGCAACAGCGAGAGTATGTATCTTAGCGAGCAGACCTGAATCAGGCCCTTAAGCCCAAGGAGTCACAGTGCATGTATACACAGTGGGCTATGGCGCAAAGAGTCATGGTGCTTGTATACACAGAGGGCTACGGCCCAAAGAGTCATGGTGCTTGTATACACAGAGGGCTACGGCCCAAAGAGTTACGGTGCTTATATACACAGAGGGCTATGGCCCAAAGAGTCATGGTGCTTGTATACACAGATGGCTATGGCCCAAAGAGTCATGGTGCTTGTATACACAGATGGCTATGGCCCAAAGAGTCATGGTGCTTGTATACACAGAGGGCTACGGCCCAAAGTGTCATGTTGCTTGTATACACAGAGGGCTACGGCCCAAAGAGTCATGGTGCTTGTATACACAGAGGGCTACGACCCAAGGAGTCATGGTGCTTGTATACACAGAGGGCTACGACCCAAGGAGTTATGATGCTTGTATACACAGAGGACTATGGTCTGCAGAGTGACAGTACTTGTATACACAGTGGGCTACGGCCAACAGAGTCACAGTACTTGTATATGCAGTCGGCTACGGCCCAAGGAGTCACAGTACTTGTATACACAGAGGGGTACAGCCCACTGAGTCATGGTGCCTGTACACACAGTGGGGTATCCAGCTTGAAAAAGGCTACAGTCAGTAGCTGAAACACGTTGCTGTTACCTCACTCGTGAACAGGAGATCCACCCTAGGCTTGGTGTCTTACACTGACCACCACCCGACCAGCTGATGGACTGGTGCTGTCTATTCTACCTAAGCCTGAAATCCAGAGCGGCTGGGCGGCTTTGGAATGTGAGCTGTCCGTATCCAGTGCCGTTACACATGGTCAGTGTTTCCAGCTCCCTCCACGCTGTGCCATCTGCGTTGCCTTAAGTGCATTAAGACAGTGGCTGTGAGCATCCCGTGGCAGACCATTGCACCTGCACCACTGTCATCATCTTCAGACAAGAGCCGTGAGTGTCCTGTGGTGGATGATTACACTGGACTTGTCATTTCCTGCCCTAAGGTATAGCCTTGAATACAGGGTGTAAGTGAGTATTCACTTCCAATAACCTGCGGTGGTTAGACATATATATACGGGACTTTAATGCACAGCAGTTGATATATAAGGATACAGACTCTCCTATAGATGGCACAATGTTCTTCAATATACTGTACCATTTTCGGGCTATCCCTAAAATCAATTATCAGAGGAGAACTGTTACATGTTTATTTTCCTGAAAGGATCTCCGGGGTTACCTTATAGAGTCACAAACTTGTATCAGCCATTTGGATACTTATTCCTTCATTGGATACATCTTTGGCTACATTAATTCTGGATACTTTTTATGATTCTACTGATTTTTATTCATTTTTCTTTTAGATATAGTAAGCTGCTGCAATGTTGTCTTGGTGAAAGTCAGGTGCTATTATCCTGATATTGTAATAAATAAAAATTCCTTACACTATTATATGTTGTCTCTGCCAGCAAACAGTAGAATATAAACAGTATCAATTCTGCTTTAGATACATTGGGGGTCTATTTACTAAGCAGTGTTAGGAGACAGAGTGAAAAGTGATAAGATGTCAGCCAATCAGCTCCCAACTGTCATGTCACAGGCTGTGTTTGAAAAATGACAGTTGGGAGCTGATTGGCTGGCACCTTATCACTTTTCACTCTGTCTCCTAACACTGCTTAGTAAATAGACCCCATTGTGTTCAATTAAGATGTTACAAATAAGGTAGTTCACCGTTATTAGCAGCTTATGGTCTGTTTTTCTGTGTTGAGATGACACAATTTATGCCAATGATTGCTGCATATTCAGGGAAATGTAATCTGTATATCAGCGTTTTTCAATTGCTGTGCCGGTTGTTAAGTGTGCGCGCGGTCAGATCTGACCATAAGAGCTGTCAGTCAGATCTGCCATACTGCGGTCCGGGCAGTGCTGAGCTCTTCTGGGAGACTCAGGCATGCCATCACCTATGCAGACGCAGCAGCGTGACATCACATGTCACGCATGCCACATTTCCAGTCAGCCCCCTCGCCCACCAGTCAGCTCCGCGGCCTGCCCTGCATGAAGGCCACCAGCATCCCCAGTCAGCCAGCCCCGCAGCCACCAGCACCACCAGCCAGCCAGCCCCATGGCCACCAGCCAGCCTACCTGTCTCACCAGTCAGCCACACAGCCACCAGCACCGCCAGCCAGCCTGCCTCAGCATCCAGCTAGCCCTGAAGCCACCAGCACTGCCAGCCAGCCTGCCTCAGCATCCAGCCAGCCATGTGGCCACCATCTCTACCAGCACTCCTAGCCAGCCCCGGGGCCACCAGCCTGCACGCTGCACTCTGCTGACAGGTAGGGGCCGTAAAATGTATATTAATATTTTATGTGGGAGCCAGTGTACTTTGTTTTTTTAGGGGAGCAATGTGGGGGTTTTTTTTCTTTGAAGGCCAGCAATTTCTTTTTTTTTTTGTTTATGTGGATTTTATTCCATAGTGTGTAGGTTTTTCTATGTGCGAGTCAATATTTATGTTTTTTCATACTGCAGGTCGTGCACGCCGCATCGCCTGATGGTGTGCCTTGGCAATTTTAAGATCTTGTGTAGTATGCCTCGGGTTAAAGAAGGTTGAAAATCACTGCTGTATACCTCAAATGTATGATCCTTGAAGTGTGATTGGCCAGATCGCGATTAAACTTTAGTCACCCAATGCTGATTCCATGACTAAGCCATAGGCAAAATGCGCATCAGATGATGTCAGGGGGAGTATCATACACTCGCTCTCACTCTATTTTGTTAACCACAACCCCGATGCTTCTAGTACAAAGCAGACGCTATACAATTTAAGCACTGCCATATAAATATACCACAAACATACTCTATGGGCCGTATTCAATTAGAAGCGAAAAGTCCATTTTGGCGATACTTTTTCTCCGATGACATAATTTTCACCGGTTTCAACTTTTCGCCGTATTCAGTTCCAAATACTTTTTGCCTAGGTGGAAAGTTAATGCAATGGACCCGACGAAAAAGTTTTGCCTATGAATAGCAGGCGGAAAAAAGTGCAGAATTGGTGTTTTGGGGTGCAAACATGGGAAAACCATCCAGCACACTTTGGACAGCCCCCCAAAGGTAAACTGTGTCAAAAAATACTTAAGAACACCCCAAAAAAGTACTTTTATTTTGGGGGCAAAAAAAAACAAAATTTTGTGTACAAAGTCAAAAACTAGCTAAATAGACTCCAGGGGGTCCCCAAGTATCCGACAGGTGTTTTTATGATTGCAGGTGGTTGCAGCAGGTGGATTTTTCACGTTTTTTAAAATGTCACGTTAGCAACTTCAAAATATGCTAGTACCAATTTTCATGTACCCCAAATTTGATGGGACTACTTATTTTCTCCAAAAAAACCCCTCAAAAATGCTATTCTTCACCACTTTTTAAAACACGCAAAATAACACCTATTGAGACAATTTAAAGTGGCCAAATACCTTCAGCAGGGCTATTCTGGGGTAACCAGAGTAATCCTCCATGTCAGTGCATCTTTTGGGGGGTGTCAGGCTGATTTCCCCAAAACTGACAGAACTTTTAGCTGATTTAAGTTTTGCGGGGTCCCGTTTTTGCTGATTTGGAATTGAATACGGGGATAAGCGGGGATGAGCGTGATACTTTTTCGCACCCAAAACAAGAGATGATGGCGATGGACTTTTCATTTCTTTTTGATACAGGCCTATGTGTCAATTCACTGTGGACAATTACCTATAAGTGGCTCTTGCTAACTACGTGTATGTGATAAGTGCAGATTGTTAATACAGCAGCTGAATGCTGCTGCTGTACCAAGTTACAAATTCTGCCTCTCTATCTACCTCAATGTGGTAGGCCTTTAACTAATAGGTGACAACAAGTAAATACAGATATGGATTAATGTTTATCCAATCTGAAGCCACACTATTTTCTCACTAACCCATTTGGAGCGATATGAATACAGCCATTAATGAGATAATGGTAAAGAGCTCTTAAGATTAATTGCACCTTTTTATTTACTTTCTCTCATATATTTGAGGTATATTAAACAAATTACATTTCCCTGAATATGCAGCAATCATTGGCATAAATCATGTCATCTCAACACTGAAGAACAGACCATAAGCTGCTAATAACGGTGAACTACCTTATTTGTAACATCTTAATTGAACACAATGTATCTAAAACAGAATTGATACTGTTTATATTCTACTGCTTGCTGACAGAGACAAGGTATAATAGTCCAAGGCAGTGGTTCCCAAACTGTGCGCCCTGGCACCCTGGGGTGCCTCAGGACACTTGCAGGGGAGCCTCATGTTGGTGTTCCAGCACCAAATCAAATTCTTATTGGTCAATGTAATGTAAATATGTGGACAAACAGAAGCACAAACCTGTCCCCATCACATAACTGAACCTAAGGATGACAGGTAAGAACAATTTACTTCACTGTACTACTGCACTACATTTTTTTTCTGAATTTCTCAATAACAAGCTTTTGTCTTAGGGGTGCTGTGAAAACAATGCTGATACTCTATGGTGCAGTGATTCAAAAAAGTTTGGGAAACACCGGTCTAAGGACTTATTATTTATTTCAATGCCAGGATAATAGCACCTGACTTTCAGCCATACAACATTGCAGCAGCTTACTATATATATAACAGTATATCCATCCATGTCTGCTCATGATTCATTCCTGAGAGATTGAAAACAGGATCATCCTCCTACACTGTGGTGCAATTTCAGCTATTAAATTGATACCAATTTGATTAATTCCTCATAAACAATTGTAGAAGGAATAGTCAACATACAGTTTCATATAAAATTTATTTCCATAACTTATATTCTTATATCAGAATAAAAAGCTACGATCTATTTCTATACAGTTATTAACACCACCCTGTTTGTGTCTTCTTCCTATGGGAGGATAATACCCCAATATATTGATAATTGACTGAGCATTCTTATGTGTAAGTGTGTGTATATTATTTTAATCTTTACTTTCATTTCTTTGATCTATTTTTTTTAAATACTTTGCTGATATTTCATCTTTTGGAAGGCAATATGTATATATTTTTAATGATTTATAAATAAAGGTTATTTTTTATTAATTTTTTCCAAATAGTGCACCGCAATACTACTCTTTTCCTTTCTAGTATGTACATAAATTAGTAATTGGTAGCACACACCCTTTTGAATATCATTGAACCATTGTGGCATCTAGTATATCAAAAGTACTGTAGGGCAGTGGTTCCCAAACTTTTTTGAGTCACGGCACCCTAATGTATTGGTTGTTTTCATGGCACCCCTAAGTTTAAATTTGTTATTGAGAAATTCAGAAAAAAATGTAGTGCAGTAGTACAGTGAAGTAAATTGTGCTTACCTGTCATCCTTAGGTTCAGTTATGTGATGGGGACAGGTTTGCACTTCTGTTTTCCCACATATTTCCATTACATTGACTATAAATAATTTGATTTGGTGCTGGACCACCATCCTGAGGCACCCCAGGGTGCCACGGTGCACAATTTGGGAACCACTGCTGTAGGGTGTTTGTCGGATTGGACCAGTGCGGTTTTTTTCTTTTTTGTCAACAGTTTTTCCAAAAGGCAGGATTTTCAGTGGCAAGCTGGAGAATGCTACTGCAGGGCTTGTTGCCCTCATCATTTTAACTGCCATTCAACAGATAATAAGTGTGCCCTTAAAGATTATGATAGTTTGCTGCGCTGTGGTTAACGCTGTGGTGAAAGTGGACAGTAATTTGTATGATGAACCCAGAAGGGTTGCCACTAAGCGCTAGTGTGTGCGGTGACAAAAATGTTGCTAAAAACAAAAAGTAATTATTAGATAAATAAAAATAAATAAAGTTGACGATAATAATAAAGAAAATGAAAAAAAAAAAAAAAAATGAAAATAATAATAATAATGAAGGGTCAGCATCAACAATAAATAGACACAATGTTTATAGACTTTTGTCAATATTTGTAGAGCAGGGAGGCAGAAGGAGGTCCGGTGCCCGGTAAAAAGAGGGAGTCCACAATACTCTGTGGTGGCTGCTAGCCCTAACTGTCCCTACAATACAGATGGCTTGGTGTTCTTGCAGCTCTATTACTCTTCTCCGCGGCTGACGGTGATATAATGTGGGGACTTGAATTAAGTTAGCTGGGGTGGCTTCTGATGATGTCAGACGCCGGCGGCTCTCCTAGCTTCTTGTCCTGCTTGCTCCGGTTCGTGCCTCTAAAGGTGCTCTTGTCTTGCTCCAACGTTTCGCTTCACTGCGGACACTTTTTCAAGGGTGATCTGTTCATTGTGCAGTTGGCCCTCAGAGTGGGTTCTGAATGGCTTAACCAGGAAACTCTAGTTATTGGAGCTGTTCCTATTATAGTTGCTTTCAAGATTTGAGGAAAGAATTTGTGCAATCAGAGCATTTAGTATTTTGTTATTTGTCTCTCCTGTAACGGTGTTTCAAGCCAAACACATACCCGGGAAATATTGTTGATTCCCTTTCTCATTTTCTGTGAGAATTTGGTGCCTGGATCCTTAGGCACCTCTTATATTTGGCAGATTATTAGGCCAACACTCCATCACTCCCAACATCCAGAAGAATTATCATGCCATATGAATGTTATGATACCCCAAAGCGTGCTTAGTGTAAACCCCTGGAACCCAGGCTAACGAGGTTTTCCACCAATAACAACCTACCATTGTTCCCTTAGAACTAGGTGACATTCACCGGTACTTAAGCGGCCGCCTGGACTTATCACTCAGGGTAGGAGTGGTTCACACTAAGATACAATAGGATTCAGTGGTGAGAGAGACAACAGGAACAGAAGCTGGTATTCAGTTGATGCGGCTTTGAAAACTGAAGGTGCGGCTTGGAGCCAGATGCAAAAGTGAGTAAAAATCAATGCGGCTTTGAGAGCCAATGGTGCAACTTGAAACCGGATACAGAGGTGAGTGATAATTGATGCAGCTTTGAGAGCCGATGGTGTAGATTGGAGCCCATAGTAGATGGAAGAATACAATAGATGCTTCTTTGAGAGCCAATGATGCGGCTTGGAGCAAGATGCAGAAATGGGTAATAAACAATGTGGCTTTGAACGCCGATGGTGGAGCTTGGAACTGGTTGCAGAAGAGGGTAATAAATGATGCGGCTTTGCAAGCCAATGGTGCAGCTTGGAGCCAGTTACAGAAGCTAGTACACAGTTGATGTGGCTTAGAGGGCTGATGGTGCGGCTTGGAGCCAGATGCAGAAACAAGTAGAAATTGGTGCAACTTTGCGAGCCAGTAGACAAGTTTGAGTACTAGTTTGTGTACTAGTTAGTGTACAAGTTAAGCTGGCTACACAGTAGACCAACTTTCATCCAACTAGTTTCCTGGTTGGAATGAAAATCTAGTAACGTATGGGAGTAAATTATGATCAGCAATTTGCTCCTAAATGCCAGAAAATAGATGGAAATGGTCGTTCAGACAAGTTTGTTAAATGTTTGATCTAAACATTTTGTTCAAACAACAGTTTTTGTCCATTTTTCGGCGTTTGGAAGCAAATTGCTGATTGTCATTTGCTTTCATACCTTACCAGATTTTCATTCCAAATAATCAACTAGTTGGATGTAAGTTGCTCTAGTGTGTGGCCAGCTTTAGAGTACAAATTGTTGTACTGCGTCCTTAAGAGTTGGTACACAAGTTGGTGTTCAAGTTTGTTTAGTGTACTGCATCCTTAAGAGTTTGTACACAAGTTGGTGTACAAGTTTGTGTACAAATTAGTGTACTGCATCTTTAAGAGTTGGTACACAAGTTGGTGTACAATTTTGTGTACAAATTAGTGTACTTCATCCTTAAAAGTTGGTACACAATTTGGTGTTCAAGTTTGTTTAGTGTACTGCATCCTTAAGAGTTGGTACACAAGTTGGTATACAAGTTTGTGTACAATTTAGTGTACTGTGTTCACAAAAGTTGGTACACAATTATGTGTACTAGTTAATGTACAAGGGTATGGCTTTGAGAGCCGGTGGCAGCACAGAAGCTGCAGGTGTGTCTAGGGAGCTGTAGAAGAGGCTGGTGAGCCAATGGCAACACGGATGCTGCTAATGCAGCTAAGTAGCCGTTGGAGAGGCTGGAGAGTCGGAGGCAGCACAAACGCTGCTGGTGTGGCTATGGAACCGTTGGAGAGGCTGGAGAGCTGATAGCAAGGGAATACCGCTGGAATACCCTTCCACAAGGTGATACAGAATGCTGTCATTGCAGTTGAGCCGAGAGGACCTACAGGAACGCTATAATTGGCGAGGCGGCAAAAGGCCAGCGTGTACAAATAGGAAGACAAACCAATCACACTATGCTATGGATAACATGTGAACTCCTGAGGCATACAGATCACCTAGCAACAGAAGGAACCGGAATAACAGCGTCCTGAGAAGGTAAACTGTGAGAGAGAGACAAGTTGTGACCGTGACTTGTAACAGTGGGAGAGCTGGAACACATATTTGGTCTTTCATAGTTTTAGAAGTAAGAGTGGTCATCTGGACATGTTGTCTAATTTATTAGTATTATTTGTGTGGTAGTTCTAAGGTGGTGATTGTCCAATGTCTTTCTTAGATATTTCTACCAAAAACTTACAGCTTCCCCAGAGGTACTGTATTGCTAAAAGTTTAAGATAGTAAAATGTGTTAGGTGTGACCTTCCAAGACAGAGGGGTATATTTACTAAAAGAAGAATTTTTACATGTGGAGATGTTGCCCAAAGCAACCAATCAGATTCTAGCTATTATCATCTCAATCGCAGGTTCTCAAACTCGGTCCCGAGGACAAACTCGGTCCTCAGGACCCCAAACAGTGCATGTTTTCCAGGTCTCCTCACAGCATCACAAGTGAAATAATTAGCTCCACCTGTGGATCTTTTAAAATGTGTCAGTGAGTAATGAATGCACCTGTGCATCTGCTGGGTGACATGCAAAATGTGAACTGTGTGGGGTCCTGAGGACCAAGTTTGAGAACCACTGATCTGATGGTGCTAGATAAATGTTAAGTAGAATCTGATTGGTTGCTATGGGCAGCATCTCTACTTCTAAAAACTCTCACTTTAGTAAATATACCCCAGAGAGTGGACTTACCCTCTCCCCAATTGTCACATATTTGACCTACCTTCTCCTTCATTCTAAAAGGAAATTCTTTCCAACTGAAGGGAAGCTAATGAATAATGGTAGGCAGGACTTTGCCATGAAAAACTCAAAATGTCAATTTAATGGGACTGGTAAAAACTAGGGGTGTGCACCGGCCACTTTTTTCGTGTTTTGTGTTTTGGTTTTGGATCTTTCTTCATGTTTTGGATCTGGATTGGTTTTGCCAAAACCACTCTTCCGTGTTTTGGGTTCTGGGTTTTGTGTTTTATATCTGTATTTTTTTGAAAAAAAATAAATAAAAACAGCTAAAATCACAGAATTTTTGTTTTTTTCTGCTCCTATGCTATTATTAACCTCAATAACCTTAATTTCCACCCATTTCCAGTCTATTCTGAACACCTCACATCTTACAATAGTGTTTTTATGTCCAAAAGGTTGCACCGAGGTAGCTGGATGACTATACTAAGCGACACGAGTGGGCGGCACAAACACGTGGCCCATCTAGGAGTGACACTGCAGTGGCAGACAGGATGGCAGTTTGAAAAACTAGGCCCCAAACAGTACATAATGCAAAGAAAAAAAAGAGGTGCAAGATGGAATTGTCATTGGGCCCTCCCACCCACCCTTATGTTGTATAAACAGGACATGCACACTTTAACAATCCAATCATTTCAGCACCAGGGTCTGCCACACGACTGTGGCTGAAATGATTGGTTCGTTTGGGCCCCCACAAAACAAGCTGGCAATTAATCTGTCACTGCACAAACTGGCTCTACGGAGGCAAGATGTCGTCCTCATCCTCCTCATCCACTGATTCCTCACCCTCTTCAGTGTTGTGTACATCCTCATCCTCACAGAGTATTAATTCATCCCTGCTGGAATCCACCACCACAGGTCCCTCTGTACATTCTGGAGGCTGGTCTCCTTGGAAGAGTTGATAATTCATTTTTATGAACATCATCTTCTCCATATTTTGTGGAAGCAACCTCCTACGCCTTTCGCTGACAAGGTTCCCGGCTGCACTAAACACTCTTTCGGAGTACACACTGGAGGGGGGGCAACTCAGGTAAAATAGAGCCAGTTTGTACAGGGGCCTCCAAATTGCCTCTTTTTCCTGCCTGTACAGGTACGGACTGTCTGACATGCCTACTTGGATGCTGTCACCGATGTAATCCTCCACCATTCTGTCAATGGTGACAGTATCATATGAAGTGACAATGTCATGATTGGTGTCTGCGAGTTACCTGTCTCAGGTGGTGATCGGGTTTCAACGGAGGCCGGTATGACTGGAATCACAGATAATGTAAATAGCTCTATTTACAAGACTTGGGTAGCAGTGAAAACTGCCTTTGATGATAAATAACAGGAACTGGAGGGACTGGCCTGGGACCGGCAGGAAGACTTGTTGAATAGAACTGATGAGCTTGGAACTTGACTCTGGACTGGAGCAACGTGGACTGAACTGATGAGCTTGGAACTTGACTCAGGACTGGAGCAACGTGGACTGAACTGATGAGCTTGGAACTTGACTCAGGACTGGAACAACGTGGATAGAACTGATGAGCATGGAACTTGACTCTGGACTGGAACAACGTGGACTGAACTGATGAGCTTGGAACTTGACTCTGGACTGGAATGTGACAACGGCTGAAGGGAAGTCAGGTAATGCTGAGACGAGGGCTAAACAGGGTAATCTGGAATTACTATGACAAAGGCTAGAACTCAGGTGCAGGCTGGATTGGATAATAGGGAATAACAGGTTGCAGGAAGGAATGGGTAGGTTTGGGGATTTGCAGGCTGGACAGGATAATTGGAAATAACAGGTTTCAGAAAGGAATGGGTAGGTTTGGGGAATTGCAGGCTGGACAGGGAGGGAGTAAGTAGGTAAAAGGGGCAGGAGTTGATCCACAGCAGGAAGCAAGGCAGGGTGACACGATGCAGGTTTACAGAGTGCCAGGGACCAACCAGGAGTAGGACTAACAGCAGAGCACAGGCCAGGTATGCTGTAACAGAACGTCTGGATGCCAGGTATTACTATAGCAGGTTTTCGGGATGCACCAGGGGTTGCTGTCAGCAGGCTTACTGGATTGCCAGGTTTGGCTGTAACAGGTTTTCTGGAAGCACCGGGGGTTGCTGCCAGCAGATTTACTGGATTGCCAGGTACAGCTGAAACAGGTTTTCTGGATAGCACCAGGGATTGCTGTAGCAGGTACAGGGATAGACTTGAATGCAGGAACAGCATGAACCATACACCACGGGAAGACGAGATGTTCAGGCCCAGAATGCTATCAGGAGAGGATAAATATACCACGGGTCTGGCAGCAATTGGTGGATACGGACAGGTGGTCTGGTAGTAGCATTCTGAGTGGTGGCAGGCATAACATGCAGAGGGAGTATTCATCTCTGCAGCTCTGAGAATCAGAACCACACCTGTGATTCCAATCAGGGCTAGCAGTGCTCACAGACAGAGGAGAGACCAGGTGCAATAATCAGAGCAAATCCTCCAGGCAAATTACACACACAGATCCATGGGGAAGCTGACAGGGGTAATTCTCAAGCCAAAAAGGTGACAACTAGACAGGGTCGTGACAGACAATAGACATGTCAGAAATTGTTGCCAGGTCCTTTAGTCTGGACCAGATGTCCAAACTTGGTCCTGCCTTCCCTGCATCACTGCCAGCGGGTTGCTTAGGATACCTAAGTTGTTTCCTGGCAGCCCCAGTTGCGGGAGAAAATGAAGGAGCTGTTGACATGTCACATTCCGCTTCAGCTGACAGTGTTTTCACCAGCAGGTCTTTGCACCTCTGCAGGCTTGTGTCGGCCGGAAAGAGAGACACCACATAGGCTTTAAACCTACAATTGAGCATGGTGGCAAAAATGTAGTGGTCTGATTTCAACATATTGACCACCCTGGAATCCTGGCAAAGCGAATGAAGGGCTTCATCCACAAGTCCCACATGCCGAGCGGAATCGCTCCGCCTTAGCTCCTCCTTCACTTTCTCCAGCTGCTTCTGCAAAAGCCTGATGAGGGGAATGACCTGACTCAAGCTGGTAGTATGTGAACTGACTTCACGTGTGGCAAGTTCGAAGGGCTGGAGAACCTTGCACAACACAGAAGTCATTCTCCACTGTGCTTGAGTCAGGTGCATACCCCCTCCTTTGCCTATGTCATAGGTGGATGTATAGGCTTGAATTTCCTTTTGCTGCTCCTCCATCCTCTGAAGCATATAGAGGGTTGAGTTCCACCGCGTCACAACCTCTTGCTTCAGGTGATGGCGGGGCAGGTTCAAGAGAGTTTGCTGGCACCCCAGTCTTTGGCATGCAGTCGCTGAATGGCAAAAGTGGCCAGAAATTTTTCAGGACACCCAAAGCATCTCCTGCACGCCCCTGTAGCTTTTCAGAAAATTCTGCATCACCAAATTTATTGTGTGAGCAAAACATGGGACGTACTGGAATTTGCCCAGATGTAATGCCTGTACAATATTGGTGGCATTATCAGATATCACAAATTCCCAGGAGAGTCTAAGTGGGGTAAGCCACTGGGCGATGATTTCCCTCAGTTTCTCTAAGAGGTTGTTGGCGGTGTGCCTCTTACTGAAACCGGTGATACACAGCATAGCCTGCCTTGGAATGAGCTGGCATTTCTGAGATGCTGCTACTGGTGACGCTGCTGCTGTTGCTGCATAAGGTGATACATCTACCCAGTGGGCTGTCACAGTCATATAGTCCTTAGTCTGCCCTGTTCCACTTGTCCACATGTCTGTGGTTAAGTGGACATTGGATACAACTGCATTTTTCAGGACACTGAGGACACTTTTTCTGACGTTTCTGTACAGTCTCGGTATCGCCTGCCTAGTGAAGTGGAATCTAGATGGGATTTGGAACTGGGGACACAATACCTCCATCAATTGTCTAAATCCCACTGCACTAATGGCATATACCGGATGCACATCTAACACCAACATAGCAGTCAAGGCCTCAGTTATACGTTTTGCTTCATGATGACTGCTGTCGTACTTCACCCTCCTCGCTAAGGACTGTTGGAGGGTCAATTGTTTAGTAAAAGTAGTGGTGTTCCTACTTCCTCTCTGGGATAATGAACGACTCCCAGCAGCAACAGCAGCAGTAGGCGTAGCAATGCAGGATCCTCCGGAGGAATCCCGGATAGGAGAGTCAGTCATGCCAGTGACATGGCCTGCAGGACTACTTCTGATCCTGACTAAGGAGGAAATTGACAAGGAGTTAGTTGACGGTGTGGTTTGCAGGTGCTTGGATACAACAGGACAAAGGGATTTAGGTGTCCCTGGACTGCTTACGGTCTTAGCCAAAGTTTTTGAACTTGACAGTAACTTTTTATGAACGCGCTGCAGGTGACGTATAAGGGAGGATGTTCCTAGGTGGTTAACGTCCCTACCCCTAATTATTTCACATTTACATATGGTACATATGGCAAGACAGTTGTTGTCCAGATTTGGATAGAAATATTGCCAGACCAAAGAGGTGGAATGTTTGGTCTTCTGCCCAGGCATGACCGTGATGGGCTTTTTCATCCCACGGACAACAGCTGTCTCCCCCGGAGCCTGATTTAAACAAACTACATCACCATCAGAATCCTCCTCGCCAACTTCCTGCTCAGCACCAGCTACACCAGTATCCTCATCCTGTTGTACTTCAACAGTGACATCTTCAATTTGCAAATGAGCAAGTGGACTGTGGGTGCTCCTTTCAGCACTTGCAGAGGGCGTGCAAATGGTGGAAAGAGCCACCTCTTCCCGTCCAGTGCTGGGAAGGTCAGGCATCGCAACCGCCACCACACTTGGACTCTCCTTGGGGATTTGTGATATCTTCTTAGAACGCACAGTTCTTCACTGTGCTTTTGCCAGCTTAACTCATTTCATTTTTGTAGCGGGAGGAGGGCTTCCATCGTCATGTGAAGCTGAACCACTAGTCATGAACATAGGGAAAGACCTTAGCCGTTCCTTGCCACTCCGTGTAGTATATGGCATATTGGCAAGTTTACGTATCTCCTCAGATGATTTAAGTGTTTTTTTTAAGGTCATTTTCCTGAACTTTGTCATTTGGGATTGAATATGCCCTTTACTATGACATTGGGCATCGGCCTTGGCAGACGACGTTGATGGCATGTTATAGTCTATGTCATGACTAGTGGCAGCAGCTTCAGCACTAGGAGGAAGTGGTTCTTGATCTTTCCCTATTTTATTTTTATGGGAGAAAGTTTGGTCCTCCATTTATGTTATATTGATATATACGTGCGGCTAAGGCGCACACAAACACAGAAAATCATTTTTTATTTTTGTTGGAGACTAGTGCACTTTGTGGGTTACACCACTCTTTAAGAAATGAGCCAGCGGCTCTTTACTTATGGGACACAGGCGCACGCTTGGCGCTGCTCCTTTGTTGATGCACGTGCAGCTACAGTGCACACAATTCACAAAGACAGAAAAAAAAGAATATTTTATTTTTTGTGGAGCGCACTTTGGGGGTTACACCACCCTTTAACAGACAGACACACGCTTGGCACTGCTGCTTTGAGGATGCAGGTGCAGCTATAGCCCAAACAATTCACAAAGACAGAAATAAAAGAAGAATTTTTTATTCTTTGTGGAGCGCACTTTGAGGGTTACACCACCCTTTAACAGACAGACGCATGCTTGGCGCTGCTGCTTTGAGGATGCAGGTGTGGCTACTGCGCATACATTTCACACACAGGGGATGCACGTACAGTGCACACAATTCACAAACACAGAAAAAAATATTTATTTTTTGGAGTGCACTTTGGGGGTTACAGACGAGCCGGCCGGCCCTTTACTTATGACACAGGCGCATGCTTGGCAGTACTTTGCTGATGCACGTGCGGCTACTGCGCACGCAATTCACAAACACAGAAAAATTACCACGGAGCGCTTTTCTCTTTCTTTTTCCTGTATTTATTGTTATTAGGGAAGGTTAGGACACTTCCCGAGTAAGCAGCTAGTGGTAATATCGCCCCTTTTCTGTGAGCGCTGACTACTATTTCTTTCATGTTCATAAGGCTGGCAAGGTGGGAAAATTAGGATCAAAAACTTGTTTTCCACTATATCTCCTCACTTTCCAAGGTTTCTACTGCAGTTGTGGAGGTCCTGTATATTCAAATAATAAATCTCTTGTAGTAACTGCAGTGGGAGGCAGTAAGCTGTGTAATATTTCCTGCAGACTTGCCTACAACTCTAGGTTCCATAATGGAGGAGAGGAAAGAGGCTCATGGCTGGTAGGGTCACATAGGTCTCTGCAGTCTCTCTATACAAGGCTCCTAGAGCAGCTGAGAATGAATTGTGCAGCATACTGTACTTCAGTTCATTTTCACATATTTATTTGGTTTATATTAACGTTTGGAAACTGTGTTGCCTTTATAGTGTGATTTTGTATTAATTTTATGCTTTTGACCTTTTGTTTGGAGTATTATTGACTGTATACTAAGGGCCTGACTCAGAAATGGCTGATAATGCGATCGCAGCTGCGAAAATATGCTAATAGTTGCAAAGCTTTCCTGCACATAGGGATGCCCACTGTTGCCTTCTCATCTGCATATGACATCGCTTAGCTACATAAAATTTGCTAACATAGACGCACATAGACCAGCCACACAGCAGGTCTGACCTGTCTCAAATACAGCGGCTCTCCTGACATGCACAGAGCTTTCATGCTGCGTATGTGATCGCAATGGCTGATTTATGCACGCCCATGTAGTGGCACTTAAATGGTCAGACATGCCTGCGTTTTTTCTAACCACCTCCTGGTTACCTCCCCCAAAGGCTGAGTACCTGTCACTCACTTTGCAAATGGGTTCTCTGTGAATCTCAAGACCATCGCTGCACGTGCACAGTGTGACTTTGAAACATGCACAATAGCAAAAAAATCGATCAATCTGCGTACAAATTGCCATTGCGTACATCTCTGAATCAGGCCCTATATAGGTAGATGATTTGTTTTACAGTCCAATTTTTAGTTTACATCATTTACTTGTACTTAATTTTGTGTTTTATATAAAATTATTTTCATGCAAATTTGTTCTTGCGATAGTGATATATATATATATATTTGTCTTTCTTACATAGGCAATAGCTAGCTTCCACAGCAGTATACTTTGCTAAATAGCAAAAATTCCAATCTAGGATTACATAGCAAGAAACTTTATCGATTGTTGGACTTGCCCACAAGGATATGCAGGCACCAAGCCACATACTGAGACATAGATGTACCATAATTGGGGAGGTGAGACCCCATTAACAGAAGATACACCTGCACCACCTGCATGGTCTCCTCTAAAAATGAGAAACAGTGTGCAGTCTATGGCATGGATTCTTGACAGTTACACATAGTATTAATAATACATTTCTCCTCTTTTTAACATAGTTTCATATTTTGCTGTAAATTAATACTAACTAATGCCACATTGTATCGTTAGACGTTACTGGGTGGGCCCCAACCATTGGTTTCCCTGGTGGGCCCTTTCTATCCCAGTCCGACACTGTGTACGACTTCGCCATCAGATACGGCATTAAGTTTCAACCGCCCCCTAAAGAACTTAGGTCTGCGTAAGCTTTGTGATAAGTCATTAAGCTGCTGGTGCTTGTCTGATCTTTCCTCTTGGCTCCTCCGAGTGAAATGATGCAGTGCTGCATATCTCATCTAAGTGGTGAGCATTGCATACCTTAAAAATGCCATATTGGCTGCAGCTAGTGTTAAACATGCTTTTGTCACTTGTTATATGCACCATGATGAAGCCGTGAGCAATAGAATATGTTTGAACAGACAATCTCACCTCTCAATAGTTTGGAAATTATTTGGGCAGTTTATACAGTTTTTTTGCTATATTCTAAAGCCAACACTTTATAAATACGGGGTTAATATACTTGTAATGTGAAATACATAGATGCTGAACTTTTAAAGTCTGGATTGATGTTAGTTTCCTGTCGGTTTGTACTCAAGTAAATCAGCAATTTGCAAAAACTGACAGAAAACTCAAAACCAACAAATATACTACTTTGTGACAATTTATAAGATTGTTACATAGATCTTTATTTTTTTATTGACTGTTGATGTAAGTGAAATTATGTTTCTTGCCTGAAGATTCTATGAAGTTCCTAAGAAAAATGAATTAAAAATTTGTTCCCGTATATTTTCTCAATATGAGGTTTAGAGCTACAGTATAAATAATAAAACATTTTAAACTCAACATGTACAATGATAATTACAAAAAACATTGCACACATTTAAGACGGCAGATTTCTCAACTTTTTTCAATAATGATACATACTGTATATCAATGTCTCAGACCTCTCCTCAATAAACTCATATATTGGGTCTCACAGTCATTTAGGGTATCATTGTCCTCAGCTGTATGAATTAGTGTCAAAAAAGCCTATATTTACCCAGCAAGGTAAATTAGGTTTTTACTAGGGGTGAGCGGGTTCAAATTTCTGAAATCCGAACCCCCCGAATCCGAGTCGTATCCGAGTCAGGCTCGACTTTTCCCGCCTGACTCGGATCTGAAATCGAGGCAAAACATCATCATCCCGCCTTCCGGATCTCGCGGGTTTTGGATTCTATAAAAGGTAACCGCGTTGGCGCCATTTTCTCACTCGGCTGTGGACAGTGAAGAGGGAGGGTGGGAGTTAGGGCTGGCTGGGCTATGTAGTGTAGTGTAGTGCTGTGCTGCTATTGTCCATAGGGGCTGTGTCCACTCCTCCAAAGTCCATAGGGGCTGGCTGTGTTGTGCTGTGCTGCTGTTGTCCATAGGGGCTGTGTCCACTCCTCAAAAGTCCATAGGGATGGCTGGGCTGTGTTGTGCAGTTTGTTGTCCATAGGGGCTGGCTGGGCTGTGTTGTGCAGTCAGTTGTCCATAGGGGCTGTGTCCACTCCAAAGTCCTGTGCATGGTGTCCCAGTCCTAAAGGGGTTCTGTAGTGTTGTCCAGGGGGTGCTCTGCCCATCAGGGGTGCTCCCCCCAAGTGCAAAAAAAATATCCTGGTGGACAAAAACTGTAGGCTGGGTGTTGCAATGGAACTGTATGCTGTAGGTGCCTCCTCCTCTGTATGCAACGCCACCTCAAGAATAAGGAAACGCAGTATCAGGAAAACTTGCGACTCTCTATTGTGGTGATAGGTAAGTGGAAACTTACTTACCCAACGTGGATGTCTGCTGGTCTGTCTCCTCCTGCGTCCCGATCAGTTAGGTGCATGTGAGTGAGGGGCCCATATCATATAGCACACAGATTAACCATATAAGATTAGGAATAATTAATTTATTGGGTTTAAAAGATTGTAGTAAAACGACTACCACACAATTATATGGTGGCAAATATCATAAGTCTATAAAAGTGTCAGTATTGTCCCAACGCGTTTCATCCCTATTTGGGACTTCTTCAAGGGCAAAATCCCAGCCTACAGTTTTTGTCCACCAGGATTAGTCTGTTATACTGATATTTAACTAATTTGGGTTACAAGAATACCTGGCCCCATTTCCCAGCATACAACAAAGGCCACTATCACATCATTTTTTTAGTCCTATAACATCCAGCCGACAGTTTTTGCCTACCTGCTACAGCCAGATGGACTGACGGTTTCAATCACATAAGACTTTGTGTGTTTTCACCTTTGAATAATTCCCTGTTTATCCTCAACTTCCAGCCTCAAGTTATTGCCCACCGGTTCCAATCCATTTATTTACATATGAGACTACACATAGAATATTACCACCATTAATATATAAAAAATTAGATTCTTGATAGATTCATATACATACCCTTATACCTTAATACTCCCTTACCACGGAGCGCTTTTCTCTTTCTTTTTCCTGTATTTATAGCCTTATGAACATGTCTAAAGACAAGTGTCACTGTCAAATCACCACCACTGTGTTCTCTACGGGCTTCTACCCCACCCCAAACTTCTAGCTCCACCCACTCCCATGGGTGGGCGAGGCCAAGCACGCATCACTCTCTGCAGGCTTCTCTCCTCACCACGGAGTTCTGCCCACTACCCTGGGTGGGCGGGGACAAGCATGCATCACTATTTGCAGGCTTCTCTCCTCACCATGGAGCTCCGCCCACTACCGCAGGTGGGCAGGGTCAAGCATGCATCACTCTCTGTATGCTTCTCTCCCCACACCAGGACTAGCTCAGCCCACTCCCACGGGTGGGTGGGGCAAAGCACGCAGCACTTCATTTACTACAACCCTGCTGGTGTTTGTGTGTAATTATTTCAGTCTTTAAGTGCATCTGAGACCCAGCACGTGGATCTGTCATTGCAAGGTACAGTACAGTTGGGGTTGTTGTGAATAATGTAGTGAGTTCGACACAGTACCCCAACAGTAGTGAACAGGAATTAATCTTACTGTAAATTAGTAGTGACATACAGTACAGTAAGAACTATTGTGCACGATCTAATGATTTTTATATTAGATCATGCACAATAGCAGAAGATGCTTGCAGCATGGATCAGGGAGACCCATGCTCCAAGTATCGGTGAATAAACAGCTCACAGATGCATACATGGATCAGTTCATTCCGTGTTGCAAGCAGCTACAGTATGATAACAAAAAGTCAATAAAACACAGATGCAGCGGTGTATCTTCCTATTGGCCAGGATGACCCTCGCCAGGAGCGCCGGCTGAGGGGGGGAGTGCTGTTGCTGCACACAGTCAGTTCTGTCCCTGCTGCCCGCCCCAGTGATTTCCCGGCTCCCTGGCGCCTAGTATACATATACACTGAGTGTATCACAATCATTACAGAGTGACAGACTCAGTCTGCATCTGGCAGCGCTGGGCAATCTCATGACTCCTTAGTGATGTGCGATATCCCACACCATGCATGCTTTGAAAGAGAGGACACATGCCTAATGGCAGAATCTAGATGCTCTTCACAGCAGGGGTAAGGGAGCGGTCAGGGCACATGCTGCACTGCGGACTCCATCAGCCGGGACCTGCGGGGGTGAGGACTGAGCAGGCAGGAGGAGTGTACAGCAGCGTGAGGACTTGGGCCATGGAAGTTGGGATCTGTCTGTGATGTGGTGAAGGGGGCTGAGGCAGATGATGTGGCTGTGGACTGAGGTAGGTGATGGGGGCTGAGGAAGGTGATGGGACTGGCTGAGGAAGGTGATGGGTCTGGGGGAAGGCTGAGGAAGGTGATGGGGCTGGGGCAGACTGAGGAAGGTGATGGGGCTGGGGCAGGCTGAGGAAGGTGATGGGGCTGGGGGCAGGCTGAGGAAGGTGATGGGGCTGGGGAAGACTGAGGAAGGTGATGGGGCTGGGGCAGACTGAGGAAGGTGATGGGGCTGGGGCAGACTGAGGAAGGTGATGGGGCTGGGGCAGGCTGAGGAAGGTGATGTGGCTGTGGGCTGAGGAGGGTGATGTGGCTGTGGGCTGAGGAAGGTGATGTGGCTGTGGGCTGAGGAAGGGAGTGGGACCAAGTTCCAACCCACTGGCCTAGTCTGGACACTCACTGGTCTAGACTTACTGAAGTGACTGGAGGCTGGTCTCCTGCAATTAGCTCTGCAGCTATCTGTGACAGCCCAGCAAGTGAGGTTATTCAGTCTTCTGTAGGGGGCTGCGGGAATTAATGTTTGTTTTTATTTATCTTCTGGCTGTGGGGGCAATGAATCAGTGTGTTATTATATTTCCCACTACTAGTTTCTAAAGTCATGAAATCACTATAGTACAGTATCTAATTCTGGGATGCTCCAGACTGGCTCTACTGGGCATGCGCAGTACTATGAGACTCTAAACGCCATAGTGCAACTCACAGGATGCTTCATGGGTACTGTATGGAGTGCCGTACACCACTTTCTTGAGCACACAGTGCATCAAACAGTACAGTGGCATAAAGTAGCATAGAAATGACAGGTGGTGGGAAGTTGTGTATAATGTATTGAGTTCAGTAAGAGTTGGATAATGATAAATCTGTTATTAAGCTATCCACATAAGACTCCATCTTGTCACAAGATGGTGTGTGCCTTTAAGTTATTCATAGCTTTAAATATGTAGTATACACAGAGACTGATTTCTGCTGAGCTTTGAGTTGAAGAACCTTGAAATGTATAAGCATGCAGATAGTGTTATGAATAAGACTGTGTATCCTTAGCCCCCTAACACTCCCACGTATACAGATAATAATGTAATGAATGCTAATAATGACTGCTATAGTGAGATATAATGTGAATGTTTTCATACGTTGCAAAGTAAGAACGCTGTGCTTTATATTATTGTATGACATGCAATTATAGCCAGAGGGAATAATGAAACCAAGGCTGATGTTTGTGTTGATTCCGTCTCCTGAGATCTCAGTAATGCAAGGGTCTGACATACACTAATGAGCTTGGGCTGGTGATTAATTACAGAAGATTGATTCCAATCTTTCACTTGGAGTTCCCCATACTGATATTCCTATCCCTGATCCGTAGACGGACACGTTGGGAGTAACCGGGACAGTGGATTCTAGCTTTAAACCCAGGATGAGTAATTTTGCTCAAGCTAGACTGCGCTTTTTTGGGAAACTCCCGTGTCTATCTAAGGATTCAGGTATGGAAATCTGTGTCTCAGCTTCTTGTTTTGTTGTTTTTGTTTTAGGTTTTATTTTATGAAATTACATGTCCAATGAATCTTTAAAAATGTATACAGATTATAATCCTTATAGATTTGAATATGAACAAATATGTTATTGTGTTTAACAGTCTGATCATTTGTTTCCCTGATTAGAATAAGTATTGTCCCTTCATACATCTTGTAATCTTTATATTTCCAGAGTGAATAGACATAGAAGTACATTTTGTTTGTTGGTAGGTTGCCATATTGATGGGGATTATCTCCAGACTATAGTATTGGGATTTGTTAATAACAACTTTGCCAATTAATTTACATCCGAAAGGTACGGTAATAGTGTGCCCAGAATTACTAAGGAGACCCACTTTAGTAACAGAAAGGATACAAAAGAATCTGTGTCTAGTTTCTTCCTCTAAATAGAAGCACCTCACAGTACAGAGTGGAGTTTAGGTAAACCCATGGGGTAGAGTTTAGGTAAACCTACCAGGTACTGAGTGGAGTTTAGGTAAACCTACCAGGTACTGAGTGGAGTTTAGGTAAACCTACCAGGTACTGAGTGGAGTTTAGGTAAACCTACCAGGATAGAGGTTTGTAGAACCCACACAGAGCGGAGTTTGGTGAAACCCACAAAACAGGGTTTAGTAAACAAGCACACACATATTGGGTTTAGGAAACCCACAGAAATGGGTATTGCAGACAGTAAACATCTGTCCAGCTGTCAAACTCCTATGGATATTATACGTACAGTGTTAAGGCCCTGGGTTGACAGAAGGAATGGAAATTGCACACTTGATCCGATTAAAATTACAACAGATACGCAAGTTACATTGCTCCTGAATAAAGAGTAACAAACTTGAATGCAAACTTTGAATTAGCTAAAAGTGTTAAAACAGATCTTGTTAGACAAACAGTCACAAGAAAGGGAATAAGAATAAGAAATTAATTGTATGTAATTTAAGGATTATTTTAAAGAAACATTTGTTTGACAGTAGGTATAAAATTGTTCAGTAAACAATGTTGCTAAAAATAAGTAACTATGCCCTGATATAGACTGTAAAACGTGATGATTTGGAATTGTGGTGCTGTAAATTGTACAGTTTGCAAACTGAAGGTATCATATACTGAACCCAGAAAAGATACCAAAAATTAGAAACAAAATGTTGAAATCCATAAATAAGAATTAGTGAGTTTAAGAAGTAGTTAACATAGAAGATACATACATCAAGATGTATGTTCAATGACATTTAAATGTGATGTTAGTGAGATATTCAAAGATTTGAAAGTATGACATAATTGTTCACAAAAGGCTCAGTTAAAAATTTCTGTGTATACTAAGTTTTGTCTTACTGATATTTTTTCTCTGTAAGGAGAGGAGTAACATTCCACAGGCCAGCAAGCAAATCACAATTGTTTTTACTTTTGGTATGAGCCTTTGTTTTGTTGCAAAAGTGTTTTTATTTTTTGCTATTGACCTTTGTTTCAGTGATACTACATAAATATGTATAAGTGTTGTATGGTTATGGTATTACGGGGACAGTGTAAGTAATGCTGTCCACCTTTTCCTTAATTCTGTACAAGGATTTATTAAGCTATCGTTATTTACATATATGTTACCCGTAATTAATAAATTGGATTGTAACATTGAAGTGTTTACAACAAGTGTTGAAATGTAACAATTATTGTGAAGGTAACATTAATAACAAACAATCATAGGAAGATAGCCCCCAGATTCTTCAGGTCTACCAAAAACACTTTACCCAGTTATGACCCAAATAATATATGGTGAGGTGCACATGGGGAAGGATACAATGGTGGCTATCACCAACCATAATTGGATAGCTCTGGGTTTTGCACAGGCCTTTGAAACAAGGTGTCTTGTATGTGCATTGAATAATCTGGGTAAGATTGTCCCAACCCCTTTGAAATGTACTCCCCAGACTCTGTGTTCCTTACAAAGGATACAAATTGATTTTATACCACTACCCAAATGTTCCGAATGTGATGTCCTCTTGTACGAGCCTCATCAGTCACTAGCCCGGAGGGTAGGCATGTTGGAGGGCAGATGCAAAGACAATGGCCAAAGTAATTAAGAAAATTATTTTCTCCAGTGTGTTAAGGAAATAATGATTAAGGTCATCTGCAGATATGGTGTACTATGTACCAATTTTACAGAAACAATTAACTAAAATACATAGTTAGGCGTTTTCTTCTATTCCAGTCCTTTATCTTGATACAGGAACCCACTGTTTACTACCAGATGATTGAATAATAATTTGACATATACCAAGAAGACTATTGAGCCCAGATTTGAACGTTTATTCCCAATCCTGATGAGTACATTTATTTCAGTGAAAATTCATGGGACGGACACCTGAATATATGTCTCCGATTGCAAAGTCTTCATCTGAGGGGAGTTGGAGTAATTTGATATTAGTAATTAGTAATTTGTTCCTGGGCCCCAAGCCAAAGGCTTATGGAAATGTATATTTTGCTTTACTTTGTTATAAATTTAATTTTAGCTTTAAAACTTAAGTTTTTATTACAAGTATTAAGCTGAGTAACTGCATATATAGTTTTATATGAAGAGATGAAGCAGTAGCAATATCTAGACTCAGTGTATGGTATGTTCACCATATAGAAGCTTTAGCCAAATTGTTTGATAATGTTACAGATTAAATATTTTACTGTATGTACTTAAGATGAGCTCTAATGAACTGCAATTTAAAGATAAGGTTATAGTTTAGACTGATCCTTGAGTACCTTATAGCTGCTTGATAAGGTATGTGTCTTATAGTGAGACTAGCCTGCTGTAATGTATATAGTTGACAACTTTTCTGACCTGATACATGGACATGTGAAGAAAATCAAGGAACTGAAAGACCAGTCCAGGAAAACACATGGTAATCCAGAGTATGATCTTGATGATAATGAATGGTTTTCCTAATTAAACCCAGATAAATGGTTTAATGAATTCAATAGATGGATATCAGGAATTCTTTCAATTATTGATAAAGGTTTAGCTTTGTTTGTAATCATTTAGATTGCTATAAAACTTGCTATTTTTCTGATTAAGAAGTAACTTACACTTGACTGTTGTTTCTCCAAGGAAAATCCACTAAAGGCCTTGATGATGACTCAAGTCTATGATAGCATCTGTGCCTAAGACAACATTCCAAGTTGTACCATTTGTGGAACCAGCCTCATTGTGGATGACAAGCAAACATGTGGACAATGCAAGAATATCATAATTTCCCTGAATATTCATGATAAGATGGACTGAATAAAAGACAATTAGAGACTGAGGACCATGGACTTGCTTTATGGGGAATGGATCAATGCGTAATCCTATGTATAGGTTCCTGTAGATGGAACTTATATATAAATGTACAAAGATATAGTTCTTGCGCCACTAGATGGGGTCAACAAATGTTCATCTGTAAAAAAAGTTTATAATCCTACGAATAATCCAGTGACTCCAGTCAATAAAAGTCCTTGTATAGTTCTCTTGTCTCAGATCTTCTTATAAACAGGGGCAATACTCTCAGAGGTGTTTCCAGAGATCGTGTGAAAGAGAAGAAGATATAGCTCCACATAGTGAAATACTTCCAAACAACCTTTATTCCAACAAAAATATATATAAAACAAAAACACAATCCACAGGATAAAAAGGCAAATATTAGCCATGTACCGTGTAGTTGGGGTGCAGTCTCCTAACACCCAAGCAAGCATAAGATGGAAATTTCCACTAAGTCTCCTGGGAATGACTCATGGACCTGCGGCAGTCTAGGAAACGTCCCCCCACGGTACCTGTCACACACAAACACTTTTTGACTCACAAATAATAAGAATCTTCCTCAGGGTATGTGTGTACTGTATGCCTTTTACTTATATCCCCTTGCTAGTTTCTCATTGGTCAGTCAATTACTTAATGATTCTCCCATGGATATCTTAACACAAAACAATCCTCATACCTTATACAGTAGGTCCCCCATTAGTGCACATACCAACATTGATTTCATTACAATATAACCACCCATTTCATATATAATCGGCAAATGTTTTCAATTGCGTTCCACTTCCGGAACGCACAGTACTTCCTGTTTCATAACTTCCTATCAGCCACTGACATCCGGTACGGATGTCATGTATTTTTTGTACCGTGCATCCACATAATTAACCCCCACATAAGGTAGCCATGGTAACGGCATCAGTGTCATAGTACCGCATAACTTCCAGGCTATCCGCTACTCCTCCTCTCAAGCTATTCCTGCCGGAGATGAACATCCGGTAACACTAGTCGCGCACTCCACGTGGCAACTACATGTCACGTATAGAGTCCCGTATGCCCTTACTATTGACCTCCACATACTTTCTCCTTGGAACGCAAGCATAGAAAACCCTTCCGATGCTGCATTTCACATATGGAAACAACGATAATAATGTCCACATTATTCCACTTAGGCCGAATAGGTTGAGGCATCAAAATTATGTTAAATGGAATAGCTATCGCCAAAGGGAAGATGAAAGGGAATGGAGAAGTAGTCAGAAAGGGTACTTCCCAAATAGCAGGATTACTCCCAGGAGAAAAACTCATTATGTCAAAGACAAATGGTATCCAGGAGAAACAATCAAGAAAAATCCTGTGAGTACGAGGAATACATTTCAAGTGTTGGGGGAGGAGGATATTTTAGGAAGGAGGAAATGGGATTGCAGATTGTAAATAAACATAAGAAAAGAGGAAAGAGCGGAAAAGGGTTGACAAAGAAATCAATGAAAAAATCTAAAATAATGCCTTTAAAGGAAAATAAATCTGTTCATAACATGGAGGAGGAAACTACTAAGATTTTTAATTTAAGTACACATATTTTAACTAAAGAGGAAGAGTCAGTTCTTAAAAAGGGTCTCAAATTTGCTCCAAATAACAAGTTGAATAAATTTGAGACCTATTTGGATATCCAGAAGTTCACTAAGAAGATCTCTTAGAAAAAATATTTTTTAGGACAAACTTGTGGAACCAGTAAGCAAGAAGTCTTCAGACCAAAATCCACTTTTAATCTCGTTTTTAGTCGTGGGTGTTTCGTTGAATGTTTTAATAAGGCGGTTATATCAGATTTAGAAAAACTTGAACCTAAGTGGGGGATAAATCAAAATACCACTGTTAAAGAGAGGAATGCCTTAAAAAACTTAAGTGACAATGAAGGCATCACGATTAAGCCCGCTGATAAAGGGGGAAGTATCGTGATTATGGATATGGCAGTATACAAAAAAGAGATTATGAGACAGCTTAATGATAGGGAGACCTATGCGGTATTGAGGAGTAATCCCAGCGAACGGATTAATAAGGACTTAAGAATCCTATTAATGAAATACAGAAATAAGGATGTTATCTCTGAAAAGGAAGAACAATACATTTTGATAGATAATCCAAGCCTTCCAGTGTTTTATGTATTACCAAAAGTTCATAAAAACCTAGAGAACCCTCCTGGTCGCCCAATAGTTGCTGGGATGGAGGGAATTACATCTAACCTGTCTCACTATATTGATTATCATCTACAACCAGAGGTAGTGAAATTAGATTCATACATCAAGGATACTAGTGATGTTTTGAATAAATTGAAAGATATAAATTGGGAGGATGATTTTATTTTAGTCACTGCAGACATGACCGGTCTGTATACTATTTTTGAACATTCCCAAGGGTTGGATGCTACTACACATTTTTTGAACACTGGGGACTTGGAGAGTGAGAAGGTCAATTTTTTAATTGAGGGTATTCATTTCATTCTCAATAATAATTTTTCCTGGCGTGGTGGGAAATTTTATGAACAATGTAAGGGTACTGCCATGGGTACTTGGTTTGCCCCATCATATGCAAACCTATTTATGGGGTATTGGGAGGGCCAGAAAATTTGGGAGAATAATATTTTGCCACAAGTATTGTCAAATGGTATCATTTTATAGACGATATTTTATTTATATGGAGAGGTAGTGAAATGGATCTAAAAGTTTTTTGTGAAAACCTTAATGATAATATTTTTAATATTGCACTTTTTATATTATTAAGATTAGTGTGAATTTTTATAGATCTAGTTTTATATGTGGAAAAAAAGGTTTTAAAAAACAAAACTTTTAATAAACCAACAGATAGTAATGCCTATATTGACTGGAGTAGTAATCGCCATCCGTTATGGCTGAAGAATATTTAGAAAGGACAAGTAAGAAGAGTCTGTCGGAATTGTACAGATTTAGAAGTTTTTAAGGAGCAATCAGAAGTTTTAAAATGTAAATTTCTCTCTAAAGGTTATAAATGTTTGGATGTAGAAGGCCCTATCAAAGAGATGATAGAGGTTAATAGAGAAGAGTTACTACCTACTAGTGAAAGGGAAAAAAAGTCGGAAGATAAATGTGAATTACCATTCATCACCACATTTAGCAGCCAGTATAAAGAGGTGGAAAGAATAATCAGGAGGCACTGGCATCTATTGGGGATAGACCTAATGTTAAAATCCATCATACCAGAAAAGCCCAAGTTTGTGTATAGAAGGGCACCGAATATTAAAAATAAGTTGGTTAAGAGTACGGTGCCACCAAAAAGAGTGGGTAGAATTAAAACGACAGGGCTTCACAGATGTGGACTATGCTTGATGTGTAAAAACCATAAAACACAACAAAGTAAAGTAGAAACTTTTACATCCAATGTTACTAAAGTCAAGTATGAGATTAAAGACTTCATTACTTGTAATAGTAAGAATTGTATATATCTTTTGAAGTGCCAGTGTGACCTCCAATATGTTGGTCGTACTTCAAGACCACTAAGGCAACGTTGGGCAGAACATCTGAGAAACATAAAGAAAGGGTTTGAGAAACATTCAGTCTCCAATCATTTTAAAGAATCTCATGAATGTTCTAGTAAAAGTTTGAAACAGGTTTTAGGCATCAACCAAGTTACTAATCATTGGAGAAAGAAGAATATAGGGGAAAACTTGGCCAAGGTAGAGATGAAGTGGATTTATGATCTACGCACTTTGTCTCCCAATCGGATGAATACCGACTTTGAGCTTAAGTGGTTCCTGTAGATAGTTTGGGATGTATTTATTAATTTCAAGTATATTTATTAATTTTAATCCTATTTTTTTATATATTTATTAGAAACCTTCCTCTGTTCTATATTTATCTCATATCCTACTGGTTTTATTTTTACATTTATTTTAATATTTATATATACATATTTATAAAACAATAGGAGACCGGCACTCAGATAAACCACAACACCAGCTTGCCCGGGTTCCCCTCCAGAAGGACACTCGTATATAGCAGGGAAAAAGCGGACGGAACTCCGGGGCTTCACAGTGTAAAAATCACAGCAGGCTGCAACAGGTAGTAGTCAACGTTTCAGAGCTCTTTTATCAAGACAATATCACGATATTGTCTTGATAAAAGAGCTTAAAGCTCTGAAATGTTGACTACTACCTGTTGCAGCCTGCTGTGATTTTTACACTGTGAAGCCCCGGAGTTCCGTCCGCTTTTTCCCTGCTATATACATATTTATATTTTTTTTTTCTTTTTTCATATATGTATTTATCTACTCTCTGCACTCTTAGCTTCTATTATGTATAATGTGGACATTATTATCATTGTTTCCATATGTGAAACACAGTATCGGAAGGGTTTTCTATGCTTGTGTTCCAAGGAGAAAGTATGTGGAAGTCAATAGTAAGAGTATCCTGGACTCTATACGTGATGTGTAGTTGCCACGTGGAGGGCGCCACTAGTGTTACCGGATTTATAGAAAGGAGATGTCTGGGAGCAGCTAAAATGGTATGCTGTAGCTCCAATCCTATCCTACTCTTGCCCAAAGTACAAGACAACAATAGTATATACAAATTGATTTTTAGAATAGGATCAAAGAGCGCTCCCAATAACTAGAAACAGGCAAATAATATTCCAAATATCCAAAAAAAGTTCTTACAAAGTTCCTTTATCTTTTTCTTTTCTTTATGCTTCTTTCACTCGAAGTTTTTTCAATATGAAAAGGAAAACAAGAAAAGACAAAATCTGTATAAACTCTTTAAATGTTCTTCCTCACTTCATAAAGACATATGTGGAAATCGGTATCTTCAAAATTAGCACTCCACATGTAATATCCATCAAAAAAGTAATAATAGTGATATGTAATATACCTTACTCACTTAGTAACTACATATACACCTGCTCATCAAGGTATCTTTACTCTATAGACCACACAATCTATTCAAGGGAAAGTGTACCTTACTCACATAATTGATATGTGTCTTCTTCCTGTAAAGGTATCTTTATTTGGGTTTTCTCCACAGGATCTCATATGCAAAAGTCACATTGTTATTTTGTAATGACAAATTTATTTACTTTAAAAACATGAAGAATTTTTCTTCTTCATAAAAAACACCACAATTCCAAGAAAGTCCACAGATTATTGTTCTCCAAGAGACAGGGAGGGAGTAACATAGATGGTAAGTTTGTACAGCTGTCCGGATCAACAGTAAAGTCATCTAAAAATACCTCCAATAGTCCAAGGGTTCAAAAATTCTGGTCCTTTTCAATTGCACAGTTCACAGCAGCCAACACATTTCGAACAAGGCTTTCTCAAGGCATTCAATGGGGACTGTGCTATATTCTCCTATTTATACTATTCATTCCCCCTTTACAATTAGGGCAGAACTGAAACTTCACAAAATCACAGAATTTACATACAATACATCAATATTCAAACATATCATATCATATAAAGAATAAACCATTCCCCAATATAATAGACATCCTCCCCGGGACCGGTGGTCTGATGCTAAAATCGGCAGTATTACACAGAGACTGATTTCTGCTGAGCTTTGAGCTGAAAAACCTTGAAATGAATAAGCATGCAGGGTGTGTTATGAATAAGACTGTGTATCCTTACCCCCCTAACACTACCACATGTACAGATAATAATGTAATGAATGCTAACAATGACTGCTATAGTGAGATATAATGTGAATGTTTTCATATGTTGCAAAGTAAGAGCGCTGTGCTTTATATTATTGTACGACATGCAAATATAGCCAGAGGGAATAATGAAACCAAGGCTGATGTTTGTGTTGATTCCATCTCCTGAGATCTCAGTAATGCAAGGGTCTGACATACACTAATGAGCTTGGGCTGGTGATTAATTACAGAAGATCTATCAAATACAATACTGAACTTCAATATGCAATGCAGGGAGTGCGTCTTTTTGCATTTTCCACGTCTGAACCCCGCGGGACTGTAGCAAGGTGATCACCTAACCGCTAGCTCTCACACACCAGCCATATAAAGAGCTGCACCTATCGTGTATGTGATGTGACGTCTGCGAATTACAGCAGGCACTGTGTACTATGACCCTCCATATGCCACAGCATAGCGCAACTGCTAGAACATGCCACAATAATGCTTCCTGCTTTACCAAGGCAAAGCAGGAAGCACTAATGATGAGATGTATTAACATCTCATCAGCCGGAGCGGGGGAGTGATAACTCCCCCCCCTCCAGCGATCCCCGCTAGAGACCACAGTGCATCAGCCAAGTGCTGATGCACGGTGTCTCAGTCCCGGCTGGCTCCACTGAGCATGCGCAGGATCTTGCAAGTATTGCGAGATCCCACATGCAGCCCTGTAGCAGGCAGCCCCCACAACAAGGACAACACTGTCCCTGCTGTGGGGATAGGGCATCACCAGGCTGCAGCTGTTGATAGCGCCAGGTACAGTGGGCAAAACGGTCAGGTGAACTGACCATTCATACATAGCCCAGGCTATCGGTGCTATCTTATAGATTGCAGCGCCAATAATGACAGGGGCGCATAGCACCCCTGTCATTTACCGCCCAGACCCTCAATCATACATACATAGTGGTTAATACATCTCCCCCTATATCCCATTATGTTTTTTTTTCTCTAAAAACAACTTTAAATAGCTTGGTGTAGTGTTGATATATGCATTTGTTAACACTTGTGCTAATTATAAAAGTATAAATCATCTTAATTTTTCATTGAGAAATAACTACAAAAGTTTAAAAAATATATTAATACAAAACATCACCGCCATTTCAAACATAATAAAGTTACAGATGTGTCCCAATATACTATTTCCGCAATTGCACCAAATAGTCCTTTTTGGTGCACCAGATACTTGGCTTGCACCAAGAGTCTTTTTCACTTGAAGGCGAGTTTTAGTCACAATCTGAAGTGAAAACACCACCTAATGAGACTTTATTGATTAATTTGATATGCAACACTTTTATATCTGTGTGCAAGAATCTGTATATAAAATGCCACGATGCAGTGTGTGCAACTCTTTTTCCATTGTGTTTTCACTGGTACATATTTAAAATGATTTCCTGTGTGGTCAAAATCTCATCCTGGTAACTCTGGTACAGATTGAGTGGTGTTTCACTGCGTCTGCAGTGCAAATAAGATGCAAATGTAAGGAAAAATTTGCTAGGATACACCACTGTGCATGGTTGACTCGCTCTAGAAGTCTCATATTTTTATTTATTTTATTATTTATTAACAGTTTCTTATAAAGCATATTCTGTTGTGCTTTACAAATGGAAACAACATTAATAGAACAAAACTGGGTAGTAACAGACAGACATAAAGGTAAGAGGGCCCTGCTTGCAAGCTTACAATCTATAGGGAATTAGGTGTTGATACACAAGGATAGGTGCTACATATTGCAAATTGGTCCAGCCAGATTGCCGAGGTTATTGGTGAGTTGTATGATCCAGTCACACAGGAATGTTGGCCTAAGGTTAAGGGGTATGTGAAATTGAAGAAAGAGAAAATATGTGAAGATATGTGTAGATCTAGATCTACACATCTAGGGTAGATCTAGAATCTGATAAGCTTGTCTGAGGAGGTGAGTTTTCAAGGAACGCATGAATGTTTGAAACCTAGCAGAAAGTCTTATTGTGCATGGGAGGCCATTCCACAGGGTTGGTGCAGCCCGAAAAAAGTCCTGTACAGTGCATGGGTATAAGTATTGCATATAGATGAGAGACACAGAACTTGTGCAGAGAGGAGATGTGAGGTTGGAAGATATTTTGAGAAGAGTGAAGAGATGTATGTTGGTGTGGTTTGGTTAATAGCTTTATGTCTGAGTAAGCATTTTATATTGCATACGATAGAAGACCAGTAACCAATGGAGGGACTGACAGAGTGGATCAGCAGACAATGAACGTTTGGCGAGGAAGATCAACCTCGCAGCTGTATTCAAAATGAATTGTAGTGGCAAGAGTCTGTTTTTGGGAAGACCAGTAAGGAGACTATTGCAATAGTCAATGCGGGAAATAATGAGTGCATGTATTAAAGTTTTTGCAGTGTCTTGTGTAAGATATGGTAGAATTTTGGCTACGTTTTTTACATGTATGTAACATGATTTTGAGACAGATCGAATGTGGGGAACAAAGGACAGTTCAGAGTCAAGAATGACACCTAGGCAGCGAGCTTGTGGAGTGGGATTGATTGTTGAGTTGTCAACAGTGATAGAGATATCAGGTTGGTAATTACTATTGGCCGGTGGAATATAATTAATTCTGTCTTGGATATATTGTTTAAGGTGACAAGATGCCATCCAAGATGAAATGGCAGAGAGACATTCAGTGACACAGACCAGCACAGGTGGTGACAAATCTGAGGAGGATAGATAGATTTGAGTATTGTCTGCATACAGGGGCGTAGAGAGTGCTGCCGGGCCCCGGTAAATAGGGGGTGTGGCCTAATCGCGGGAGGCATGGCCATGTCCCCTTGAAAAAAGAAAAAAAAAAACATACTTTTGCAGCGCCGGGGAGGGGCGTTGTGAGCTCCTCAGCCCGGCGCAAAGCCAAGGAGGGGGGTGCGATCAGTGTTATCGCTCCCCACCTCAGGCATAGGAGATTGCTGTGGCTGCTTCTTAGCAGCCGCGAGCAATCTTCCACTGCATCCCAGCAAACACTGTGTGCTGGGCTGCTGCAGAGAAAGGGAGGAGGGAGGGGGCGGTGCTAGACCCGGGCCCCCGCCAGGCCCCTCTGGAAGCCCGGGCCAGGGTAAATTGTACCCTCTCCCCCTCCCCCTCTCGGTGCCCCTGTCCGCGTACAGATGATACTGAAAACCAATAGAGCTGATTTGTTTTCCAAGAGAGGTGGTATAGATTGAGAAAAGCAGATTACCTAAAACTGAGCCTTGTGGTGCTCCAACTGATAGAGGTAATGAAGAGGAGGCAGAATCAGAAAAGCGAACAGTGAAAGAGCGATTAGATAGGATGAGAACCAAGAAAGGGCTGTGTTTGAAAACCTAGGGATTGTAGTGTTTGTATGAGAAGAGAGTGGTCAACAAGGCAGTATGAGTAATGCCCTTTAGCCTTGGCAGTAACCAGATCATTTACTACCTTAGTCAGTGCTGTCTCTGTGGAGTGTTGGGAACGAAAGCCTGACTGAAGTGGATCCAATAAATTTTGTGAGATGAGTGTAGGCATGTCTCTCCAGTAACTTGGAGGGACATGGGAGCTGTGAGAGAAAGAGTTAAGGTCAGAATTTAGTTTTTTCAAAATTTGAGTAATCACTGCATGCTTGAACAGTGTTGGAAAGATACCATTAGAGAAAGAGAGATTACAAATTTTAGTTAAGGGTGGGATGAGCACAGGAGACAAAGTTTTACCAATTTGTGAGGGTATAGGATCCAGAGGAGTGTAGATGCACAATCTTTATTTGTGGGGTCAAATGAAGAGAATGTGCCAGAAGGTTCAGGTAGGGAATTGAGCAGGTCACTGGCTGGGGAAGAGCTCACCATTTCATTTTGGATATGATCAATTTTGTCCTTAAAATAGGAAGCAAGATCTTGTGCACTGATAGTAGCAGGTGGGTTGGGTGAGGGAGGGGTAAGAAGACATTTAAATGTATTAAAAAGTCACTTGGAGTTAGAGGCTTGGTGTCACAAGTCACCAACATGCTTTGTTACTTGCCCGTGCTCTGGGTGTCTCTCCTTCTCCGGCTCACAAGTCATACACCAGCAATCCTGTTTCCGTACAACGTACATGCCATACTGGGATGGCATCTCCAGTTGCTAGGAGATTAGGACGCTGGATTGGAGCACATGATACTTTGTAACTTTTACTCCTCGCTTGTGGATTCCATTAATATCCTGCCTTGTTTCCATTGGTGCAAACACCTTTCCTAACCCTGGTGGTTCTTCACCGCCTTGCCAACTATAGCATGTCAATATGTGTCCTTCCGGTTCCTGCCAGTCTTGATCTTGCTTGTCTGTGCCCATCCAGCTGTGTATCCTAGATACTTTTCTCCTGTACTCTCACTCCTCCATCTAGAGTGTTCATTATGTCTGCCTACGATGTTCCTGGGTTATGCTGCGCTTGCAGCCTCACCGCACATTGTAGCCTGTTACCATCTCGGCTCTCAAAGCCACATCCCGGTTGTTTAGCTGCACCATGGCCACTAGGCCACAACTCAATTACCATCTCAGCTATCAAAGCCACATCCCGGCTGTATAAGCGCATCAAGGCCCACTAGACCGCAACTTAGTCTATGACAATCTTGGATCTCAAAGCCACATCCCGGCTGTATAGCTGCACCGCAGACCACTAGGCGGCTTCTCAGCCTGTTACCATCTCAACTTTCGGAGCCACATCCCGACTCTATAGCCGCACCACATCCCACTAGGCCACAACTCAGTCTTGGCTCTCAAAACCACATCTCGGCTGTTACAGCTGCATCTCGGCAAGCAAGGCCGTAACACCATTAGAATTAATAGTGGTCCTCAAAGCCATAGTCCGGCTGTCAACGCCACTCCCCTGCTCTCAAGGCCGGATCTCTGCTGAGATCTCTATCTGCTTTCTAAGCTGCACTCAGCCTGCCTAAACTAATTCTCGCAGTCGCATTACACCCAGTGGCCCTAGGATAGCCATGTAAGCTTCTACTATCTTGAGTGTAAGTCCAGGTGGCTACTTATGTACTAGTGAGCACTTTCAGTTCAGGGAACAGCGGGTGGCTGTTATTGGTGGAAGACCTCTCATTGTGATTATAGAGGTCTTACACAGTGAGTCCTAGGAGACTGTAACACTTGGGCATAGATGAGAGATTGGAAATATGTTTGTTTGGCGGTGTCCAGAGCATTACGATAAGAATGGTAGATAGTCTTATATGTGAGGAAGTCACTTGGAGTATGAGATTTATGCCACTGATTTTCTACTTTACGTTAGTTTTTGTAGGTGTCTTGTTAATTTGGAATGCCATGGTTGACGTCTACTGTAAGTTGCGTGGAGTGTGATGGGTAGCTGGAGCCACCTAATCAAGGGTTATTTCTAGGATCTGGTTCAGGTGTGAAATAGCAGTCTCAGGAGAAGTGAACATAGAAATTGGTGAGAGTAACTGTTGCAGAGAGGTGGCTAGTTGTTGAAAATAAATAGCATTAATATCTCTGCGGGTTTGAGGAGGCTTGGTTGATTTAATTGACATTGCAGTAGACGTAATTGAGGCCCTGATTCAGAGCCAGACGCTCTGACAGAGCGCTCGCTCTGAATCAGGGCGTCTTTTTTTTTTTTTATGGTGCGGCCTCCTGGCCGCTCGCATTGCTGTGGGTTGCCACCCACAGCTAATGCGAGCGGCCAGGATGATGGTCACGATGGTCATGACCATTGGGCTTGAGACGAGACCCTTGGGGTAAGGTCTCGTGGCCGCAAGCCCCAGAGAGCTTTCGGCTCAAACAGAGCCGAAAGCTCTCCCATTGACATCACTTGTGATGTCAGTGGGGCTGCCCGCAAATGGTAGGCATTCCCATGGGAACGCCTTCATCTGGGCAGCCACCTCCCCGGCCCGCCCACCAAAGGGGCGTGCTGTCACTCAACATCGACAGCAAGCCCCCTTTGGTGCGAGACCCGGAGCGACGGATTGCCCATCGCTATCCGGGTCTCGTGCATGCGCACGATGGAGCCGGCTCCGTCGTGCGCATGCGCTCTGGGCCACCATCGACCCGGTTGCGAGCGCTCAGCGCTTGTGACCGGGTCTGAATCAGGCCCTGAGTGTGCAGTTGATAAGGTTGTGAACTGAGAGAGGGAAAGGAGTATTAGTGAATTCAGAAACTGAGCATCGTCTGGTGAATACAAGATCAAGGCAGTGACCCTCCTGATGAGTAGAGGAGTCAGTCCATTGGGTGAGGCCAAGAGAGGAGGTTAGAGAGAGAAGTTTCGAGGTATGAGGGGATTGCGGACTGTCAATAGGGATATTGAAAAAACCCATTATGATGGTGGAGATGTCAGAGGATAGGAAGTGAGGGAGCCAGGCAGAAACATTTTACAGAAATTGTTGGAGTTGCCTAGGTGGGCAATAGATAGCAGCAATGCGCAGAGAGATAGGGGTGAAAGTCCTGATAGAATGTACTTCATATGATGTAAATGTGAGTGATGGTACCTGATGGTACTCCACCTACTTTACTATTACCAGGCCAGGAGGTGTGGGTAAAGTGTAGGCCACTGAGTGAGAGTGCTGCAGGTGAGGAAGTGTCTTATTGTGTGAGCCATGTTTCTGTTATTGCCAGAAGGTTGAGGTTATTTAAAATAACAAGGTCATGGATGGAGGTTAGTTTTTTGCAGACAGAGCGTGCATTCCATAAGGCACATTTTAGTGGCTTGGAGTGTGATGGAAGGCATGTGATGAGTCTGAGGTTTGCTGGACTTATATTTCATTGTGAGTGGGGCATGTGGGTAGGGCCTGGATTTGGTGATATGTCACCAGCTTGTCAGGATGCAGCTTAGGATTGGCCGCTACTCACCACTGTGCCAGTGTCCTTGAGCTCTCAGGTGTTTAGTTGCCGGGTGTGGAGGTGAGTGGTGGGCTGAGTATTCTTCCTGGGTCTGCTAGGGCTTCCATGCATGCATCCTGGTTCCTGCTGTAGCGGTCATGGGTGCAGCCATGTTGGTCCGTGTCACCTGACTAGTCTCTTCCAATGGTAGTTCTGCGGTCACTCAGCTAAACTTCTGAACCAATGACCAACTACCTAAGAGTATTTAGTCTGACTCCAGGAACAGGAAGCCGCTGTTCAACTTCACTACTTCCAGTGATTACTTGCTGAAGCAGCGTTCCAGGTTTCATGTTCCTTCCTACTACTGATATATTCCTAGTGTCATTCACCAGTGTGTGTACTCAGTACAGCATCCGTATACTGACTCCTAGTTCTATTCTCCTGTACCAGTCCTGTGTCTGGATCACCAGTGTGTGTACTCAGTACAGCATCCATGTACTGACTCCTAGTGCCATTCTCCTGTACCAGTCCTGCATCTGGATCACCAGTGTGTGTACTCAGTAAAGCATCCAAGTGCTGACTCCTGGTGCCATTATCCTGTACCAGTCCTGCATCTGGATCACCAGAGATACTCCCTAGTGCAGCCCAAGCTGGGATCCCCTGTGTTCTCTCTTTACAAATTTCCTTCAGTGCAGACCAGTGCAGTCATTTTTCTGTGTACTCATCTCCACTCCATATTGTTACACTCCTGCTCCTACTCCTTACTCCTAGTGTCATTTCCCGGTCTACTCGTCACTCCCAGGTACTTGACCAGAGGGCCACAACCTGCTCACTTGGTGTGGTGAAACCCACATCCCAATAGGAGGGGTCACTGGTGAAGACCACCACGTGGGCTAGACTCCGCACCTCTGGTTAGGTCTAGCCAACACCTGGGTTTGACCATTAAGGAGAACATTATTACTGTCACCCATCAGTTACTCTATAGCCACACTAACCCCCTGGCTCCCAGTCCTCCAACTGAGGAATTCTTTGTGCCGGATCGTGACAGTTTGAACAGCACAAAATATGCAAGCAGCTGGGCCTCAGGGTGTAGCAGTTTTTCAAGACCTACTCCTCCATATTGGTGTGCAAGAAGCATCATGGAACAACAGTTGCAAGAAGTTTTCACTTAACTAAAATTCATTCATTCTGTTCTTGCTACTTTGACTCCAGTTCCATCTCAAATTCCGCCAGTAAAACCTCTTGTGTCTAATTCTCTAGAGCTTCATTCTCGAGTATCATCAGCTCCTAAAAAAGAATTTCTTCCTGAGCATATAAACCAACCTCTCAGTAATCCTCTGATCTTCCAGCTACCTAACATATGTAACCCTGTACATCTAACTGCTCTCTACCAACTTTTTGAGCAACTTCAAAGTTTTCTCCCTATCAAATATCTTCCAAGTTTTCTGGTGCTGCCCCTGATTTATCCAAAATGTCTCTCATGCAAAATAAAGTGAGACATCGTAGGTACCTACACCCTAAGCTTACTGAGGCTGAATGTCAGCGATGCCGGGACTTTCATCTCTATCTATATTGTGGGAAGGCTGACCATTTTATTAAGGACTGTCTCCTTTGCCAACTGAGAGGTGAAAACAAATGTAAGACTTCCAATGTCGATGACCTCAGTTCCTGTACCCAGCCATGTGCAGCTTCATTTCCCTCAGTTCTCAGCAAGGGGGTAACTTCTACCATACAAAACAAAGTTCAAGTTTATGATTGGGGCCGTTACAAGATGCTTCTACCCTCGACTAGGGAATTTATTGAGAATATTGCAACCTTCTAAAGTCAGAGAGACCACATTTTGTTTGTTCCGGTCTTAATCCAAATTATGTAGTTTCTACTCACAGCCCAGGTTATCCTCATCCTAGTGGGACACTTCAGTCTCCAGCCTGTGAGAGGGCATTTGATTTAGCAACCTCAGAGGAGGCATCTGGGCTGTTACCTTTAGAAGAAAACCCTGTCTTGTTAACTTCAAGAGACATGTCTGAGTCCTCAGCGCCAGTTGGCATACTCTGTGCCAAATTTTCTAGTGGAAGTCTTAATACCGTTGAGACAGTCATGAACTCCGGTTGGCCACTTCTTGAGTGTGCCACCATTCTAACTACTGGTAAGGATCATGTTCAGGAAGGGTCATCTGAACTTGATCCCAGATGGAGGTCTATGTTTTGAGTTTTACACTCCAGGAGAGGGTTTTGAGTTTCATGCCCCAGGAGGAGGTTTCAAGTTTTGTACCCCAGGAGGGGGTTTAAAATTTTATGCCCCAAGAGGGGCTTTCAAGTTTCATGCCCCAGGAAGAGGTTTTGAGTTTCAAGCACCCAGGAGGGGGTTTTAAGTTTTTCACCCCAGGAGGGGGTTTCTAGTTCCATACCCCAGGAGAGGGTTCTCAGTGCCATGCCCCAGAATGGGGCTTTAAGTGTTATGTCTGAAGTATCCATGTCTCAGAAGGGGAAAGATTCTAAATTAAAGACTGAGAAGCCTTTATGTCTGGTCCATCACCTTCTCTTAAAATCGAAACCTCACTGGTAAAGATCAGTCCTGCAATTAAAGCTTTTAATATCAAGCAAATTCCCCAGGGAGCAGATAATTGCATGGATGGCTTAACATGTGTGATCACAGGGATCTTGGAATCTATAAAAACAGATGAAGCCAAGTGGTTACTAGAGAGCTGTGGAGGCAAAGTTTCTGGAAATATTAGCAGTAAAGCCAACTACCTTATCATGGGCCATGAAGGTGGAGAATCCAAGCAAGAGAAATCAAAGAGTTTTGGGACCAAGGTTATTGATGTGGATGGCCTGTTTGAATTATTTAACACCTTGTTTAGTAAGAAAACATCTTCTGAGCATATCATCTGAGGGAACAACGGCTTGTGTGATACTAATTCTACCTTGTCATTGGATTCTACCCAATCCGGTACTTTTCACAGTTCGCCTTCTCCAGTTCCAACAATTTCTAATGTTTCTCGTTCCAATTCGGCTCTACTCTGCTGTTCAAGGGCCTTTATAACTACTGCCTTCTCCAATCCTGTTGGTTTTCTTTTGGCTTCATCTGTTGTTTCGTGTAAGGAACATCAATCAACTTCAGTTGTGTCATCTTCTCATCAATCTAAGGAATCTCAAGGTAGTTCATTCCTGCGACTGAGGAGAATTCTATTACTCAGGACTCTTTGGACACTCCAGCGCCCATGGTCTTCGATGGAGATTTGATGCAATATACCAAATTACTTAAACAATATGATGCCTTAATGAGAGTTTATCCATCATGTGGGATCTCTTCCACCAACCATGTTAAGTTCTTCTCTTAAACTTCAGAGAAAAGGCTTTAGAGTGGGCTAATCTACTCATAGAATCCAAAGATCCAATTTTTTAATATGTTATTGTTTTTTTAGTACAGCTCTTATTAAGCAATTTACTCCATTCTCCTTCAAAGACAGAGTTTCTAGTTTAACCTTACTACCCTCAGACATTAAACTCAGGTACACTGCTTTACTTCCTTCACATAACTATACAAAGCAGGATCAATCAGTCCAGAAGGGAAAAAAGACTCGAAGAACTATTAGAGACCAACAACTTCATACCATCAGAATTGGTTATGCTTCCTTCTGCTCATCTCTGAAATCCTCTGGGTTTTCAAGTCATATTCACTCTTCCATTCTCCCTTTGGATGCAGACTCTGAGTCTAAATTTGATCCTGTACATGACAATACTCCTTTTTCTGAAGACCATGGGCCAAATGTAATAGGGTTCCAGTTAAAGTAAAACTCCAACTCGCACCTTTTCACATTTTTTGAAGGTGCGAGTTGGTGCCAGAACTCGCAAATATAATAGCCTGCAAACTTTTGAGCTCGAGGCTACTACACTATGCAAATCTATGTGAGTATTGTCCTATGTAAGCTCACACATTTTAACGCAACTAGCATTAAAATGTGCGAGTTATACAGAAGTCCTCATAGAACAGTGAGATCCATGAAGGCTTCTGTCTGTGTGTTTTATACAAAGAGACATGCACCCCCTCCCCAGAAGCATAACCAGCCCCGGGCTCTGTCCTGTTTCTAAAAATAGAGGGGACAACGTGCATAGGTGGCCCCCATATTTTAAGTACCAGCACAGGGCTTTTCAAATCCAGTCCTGGTTGTGGAAATACAGGGGACAAAATGAGTAGGGGTACCCTGTAATTTCCATAACCAGCACTGGACTCTTTTTATCAGGGGGGTAATGCCACAGCCAGGGAAATGCTTTCACCGGTTCCCCGGCCAAAGCATTACCCCTGACCCCTAATCAACCCAGGGTGGGGATCCCTGGGGAGGTGGGGACCCCCCAATAAAGTGGTCCCCCTCTCCAGGGCACCCCAGACCAGGACTGATAGCCCCTGGATGGTGGATGCCAGGTTGATAGTGTAGTGTGTTGTAAGAAATAGAAGTGGAAATTTTGTCTTTAGCTGTGGAACTACATGTCCCAGCAGGCCTCCCCAGCATCCTGGCACTTGGTGAACCACAAGTACCAGCATGTGGGGTATTACAGGCCCACTGGCATCTTTAGTTCCACAGCTAAAGAAATACTTAAAAAACCACAGAACACACACACCAAGACAGTAAAAGTTTAATATAACATACATGCACGCTCACACTCACTATCACACATACTCACCTAGTATCCCTAATGCCATCATGTCCCCTTGTCCTGTAGGATTCCATAGGGTTACTGTAATAAAAAGTCCATACTCACCTGTCCTATGCATTGTTCATGTCCTCTTCTGTCCATGTAGTGCATCCAGGGGGTTAAAATAAAAAAGCGCAGAAACCTGAAACAATTTCAGACAGGAGAAAAGGTATGTGTTTACATCATTCCTTCCTCCGCATGAATGACTGGGGCCCACGTGTGTCCAGTCATTGCAGGAGCCACCAGCCAATCAGCGGGAGCGATCAGCCTGTCTCCTTCATAGACTTCAATGGTGTGAAATCTCCATTGAAGTCTATGGTGGGAACCGCTACATTGTATCAAATGATGTAACCACAAGGTTACTTGAGGAGGAGACAGACTGACCATGCACGCCAATCAGCAGGCAGCTTCGACGGAGACGCCTGCTGATTGGCTGGTGACTTCTGCAATGAATGGACACACATCTGGATGCAAGATATTGTTTTGCGAGTTATAGTAAAGCCTGAAAATTGTAAGTTTTACTATAGTTGCACCCTATTACATTTGCAAGTGAGTAAAATGCAAAACTCGCATTTTTAACAAATTCGCATTTGGCCCCATTTGTTCTTTGACCCTATTCTTCCTAGTCATGTGTTCCTCCAAGAATTACCCATGAGAACTACAAGTATCCAGAAGAAAAATTCATCTTACCATACAAGATTTCAAATAAAGATTGGTAAATCTACAGTTCCACGTACCAAGTCTTTATGTACTTTGTTAGCAGAAGAAGGTCCTCATACTGGTGCTACTATGGATTTCCTATGTGAGGAAAGTTCTGTTTGCAGTGAGGGTGAGTGGTCCACCTGTTCCGAGGACAAAGGTTGTTTTTTTGGATATGAAGTATGAATTACTATTTAACCTTTATACCACAATGTCGCTATTTAGCGTTGTAAATCGCACAAGAAATAATTGCTTTCTAGACTTTGATTGTGGTTCCAAAACACAAAAAGATATCATTCACCAAAAAGCATATAGTTACACACTGTGATCTAAATACAATTAGCGCAAACAAATGATACAATCACAAGGTACAGTCAATATATACGCATGCACTCTGGATCCAGATTTCCCGGCATCAACTATGAAACCTCCGTCAACAGAAAAGGAAGATGACTAACTACCAGATCGAAGGTACTTGCATATAAACCCTTGCAGAGATAGGCAATACAATAGAACAAGTTGGCATAATCCCATTGGTTATTCCTACTGGTTCTTCTGTTACGATGCAGTTCATAGGCCAGTTTGTATTGTAATAGTTCAGCCTCCAACAGCTCTTTGTGTCTGTTTTCCCAATGAAGAACAAGTCTAACCTGGCTAATTACATTACATTACAGAGTACATTTCAATGCCTATCTCTCTATGATCCATAATTCGCAGACGCATGTTGCGATCTCCTTGCCGATGGAACCTGAAATCTGCAAATAAACAGTGGTTTAGAATAGCACCAAACACGGTCTACATATCATGTACTAAACCCTAGATATCAAAATACCTGCATTTCACAATAGATTTGATAACATATAAAACCTTTAATATTAACCTTAATGCTAGGGAACCTTTTTGTGTAAGTATGCAATGTGTCAGTGTGGGGATATTAAGAAAAGACGCTAGTATGCGTTGTGCGTCCACGTGTTTGTGAAGTACACCATGGTACATGCTTTGCTGGGTTGTTCATATTATATGTAGTAATAAATGTACATATTTGTATAATGAGGACATTTAACCTGGGGCAGTGGCAGACACACGACGGTAATAATCATAACAGCGCCGTACACGGGGTATCGTACAATTGCTACTATGCGTGTTGTGTTTTATGTGTAGAGGGCTTTAATAAACAGCGCAACTGTGCGCTGTGCGTCTTGTATATTATATGTATGTTTTCATGTGCGTATGGGGTATGGCAGGACTTTTAACAATATGCAGTAGCAATGTTATCGCACGATGCTAATAATAGCATATTAGCATCGCACACAATGGTTTCAGGCTGACGACGCAAGATGGCGTCGTCAGGGGCAACATAAAATGGAGTCGTGCAGATTCTAATTTTACAATTTAGGTCTCAGCCAATCATCCGGCTTCGACAGTCCCTTTGTTAGTAAACAATACGCTATCACACTCTGGTCTTAAATTTATTTTTAGTCTTACAATATGGCATATTATTTAATGTTATATTATGGGATGGCTCAAGGTGGTTCTTAATCCATCAATAATGTGTCTCTGGGAGGGACATAAAACTACCCTTATACACACACCACGGATCTTGGGAGATCATGGAAAAGATGTGGGGATGCACCTAACCTATAAAGGAAGTCTTGAAGGGGATAGGGACTTACATTATTTAAGATGTTTATAAAAACATTTCATAATACATTTCATGCATGGCTAAATCTATACATCATCTGATGGTACATTCTAGTTTAGGGTTGTAATGCAGTTCTACATCTACCTTGGTATTCAGGCTATCATTGCTTACCAGCATCATGATTTCATTCTCACGGTTTACTTTAGCATTAAATTTTCCACATTTCAACACAGCAGGAACACACCTGACACATATGCCAATTACTAAGATGACAACCAATATAAGGATCAGGAGTTTACCTATACTAGCAACCATTTCCTGGACCCACTCTCCTACACCGGAGAACCATTTCACTGGGTTCAACCAAGAAAACCATTCTTCTACCTTCTCCTCTACTTCAGCCATTGAAGCATTATGGTTCTTCTGAAATTCACATTTTAACTGCAGAATTTCGTCCATCTTCCAGTCTATCACCTCCTTGGGGTCACTAGTATTGTTTGTGATGTATGTGCAACACTTTACACCAAATTGGGTGGCCAAAGTTACACAATACCCTCCAGTGACAGCCGTTAAATAATTTAAAACTAGCCTTTGTTGCACAAGTTCTTTCTCATAAGCTTGTAACTCCCTACCTGTATACCTAAATGTGTGATCATACATCTCGGTGATACTATTAATTTAGCAAGATCTTGAATATATCTGAAACTGAGAGTACCCCGAGCAATCCTGGTGGGATCTAATGCTACCAAAACGTGAAAGCCAGTTGTTTCACTAATCAATTGTGTGGCTTTATGTATATCTCCAGGTATCATGTTTCTCTTGTCACGGTGTTCATACTGTGTGTGAAGATATGGTGATGGTATGTTTTTATGAATACCAAGCCTTTCACCGTGTGGAAGGGTCATAACCTCTGGAACTACTCTTCCTAGATAGCACAAACCTTCTGAACTCAGAGAGAGAGAGCCACTTATATGCTTTTCTTCCACATATAAAATACACATCGGGGAGTACATAAGGGATAGTAAACATCATTATCGTTAAACACATTTCCCTAGCCAGTGATCCTATTTCAGGTTCTCCCATTTGACTCATACAAGTTTCTGGTTGTATTACCTTGGCACAGTACCCTTCTGGTACCCTACCAACCATTTCCTTGGTGGAACTTAGTGTTTATTTATACCGGCTTTGTCAGCCACCTGTTCTATATGTGCGTAAAAGTTCAAAATGTATAAGTTCACTATCAGCTCTTAGTGAGAAGGTCATCGTCTGGTTATTCCCAGTCACCTCCCAACTTCCTGGTTTATTTAAGTCGGTGATGTTCAAACATAAAAGTGATCTATCTACTTGGTACTGGTGGAGTTTAAAATGAGGTGGTTTCTAAGACCTCAGAGACATTTAATGGGAATGGCACGAACCATACATCATGCTGTCCTTGAGGCACATTAGAGCACATCCAACAGTCAGTTTGGTTTAAAACTTTGCCCACCATGGTATGATAATCCTCTAAAGGATACCCACCCCAATACGGGTTATACTTAGGTTGGCACCATTGGATGCATCTCTCATCGACTAGGGACCCACAAAACTCACACATACAATAATCCTCAGACAATAAATCTTCACACTGTCTCCGAGTTTCCAAAATAACAGATCTCGTAACAATTACTGTACTGGGTTTTGTCAGATACTCCCCCGATTGGTTTAGCACTCCTTCTCTCAACTCCACTCCATCAATATCACCATCAGCTCTCCTCTCCATCATCTGTCCTCCATCACAGAAATCAAAAATCCCAACTCAGGATGATGAAAACTCTGGGAGAAAACACAAAGATAACCACAGCAGGCCACTCCATTGCTGAAAACAATGATCTACAAATTTCTTTTGCTCAGGTATCTCACTGTAACCTTTAACCCTCCCGGAACAGACTCGCAATTGACAGGTCTACGTTATCTGCCTCGACTCCACCTTGTCTCTCCACCAGTTGGTTGACCTTCTTACAGTGAGTGGAATGGACCCAGGTATCTCTCTCTGCCACTTTCAAGGAAGTTGTACTCGTCAGTAACACTTGATACGGACCTTCCCACCAATCTGTCAGACAACCTGAATGTAGGAAATTTCTGATCATAACAAATTCTCTAGGTTCAACATGACAGTTTGTTTCAGGCATATCATGTGACAACAATTTCAGTTTCTGCTGTTGCTGCTTCAACTGTTTACTCATTGTTATGAGATACCTTACAGTAACCTCGTTGTTACTTTTCAAATCTTCCTGCGGACTTATAATCAAATGAGGTTGTCTACTAAACAGTATTTCAAAGAGGGACAGATTGAGGGGGGGTCTAGGAGTTGTCCTGATACCATGAAGGACAAGTGGTAGTGCTTCCGGCCACCCAAGTCCAGTTTCTGCCATGATCTTACTTAATTTATTTTTAATAGTACAGTCGGTAATGGCTTGCAGTCGGTAAGGGGTGCCAAAGTGGAAAAGTTGAACGGTACTATTAAAAAAAGAATCTGATCGGGGTTTGCATCTCCGCTTCATATTGCAACAAAACCAGAGGGGTGGCCATTTTACTCCATAAAAATCTACAGTACTCCATTTGCAGGAAATACTTAGATCCCGATGGGAGATATATATTATTAGATATCAAGATTGATGACGTGGTCTATTCCCTACTTAACATATACGCTCCAAATACTTCTAATCACATTTTTTTTGCAGCACTTTTGCAGAAGGTTCTTTCTTGGGGCAGCCAAAATCTCATATTGGGGGGGTGACCTGAATACAGTTGTCGATCCATCCTTGGACAGATCTGGGGGGAGTACACAAGTACCTGATCATTCTCATTCCCTTCTTTACTCCTTTTGTACACAATTAGACATACTGGACCCGTGGCGTGTGCTTCACCCACTCCAAAGAGACTACTCTTTTTAATCTCACCCACACTCCACCCACGCTCGCATTGACTATCTATTTATATCTAAAAATTTGTTTCATAAAGTCACTAATACATCTATTAAGAATATTATCATATCAGATCATGCCCCAATAGTTATGACTATCCAATTAACTTTACCCCGGCGCTTCTCCAAATGCTGGCACTTCCCTGCATTCCTTAATAAATCCCAAGACTTTTATTTATTTCTTAAACACACATGGCTGACCTATGTTAATGACAACTCATCACATGTGGTGGACACGCTGCTATTCTGGGGGGCTTCCAAAGCAGTCCTTAGGGGACATGTCATGTCATACATCCATTCCAAATGCAAGCACTTCACCTCCCGTCTGCAACAGTTGAGCTCCACACTCACAGCAGCTTATTGAACCTATAAACGTTCTGATAATCCTATACACAAGGAGGCTTACCTCTCTGCTAGACAGATATAAGACACTTTTCTCAATGAACAGGCCCAAACCAAACATTGACTATCAGAGAAATAAATTCCACAGATGGGGAAACAAATCAGGGAAGTTTTTGGCCAATCTTATTAAAGGTCCACACACTAAGATTTGGGTGAACGCCATAAAAAATTCCAATACCATCCTTACCACTCCGACTGATATCTGCGCTGAATTTGCAAACTTTTACAAATCGCTATACAGCAAGGGCCTGGACGACATTAGTGAGGGACACTCCTTCTTGAAGGAAGCCCGTCTTCCTGAATTGTCTCAGGAAGAGAGAGAATCCCTAGATGATCCCATCACAGAAAAAGAGGTAATTGACACTATTAAATCCCTCCCAAATAACAAAAGCTCTGGCCCTGATGGCTTTGGAGCGGAGTTTTATAAGATGCTCCGGGAGGAACTAACCCCAACGTTGGCAAAATGCTATAACCATATCCTTACTACTAAAGAGACCCCTCTTAGATTTAATGAAGCTACAATTATTGTATTAGCGAAACCTGGCAAAGACCCAACCTTGGTGGGCTAATACCGCCCCATCTCCCTGTTGAACCAGGATTTTAAAATCATAACTAAATTGATGGCAAATCGCCTACAGACATACATGCCCCAACTAATTTCCCCTGCGCAGCTAGGTTTTATTAAGAATAGGTAATCTGTACAGGGAATACGAGCTGCTATTGCCGCAATAACATATACTCACATGCACAAAGCTATGGATAACATACTCGTTAATTTAGATGCAGAAAAAGCATTTGACACAATAGCATGGTCCCATCTTGACAGAGTATTGCACCATCAACGTTTTGGTATAGCTTTCTGTAATTTAGTAAAAACACTTTACGATACACCCACTGCTCAAATAGTGGTAAATAACGTGACCTTTCCTTCATTTCACCTTGAAAGGGGCACTAGACAGGGGTGCCCTCTCTCACCCCTCCTCTTTAACCTGGCCTTGGAACCCTTTATTCGGTATATTATGCAATTGCCTGGATTTGCTGGCATTAGAATTGGCGACCGAGAGATTCGTATCACAGCATTTGCAGACGATCTCCTTATATTTACGTCCAACCCCAGACAATCTATTCCTCTTTTAATTAAGGCCATAAATAGGTTCTCCTCCTTTGCGGGCTTTTCCATTAATTTTGAAAAATCAGAAGCTTTGGCCATATTCAGACAGGTGGAGAGGGGATGGAGTGATACATTCCCTTTTCAGTGGGCAAACAATGACCTTACTTATTTAGGGGTGGCAATTCCATCTCACTTACCCCATTTATATACCCTAAATATTGATCCAATTATTCGCAAAATAAAAACTGAACGTAATTTGTGGCAAAATCTACCTTTTAACCTGTTGGGACGTTGTAATTTATTTAAAATGGCTTGTTTCCTGAAACTGCTGTATGTTCTGCAGATGACTCCTCTTCTACTTACGAAATCAGATTTATCCTTACTCAATGCCACTGTCTCTAATTTTATCTGGAATAATAAAAGACCTAGAATTAGCCAAAAAAAACTGTCTCAAACCATACCAAGATGGGGGTGTAAACCTACTGAATATCAGACAGTATAATCTAGCTTGTCTTCTACGCTTTGCCATAGATTGGATCACTGAAAACAATATATATACAGATGTTGGGTTGGAATCCCAGTTATGCGCTCCTCTATCTCTTAGCTATATACTACATATGCGGATGTCGAGATTACAACCACTCAATCTAGATAACCCTCTCCTCACATCTACCATTCTCTCATGGCAGTCCTCTAGAAAACTACTCAAACTCCAACAATTCCATTAACATTACCCTTTATTGGCAATCTGGACTTCTAGAAAGGCGAGACATCATTGCCCTTTTCCACCTGGCACTCTTCTGGAATCCAAAATTTACGTACGCTCTTAAATGACTCACACCTCCCCCTCACCTTCAATGAAGCCATGGAAAAATATGGACTCAGACCCCAACACAAATTCTATTATTACCAAGCTATTCATTATCTACGTTCTGTCCTTCCCCAATTAAAAGAGCAGGATTATGTAAACCCCTTAGACTCTCTCACACGCACTAATACATATTCCAGCTCAATGATATACACACGTATACGCACAGAAACAGATCCAGAAACTGAACTTTTGGAACTAGGTAAATGGTCCTCCCAGATTCCCTCTATGTCTCCAGATCTAATCTTAGATACTTTCCAAACTAATTTAAAGCTCATCCCTGCCAGCTCCTACCAAGAGATGGCATATAAACTGCTTCATAGGGCATATTTGTCGCCCAAAAAACTTTATTTGATGGGTATATTGGACAAGTCGAGATGCACCAAATGCTCAACTACAGACGCAGATATCATGCACTGCCTCTGGTAATGTTGATACAAAAGGAAGTTTTGGAATGATCTACATCACTATGGGTCTGAGGTGCTAGGCATACCTTTTAGATGTACTGCGTCATGGGCTCTATTTGGTCATCTAGCTGGCCAACCCGAGATTCCCAAATTTGATAAAAAACTTATAGTAATTTTATCACCGGTGGGTCGGAAAGCCATCTTACAACAGTGGATTCATAATTCATCACCAACTGTTTGTATGGCCATTTCTAGACTACTTTTTTTGTTTAATATGGATTGGCTGGAGGCATCCTTAGACAAGGAAACTCTAACCCCTGCGCTTTTTCAGTGCTGGGGCAAACATATTCAAACATTACCCTCCTCAACTAAACTGGCAATACAACGGTGTTTTCAATTCACTTCTTGGTACTCCTATCAACTATTAGATAACCGAGCTCCTATCACTACTTAAATTGTTTTTTTTTTTATCACAGCCAAACACCTGTTATTTCCCCTTTCTTTCTCTCTATTGGTTATATAATTTTTTTCTTATCCCATGGATGGATTGACAGCTTCAGGCGTAGATGAGCACAGGTTGATGCTGTTACATTTTTATTTAAATTTTTCTCATTTTCCTTTTTTTTTTTATCAATACTATCTGATATAGTTATAAATCTCTATATTATAACTATGACTAGTAAAATATATAAAATTTTGGAAAATATTGGTATATTTATATACACTGTTTGTGAATGACCTCTACATGATATGTCTTTCTGAACTTATTTTATATTGACAAAGCTGTATTTGTTATGAGGTCTGCAATGCCTTACCATTTTTGTGTATTTTCATTCTAATATACCTTAATAAAAATATGTTGGAAAAAAAATAATAATAATCTTTTCGTCTTGGGAAGAATAACCTGGTGCACACCAATACGCCCTGACCAACTTGCACATATCCTGCTTTCCCAGGTGAGTCAGACCATGCGCTGCCTCAGTCAAGCTTGGGTAGTATGCTTTGGGGATACCTTGTCCATCTCTCCAGAGTCTAGAGGACTCTTGCCCACATCCCTTAGATCTCCAGACTGCCTTTTCCTGAATGGAACACACTCAATTAATTTCTGCATATCAACTGTTTGGAAAACCATCATCATTTGATTAATTGGCCTGTTTACACTTAAACCTGCTGCCCATTTGGCAGCTTCGTCTGCCCTGTTATTGCCCAGTGACACCGGATCATCTTCACATATATGGGCTTTACACTTAACCACTTGCCTGGCACAGTCGTATCTGATACGACTACACCAGACTGGGCTTTCCCTGACATGGTCGTATCTGATACGACCAGTCAGAAATGGCCACTAGGTGGCTATGGGAAGTTAATCTTCCCACTGCCGCCTATATCAGAGGGACCTTCTGGTCCCTCTACACCCGCGGCTCCCCCTCCTGTGTTTCCCGATCACTGCTGGCCACAGTGATCGGGAACCGTCGGCACCCCCCTCCCGGCGCCACTTCAATGGAGGAAACAGCCAGGGCTCATGTAGCCCGGGCTGCTGCTGTGACCCCCGATCACTGTGGCCAGCAGTGATCGGGCAGCCCGGCCGGCCCCACCCCTTCAGTGAGAAGCAGCGGCACTGGTAGCCGCCGCTGCTGCTATGTATCGGAGCCGCCAGCTGCAGCTCTGGGAACACACAGTGATCAATGTGATCACTGTGTAGAAGCAGCAGCGGCGGCTCTGGTAGCCACCGCCGCTGCTGCTATGTATCGGAGCCGCCAGCTGAACACCCTCCCGCTGCGGCTCCGGGAACACACAGTGATCAGTGTGATCACTGTGTAGAAGCAGCAGCGCGGCTCTGGTAGCCGCCGCCGCTGCTGCTGAGTAGCCGGGCCGACAGCGGGAAACCCTCCCACTGCGGCTCCAGCACAACAGTGATCACTGGCTGAGTAGAAGCGCAGCGGCGGCTCTGGCAGCCACCGCTGTGCTATGTGTCCGGACCGCCAGTGGGACACCCTCCCACTGCGGCCTGGCAGTGTAGAGACAGCAGCGGCGGCTCTGGTAGCCGCCGCTGTTATAGATATCCGGGCCACTCCCTCCGGCCTCAGCCTCTCCTCCTCCTCCTCCCCCATAACACCCATTTTTATAAGGGGCCAGGCCATAATAAAATTATATATATAATTATATATATATATATATATATTTTATTATAATGTGTATCTATATATGTATATATATATATGTATGTGTATATGTGTCTGTGTGTATATATTATATATATATATATATATACATACACATATTTACACACACAATATATATATATACATATATATATATATATATATATATATATATATATATTGTGTGTGTAAATATATATATATACATATATATATAAGTCCAAATTCAGCCCGGCACTCCCCTCCAATATCCGCAGACAGCTTGCTCCTGGTGCCCTCCACTGGGGTACGAATCCCCCACAATATAGAAATAAAGAACTGGCGGCACTCAGGAGACTTTTGTAGAAATAGTGCAAAACTTTGTGCTTTTAATCTACGTTTCGGGACTTTAAAATCCCTTCTTCAGGATACACAACATAACAAAACAGTGCAAATACAGTGTATAAATAATAACACTCACCCTTTCAGATGCTCTGCTCACTCTGCAACGCAGCCCGGAGTCCAGGGAACCCACTTCCGGTTTCGGGAGCTCTGTCCACTGGAAATGATGTCACCCTGCCAGGACAGCGACCGAGGAGAGCCTGGAAAAACCATAAAGTGACAAACCATTAAAAAACATTAAAAAACGTTAGAAAACACCTAGGCATTCATATTGTGATTATGTTGAGTCACCAAAAGGTGATCAATTACCATTACCATGTGTATTGAATATAAAAATGTGTTCGTTTAAAAAAACCAAGGTAATGTTGATATAAATTGTGCAATGGCACCATCTAGTGACCAAGAGTGAAAATGACATGTATAAAACATAAAAAATCAATGATATTATGTTGATCATCTGAAAAAATCCCTCCAGACGATTAGTTTATATGATAAAAACATATAAAATATGTGTAATGTCCGAATGACACAAAACTTTAAGTGTAATATATAATTAAAGTGCTTAATGTGTAAATGTATAAAACATATCCAAAAATCTATAGTCCTAAAAACATATATCTCATTATGGGCTATGCGACGCTCAGTGAGTAATTCAAAAACTTGATCCTATATCAGTACTACTATAAAATTCAATGAAGAAGTCATTTGCCATAACGACTGATAAAACCCAATTGGTTATAAAAGCACAATTCATTTACAAGAAGCAATTAAGACCCAATGTTTTGTTAAGTCCCCGTGGAACCAGGGTATCTAACTTATGGATCCATAAGATCCATATATATACACGCACACGTGTGTAAGCAACAGCAGATAAATATATATGTACATATATACTGTATGTATGTATATATATATATATATATGTTCGATAATATATATATATATATATATATATATATCGCAGAGCCTCTGATTAGGGATGGCAACTGACCATCGATGATTTGCAAACCATCGATGGTCTGACTGAAAACAAGTAGTTTGCCAAATGCTGGTGGGCATCAATGTTGCACCATCGATGGCAACCCTCAATCGATGTTTAGGAAACATCGGCATTTGTGGTCTACACAGATCTCCTCGACCAATCGCTAAACAACTCATGGCTTCTAACGATGGTTGAAACATCAATGGTACAGATGTCAATGGCCATCACTACAGTATAAATTGGATCTTTCTTGAGAGATTGTAGGTCCTGCGCAAGTGGTGTAGATGGTACTGCTTGCCACAGGTATGCTGCTGCACTGGGGGATGCCTGACCTCATCCAGTGGGTAAATACAGAGAAACGTGGGGACCAGATGCTGCGCACAACCTATTTCCTGAACTCTGTATATTCTAAATATATTCTAAAGTAGTAGAACCCAAAATGATGAGAGGGTACCAACTAAGAACCAAATGTTGCTTTTACTGATAAAAGTTTCACAATAATAGTCACTACAATTGTAATGCAATATAATATGGTGCCTGTAAACCATTGGTTATACACCAACAGATTAAACAAACAAATAAACACAATGGACAATGCTGCAATATGTCAAAATTGTCAGAAGGAAAAGTAAACAAATATAAACAAAAATAAACAAAATATAGACAAATGTAGACAAAATATAAATAGCAAATGTGCCGATCTATTTGTGAATAGGCACTGGTACTGGTCTCAACCTTAGATGCCGCCAACTGAATAGTCAATATGATAGAGATGGTTAAAGTATAGTGTTTAGTCAGGGAGATCTAGCGGCGTCCCGCTAGTTCCAAAGGGGTACCTCGGTGGTATGCTGTAAGTCCTGTGGATGTCTGTACGTTGCCCGGGTTATTCTCCGTGTAGTGTGGGGGAGGCTGGCTGTGGCGAGCGCCGGGGATCACTCTGCGTCACGGGCGCCCTGAGTGCCGAGATCACGGACACTGTCCCTGTTGCCAGGGGGCAGGTCCGTGCGCGTGCACCAGGTGCCGGACAGGGGAGAGGGGTGCCTACGGTCCTGGCTTGCGCAAGCCGGGGGCCGCGGACGACTCTGCACCAGAGGATACTTACCCGGATGCCAAGCTGCCGGTCCCGGCGGTCTTCGTCGGCGGTGATGGCGCGCTTCTGATTTACTGACTCATAAAGTATCAGGCACAAATCGGGAAGGAACATCGAATGACGAAGTCAGATTCATTACACAATATTCACAACAAAGTAGACAATTAGAAAAGATCCTAAGAAAACATTGGGGAATACTCAAAGAGGATGATATGCTGGCAGGATTAATACCCAATAAACCCAAAATAACATATAGGAAGGCACCAGACCTGAGGTCTAAATTGATAAAGAACCATATTCCGCCTAAAAAAACAATACAGACTACTTTACGTACACCATCAAATGGCTTCTTCCATTGCCATTCATGCTCCGGATGCAGAAGCACAGGAGCAACAAGCACTAAACCAACTACAACATTTGAATCTTGCTCAACAGGAGATACATACAATATCAAGGAAACATTAACATGTAACCATAAGAATGTCATTTATCTTCTACAATGTACATGTCCGAAACAATATGTGGGCAGAACTACTAGACCCCTGAAAGTAAGAATTATGGAACATGTCAGAAACATAAATAAGGGATTGGACAGCCATAATTTATCCAAACATTTTAATGATCATCATGATAATAATCCAAAACATTTGAGTTTTATAGCATTACAGACAGATGAACCAAACTGGAGAGGGGGCAATTTTGATAACTACATAAATAGAGTGGAACTAGAATGGATGTATAAATTACAAACTTTTCATCCTAAAGGTCTGAATCGTGACAATGAGGTAAAATCCATAATATGTAGAAATTAGATTACTATTCCATTCCATTCATTATGCAGACCGTATACCCCATATACCCCCTACTCGGATATGATTACAGAAGTATTGGCTTCTTTTTGCTTCACTTTCTCATATACACAATATACAATATGATAATATACTATTGAGGTCTAGGTTTGAGCTATCTATATCCCGTTAGACAATAATATAAGGAAAACTCTTATTCACCTTTATGTATCAATTACACCTTAGGTGACACCTAGGGATATATCTCCACTCGTTTATTAATTTCATCTCTATTCAGTATTTTTGGTTTAGTTATTCTTTATTTATTTATTTTCTTCATTTATTTTCTTTCTATATTTATTTATTTTCTTCATTAATTATTTAATTAATTAATTTTTTATTTATTATTTTTATTTATCTTTATTTTATCGTTTATTTGTGTGTATGTATATATATATATATATATATGCATACTTTGCATATATATATATATGTGTAGATACATTTATACAAGCAATATCATACCTATTCATCTATGTATGTGGAACCTTATTATCCAGCCTATCAGCTACACATTATAGATAGCACGCTCAGGAGGATGTAATCACCAAGGTGACCCGCCCTCCTGTCAATCACAATTTGAACCAATCACAGACATTGTCGCTGTATTTGAAGGCTCAAGCAGCAGTACTAGAACAATTCAACTCCCAGAAGAAGACCTGACAGGTCGAAACGCGTTGGCGGAACACTGCAATCCCTATCTAACAGCGTCTCCAGTACCACATTTGCCGTCCAACTGTTTCAGCTTACCACTACCGGAACTTGAATCTACTAGCTAGCAACAGAAGCGCGCCATCACCGCCGACGAAGACCGCCGGGACCGGCAGCTTGGCATCCGGGTAAGTATCCTCTGGTGCAGAGTCATCCGCGGCCCCCGGCTTGCGCAAGCCAGGACCGTAGGCACCCCTCTCCCCTGTCCGGCACCTGGTGCACGCGCACGGACCTGCCCCCTGGCAACAGGGACAGTGTCCGTGATCTCGGCACTCAGGGCGCCCGTGACGCAGTGATCCCCGGCGCTCGCCACAGCCAGCCTCCCCCACACTACACTGAGAATAACCCGGGCAACGTACAGACATCCACAGGACTTACAGCATACCACCGAGGTACCCCTTTGGAACTAGCGGGACGCCGCTAGATCTCCCTGACTAAACACTATACTTTAACCATCTCTATCATATTGACTATTCAGTTGGCGGCATCTAAGGTTGAGACCAGTACCAGTGCCTATTCACAAATAGATCGGCACATTTGCTATTTATATTTTTTCTACATTTGTCTATATTTTGTTTATTTTTGTTTATATTTGTTTACTTTTCCTTCTGACAATTTTGACATATTGCAGCATTGTCCATTGTGTTTATTTGTTTGTTTAATCTGTTGGTGTATAACCAATGGTTTACAGGCACCATATTATATTGCATTACAATTGTAGTGACTATTATTGTGAAACTTTTATCAGTAAAAGCAACATTTGGTTCTTAGTTGGTACCCTCTCATCATTTTGGGTTCTACTACTTTAGAATATATTTAGAATATACAGAGTTCAGGAAATAGGTTGTGCGCAGCATCTGGTCCCCACGTTTCTCTGTATCACTACAGTATAACATAAAAATCGCTATTTTTATGGTATACTGGGCCTGATTCAGACCCACTCGCGAGCGCTGAGTGCTCGCAAGCGTGTCGATGGTGCCCTAGTGCGCATGCACACGACGGAGGGAGCTCCATCGTGCGCATGCGCGAGACCCGAATAACGACGGGGTAGCAGTATCCACACATTCCCAAGAAGGTACGGATTTCGTGTTGGTTCTGCGGCAGTGTCATTATCTGTATGGCCTGGAGTATTTAACCCTGGACTGGCATGGCTGTAGTTTGTCCTTAGCAACCTTGTGTCCTGTTTGCGTGAGATGAAGCAATAAAAGTTTAGTATAATTTAAACATGACATAAATGAATCAGAACACAATAATAAATAGTCCACATATTGTATTACAACAGATCCATTGGCAGGTTGAAAAGATTGTAAAAAGATTGTAAACAGTCATGTAAGGCCTGGGAGAAGATACCGGGGGCTGTCTATGAAGCCCTGGGGCAATCGTGTCCATGTGTATTGTACCCCCCTGTATGTAAATGCAAATTGGTACTGACAGTCAGGATGAAGAGGGACAGAGAAGAAGGCAGAACAGAGGTCAATGACAGTAAAATGGGTTGCATTTGGTGGGATCTGCATTAGAATGACAGCTGGATTCGGCACTACGGGGAATTGGCTCTCTACTACCTTATTAACCCCTCTAAGGTCCTGTACTAGCCTATAACCCCTCCCACCACTCTTCTTCACAGGAAAGATGGGACTGTTGGCTACACTCGCTGTACAAACTAAAATTCCCTGTTGTAATAACCGCTCAATTATGGGATAAACCCCTATCTCTACCTAATGTTTTAACGAGTACTGGGGGATTTTGGAGCTTGCCTACCACTTTTTAGATTTACCATTACAGGAGTTATGTTTGCCATCAATTCAGTGTCCTGTCCATCTTTGGTCTAGAGTGAACCTGGTATTTGAGATAACATCTGCTCTACCCGAGATGGATTCTTATCTGAAACAGTAGAGTGAAACATTAACTTTTGGGGAGTGTCCAATATATCCCTCACCTTGTGCGCAACTCTCTCTGGGATATCTAAAAATATACCATCAGGGGTACAATAAATGACACATCCCATTTTACATAGCAAATCCCTTCCCAGTAGGTTAGCAGGGGCCGCTGCTACCAGGAGGAAGGAATGCCTGGTATGCAATGGACCGATAGTAACCTCTGCAGATTTGGTTAAAGAATAATGTTGCACTTTACCTGTTACACCCATTGCTGGTACTGTTTTGCTGGTCACCTGTAAATTAGATGGAGATTTTATCACTGATCTGGTCGCCCCTGTGTCTACCAGAAAAGAATCTTTAGTACCAGCTACATCAACTATCATTACAGGTTCTTCTCTAATAACCCCAGTTAACGTGACTGGCTGGGGACTACAGGTGTGACCTGACCCCTAGAGCTGACTATCTTCTTCCAGCAAAGCATTTACTGCTGTGATGTGAGCAGGTGATGGCTGGAATTGTCCTGACTGCTGTGGGTATCTTGGTGTTCCCTGGTTTGGCGTTTCCCACTTTCTGGCCTTACAGAACTTACTTATGTGGCCCTACTTGTTACATCTAAAACACCTTCATGGTTGACATGTTGTGAAAGGTTGTTGTTTGGTTTGGGGAATGAGGAAAGATTGTGGTTGTGTATAGGGATAAGGGTTTGGAGGTTGTGTGGGATGAGTGTATTGTGGGTGAGTGTGATAAGAGTGCTGCTGTGTTATTTGCATTCCATCCAGAGCTTGGATACTAACAGCCATTAGTTTCTCGCTCTACATTTCTCTCTTCCTAAGGATGATTTTATGATGTTCAATTGCAGATTCCCTGAGTGTGTCTACCGTAACTCCCCTCCAACCAGGAAGTGAGGTCTGAACCCTGGTCTTTAGAGCGTCTTTAAGACCAATCATAAGCACTGTGATTGTCATTTCCCTGTGATGGGTGTTGTCTTTTATATTCTCTATGCCTGTGTATTGGGTAATAGTCTGCAGCGCTCTGGTAAAGTAATCTGCTGCAGACTCACTCTCTTTCTGCTTAATCATGAGATTTTACTCCAGTTAATAATTAATGGTAAAAATACAGCCAACTGGGTGACAAGATGGGTTATATTGTCTTGATTACCTGCATCAGTTATGGGACTATCTCCATCCAATACACAGGCTGTGATAAACTTTTTCACATCGGTATTGTGTGGAAGACATACCCGTAATACCACTCACCAATCTTTATTGGTTGGCTCATGAGCATTACCTAAATCTTTTACAAATCTCTGGCACTTTGCTAGTTCTTTCCTAGGGTCAGGGAAATCTGTCATTATGGAACGTAGTTCTGCTCTTGTCCATGGACAATGCATCACTACATTCCTTGTGGCCACTACAACATGTGCATCCGGATTCCCATTGGGAACAGTTATTGTCCGGATGGGATGGATTCCTGCCACAATGCTACCTTTGGCCTTACTACCTGTTTGAGAGTTCAGCCTACTGCTACTACGTATGGTATTGGTGATCTCCGCTACTGTTAAAGTGGGTGTTAATACGTCCTGCACTGGTGGGGCTACCTCCATTTCTGGTACTAGCGGAGCAGCTACCTGTGCTTGCTGTGGTGGTACATTTAACATTTGTGCAACATGGGACAGAGTGGACATCACAACAGGTTCATCATCTGCATCATAAACATGTTCCTTATAGTTACTTAGAAGAGGGTACAAGTTACTTTTTATATTTTTATGATTTTTGAGATCGACTGTACCTTCACCCCATCTGCATAGGGCGGTGGTGGTGCGCTACTAAAGTTACCTTCTGCAACGCTACCTTGCTGTGTATGCGCGCTACTTTGTGGCGTGCATGCAACGCTATTTGCATGCGCGCTCCCTTGCGTCATACACGCAACGCTAGTTTGCATCGCGTGCACACCACTAAACCACATGTTCCCCTCGTGTTGCCATAACTTCAAGCAATCATTAAACTTTACCCTTTTGTTCAGATACTTCACTAAACGTATACTGTCTCTGAGACTGTTCAGAACCTCCGAATCAAAGCTACCAATCTTAGGAAAAGGTGTTCTACATTTCTTGGTCATTTTGACCCATATGTCACAGTACACAGTAGCGTACACACCATACTTTTTAAACATAAAATACCTGGCCGATCCAAGTGGCCCTTCCACCAGCAGCAAATCGTCGACCATTTCTAGAGATTTATGAAAAAATAGGGAAGGAAAAAGGGGGACAAGAGAGTACACCGCACCGATCCTAAGTATATCTAAATTAATGGTATATAGTTGAAATGCTATAGCCACCTCTGACAATTGTGTGGTTCAAAATACCATTAGTAATGTGGGGTGGTGGTGCTACCCAGGGTTATATACTAGGAATGCGAAAAACAAGGGTTTAACAGTTCAAAGAACTAAAACCAAAGAACTCTATCGGGGTGCACTCTGTATAGCTAAATAATAAACCTAGCAATTTCTAGAGAATTTCGATTGGTGAATGATTTTCAGTGAGCTACGTTCAAGCACACCCTCTCGTTATACACAGCAGAGCCGCCTGGCATTAGTCGGCCTGTATAACGAGGAGCAGAATAACCACCTATTGAAATTATTCTACTTGCGACGATATTAACTCACGCTTTCGTCACTTGCTTCCTACTTTGACTTTACTCCTGCTGGTAGCATCTAGAAGGAGTAAAGTCATCTAATAACTCCTAACCTTGCCAGCAGTTTCACTCCCACTACAACCCACTTCACAATCACGGTTTATATAACCATGCGGTTCGATCGCATTGCCCAAAGAACCTAACTGATCAATGGACTTTGGGATTAATGGATGCCAGACCAAGAAACCCCTTAGTTTCTCGATAACGTAACCACAATGTACCTGCTTTGTACACTGGGCCAGTAGTTTGTACTGCCCAGTTGGGCACCTACCGAGTTTTCACTGAGGTTTAACAGACAGTAACCTCCACTATTTAGGCTTAACAGACAGTAGCCTTAACAATCACATGTTTAAATTTTCTGCGCAGAAAATAGAACCTTTTCCCTTAATATAGCAGTATGATACAGAGGTTTAACAAGCAATCACGCTATGCATACAATGACCGTTTGAACACATGGCAGCAATACAGGAAATATGCGTATACTATTGTGCGACTTCCCCTTTTAACATGAAACTTTATCAACGAAGGAAAACAAACTTTTTCCTTCCTTGTCCCTGGATTTTAATCAGCGCTCCTTGAACTCACACAATAACGGATAGCGGTCTCTCAGCACGAGGTTGTAGCAGGTTTTCGAAGGCACAATGCATTCTTTCCTGCATATGGCGCCTCCACCCTTTGCTGAGAGATCGATAACCGTGTGTTACCGTGTAAATTGGCAGCGTGATCTCACTCTATGAGCCCCCAACTATGAATTCCTATTTAACCTTTATACCATAATGTCGCTATTTAGCGTTGTAAGTCGTGCAAGAAATAATTGCTGTCCAGACTTTGATTGTGGTTCCAAAGCACCAAAAGATATTATTCACCAAAAAGCATATAGTTACATGCTGTGATCTAAATACAATTAGCATAAACAAATTATACAATCAAAAGGTACAGTAGATACATACTGTATGCATGCGCTCTGGATCTGGATTTCCCGGCATCAACTATGAAACCTCCGTCAAGAGAAAAGAAAGATGACTAACTACCAGATCCAAGGTGCTTGCATATAAATCCTTGCAGAGATAGGCAATACAATAGAACAAGTTGGCATAATCCCATTGGTTCTTCCTCCTGGTTCTTCTGTTAAGATGCAGTTCATAGGTCAGTTTGTATTGTAATAGGTCAGCCTCCAACAGCTCTTTGTGTCCGTTTTCCCAATGAAGAACAAGTCTAAACTGGCTAATTACATTACATCACAGGGTACATTTCAATGCCTATCTCTCTATGTTCCATAATTCATAGACGCATGTTGCGATCTCCTTGCCGATGGAACCGGAAATCTGCAAATAAACAGTGGTTTAGGATAGCACCAAACACACTTATCATGTACTAAACCCTAGATATCAAAATACCTGCATTTCACATTAGATTTTATAACATATAAAACCTTTAATATTAACCTTAATGCTAGGGAACCTTTATGTGTAAGTATGCATTGTGTCAGTGTGGGGATATTAAGAAATGGCGCTAATATGCGTTGTGCACTGTGCGTCTTGTATATTATATGTATGTTTTCATGTGCATTTGGGGTATGGTAGGACTTTTAACAATATGCGGTAGCAATGTAATCGCACAATGCTAATAATAGCATATTAGCATCGCACACAATGGTTTCAGGCTGACGACGCAAGATGGCATCGTCAGGGGCAACATAAAATGGCGTTGTGCAGATTCTAATTTTACAATTTAGGTTTCAGCCAATCATCCGGCTTTGACAGAAGGTTGGGAAGAAATCTGAAAGGGTCGATCAAAATGTAAGAAGTTTTTTCAGTTTTTTGATGACTTAAAATTTTGAGTTCCTCGGTTTTGTCTGGAAGGAATTTCTTATGCATTTCTTAGGTGTTTGGAGTCAACCCTGTAGGGGGGTGCTGTCAGGATGCGGCCACTACTCACTGCTGTGCCGGCATCCTTGAGCTCTCAGGTGTTCAGTTGCCAGGTGTGGAGTTGAGTGGTGGGCTGAGTATTCTTCCCAGGGTCTGCCAGGGCTTCCATGCGTGCATCCTGGTTCCCGCGGTGGCAGTCATGGGTGCAGCCATGTTGGTCCATGTCACCTGACTAGTCTCTCCCAATGGTAGTCCTGTGGTCACTCAGCTGATCTTATGAGCCAATGACTAACTACAGTACCTAAGAGTATTTAGTCTGACTCCAGGAACAGGAAGCCGCTGTTCAACTTCACTACTTCCAGTGATTACTTGCTGAAGCAGCGTTCCAGATTCCATGTTCCTTCCTACTAGTGATATTTTCCTAGTGTCATTCACCAGCATATGTACTCAGTACAGCATCCATGTACTGACTCCTAGTGCCATTCTCCTGTACCAGTCCTGTGTCTGGATCACCAGCATGTGTACTCAGTACAGCATCTGTGTACTGACTCCTAGTGCTATTCTTCTGTACCAGTCCTGTGTCTGGATCACCAGCATGTGTACTCAGTACAGCATCCGTGTACTGATTCTTAGTGCCATTCTCCTGTACCAGTCCTGTGTCTGGATCACCAGCATGTGTACTCAGTACAGCATCCGTGTACTGACTCCTAGTGTTATTCTTCTGTACCAGTCCTGCATCTGGATCACCAGCGTATGTACTCAGTACAGCATCCATATACTCACTCCTAGTGCCATTCTCATGTACCAGTCCTGCATCTGGATCACCAGCATGTGTCCTCAGTACAGCATCTGAGTGCTGACTCCTGGTGCTATTCTCCTGTACAAGTCCTGCATCTGGATTACCAGCGTATGTACTCAGTACAGCATCCGTATACTGACTCCTGGTGCCATTCTCCTGTACCAGTCCTGCATCTGGATCACCAGCGTATGTACTCAGTACAGCATCCATGTACTGACTCTTAGTGCCAATCTCCTGTACCAGTCTGCATCTGGATCACCAGCATGTGCACTCAGTACAGCATCCATGTACTGACTCCTAGTGCTATCCTTCTGTACCAGTCCTGCGTCTGGATCACCAGCGTGTGTACTCAGTACAGCATCTGAGTGCTGACTCCTGGTGCTATTCTCCTGTACTAGTCGTGCATCTGGATCACAAGCATGTGTACTCAATACAGAATCCATATACTAACTCTTAGTGCCATTCTCCTGTACTAGACCTGTGTCTGGATCACCACCGGGTGTGTACTCAGTACAGCATCCGAGTGCTGACTCCTGGTGCCATTCTCCTGTACCAGTCCTGTGTCCAGATCACCAGAGATACTCCCTAGTGCAGCCCATGCTGGAATCCCCAGTGTTCTCTCGTTCCAAGTTTCCTTCAGTGCAGACCAGTGCACAAACTTACAGTATTCTTTGCATTCATTATTATGCGTACTCATCTCCACTCCATATTGTTACATGGCATACACAGTCTCTCAGTCATCTTACTCCTAGTGTCATCTCCCAGTCTTCTCGTCACTCCCAGGTACCTGACCAGAGGGCCACGACCTGCTCACTTGGTGTGGTGAAACTCAAATCCCAATAGGAAGGGTCACTGGTGAAGACCACCGAGCGGTTGAGACTCTGCACCTCTGGTTAGGTCTAGCCAACACCTGGGTTTGACTGTTAAGGAGGACATTATTACTGTCACCCATCATTTACTCTCTAGCCACCATAACCCCCTGGCTCCCAAGGCTCCAACTGAGGAATTCCTTGTGCCAGATTGTGACACAGCTAATAGAAGTAGAAGGAGAGAGATATAAATATAGTTGTTCGAGGCGTATGAAAGTTTTTTATGGTGACAGGTTGAGTGCGTTATTGTCAATTTATGTAAATAAGTAAAAGCTCATGTGTGTTCATAAGAGAGGAGTAGATTATTGAGGCTGCAATGTATACAGAGGGGTGAGCTGCAGGGAGAGTGAATGATGTAATAACTTTAGAGAAGATGCCATGGAGTGAAATAAGAAAGAACAATATTTGGTACATGGTGATTTTGAATAAAAAGAGAAATTCTTAGAATAGTAAAAAAGTAAATATGAAGTTTGGTTTAGAAAGTACCTGCTCTCAGATGTTGGTCAATGTTTGTTCAACTGTTTTTTTAACTGTCCAGTTTGGATACTTTGTGAATAGAATACTTCATGAATTGAAAGCACAGCTTTCCCTGATGTGACTATTAGATATACTGTGGCTGAATAACACAAGCTACATCTGGTGACCAAGCCCTCCGGCAAAATGCGCATCCTCCTCCGCTATAACACACCCGCACTGCAGTTACTTACCTTCAGGACCTTTGATCCCAGGTACTTTTCTGTCCCCTCCACTGCGCTCATGCAGCTGAGTCCACCAGCCATGACTCCTCCAGCTATGCCATTTGGTATCAGGAGCGAGTTACAGCGGTTATCTCAAACAGCCACAGCTCTACCTTTTATTTTCTCCTGGAACCCACGCATCCTATCCTCTCATCCCCTGTTTGATCTAGACAGGGTATTGCAGAGGGGATTCCGCCATCCTGGACTACAGTCTTTTGTTCCCTTTTTTCTCTTTTCTGCTTATATCTTTAATTTAATACGATTTGTATCCATCAGTGTATACATACGGACTTAGTTCTGTTTATTTATTTTTCTGACATTCTTTTGCCTAAATCATTACAGGCTATTATTGTCTTTGCCACTATGTACCATTGCATTGTTTCATTATCCTTTACCCACATTGCAATCTCCACAATGCTTCTGTTCTGTTCTTTTCTCCTTCCAGCTCTCTCATCTGGGTTTTCCACTGTGACCCCCACTGCAATGCCTATGGCAACAGAGGAGTGACACAGGGTATGTCCTAGAAAGCATTTCCCCTGGGACTAACGTACCACCCACTCTCTCATCCCCTGTTTGATCTAGACAGGCAAGAGCAGAAGTAAGTGTGCGCTATTTAATCCCAGGCTTTACTTTCTTCCCAGGTCTCTAGCCATATTAACTGCTCACCCACACACACCCCTTTAGTTGTCATCTCTTCCTTTACACTATGGGGAGTTTGATGTTCATACAACACCAGATACCTTTGATGGTTATATAATCATTTGATATGCTGATTAGCTATTATTTCTCTCCGACTTCTATTTGTTGAACAGTGTGTGTATTAGTGTGTTGTATATCCCTAAATTATTTATGATCATTGTATCTATGACTTGGAAATAAGGGTGCTGTATCAGAGAAATAATATTTATTTTTGCCATAAATTTGACCAAATGAGTCACTAAACCATGTATTGGTAATTACTGATTCCTGTAATTATTGCAATTATTGATATTGTTTTTTTGTAATAATTGTAATTGCTGATATTTATCCTAATTGGGTCCACTGATTTTCTCAAAATACTAGTTTGATACTCTATTGTGATTGACCCTGTTTTAGTTTAAGTTTGTGAGCACTTGTAATTGTTACCACCACTTTGAAGAGATTGACTGTCATGTGCTCTGTATGTGGTGTTGAATCGTCAGTATTAACCTTTAGTACATTCCTGCCTATAAACCTCTAAGATTCACCTGCCTAGAACCTCTAAGACAAAACCTGCCTATACCTTCTAAAACCACAAGATGTCGCTAATTAGCGCTGTGTTTGATTATACCATTAATGAAATACTGAGACAGTTGGATAGCGGTCCAACGCGCTAAAGATTATTATTCAGGTAAAAGTACAGATGTTACAACGCTATGATCTAATAATGAGCGCAAATAAATTGTACAAACATTAGGTCATAAGGTACAGTTAATATACATGAAACGGTTATTAAAGATCAAAATACAATGAGCAATATGAGACAGAGGACAGAGAGACAGAGAACAGAGAGAGAGAGAACGAGAGACACATTATAATACAATGAGAGAGATATCAATGTCTGCTGAGAGCACATGTTCAAGATGGCTAGTGATGGTGTGTGTGTGTGTGTGTGTGTGTGGTTGGGAATGCTTCCTGCCCTATTGTCCAAACCGCATGGTCTACAGACAAACTCCATTATGAAGCTACCTGCCCTATTGTCCAAACCGCATGGTCTACAAACAAACTCCATTATGAAGAAAACCCACATAAAGTTGTAACTCTGTAAATCATACATCCATCAATGATCACAATTATAATAAAGACAATATACCTATCTGACCCATACAACACCATAACTGGGTAGAATTATAATTTCCTTTGTTCACCCCACATGGAGGTAGCCATCTCTAATAAACTGCAGACAATATACCTATCTGACCCATACGGCAATTACTTATGACCATTCAAAGCTGTTATTAATTCAACTTCCATAATATAACACTGATACCACCCTATGATTACATTCATGAGTATACAACACATACCAAGCCTATCTCTCCCAAGCAGAGATATTGTTCAAGCACATGGGAAGGCCCTAACACAGCTCACCAGAGGATCTCAATCAACCAGCATCAATCATTTACAAATATTACAAAAACTCCATAATCAATCCCTTTCCTGCATGCTGATAACAGACTATTGTACCCTACAGTGTAGATGAAAAGTACAGATTAGATAACATTATATCATCCACTGTATGCTAACACAGACTCATGAATATCCTTAGAAAACTACAAACCACAAACCATGCTAAGCTAATAACAGATTAACACCAAAAATAGCTACAGACACCCAAATAGGCTAAATATTGCACAATTTATATTTAGCTATAACCCAGGGGAACTGAGACCCATTTTCCGTTGTCTTGTGTGAGAGGGAACCTCTCTCTTCCAAAAATCCCTCTTGCAAGTGTGTCTGCTGGCCTGTGTGTTCTCTGAATGTGCATGCCATGTTCCCGCCCCCTTTCACCTGTGAGGTCATCAGAAAGGGAGTATCCTTTTGGTTTCCTGAAAATACTGCTAATTAGATTCTAGTCTCAGTTAGCCATCTCTATTGATTAGACTGGAATAACCAGTCCTTTGGACAAAAATGTAAACAAGCCTACACAATGTCATTGTCCTTTGGTAAGGGTTAGAAATCTGTTACAGGGCATTTATTGGACAATTTCAAATGGATACAAAAGGTCTCCAACCTCCCTTTGCATCCCCCACATGCAAATCTAAGCTGCTATGGCTTACAACATTTCAAATAGTTATTCTCTCTAACATTCATATTTCATAGCCGCATGTTCTGATCTTCATATTGATGTCACCGGAACGCTGTGGAAACAGAGTAGATCAGTACGGTTCCAAACACAGTCCAATTGTCATTTACTAAGCCATAGTTACAGAAAACATTCATTTCTTTATATACTGACATTGCGTTTAAACCAAATAATAATTATCCTTTTTGCGTTACGGGACCATTGCTTTTAAATGTATGTATGCAGGGAAAACACCACTGCTTTGCTAGTCTGTGGTGATTTTAATGTGTTGGAAAGTTATTTTATGTATTCTGAACACTGTCGGTATGTGTTTGGGGAAGATTGTTAAAAAGCTGTTCGTGCCACTTTTAGCAACTTTGCACTGTGGTTTGTGTACTATGTATTTTTGACAAAATGGCGCTTGTGTAAGCTTTCTTTTCTAAAATGGAGTCTTGCTGCCATTCACAAGATGGCGTTGTGCAGGTTTTCCTGATTGCAAACAGATTCTGTCTTACCCAATTATCCGGTTTCGACAGTGGGTTATTTGATCCACATCTGGTACATCTCCATGATTGATCTTCATCTCATTTGTGATCACTCTAACTAATTATCTTTTTCAGAGTGGACTCATTTTTTAATTCATTCTAACATTTCACATGTTATTTATGTATAATAAATTTTCGTTATGTATTTAGTATTCTACCTTTAGGATACCAATATTTTAAGGTTCTTTAATAAAAGTTAAGTCTTATATTATCATCACAAATCAAAGCAATATTCTACTGTTATTATAATTTATTATTTTCCTTAAGAGTACCCCAGCATAGGCTAAATTTGTCTATCCCCTTTCTTTTGCCCCAAGCAAAAGATATCTTTTTTCATACATCTGAGACATGTCCAGCTGACCTAAGGTGTTAAATTGCCCGGTGTTTGACTACTGTATGTAAACATAAGCCCAGTACGCCATCAAAAACATCTCAAAAAAGGTAATGACTATTGCAACAATATAAGAATTTACATACATTTTAATGAGATTGATTACATAAAAGTTCAGAAAGTATGAAGATTGCAGGAGGGTGGATATCACATACATTTAAAAGAGATTGGTTGCATAAAGTATAAGGTATAAGTATAGAATTATAAAGATATAAGGATAAAAGTATAAGGTATAAGTATAAAAGTATAGAGTAAGTATAATGGCATGAGAAGGGTTTTCAGGGTGACCATGTGAAAAGCTACCTTTAGTGCAGGCAGGACCAACATTAGAGGGGTACAGTCAGAGCTGCCATCAGGAAAGTACAGGTGGTACGCATGTATGGGGCCCGGACAGATGGAGGATGGAGGGGTCCCAATGGCTCCAATGATCCTGATTATAAACTGCTTCTGTGAAGAAATGGACAGGATCATTGGTGCTGGCAGCAAGGCCAGATAATGATGAGGGAACCTGCCCTGGGCAACCCCTCACACAGGCAGGTTCCCCTCTGGCCCTACCACCAGATATTCTTTCCTTACTCATACTCTGCAGTAGCCCCACCCCAATCTGTTCTCCTCTCATTCCTACCTGCTTCCATTGGCTTCAGACAGAAGAAGGCTGGCACTGTAGCTATGGTACACACCACAGAAGTACTCCCATTCCCCTGCAGTCCCTCTCACTGTCTGATAAATGTTTGCCTCAGCCACCTCCCCATATATGTCTGTATTCCCTTCCCATCATTGCCTTTACCCCCTCCAGATCAGGTGTGGATCACTAGGTCTACAATAAAAAGGCAGACATTGTTTAGGTAGACAATACAAGTTAGACAGGCAATAGGTCGATAGGGTCATTAGGTCGACACACTAAATGTCGACTATTAAGAAGGTCAACAGGGATAAAAGGTCGACAGGGTCATTAGGTCGACACAGAAATGGGGTGTAATTATGGCTGACTTGTGGTCAATTCTCCATTAGCCCTACATGGCTCTATGAATAGTAGGGGGAGATATATCAAATCTTCTAAAGAGGAAAAGGGGAGGTCTTGACCATAACAACCAATCAAATTATAGCTATCGTTTTATAGAATGTACAGTATTGGATAAATAATTGCTAGAATGGTTGGTTGGTTTTGGCAAAATCTCCACTTGTCCTCTTTAGAATGTTTAATAAATCTCCTACTAAAAGATTGTATTTTGCACAAAATATATAAAACATCTCAGTGCATTATATAGAATTTAATATTTTCATCTCAGCTGGCAAAGTTCTGTGTGCGGCACTAAGTCACCTTGCAGCAGATCTGTATAATAAACATGGACTAATATATTCTGCTGAAGTCTCTATAACTTTTGATTCCAGATTGCAACATTAATATTATGATTAAATGTATCCTTGTTTCTTTGCCAGAAATCTGACTCCTGTGCATTGTTCCTATTTGTGTTGTGTCTGAATAGGCTTCTGCTCTCCTGCTTTATATATTTAATCTAATTCTAAAGTGTTCCATGAACGCAATTGTTTTGTTTGCACATGGAAATCAAATTGACCTTAAAAAACAAAGCAGCATATTTTTTTCTACATGAAGTTTATAATAATATCTCTGTATAGCTTAGAGGAGTTATAAATTGCCAGATAAAATGTCTGTCAGACTGACAGACACTTTTTCATGGTCATACACGGTGAGAGCGCTGAGCGCTCGCAACCGGGTCGATGGTGGCCCACAGCGCATGCGCACGATGGGCACTCCATCGCTCCAGGTCTCGCAAAACAAAGGGGGCGAGCTGTCGATGTTGAGTGACAGCTCGCCCCCTTTGGTGGGCGGGCTGGAGGGGTGGCTGCCCAAACGGAGGCGTTCCCATAAGAACGCCTGTCATTTGGGGGCGGCCCCACTGACATCACGAGTGATGTCAGTGGAGAGATTCCGGCTCTGTTAGAGCCGAAATCTCTCTGGGGCTTGCGGCCATGAGACCCTGCCACAAGGGTCTCGTCGCAAGCCCGATGGTCGCGATGGTCTTGACCATCGCAACCATCATCATGGCCGCTCGCTGTAGCTGTGGGTGGTCATCATAGCTATGCGAGCGGCCAGGAGGCCATTCTACAAAAAAACCGGGTCTGCGACCGGGTCTGAATCAGGCCCTATATACTGTGGTTCACACATGTGTATTGTACTGGAAGCCTGGACTTGGACTTCAAGGTACCATTTTCAATAAAAAAAATCCATAATAGCAAAAAAAATGTAAATTAAAAAAAAAATTTCTTATGTTCACAATAGAAAACAAATCTTTATATAAATAATAAAGAATTTTTTTTGCCTTTACCAACCTTCCAATATCACTATCCTTAGATGGTGATGGTGACAAGAGGATTGTGATGGCACTTGCACTGCCATTATCCTTTTAAAATTTGTTGACATGGATTAAATGTCGACATGTTCATAAAGCACTAAATCTAAGTCTAACCCCAAACATAAGCCTAACCCTAGCCCCTAAACCTTACCCTAACCTATAACCCTAAACATAAGCTTAACCATAACTGCTAAACCTAACCCTAAACTTAAGCCTAACCCTGACTATAGCCTAAAGGTGCATACACACACAACCATTTTTTGAACGATTATCGTTAACTATATCGTTCAATCGTAGAAAAAATCGTTCACTTTCTAAGTTAATACGATGAACGATTATCGTTCATGCGCGTTCACGTTTGTAGTTTGTAGTTCAGTCAGACTGACCAACTCAACGATTTTCATTAAGGGAATATGCAAAAATCGTTTGTAGTTCAAAAAAATCATTTATTACATTTAGTAAATGAATGATTTTAGTAAACAATTTTGGTTAATTTTTCCCTTGAATAAATGAATGAAAATTGTTTACTAAAATTGTTCATTTACAAAATCGTTGTGTGTGTGTATGCAGCTTTACACTAACCTTAACACCTAACCCTGACCTCTAACCCTAACTTAAGCCTAACCTTAAACCTAACCCCAAAAATATGAAATAAAAACCCATGTCAATGGGTCATTACTGGGAGGTGACTGTAGTGCACGCAAAAATGAGCCGTACAGTGGGAGTAATATGGGAGTGTCATGGGCGTGTCTTCAAGCATAGGAGACAGAGATACTGCATCTGCCACAGGGCTAGTGCAATTTCCATGATACCACCAATGGTGACATATATCTCAGTCCTTGCACATTTGGCAGCCTGGACATACACCACGGAAGGAGTTTGTAGCTGCATTTGCATAAACTTGCAGATGGGTGACTGCCAAGATGCACTGCTACATTTGCTCTTGCATGCGTCTCAGAATCAGTCCCCCTTATCAGTGGTGTCACAAGGGGGGTGCGGTCCACACCCGGGTGTCACCTGCCGAGGGGTAACGCCAAGGTGCAGACTCCCCCTCACTGACAGGAGCCGGGTGCTGCACTCTAACATTAAATGCAGCACTCGACTCTTGTCACTGAGGGAGCCGGCCCACACTCCACACAGGGACCTCCTGCACCCCCCCTTCCCTCCCAAGTAATAGGCATGAGGTTCGGGCCGTGTGGCCATGCCCCTTACCATGTGGCCACACCCCTTCCCCTGTGGCCATTCCCTCTTCTTGTGTGGCCACGCGTCCCTCCCCGCATCGGGTGACACCGCAGAGAGGGACGCCACTGCCCCTTATAATGCATTGGTGGGAGGAGTAATTAACACTCAAGTATTTATGCAAATCAAACACAAGTAGGCAGCACACTAGCATGTGTTGTACATGCATTGGTTATGTGAGTGTGTCCTGTACAACTAGGAACGCTTCCCAAATGACACAGTAACCATCATTTCAAGTACTTCAAGCATATTCTGCCCCACAAAATAAAATCCTGTACTGCATTTGGGTGCAGAATCTGTTGTAAGTTGCCCATGTCTTGTATTAAATATGTGCATGAAACTACTAGAGAAGAGCAAATAGTATTCTTTCTTGCTATTGTTTGCATTCCCCAAAGATCCTTAGGGGTAAATTTACTAAGAATCGTGTCTGGTTGAGATTGCAATCTCGGGTATGTTTGTAAATTTTTAACAACTCGGAAATTTACTAAAGTCAAACTCGGGTGAGAATCTTGAAACTCTCTGCAAAACACAGGTAAAAACACAAATAGAAATAAATACACCATTGGCTAATCTCGTAGGTACTTTCCATAGACAGGAATACAACACAGGAACAAGAATTGTGATTATAATCACGGGTATAATATAAGCAAACCCAGTCCAAAATAGAAACTTTAAATAGACTACCTCCTGCGTGTTTAGCAGAAACATACACAGATCAGTGTGATCTGTGTATGTTTCTGTCTCTAATTAAGGAAAAAAAGGGTTAAATTAAGAAAAAAATGGTGTGGGGTTCCTCCCCCCCAAAAAAACATAACCAGCCCGGGGCTCTGTGAGCCAGTCCTAGTTCAAAAAATTATCCCCCATATTTTTTGAACCTATAATTTTTTAACACACACATGCAGTCTGCACGTATGTAACTGATATCTGCAGGCTGCATGTTTGGAAGTGTTTGGCTGCGGTCAGATACAGGGAACATGGGGGATAATACACGGACACATACGCCATAGAAAAACATGATTCTTGGTAAATTTTAGTGTTTTAGCTGTGAAAAGTCTCCCGTGTTCCTGCGATGCAGTGCGTGTTTGAACTAGGGGTGTGCGCCGACGCCCGTGTTTTGGTTTTGGATCTGGATTGGTTTTGCCAAAACCTCACCTCCATGTTTTGTTTTCGGGTTTTGGTTTGGATCTGGATTTTTCCTTAAAAATAAAAAAAACAGCTAAAATCACATAAAATGGGGCTTTTTTTTGTTCCTACAGTATTAATAACCTCAATAACATTTATTTCCAGTAATTTCCAATCAATTTTGACCACCTCACAATATTATTTTTTCATCTAGTTAAGGCCAAAAGGTTGCATCCAGCTAGCTGGCTGACTAAGCTAAGTGACACAGTGGGCTGCACTAACATGTGGCAGTTCAGCCTCCAATTTCCAACACAGATACAGTGTGTTATACAGTGTGGGTTGGATACACCAATAGTGCACTTACTGTGACAGCAGTGTCGGCAGAGCAGGATTGCTGACGGTGTCCTCAGTACATGGAATGGCAGTGCTGCGGTGCTGGCAGTGTCCTCAGTCAAGGGTACGGCCATGTCGGCAGTGCCAGTGGTGTCTTCAGTGCAGGTTTGCTGGCTGTGTTGGCAGTGCAGGGGTTGCTGATGGTGTCCTCAGTACATGGAATGGCAGTGCTGCGGTGCTGACAGTGTCCTCAGTCAAGGGTACCGGCGATGTCGGCAGTGCCAGTGGTGTCTTTAGTGCAGGTTTGCTGTGTCGGCAGTGCAGGGGTGTTCTCAATGCATGGTGCTAGCGGTGTCGGCAGAGCGGGGGTTCCAGTGGTGTCCTCAGTGCAGGTTTGCTGTGTCGACAGTGCAGGGGTGTTCTCAATGCAAGGTGCCAGCAGTGTTGGCAGAGCAGGGGTGCCAGCGGTGTCCTCAGCGCATGTGTGCTAACAGTGGCGGCAGTGCAGGGGTGCTGGTGGTGTCCTCAGTGTGGAAGTGCCGGCAGTGTCGGGAGTCGCTGACGGTGTCCTCAGCACATGGGGCAGCAGTGCAGGGTTGCCAGCACTGTCGGCAGCAGTGGTGTCGACAGCGGAGGATGCTGCCAGTGGGGGTGCTGGCTTTGTAAGGCAGCAGGGGATGGTGTGCGCCATCTTCTTTTCCTTCCTGACTGTGTGCATAATGGGGTCAACGCTGATTGGCTGAGAGCCGTGAGAGACGGCGTTAAGCCTGCTCAATACAAAACCTCGCAACCTGACAGTGGGATCGCAAGGTTTTACCTCGGGAGAGAGATCCGGAGCAGGCAGGGAGATCCGAGATTGGCTTGGATGGCCCCGGATCCCCAAAATTCGGGTGGTTTCGGTTCTCTGAGAGCTGAACCCACTCATCCCTAGTTTGAACTCATGCAATCTCGGACCAGGCACAATTCTTAGTAAATTTACCCACTAGTCTATACTCTCTTTCTCCACTGACTAATTTACTTCAACCCAAAGCACACATTACACAGTTTCCACTCCTGGCATATCAGGTTTCTGCACTAATGAAGTAGGCAATGTAAGATGGCAGGGAGGTGAAAAGAGACATACAGAGATGTGCAACTAAAAATATAAAGATGACTGTAATGGCCAGGGCATAGTAGAGATGATAATATCCTCCATTAATAATAATTCAACTATTGCTCAAATAATAACTGTATATATGAACAGTTTTTTTGTAAAGTAAGGTATTTAAGGCTGGGCAGGGTCGGCACTACCATTAGACAGCTTTAGGCAGCTGCCAAAGGGCGCCGACCCCTGGAGGAATCCACAGCAGCATGTACTGTATAGAGCAACCACCGTGACAAGGCAGCAGGAAGTCAGTGACGCTTGTACACCCCCGGCGCCTGATTAACTGTGACTGTTCTGCACCTTGTGGCCCCATGGCTGTGTGGCATGGCTATGTCTGTGTGAGATGGGCAGAGTGTGCGCAGGGTCGGATTAAGGGGGGGTGCCCAGGGGGCGAGTATCCCCGGGCCATCTTCTCTCAGGGGCCCCCAGCCTGCTCCAAAGCAGCTCTAGCGCTGCAATCTGGCAACAAATTTGCTCATCTCTAGCCTCTGCTGCCCTGCGCTGCTGCTGGCGGTGGAGGCAGGAGACGAGCAGCATCGGTCCCCTCCCCAGTCTTTGCGGTGGCTGGCACCTGACCTGTCAGCCTTCCCTACCTTCTTCCTCAGGTGATAATGAATCGGCGCTGCGCTCCTGACACTTGAAGTCAATGAAGAGCAGGATGCAGGACACTGGTGCTCTGGTGCAGAGGTACAGCTGGGAGCCTGGAACTCTGGGCCTGATTCAGAGCCATTCGTAAGCGGCCGCTCGTTCGTTCCGAGCGATGTTCGTACATCTGCGCATGCGTATGGGTTTTAGTATGCATGCGCGAACCAGTCAGTGCGGTCAGAAATCGTGTGCTCGCAAAATAGCGAATGCCTGCTAATTTGAGTGACAGAATGAGGCGTTTGTGGGTGGTAACAGGGGAAGGTGCTTGAAAACGGGGAGTGAAGATCCGAACGCAGGCGTGCCAAACGGTCAAAATGGGCAAATTAACAAAGCAGCGTCATCGACCACGTCACTTGGTTGTCTTTTAGCCTGAACTGCTCGCATGATTGCGGTAGGAAAATGCTACCACAAGAATAGCGAGCAGTTCATACACCTTTTGATGTACTCGATTAATCTAATAAATAGCGGAGATGACGTATGATGCGAGCGGCCAGGGAGCGTTTTTTTCAAAATAGCAACCGCATGTTTTGTTAGCTCGTTCAGACATAGAGGCGTCAACAGACCGCAAAGAGCGAGCTCTTAATTTAAAATTAATTTAAATATCCGGCCCCTTTTTCAGAACGACCGTCCGCAAATAGCGTTTGGCTCTGAATCAGACCCTCTGGGAGGACTGAGCTGAATGCAGTCCACCGCAGTCAGCATAGGTGAGAAAAGGGGAATCATTAAATATATTTTATAATGGCTGGGGGTGAGGGGGATCATTAAATATGTAAGGGCTGGGGATGAGGAGGTATCATTAAATATGTAAGGGATGGGGGTGAGGGGGATCATTAAATATGTAAGGGTTGGGGGTGAGGCGGGATCATTAAATAAATAATGGCTGGGGGTAAGGGGGGATCATTAAATATACCATGGCTGGGGGTGAAGGGGGATCATTAAATATGTGAGGGCTAGGGTGAGGGGGGTCATTAAATATGTAAGGGCTGGGGGTGAGGGGGTATCATTAAATATATAAGAGCTGGGGGTGAGGGGGATCATTAAATATATAATGACTGGGGGTGAGGGGGTATCATTAAATATGTAAGAGCTGGGGGTGAGGGGGTATCATTAAATATGTAAGAGCTGGGGGTGGGGGGGTATCATTTAATATATGACTGGGGGTGAGGGGGTATCATTAAATATGTAAGAGCTGGGGGTGAGGGGGTATCATTTAATATATGACTGGGGGTGAGGGGGTATCATTAAATATGTAAGAGATGGGGGTGAGGGGGTATCATTTAATATATAAGGAATTGGGGTGAGAAGACCATTACATATATTATATAAGGGGTGAGGGTGAAGATCCTTAAATATATAATATATATATTATAATAATATATGTAATATAATAATATATTACATTATGAGTTGTTGGGATGTGGAAAGAGACAAAATTATACAATATATATATATATAAAGGAAGAAGTGGGGGGGACATTTACTACACATAACAGAATGGATTGTGTTTTTGTGTGTATATATTATTATTATTATTATTATTTATTTATATGGGGCCACAAGTGTTCTGCAGTGCCTTACAGAGTATGTAAACAAATAGGTTGACCAGTGACTTACAGTACAATACAGGACCAGGACATGGATAATATACATTGCTACATTCGCGACAATAACACCCAGATAAGCAACAGAGCAAAGCAACAAAGTGTTAGGTGCCCTAGTGGGGAGTAAGAAGTAGATGAAAGTAGAGAACGGAGAAGCACAAGAGGGTAGAGGGCCCTGCTCATGAGAGCTTACATTCTATATACAGAATATATATATATATATATATATATATATATATATATATAAATGTTATGTGCCCCCACTGGTAGGACCTGTGTTGCTGCCTCATGGAGGTGTGGGAGAGGAGGCGTGAACACCATGGGCACGGTCAGGGGGTGGTGGTGTAAGAGGGAGAGAAACCCCCCCTGTCTTAAGTGCCCCAGGCGCCCTGAAGGCTTAATCCAGCACTGAGTGTGAGGTATTGCGGGCAGAGGCTAAGCAGTCCTCCCGGGTCATACTGCAAGAAGCACAGGGGCTTGTCCATTTGAGGTACCGACGGGGATGAAAGGCACCATCCGGACTGTGCCTTCACCATGCTGCTGTGTAAAATGTGTGGTGAATGGCAGGAAGTGGTCGACATAATTGCTGTTGCTGTGTGTGCAGTGTGAATCTCTGATCTTTAGTCACTGCTGGGTTTTGATGTCACTTATTATCTTCCACGATTGCACAGTCATGTTTCCTCCAGTTGTACCCCAATCCCACCAAACAGGTGGAGGCATTTCAATCCCATTCTGGTAGGATCCTGCAGGTAGAGGAATAGCGAGATTCACGGGTTTTTGCTGTGGCACAGCCAAACTACCCGGCTCATGTATGCTTATGTCTGAAAGGCACCAACCCAGGAACACATTAAGGGTCGGCAATCCTGCTATTGACCAGGGTTTTTTCCGGTGCTTACATCCTGGGTAGACAACCCTGGTTATGTTTGAATGGTGTGACCGGGGATTTTACTCCCAGCTTTCTCATAGAAGCTCTGGATTGGCCTTCCAGGGCTGCCTGATGAATGCTGATGACCTCATCAGTGACAACCGGAGAAAGTGCGATGCCACAGAGACACTGTGCACACATATAGAACAGTGCCATTTCTGAGAGTGAGCGGAAGAGAACATTGCAAGTGGGTGGAAGAGGCCAGTGCAAGTGGGCGGGGGAGGCCAGTGGTGAGAGTGTGGGGAGGACAACATTGCTGGTGAGATTGGAGAGAAGAGAACATTGCCAGTGGGTGGAGAGAACATTGCTAGTGCCAGTGGTGACAGTATGCGGAGACCATTGCCAGTGCCAGTGGCAACAGTGTGCAGAGGAGCACATAGTGGCAGTTTGTTTGAGACCATGACTCATTGGAAGAAGGAGGACGTCTGGGAGCTACAGTATTGCATGTGCGTGAAGAGGAGGAAATAGCCCAAATTACAGGCACTGTTAAAGATGCCATGATCTATGGCAACATTACAAAGATCCTGTGCAGCAGGAGGACTGTGAACAGCAAGTTCTTAATAAGCTAAAGTCCCTTAAGAAACAGTATACAAAGGTCCATGACCACAATCAAAATAGCAGCAGTATAGGAAGGACGGAGTGGCCCTTATATGATTTGTGCTGTATTGTTTTTGACCGTACAGCACTATGCAACCCCATTGCCCTGTCTTCATCCCACTGGTGACACCAACAGGCATGCCTGCTTTGACTATTGAGTGCAGCCAGCAGAGACGGAATCATAGGAACATTTAGCTTGCTCTTCATAAGAGTTTTAGGATGCAGCAAACAGAAGGGGCATGCAACTTGGAGTCTGGACCTTAAAAGTGTGACAGGCATAGACAGAGATCAAGGACCTTACAATATTTAATCTGTATTTGTTCCAAAAATTATATTTCAATGAGACCTGGTGGTTTCTAAAATTACAGAATTATGCACAAAATTTGTAGGCTTGTTTGCTGTGATGTGGGAGCCCGTTGGATTAGCTGTACAGAAGCCATGGAGTAACTAACCATATCTCAGCGCAGCCTCTGACACATGGAAAATGATGTCTATATCCTGGATTTGGTGAAAAACTAAACAGGCTTTCCTAGCATAAAATCTGGTTTATTAGCCTGCCAGCCACTCATCAATAAGCTGGTCATGGCTATGGAGGTTTGGGAGCAATTTACTGTCAAACGTTGGGGATCAAGCTAATAGAGAGACTGCATCATCATTTCCAGCTGTGCCCACAGAAAAAATAGGCTGCATGTTATATTCTGTTTGAAATGCAGCACATGAATTGTCTGTTTATATTTTAAAACGTTTTATATGTTTGTAACCAAGCATTGTACGCCTCTTTGTAAATAAAGTGTTTCTTTATTAGTCTAGTACATATATGGGGGTAAACGCATGCAGACTACCTGATGTTTTAAAGTAGCAGTCATTTAAAACTAGGCAAAATCATCCTGGATTGGATTGGAAAATGACTGCCATTTTAAAACATTTGGCAGTCTCGTAGAGAACTCGCCGATGCCTGCAGCCCTCAGGCCATTACATTTACCCCATGGTCTAGAAACTGAGGGGTAAATGTAATAGGGTTTGAGTTTTTTTTAAAATGTGCGTTTACCATAAGAAACATGCAAGTTTATATTTGTCGAATGCAACAGACTATGAGAACATACAAACTTGAAGTATGTTAAATGTACAGCAATCACAGTTAAATATGGGGAGACAATTTACAGTATACTGGAGGGAGATATACATACATAACCCCCGTCTCAAGATATATTTAGACTCAGAGGCATGTACCAACTAACTCAAACATTAACTTCTACTGTATCATTTAAATCTTGTGGCATTAAGGTCCTCAAATGAAAGATCCAGTATGCCTCTCGTGTACATAGCAAGCTAAATCTGTCTCCTCCTCTTATTGTCAGTTTAATCACTTCAATAGCTATGATATTGATATATTTTATATTACTTCCCTGACAGCTAATGTTCTCATTTGTTCTTGCCAAATGCTTCTATGCTCCATGAACCTATTGTGTAAGGGTCGAGTAGTGCGGCCGACATATTGTAAGCCGCACGGACATTGTATTACATAGATTACATAGGCTGATCTACAGTTTATAAAATTCCTAATTGTAAATTGTTCCTTAGATACATATGACTCAAAATTCACTGTTTTTCTTTTAGTATGTTCGCATGCAGTGCATCCATTCTTCCCACATCTAAAATGTTCCACTAATTGTTGAGGTAACCATAACAAGGAGTGATTTGTAAGACTGTTTTTCTGATTATTTTCCAATGTTTGTTTTTTAAATAGGCTAGGTGCCAATTTTAATTTAAGATTTTCAGATCGTCTAAATACTACATTGTCTTTTAGTTATGTAGAGGAACTTAACAGCTCATCCAATTGAAGGATTGGAAAATTTTTCTTTATAAATTTTCTGATATCTTGATGGTAAGTATTAAATTGCATTAGAAACATAGCTGATCTATCATTCTGTAGATAGCTGACCACTTTGGTTTGAGAAAGGGACCATTCTTCAAACCAGGTTGTCCTATCTATATGTATCACTTTATTATAGCCCAGACTCAGAAAGTTTTCTGGATATCCTTGTTCAGAAAAGGAGCAATATAGTCTTTTAGCCTGTCTTTCAAAAGTATACAATTCCAAAAAATTTATTTTAATCCTCAGAAATAGGCTTTTTGGAATATTATTATGCCAGTTTTTGAGATGACTACGTTGATAGTTAAGAGAACGATTTTGATCTACACTTTTCATGTAGGTTTCAGTGATATATTGCCCTCTCTTGCCAATAGTGCTATATCTAAAAAAGTAATATGGTGAGGGTGATGCATGCTAGTGAAGTGTAAACCAAATTTTTTATGATTTAAACTTGCCCGTGAATTAAAATATTGATTGGTGATCACCATCCCAATTAAAAAATAAGTAGTCAATGTATCTGACATAAAGAACCAGGTTCGCCCAACATTGCCCACCTGGTTCCCATGGCAGTCCCCATAATTTGCAAAACATATATTGATTCAAAAATAAAATAATTATGTTTAAGAATAAAATTTAAAGAGGTCAAAATAAAATCTAATAGTATTTTTAAAATACTATCATTAATTTCAAATAATATTCCACCACTTCTTACCCAAGATCATGTGGAATAATTTAAAGTAAAGATTCCACATCGCATGTTACAAAATGATAGGTGGATTTTCATTTGATATCTTTAATTAATCTTAAGAAGTGTGAAGAATCTTTTATATATGATTTTAATAATTTCACATAATAGTGTAAAAAAAAATATTAACAAAAAAAGATAAATTATTAGTAAGATCCTACTCCAAAAATAATAGATCTCCCTGGTGGTGATGTAAGATTTTTGGTAAATAATAAAAGATGGGGATTATGGGGTGAAGTGGACATAAAAAAATAAGTGTCCTTAATAATAGCACCATTAGCAAGGCCTCTCTTTAATTAAGGCCTCTAATTTAAATGTTTGCTTTCTATTTGATGTCTTAGGGACCAGACTACTGTTGATATCAAAAATATTTTCAGGACTCTAATGTAACCCTCTCTTTGTAATGATTCAAGGATGTTCAGTATTTCATCATCATTTGTATCTAATAAAATTAGTACTCCCTCTACTTCTTTTGTCTTCATCTTTTTAAGTGCAAAATATATTTTCCTACTCAACGTGCGAACATATTTATTTAGATTCACAACCAAATTTAACATATTTGGTTTGGAGGCGGGTGTGAAATTCATCCCATTTTTGAGGAGGGTGAAGTCATTTTTATTAAGATCTTTCGTTGTAAATACCCTTATCATATTTACCTTGGTCACATTTTTTATTAGTGGATATCTGTGGTATTAAACATTTATATGTGATATTAAATAATTGAGTAATCGGACAGTCTTTGTTTTTTAAAATGTACAACCCTCCATATGTAACAGGTTGCAAGTTGTAAACTCACAGAGAACTATCATAAAAAACTTGTATAAGAATAGACTGATTCCAGGATGGTGGGTTTAATGGAAATCAGCATCTGAGGCCTATATGCACACAAGATGCTCATTTAGACAATTTCAACCCCTATATACACTACCGTTCAAAAGTTTGGGGTCACCCAGACAATTTAATTTTTTACATGAAAACTGACTTTTATTTGTCAAATGAGTTGCAAAATGAATTTGAATATATATTCAAGACATTGGCAAGGTTAGAAATACTGATTTTTATTTGAAATAACAATTTTGTCCTTCAAACTTTGCTTTCGTCAAAGAATGCTCCTTTTGCAGCAATTACAGCACAGCAGACCTTTGGCATTCTAGCTGTTAATTTGTTGAGGTAATCTGAAGAAATTTTACCCCACGCTTCCTAAACCACCTCCCACAAGTTGGATTGGCTTGATGGGCATTTGTTGCATACCATACGGTCAAGCTGCTCCCACAACAGCTCAATGGGGTTGAAATCTGGTGACTGCGCAGGCCACTCCATTACAGACAGGTAATACCAGCTGCCTGTTTCTTCCCTAAATAGTTATTGCATAATGTGGAGGTGTGCTTTGGGTCATTGTCCTGTTGGAGGTGGAAATTGGCTCCAATCAAGCACTGTCCACAGGGTATATCATGGCGTTGCAAAATGGAGTGATAGCCTTCCTTATTCAAAATCCTTTTTACCTTGTACAAATCTCCCACTTTACCAGCACCAAAGCAGCCCCAGACCATCACGTTACCTCCACTATGCTTGACAGATGGTGTCAGTGACTCTTCCAGCATCTTTTCACTTGTACTGCATCTCACAAATGTTCTTCTGTGTGATCCAAACACCTCAAATTTTGATTTGTCTGTCCATAACACTTTTTTCCAATCTTCCTCTGTCCAATGTCTGTGTTCTTTTGCCCATATTAATCTTTTCCTTTTATTGGCCAGTCTCAGATATGGCTTTTTCTTTGCCACTCTGCCTAGAAGGCCAGCATCCCGGAGTCGCCTCTTCACTGTAGACATTCACACTGGTATTTTGCGGGTACCATTTAATGAAACTGCCAGTTGAGGACTTGTAAGGCGTCTATTTCTCAAACTAGTTGTGCACCTAGGCCTCCCACTTCTCTTTCTACTCTGGTTAGAGCCTGTTTGTGCTGTTCTCTGAAGGGAGTAGTACACACTGTTTTAGGAAATGTTCAGTTTCTTAGCAAATTCTTACATAGAATAGCCTTCATTTCTAAGAACAAGAATAGACTGTTGAGTTTTACATGAAAGTTCTCTTTTTCTGGCCATTTGGAGAGTATAATCGAACCCACAAATGTGATGCTCCAGGTACTCAACTAGCTCAAAGGAAGGCCAGTTTTATAGCTTATCTAACGAGCAAACCCGTTTTCAGCTGTGCTAACATAATTGCACAAGGGTTTTCAAGGGTTTTCTAATCATCCATTAGTCTTCTAACGTGCTTAGCAAACACAATGTACCATTAGAGCACTGGAGCGATGGTTGCTGGAAATGGGCCTCTATACACCTATGTAGATATTCCTTTAAAAAATAGATGTTTGCAGCTAGTATAGTCATTTACCACAGTAACAATGTATAGTGTGTATTTCTGATTAACTTAATGTTATTCTCATTGAAAAAAACAGTGCTTTTCTTTCAAATATAAGGAAATTTCTAAGTGACCCCAAACTTTTGAATGGTAGTGTAAATCACTCCTTCCTCCATTTCATCTGTGTAGGTGTAGCAATGGCAAATTTTCTCAACTCTTAAGAGATGTACATGTCTGTCTTCCTCACTATTGAGGAGCAGCGCAGGAGGAGGGTGCAGGAGAATCGCCAGATACAGCTGTGAGGTTCTGGTTTTGTTGTGGGCCCAGGGTGGTAATAGGAGCAGACACTGAAGCAGATTTAAAAATAAATGTGGAGTTTTTAATGAGTGGCTTAACAGACATGAATGTGGCAAAACAAAAGTCCAGGTATAGCACTAAAGTGCACTTGGGAACTGTAGTGAGGCAATGGGAAAAAGTCCAAGTAGTGATAATAGAAGGCAGTCCAGTATTCCAGGTTTTGTGAGACTGAAATGAAAGTGCAGGCTGAAGAAAATAATGTCCAGAGGAATGCAAGTGGAGGCAAGGTGCAGGGTAACAGCTGACACAGGTACTCAGGCAAGGGAGAGGTAATGGAGGAGGCAGGAGAATCCAGTGGGCTGGAACAGGCAGGGTGAAGCAGGCGAGGTAATAATCCCAACAGATAGGTGAACAAGCACAGGAACTCTCTCTCAGCTCTCGCAGAGAAACACGTTGCACTGGCAATGAAAGGAAGCTCTGCACTCCCTTAAATACCCAGTGCCGCACTGTGACAGGCTAGAGAGAGCATGTGACACACCAGGACAGGGCAACTAGGTCACATGTCTGGAGGCAAGATTGCGGCGCCCATGCCAGAACGGAATGGAAACACCACCAGGCCTAACCAGGCCAGAGTGACAGTATGCCCGCACAGGACTACGCTCAGCCAATGCACCCCACCAGACACCAGCACCACCTCCAGATGCTCCTCGCCATAGCATCCTCACAGGTATTACCTGCTGGCCGGCATGCCGAGAAACCCTGGTTGTGACAGTACCTCCCCCCCTTATGGGTGGCCTCAGGATACTCATCAGGCTTTTCAGGATGGACAGCATGGAATTTCCTAACAAGTGCAGGAGCATGGATATCCCGGGCATCAGTCCGATAGCGTTCTTCCGGGCCGTAACCCTTCTAGTCCAGAAGGTACTGTAGTCGACCCTTACAGACAAGAGAATCTAGAACCTGGGATACTTCGAACGCCACACCCCTTTCAGTCTGGATGCAAGGGGGAACAGGGAGAACTTTAAGGAATATGTTTAGGATTAAGGGTTTCAGTAAGGAAATGTGGAAGGAGTTGGGGACTTTTAGGTATGAGGGTAGATGAAGGCGATAAGCCACTGGGTTGATTACTTTGGTGATGGAGAAGGGTCCGATGAAACGTGGGGAAAACTTCATGGAAGGTCCTCTGAGCCGTAGGTTCCGGGTGGATAACCAAACCTGGTCTCCAACTTGCATGCAAGGTACCTTCCTTCGCTTATTATCTGCCTGAAGTTTGTAGCGAGAGGACGCTTTCTCCAAATCAGTACGCACTTGAGCCCATATTGATGCAACTCTCTGTACAGTATCTTCCACTGCTGGCACATCAAAAACAGGCAGACTTTGGAACTCAGGTACTCGAGGATGGAGACCGTAAACAACCTGGAACAGAGTTTGGTTTGTGGAAGAGTGATAGGAGGCATTATGCGCTAATTCAGCCCAGGGCAGCAAATCGGACCAATTGTTCTGAGATGGAGACATATAAATTTGTAAGAAAGTCTCAAGGTCTTGATTGACTCTCTCTGTGGATCCATTGCTTTGTGGATGATAGGCTGTGGAGAAGTTTAGCTTTACTTGCAGAACAGAACATAGAGCTCTCAAAAATCTTGCCACAAATTGAGCATCCCAGTCTGAGACTATTTTGGCAGGAAGTCCGTGAAGACAGAATATGTGCTGGATGAACAGATGAGCTAAATCCGAAGCAGTAGGCAGTTTCTTTAGAGGTACATAATGGACCATTTTCGAAAATCGGTCAACCATGAAACAGATGGTAGTGTAACCCTGAGAACTCGGCAAATCAGTTACAAAGTCCATGGAGAGATGTGTCCACGGATGTGATGGAATAGGCAGGGGCAACAATTCACCAGCTGGGGCTTGATGTGAAGATTTGTGTTGAGTGCATGAAGTACATGAAGAAATAAATTCCAACACATCAGTTTTCATCGATGGCCACCAGTAGGTTCTCTTTAAAAATTCCAGAGTCTTCCGAGTACCAGAATGACCTGCAAAACATGAGGAGTGAGCCTATGTGAGAAGCTGCTTCCTTAACTTCGGGGCCACAAGTTTTCCCGGTAGGAGGTTGTAACTGTATGGTGGCAAACACCCTTGGCTCCAGTACGGGGGTACTGCGTAGAATTTCGGAATTATCACAGGAGAGGGATCTAGACAGAGCATCTGCTTTCTGGTTAAGTGCTCCAGAACGGAAAGTCAGAGTGAACTGGAAACGTGCGAAGAATATTGCCCATCGGGCCAGATGAGGACTCACACACTGGATGTTCTTGAGGAAGAGGAGGTTTCTATAATCGGTGAAGACAGTGAAAGGAAACTTATCCCCTTCCAACAGGTATCTCCATTCCTTTAGCACCAATTTCACCGGTAAGAGTTCTTGTTCTCCTATAGCATAGTTCCTTTCAGCAGGAGAAAATTTCTTGGAAAAGAAACCACAAGGGTGAACTCTGCCTCTGATGAAGCATCAACCTCCAATAAGAAAGGTCTATCTGGTTGTCTGAGAACTGGAGCTGTAATAAAAGCTTGTTTCAAAAGCTGGAAGGCTGTCTCTGCCTCAGGTGACCATAGGGCAGGATTAGCGCCTTTACGGATCAGGGCCGTGATGGGAGCCATCAAAAATGAAAATCCCTCGATAAAGTGTCTATAGTAATTGGCAAATCCGAGCAGTCTCTGAATGGCTTTCAGTGTTTGAGGTCGAGACCAATCCAGGATCACCTGAACCTTTTTGGGGTCCATTTCTAGACTGGAGCCAGAAATGACATAACCAAGGAATGGCATGCTGGGTACACTAAAAACAGATTTCTCCAGTTTGCAGTAGAGGTGATTCTTCCTTAGATGTGATAGCACTTCCTTCACATGTTTATGATGCTCTTCTAAAGAAGATGAAAAAAATCAATATATCGTCCAAATAGGCAACTATTGAAACATATAATAAGTTAACAAAGCCTTGAAAGACAGCAGGGGCATTGCACAATCCAAAGGGCATCACGAGGTATTCAAAGTGCCCATCTCTGGTATTAAAAGCGGTCTTCCACTCATCACCTGAGCAGATACGAATAAAATTATAGGCCTCTTGTAGATCTAACTTAGAAAATATGACAGATCCTTTGACTCTGTCGAATAACTCGGTGATTAATGGAAACAGGTATCGATTTTTGATCATTATATCGTTGAGACCCTGGTAGTCTATACATGGGCTTAATCCACCATCCTTCTTGCCAACAAAAAAGAACCCTGCTCCTGCAGAAGAGGTAGAAGGATGAATGAATCCTTTCTCCAAATTCTCTTTGATGTATTCAGACATCGCTTTGGTCTCTGGCAAGGATAGAGGATAGGTGCGGCCACGAGGAGGCATCTTGTCAGGCAATAAATCGATTGGACAATCCCATTCCCTGTGAGGGGGTAAGATATTCACTTGTTGTTCAGAAAATACGCCAGTAAACATTTGATACTCCTTGGGAATTGCTGGAGATACTAATGAGACTGTTTTCCTCACAGGTCGTATCTTGGGAAGATAGGATTTCTGACAGTCAACTCCCAATGAAAGGATTTGCATCGAGCACCAGTCGATCCTGGGATTGTGCTGGCGTAGCCCTAAAATTATTTCTTGGGAGGCCTCAGGTATTACTAACAATTTTAGAGACACAGAATGGAGTGCCCCAATACGGACCAGTACTGGTTAAGTTTCCTTGGTGACAATTCTGTTAGCCAGAGGACGTCCATCTACAGCTGTCAGGGAAATCGCGTGATGAAGGGATGAACAAGGAATCTGTAGCTTGTTAACTAAGCTGGAGGTCATAAAATTTCCGGCTGCTCCAAAATCTAGTAGAGCAGTAACGAAGACAGGTTTTGACTTGAGATCTATGGCTAAGATCAATACGAAATCTTTAGAATTTGGGGACGGGCTCATAACTCCTAACTTGATGTCCCCAGGGTCAGTTAGGAGCGGGCGTTTCCCGATTTTCGGGAACAGGAGGCCACCAGGTGACCCAATTCTCCACAGTATAGGCAGAGGTTTTTTAATATTCTTCTCTGATATTCCTCTTTGGAGAGATGGGTATGATTCACCTGCATTGGCTCTTCATCTGTAGAAGGAGGGGTTGGACGGGTAGTAGAGGGAGGAGTAGATGACCTTTGCCAGACAGTTCTGTGCTTTCAGCCTGACGTTCTCTGAAGCGTAGGTCAATCTTATTACAGAGGGAAATCATATTGTTTAGGTTAGCAGGAAGGTTACGGGTGACCAGATTATCCTTTAGTCGATCAGAAAGCCCATGCCAGAAAGCTGAGGTGATGGCTTCCTCATTCCACTTGAGTTCTGATGCTAAAATCTGAAACTGTATGGCATATTGGCTGACAGTACGGGTTCCTTGTTTCAGTGTCATAATACTAGATGAGGCTGATATAGTATGTCCAAGCTCATCAAAAATCCTCCTGAATGATGTGACAAAGTCAGTGTAGTTATCCAGCAGAGAATCTGAACGCTCCCAGAGTGGGGAAGCCCAATCTAAGGCTGAGCCGGACAACAGAGACACGATGTAGGCCACTTTAGTTCTTGCAGTGGGGAAATTATCAGGCTGTAAGGTGAAGTGTATATCACACTGATTCAGGAATCCATGACAAAGCTTGAAATTGCCATCGAATTTACTTGGCATAGGAAGGTGTAAGCAGGGGGATGTCCTGTAACCTATATTTGCAGACAAAGGAGCAGGTGTAACTACTGTTGCACTAGGAGTGGATAGAGAAGTTTGCAAATTATCCTGTTGTTTAGTTATTTCTTGCATGAACTGAGCCATTTGGTGCTGCATAGCTTCCAGGTTTTCCAAATGGCCTGCAATACATCGGAATAATATGAGATATGGTAAGAACTTACCCTTGTTATCTCTATTTCTACGAAGTCCATAGGGTTCCACAGGATACCTTGGGGTATAGGTGTGACGTCAGTCGCTGGGCACCATAGAGTTAAGCTTTTCAGCCTCCCAGGATGCACTAGGGTCCCCCTCCTATACCCCACCCCCGAGCCAAGGCACCTCAGTTAGTTATCAAGCCATAGGCCGGAGGAGGAGAAGGAAGAGAGAGAAAAAAGATCTGGACACATACAAGAATCACATTCTCACCAGAGGGAGACGGAAAACCGGTGACCAGAGCAAAGCCCATCTGCAGCACAGGTGCGACAGGGCGGGAGTCCTGTGGAACCCTATGGACTTCGTAGAAATAGAGATAACAAGGGTAAGTTCTTACCATATGTCATATTTTCTACTTCAGGGTCCATAGGGTATCCACAGAATACCTTGGGGATGTCCCAAAGCAGTATCCTTTAAGGGTGGGTACGCTCCTGTGCAGAAAGGAGAATCCGCCGCCTGAAGGAAGCATCCTGAGAGGCAAAGGTGTCAAACCTGTAATACCTCACGAAGGTATGGACAGAGGACCATGTAGCAGCCTTGCAGATCTGAACTGCCGAGGCACCACGTCGAGCTGCCCACGAAGGACCCACAGACCTAGTGGAATGAGCCTTCAGAGAAGGTGGGACCGGTAGGCCTTCATGAAGATAAGCTTCAGAAATAGCCATACGGATCCAGGCTGCCAAAGTTTGCTTTGAAGCAGGCCAACCCTTTTTACGGAAGCCATAGAGGACAAACAAAGCGTCCGACTTCCTAAACGAAGAAGTGCGGTCAACATAAGTCCTTAAGGCCCGAACAACATCCAAAGAGGCCTCACCCACGGAAAGACTCGGTGAGTTAAAGGCCGGAACAACGATTTCCTCGTTAACATGAAACTGGGAAACAACTTTGGGAAGAAACTCGGGCACTGCCCTGTTCCCATGAAAAACCAAGAAAGGGGGTCTACAAGAAAGAGCCCCTTACTCAGAAACACGTCTGGCCGAAGCAATGGCCAGAAGGAAAACAGTCTTAGCTGTTAGCCATTTAAGATCCACTGAGCCCAGTGGTTCAAACGGCGGTCCTTGGAGAGCCCTCAAGACCACAGCCAAATCCCAAGGCGCCACAGGTGGAACAAAGGGCGGCTGAATGCGGAGAACACCTTGCATAAAGGTGCGCACATCCGGGATTGTAGCAATCCTACGGTGAAACCAGACAGATAGGGCCGAAACCTGTACCTTCAAAGAAGCAAGGCGAAGCCCATGATCTAGTGCCGCTTGCAGGAAGGCGAGAATCCGAGACAGACGAAACTCCCGCGGTGCATAACCTCTCGGTCGACACCACTGGAAGAACGTATGCCACACGCGATGGTATATCCTCGCGGAAGACGGTTTCCGAGCTCGCAACATGGTACGCACCATAGAGCTGGAAAACCCCCGGGACCTCAGCATGGCCGTCTCAACAGCCACGCCGTCAAAGACAGCCGAGTCAGGTCCGGGTGAAGACAAGGACCCTGAGACAGAGGGTCCGGTCGTAGCGGCAACCGCAGAGGACTGTCCACGGACAGACCCTGAAGGTCTGAGAACCAGTGCCGTCTGGGCCACGCGGGAGCTATCAACAGGAGCGTCCCTCCTTCCTGTTTGAATTTCCGGATTACCCGTGGAAGAAGGGAGACCGGAGGGAACAGGTATGCGAACCGGAACGTCCACCGGACGGACAGAGCATCCACCAGAGACGCCCCTTCGTCTCTTGTGCGAGACCCGTACACCGGCAACTTGTTGTTGTGCCGGGACGCCATGAGGTCGATCTCTGGAAGACCCCACCTGTCCACCAGCAGTTGAAAAACGTCCGGGTGCAGGGACCATTCCCCCGGATGAACGTCCTGGCGACTTAGAAAGTCCGCCTCCCAATTTAGCACTCCCGGGATGAAGACCGCTGATATGGCCGGAAGATTGCGCTCCGCCCAAACCAGGATCCGAGACCTCTACGAGAGCCGCCCGACTGCGAGTTCCTCCTTGCCTGTTTATGTAGGCCACGGTGGTAGTGTTGTCCGACTGGACCTGCACCGGGTGACCCTTTTGAAACCGATGTGCCTGCTGGAGAGCATTGAAGACCGTACGGAGTTCCAAGATATTTATAGGAAGCTCCGCTTCAGTCGGCGTCCACCTGCCCTGGAACAAGTGTGGACCCGAAACTGCTCCCCAGCCCCGAAGACTGGCGTCCGTTGTCAACAAGACCCAATTTGGAACCCAGAACGGACGTCCCTTGTTGAGGTGGGTCATCTGTAACCACCACGCAAGGGACAGGCGAACCTCCGGGGTGATCACAATCATCTGGGACTTCAGAGACTGAGGCAGCCCGTTCCACTTGGACAGGATCAGGTGCTGCAGAGGTCTGGAGTGAAACTGGGCATATTCCACCATGTCGAACACCGACACCATGGAGCCCAGTAACCTCATCGCCGAGTGTAGGGACACCCGGCGGCTGTGCAGACAACTGCGCACCCTTGACTGTAAAGCAGAGATCTTGTCCTCCGTCACGAAGATCCTTTGCTGTCCCGAGTCCAATAAGGCTCCAAGATGCAGAATCCTCTGAGCCAGGATTAGAGTGGACTTCTGCCAGTTGATTAGCCAGCCGTGCCGTTGCAGCAGTGCAATGGTCAGGTCCAAGTGGCGTAACAGGAGCTCTGGAGATCCTGCCACCAATAACAGGTCGTCCAAGTACGGCAACATGCGGACTCCCTGCAGCCGCAGAGAAGCCGCCATGACCTCCATCACCTTGGTGAAAACACGTGGTGCTGTCGCCAGGCCAAAAGATAACGCCCAAAACTGGAAGTGGTCGCTGCGGATTGCAACCCTGAGGAACTGTTGATGGCGCAAAAGAATAGGGACATGCAGGTAAGCGTCCTGTATGTCCAATGACACCATGTAGTCCCCAGGTTCCAACGCCAGAATGATGGACCGTAGGGTCTCCATCCGAAACTTCGGAACCCGCAAAGACTTGTTGAGTGCTTTGAGGTTGAGAATCGGACGATACGACCCATTGGGTTTCTGTACCAAAAATAGATTTGAATAGAAACCCTGACCCCTCTGGGAGAATGGAACAGGCACTATAACTCCAGCCTGGAGCATAGTGTGCAATACCTTCCGCAGCTCTGTAGCCTTGTTCCGGTCTGATGGTAGACCCGTGGTGAAGAATCGAGCCGGGGGTCTGTGCCGGAAGGAGAGGGCGTATCCGTGGGAAACCACCTCCAGAACCCAAGTGTCTGTCGTTGTGGCCGACCAACACTGGGCGAACTGCAGCAGGCGGCCTCCCACCCTGGGATCCCCCAAAGGGAGGCCCGGACCGTCAGGCCGCAGGCTTGTCATCTGGCTTGGGGGCCGGACGTCTGGTACTCCATGCCTGCTTCCGGGGCTTGGCCGATTTCTTAGGGCCAGCCTGTCGAGGAAACGACTGTGGTTTGGGCCTGCCCTGGGCCCTAGATGACCGAAAGGACGATGGTCCAGAACCAGAAGGAGCAGCGGCCGACAGGAGACAAGCCGATTTGGCTGCCGCCAGCGTGGCCACAATCTTATCCAGATCCGGACCGAAGAGAACTTCTCCGGTAAATGGCAACGCCTCCAGACCCTTTTTGGAATCTGCGTCCGCCTTCCAGGATTGCAGCCACAAGGTGCGACGAGCAGCCACCGCTGCTGAAGAAATTCTAGACACCAGAGTACTAATGTCTAGGGCCGCCTCGTTGATATAAGTGGCCGAATCACGGAGATTACCAATCAACTCCGCCTGTTCGGTCGGACAGTCGGAATCAAAAGAAGCCTCTAATGAATCCACCCAGCGCTCCATCGCTCTGGCAACCCAGCAAATGGCCATAGCCGGCCATGCTGCCCCCCCCGCAAGGGAATAAGCGGACTTCAGGCAGATCTCCACCTTGCGGTCCGTAGCATCCTTAAGGGAGGACATAGATGGCATCGGCAATGTGGCACTACGGACAAGACGGGTCACGTGAGAATCCACCTGTGGAGGGGATTCCCACTTTGCAAAATAATTATCTGCGAACGGATAAGCCACCGCCAGGCGTCTCTGCGGCTGGTATCTTTTGCCAGGCTGTTTCCACGCCTCCTCTAAATGGTCCACCAACTGACCCGAAAGAGGAAAGACTGTGGCATCACCCTTCACATCTTTGAAAAAGGCATACTTAGATTTAGCCGCTTGGGGAACTTCGTCCTCAATCACCAAGGCTGTGCGGACCGCCCGAATAAGTCCAGGAATATATACTTTGGACTTAGCATCAGCGTCCTTAGTATGGAGAGGTTCCTGATCGTAAGGATCCAGAATCTCCCCATCATCAGATGTCCCCTCGTCATCCTCAAAAGGAGCCGACAGAGACGCCACCGGCCGTTTATGCGGCCGCATCACAGACTCCCCTTGCAACACATCCGACAAGTGCTGTACAGAACTCGTCAGGGAGTTAACCCACGCTGGCTCCTGAGAATCCGGGAGCGGGGAAATAGGGAGACTGTGGGGTACCACCAATTGTCGTGGGAAACCCTGCATGGGTGACGACACCACTGACTGCTGGGATAAACCCATCGGTGTAAACGCGGGCTGCGGAGCTAACTGGCCCACTAAGGCTGTAAGCGCCTGAGCGAAACAAGCCCAGGGCGGCTCCTGTACCGGTGCTGTAACCGTAAGAGGCCGCGCCATGGACAAACACTGCCGGCAAAGGCCCTCCGCGCTACCCTCCCCCTCCGCTAACGGTACTTTACACGTAGTACACTGTAGCCGGAGGGGAAAATCACTTTCGGACATGATGGTACAAAGTATGTGACCCCTCTCACCAATTATAACTTAAATAGGCGAGAGACCACCCTGCAGCACCGCACCGCAAGGGCTTAGCAGAAAGAACAGGGACAGTAATAAAGCTGACAGTTTAGAGAAAAGTTACAGGCAGCAGCGCTAGCACAGTCACATACAATGCAAAGAAAATCAATTCCTGCACTAACAGCGCTGATCACTCAACTACGCAGACACAGGGCCTGGTAGGACACAGCGCTGCATACACAGACCTGACCACAGCGGAGGAGAGGTATGCGGGGGGACCCAGACCACGATGCTTCCGTCCAGCGCTTCCAGCAGCGTTCACCATGCGTTCTGGAGAAGATGGCCGCCGAGGAGCAGAGAGGAGGCTGGCCTGGGGGAGGAGCGCTGCCACAGGACCAGTCGGCAGCATGCAGAGAGGGCTGTGTGCAGCGGGGGAGGCGCCGGCTGTGAGACAGGGAAGGTGCGCTCCCCTGGCATGCATTTAACCCCTGGGACGCCGCAGCACTACCACTCTGCTGCGGTCCGCTGTCCCAGAGGGTAGTGGAAAGTGCAGGTTGGTCACCTGGCTCCACGCTGCAGCCAGTCCCCAGGGAGCCCCCTGCCTGGGGACTTAGGACCATGTGACCAGCGGGGACCCACCGCGGGACCCCGCTGCTTACCTTTGTCCCCCTTGGATCCGGCCATGGTCCGGAACATCTGGGGTCACCGCTAGCTGTGACCCCAGATGCTCACCAGCATCCCCGGATCGGTACCGGCGTTCTGGTACCGGCAGGGGTGTAGGGAAGACAGCATGGACGTCAGGACTGACTGTCCATGCTGTACATCCAGATGTGCAGCCACAGCTGCACTGAAGAAAGCTTCAGGGGCTCTTCTAGCCCCCACTCCGACAGGTGCACCCGACTCCGGCCGGGCACCAAACTAAACTGAGGTGCCTTGGCTCGGGGGCGGGGTATAGGAGGGGGACCCTAGTGCATCCTGGGAGGCTGAAAAGCTTAACTCTATGGTGCCCAGCGACTGACGTCACACCTATACCCCAAGGTATCCTGTGGATACCCTATGGACCCTGAAGTAGAAAAATCCGCTCCAGACTCCTGTCCCGTGGCCGGGTCCATGGGCCAGTGCAAACTGTGAGGTTCTGGTTTTGTTGTGGGTCCGGGGTGGTAATAGGAGCAGACACTGAAGCAGATTTAAAAATAAACGTGGAGTTTTTACTGAGTGGCTTAACAGACATGAATGTGGCAAAACAAAAGTCCAGGTATAGCACTAAAGTGCACTTGGGAACTGTAGTGAGGCAATGGGAAAAAGTCCAAGTAGTGATAACAGAAGGCAGTCCAGTATTCCAGGTTTTGTGAGACTGAAATGAAAGTGCATGCTGAAGAAATAATGTCCAGAGGAATGCAAGTGGAGGCAAGGTGCAGGGTAACAGCTGACACATGTACTCAGGCAAGGGAGAGGTAATGGAGGAGGCAGGAGAATCCAGTGGGTTGGAACAAGCAGGGTGAAGCAGGCTAGGTAATAATCCTAAAAGACAGGTGAACAAGCACAGGAACTCTCTCACAGCTCTCGCTGAGAAACACGTTGCACTGGCAATGAAAGGAAGCTCTGCAATCCCTTAAATACCCAGTGCTGCACTGTGACAGGCTAGAGAGAGCATGTGACACACCAGGATAGGGCAACTAGGTCACATGTCTGGAGGCAAGATGGCGGCACCCATGCCAGAACGGAACGGAAACACCACCAGGCCTAACCAGACCAGAGTGACAGTATGCCTGCACAGGACTACATGCAGCCAATGCACCCTGCCAGACACCAGCACCACTGCCAGATGCTCCTCGCCATAGCATCCTCACAGGTATTACTTGCTGGCCGGCATGCCGAGAAACCCTGGTCGTGACAACAGCGCCCCATTAGGGTATGTGTCAGATGAACTTATAGATTGTGGATGGGCCTGAACACCCTCTCAGATCAGGAGGTGGTGCAGCTTTGTAGGCTAAACTGTGACACTGACCATCTGTTACACGGACCATCTGTATTGGTCCGTGTCACTGAATATCTTCCTGCCATTTCATCTTGGATGTCATCTCGCCACCTGAAACTTTAAATTTCTAAAACAGAATTAATTATATTTCCACCGGCCAATAACAGTTACCAACCTGATCTCTCTATAACTGTTTATAATTCGTCAATCCACCCTGCCCCACAAGTTTGCTGCCTTGGTGTCTGAACTGTCCTTTGTTCCCCACATTCAATCTTTCTCAAAATCATGTTACATACATCTAAAAAACATCCAAAATTCTACCATATTTCACACAAAACACTGCAAAAACTCTAATCCATGCACTCATTATTTCCTGCATTGACTATTGCAATAGTCTCCTTACTGGTCTTCCCAAAAGCAGGCTATCGCCATTACAATCCATTATAAATGCAGCTGCGAGGCTTAACTTCCTTGCCAAATGTTCATGGTCTGCTGCCCCGCTCTGTCAATCCCTCCATTGGTTACCGGTTTTCTACCGTATTAAATACAAAATACTTTTACTTATACATAAGGCCATTAACGAAACCACACCAACATACATCTCTTCACTCATCTCAAAATATCCCCCAAAGCAACCTCACCGCTCAGCACAAGATCTGCGTTTATCATCCCCACGCATTACTTGTTCCCATTCGCGGTTACAGGACTTTCTTCGGGCTGCACCTACTCTATGGAATTCCTTACCATGCACAATAAGACTTACCTCTAGTCTAAAATCCTTCAAGCATTCCCTGAAAACTCGCCTCTTTAGGCAAGCTTATCAGATTCCAGAACCGCCCGCATAACCTTCATAGCCTCCATATCTAATTACATCCCCTTTCACATTCCACACATTGTCTTTCTTTCACATCCTCCTGACATTTGGCCGACCTTCCTGAGTGACTGGATCATGCAGCCCACCAAGAAACTGTGCATTCTGGCTGTACCAAAATGCAATATATAGCACCTAACCTTGTGTTTCAATGCCTATTTCCCTATAGATTGTAAGCTTACGAGCAGGGCCTTCCTACCTATATATATGTCTGTTATTACCCAGTTTTGTTCTATAAATGTTTCCAATTACAAAACGCAATGGAATATGCTGCGCTATATAAGAAACTGTTAATAAATAAATAAATGTGTTATGTTAGTAGCATCAATATGTGTTATGCAGGGTCAGCTCTTAGGGTGTTCGACCAGTGTGGTGCAACAGGGGCGCCACCCCATAAAGGCTCAGTCCTCCCAACTGTCCCGATTTCAGTGCTAAAGTCCTATTTTTGGGGCACTGTCCCCCTGTTACACCCGAAGGTCAAAGTGTCCTGTGGGTGGTTGGTAGGTTGGGGACACGCACCGCCATAGCTCTGCTTTGCAGAGAGCAACGGTGCCGAAGCTTAAGCTGAATGGACGCCACGCACATGCGAGCGTCATTCATTCAGTGCAGGGAGACAGTTGGGAGTAGCCCAGCTCCTTACGGAGTGCATAACATAAAATGGGAGGCATGCCCGCTTTCGGCCATGCGCTAAGGGGCACCAAACAGTATTTGAACAGGGCGCTACTCCACCTGGAGCCGGCCCTGGTGTTAGGTTAGTAGTATACACATCACAGAAACAAAATACATTTTCAAAATATATTTGCTGAACTCTCAAATTTGAAAAATGTACAGTGCAAACAGTTATGGGATAGCACTATGTTAAGGTAATGGTAAAGGTAATGGCGTCATTTGCTGCACATCTGTATAATGAAAATAGTGAGAATAGCACTAAGTGGCAAATCAGATGTAATAAATGGCAATGTACCATGTGCTATGTTGGGTGACATAACTGTTCATTTGTGTTAATCTTTGATGCATTCGTGTACACACTTTCAGTTGATTAAGATAATTGCCCCTATTACATACACTACTAAGAACATTTCCACATATTTTTAGTTTCTATGCAGGTTTAGCCAGTAGAAGTTGGTCAATTTGTATAAAGTACACTTGGCTGAAATCTTGTATCAATGTGCTAATTAAATACAGGTATGGGATCTTTTATCCCAAAGCCTGTTATCCAGACAAAGATTGATACATTTCTGCTGCTCGGTGACATGTCATAGTGACACAGACATGATAATCAAGTCGCTCCTCTTACACTAACTGTGAGAAACATTGTTAAACAATGAGGCAGAAAATGCTTGCAGCAATGTATAGAGGTAGATTTAATTGTTAAAATGTAATTTATTATATCTTAAGCAAATTGCCCTATATTGTGAAATAAAGTCTTATCTGTAAATCCTATATTCCAACCATTCTGGATAAAAGATGCCTACCTTATTTAATGGGCTCAATCAGTGGGGTTCTCAGAGTACCTGGAAACCCCCCACAATGGTGCCAAGTTACAAAAACACGGTAAAGGTTAACAGGGTACAAACTAATCAATTAATAAACCATAACAGGAGACAGAAGATAAACAATTGTATAATCAGAAAGATGCAATATTACATTAGTAAGAGAGGGAGACTTGAAGAGAGAGAAAGAAAAAATTTGGAAAGGGAGGGGGATAGGGTGTTCTACTTGGAGAATCATTAGCAAGTAATGGGTCTAGGAGTCAAAATGGTTGAATACATAGTAAGGATGATGTTATGCCATGAAGTCCAGGAGGCTCAAGTTTTATGAAAGGAAACAGAGGTGTTCCTCAAAAAGCTTGTGATATATTCCATTTGTTACATGCAGCAAACCTGGTTGTTAACTGAGGTGACAGTTGGTGGAGTTGACTTCTTCAAAGCAGGCAGGTAGCAGTGCTCATGATGCAGAGGAATAATGTTTGAGTGAGTGTAGGATAATTTGGGATAGGAAGGGGAAAGGAAGTACTTCGGGTCATGCGGAATTTGAAGGTTGAGAATCTGGGAGGCCAGGAGGAAGTCTGTAAGGTGCTCGTATGAAGGACTAGTCAAAAACCTATGCGTCCATGAGCTAATGAATAACCATATAGGTCAAATTATTAATGATCAATAAAACTGAAATATAATTAGAAACATATAGTAAAATAAGCTGCAGTACCACGATTGTGAGTTGTGGGCACTCACTAAAAAACCTTTCTAACAAGAAAAGTGAACATAATACACTGCACTTATAATGTGAAAACATGGGTTTTGGTATGGCAGAATGAGGTAATCAAGACACATGAATTGATAAACAATAACAGAACTTTTAATAAAAACAAATCATACAACATGCAGTATAACAATGAGAATTATCAAATACATATCAAATTCAAAAATATGTATTCTCTAAACCGCTGTTTAAAAATAATCAGAATTTCCACCTGTATACACAATAAAGCTGTCTGAATACCTGTCACAGGTGATGGATTAATTAAAGTCTTGAAGTGGCTTTAATGGTTAAATGCGCTCCAAAATTATGCTTGCACAGAGGAATCATTCGCAAAGTGAGTGACAGGTAGTCAGCGATGGGGGAGGTAACGGAGGGTGGCTAGGCAAATGCAGGCGTGTCTGAGCATTCAAACACTTCGGGTCATGCAGGTAATTTGGGCTTGCATAACTTAGCTATTGCTATGTCCTTTCCAGCATGAGAGCTCTCTGTGCATCTGGAGATTGACAGTGTTTTAGTCAGGTCAGACTTGCTGCATGGCTGCTCAATCTGCGTCTATGTTACCGATGTATATGCTGGTGCCTGACATCAGACGGATATGAGAAGGCAGCAGTGAGCATCCCTATGATCAGGTAAGCTTTGGAAACATTGGCATATTTTTGCAGCTGCGTTCCGTGCAAATTGTCAGGCCCTAAGTCGATGAGAGAGGACAGGTGGGAAAGCTGGGTTTCTCCAAATCGGGATACGTGGGGTGGGAGATGGAGAAAGGCCAGCCATTTTATTGCAATGAGACCATATGGCCAGAGAGTGGCAAATTAGTTGACCTAATGGGCCACTGAGGGTCTGTGGTGTGGGAGTAACCAGAAGAGGGAGTAAACGGGAAGACCATTTAACACCACAAACTCCATATTTACCCAAACCCTGGTATCCGGAGGTGTATGTCACTGCACATAACAGTGTACCTGTGTAATAGTAACTGTGAAAGTTTTGTATTCCCAAGCCACCAACCGCTGAGGATCACTGAATGATAAGACCTTGGATACGTGGTTTCTTATTGGACCAAATAAATGGAATTGGTAGTCATTGAAGTGAAGAAATGACTAGAAGGGTCTTATGGGAAAATTTTGGAAAAGGTAGAATAAACTTACTATTACTTACTATCCACAGGAAAAGTTAAACAGCTGCAATAACTTACAATTAGTAAGTAATACTGTTCCATTACAACATGGTACATGCACTTGAAAAAGGATACAAGCTACCTGAGATGTCAAAGGTCCAAATACCAGACCTCCGTGATCAATTTTGGGACATAACAGGAATACTTTCCCTGTAACTTTCCACTTGCAGCACCCCCACCTCCCCCATACCCCTCCCCCGCATCCCTTCACAACACACGATTGTTCGTTTGCCCTGTGCCAACACATCCTCAGTCACTCACTCCTACCCTTATGTTGTATCTGTACATATGTTTGTATAGTATTCCTAGCAACAAATTGTCCGGTTTTCCTTGCATATATTCATGCAGTGTAAATTAGATTATAATTAATAATTAATGTCTACCATAAAATAGATTTTTATACAGTATATAAATAAAAACCTTTTTTCTATTTTAGACAACATCAGTGGCTCAATGTGGTTATATTATATTGCATGTCATATGTTATGTTACTGCATTTAAAACAATTATTCGTATATTGGTAAGGCTAACAGATAAATGAAGGTTAGCGCTTGGGTAGCACCGTATGTGTGCCCTCTTTTGACTCAATATATGAAATGTGTTGTGCAGGTCACCCGCAACCGGATACTGCTAATAAGGCAAAGCTTGGTGGTGTGTTGTTAAACATGCCTTGATGTTCGGATTATGTGCCTGATTTACTAATGATTGCAACTGCGATTACGCACGCAATCGGCCATTTATTGTGTTCTGTGCATGCGTATGCATCGCAGTGCGCGTGTGCGAACTGGCCACTGCGATCGGGACTGCGATCACAGTTACTACGCAGACCCATCGCAGAGTGATTGACAGGAAGTGCCATTTGTGAGTGGTGATGGGGGAGTGGTCGGCAAAATGCATGCGTGCCAGTGCATTTGAACACCGTTGCAGGGGCGTGCATAAATTAGTAACTGCAATGCCATACGCAGCCTGAAGACTCATAGCGTGCGATGAAGTTAACAATTCCTGAGTAAGGTCAGAGCAAGTGTGCATGAGGCTGAGATGGTACTTGATGGTACCGATGGTTTCGCAGTCTTGCTTAACATTACGGATGCGTGTAAGGTAAAGTGGGCGTCCTTATGTTGTGCTGCGTCGGCAGAGCGATCGCAATGGATTGGCATATCATCGCAGTCAGACTGTGTGCGGAATTGTTAGTGCAATCGCAGTTGCAATCGGTAGTGAATCAGGCCCTCTGTCTGGCTTTCATCTGTTTGCACAAACCACCAACCTTTTCTGCTATGAACTTAAGGGGATTATTTACCTGCTATTATGCACATGGTACCAGGGCAGAACTATGGGAAACAATGGAGGCACCTGCCAGCGGGCTCCAGCACTGAAGGGACACCTCCTTCAAAGCCCACAGTATATTCACCCCACTTGTGGCTGTAACTATGTACCCAGAGTGTACCGTCACAGCCGCCCAATACATGGCACCTCTTCTCGGCACCTGAGAAGCCACCATACACTAGTGGAGAGCTCCTGTCAGACGATCAGCTGCCACCTTCATCTATCTATAGCCTGTCCCTTCTCATTGGTGTCGAAGCTTCTTATGTCAGTGTGACATGTCCGGCGCCCCCCCCCTCACCAACAATTCTCTGCCTCACTCATCCAGGTGGCAGCCCTAGCTGCTCGGACCCGCGTAGCAGTCCTGGCGCATCCCCTTACCTACAACTTCCAGCCCCACTCCTCCCTGGCTGTAGCCCTAGCCGCGGACCCGTGCAGCAGAGTCCTGAGTGGCTGGCCTGAGGATAAGCATGGTAGCAGATCTTCCAGGAGCTGGATGTTAACAAGGATGCATCGAACGGAGCTGCAGGTAAGAGGGCATGGGAAGCGGTGGCCCGGGGCACCAACAACTGTGTCTGGGGGGCAGATCTTTGGTGGAGCAACTTCCTGGCATGTGATGCAGTTGGCAGTAGACTGGGAATTTTGTGATTTGTAGTCCCACCACAGTGGCAGTCTTACAGTATTTTTACTAAAACTTAGTCCTCAAAGCCACCACATCAAGTGGTTTTCCCCTTCATCAGGGGTATCAGGAGGGCTCTCCACCCCACATCAGATGGCTTTCACCTCCATCAGGAGGACTCTAAACCTCATGCTAATTGGACCATACAGGTCACTGTATTATCTGTGACTAATACATACAGAAATGTCCACATACATCTATCCCCCGTGCGACACATAACGCATGAGCGCAGAGTGACTCTGTAGTGCCGAGCATCTTTTTGTGCTAATTTTTCTCTTCAAATATGTCTTATTTGCACAGTGATGTGAATAGAACGCACAAGGCCTATATTCTGTGTGCAACTGTTCACATTTGTTATTTACTATAGTATTTATTTTTTTTCTTAGATCATATATTGATACTTTAGCCTCATTGGGTAAATATAATTTAAAGTTAAGGCTGAGCTTTCATTATTCAGTACTTTATATTATTAAGAACTATTTTGTAATGTCCGATCTATATCTGTAGGATGTTAATATTATATTTGTATTATTGGTCAAATATTACACACTGGGTTATGATCTAGGTGAGCGTACATTATTATGATAATTATTTTTATATTTCAACATTCCATTTGTATTTATTTATTATTATATTATTTCACTATACTGTATATATTCCTTATTTTAATTTAAATGTATTTTAATTTAATTTTTTATATATATTTTATCTATGTTTATATGCAATATGATTATACTAAACTATGTATGATTTAAAAGGTTTTTTGTATATATTCTACATAAAACATACATTAACAAAATCATATTGATTGACTTTACCCATGGACATTTGTTTCTACTAATTGTCTTTAAGCGTCACATGTGAGAGCAGGTATATCTAGGCACTATGCAGCTCTCCCCCATTACCTTTGATAAAGTCACATGATATGTGATGAAACTAGTTAGGCGGGATGCTTTTACTTGTTCAGTGTGCTACAATGGATACACAGTTTCCATCTGTTATTGGACAGATGCTTCATTAAACACCTATACCCAGGACTTTCGCAGCAAACTTTGCAGCAGAATTCCGTTACATCAGCAGCACCTGTCACAGATGTGTGCGTCTCCTGCCATACAATACTGGATACCAGAGGGTTGAATCACACAAAGGGGGCCCCCACATTTTCCGACTACAAAGTCCGTGAGTACACGAAGGCAACACTGTGAATATGCAGCGCAACATAGTATCTCTAATCTGCTGTGACTGTTCTATAGCCCGGCTCAGTGGCTGCTTCTTGGAGTATTTTATATAGTTGTATTTTTGCGCAATCATACTTGGGGCTGGTGACTACAGCACGAGATCGATATCATTTATGTGCCTCACAATATTTGAAGTTTACGGGTCACTGCATATGACCATATGTGACTTTTCTTTTTAAACAACACTGAAGACTATTTTTCTCTACCTGCTAAATCAATTAGCCATCATTATCTTCATTGTGGAAGCATTTACTATCTGGCCTGTAGAAACACCTAACAGCTCTCAGCATCTATTATAGGTGTTTTCTTCTGTTGTGCTGGACTACAGCTATTGGCAACTTTTGCATCAATGCATTTAATAGTTACACAGTGTTATTATAATCATTTCAAAGTACAATATTAGATTGATTTTTTTAGAGTGTCATATGTATATATTTTTATTGATTTTATGTGGCATTCTTAAGCTGGCCACACACTAGAACAACTTACATCCAACCAGCCAACTTGTTGATTGGTTGGAATGAAAATCTGGTAATGTATGGGAGTAAATGATGATCAGCAATTTGCTCCTAAATGCCAGAAAACAGATGAAAATGGTCGTTCAGACAAGTTTGTTAAATGTTTGATCTAAACTATTTGTTCATACAACAGTTTTGGTCCATTTTTCAGCGTCTGGGAGCAAGTTGCTGATTGTATTCCTTACCAGATTTTCATTCCAACCAATCTACTAGTTGGCTGGTTGGACAGATAATCTTTAGATGTGTGGCCAGCTTTAGTGGATTTTAAATATTTATTGTGTATTACAGTATGTACATTAATTATCACATTATTACTTTTCCAATCATCTATTTGATTTAATATAGAGTCAGCGCAGATTTTGGTTTCTCCAAATTACCAACATACACAGAGGTTGGTTATCTGCTGCAGTTCTATTTTTCTTATATATGATTTACAGTGATTAGCTAGAAGCGCCAGAATTGTGTTTTTTCTTTTGCAACTGTGGGTGTATCTGCTTGCAAAATGCTACATTACAGTGTCAGCGGCTGTGACGGGTGGCACCAAATTATAACTTGCTCTGAGCATCTGGAACTTACGCCACTGCATGGTACACTTTATATGCGTAATTGTTGCACTTTATAAGGATATTTATATTCAATGCCTTCATTTTGTAATTAGCACACTGTGCACTTTGTTTTGTGTATAATTTTTAGGCTTGTGTTTTAAATAAAATGGCATCTTTTTAAGTAAAGGAAGTAATTTTTGAATTATCATTTTATAATAAGTGATTTGCATCTTTCATGTGTCCATCTGTTTGATTGTTTTTAGTACATATTGCAAGTATCTGGTGTTTTACTTGATGGTTTGGGCACCAAAGCAGCATATTTTTTGTTAACTGCACTGTATTAACTAAAATTCCCGACCAAGTGTGTACTGGGGGGACGTGGCCTGACTAGGCATGGAGTAGGACGTGGGTCCCAGCACTCTCCAGTCAAATTATCCTGAATAAATCTCCTACCAACTCTTAGATGACTTTATTTGCCCCTCTGAATAGTATAAGCCCTTCCTCTCTTACCTGGGCTGGTGAGGTGCTCCATGCTGTGGCTGTCTTCTGCTCCGGACCCTGGGTAGTCTCCAGCAGTCTTGCCTCTGCCGGGTCCTCTACGGTGTGACCGCTCCCAGACCCTCTGGTCTCTCCTCTTGGAGGTATATGGTCGGCAGTCTCAGAGGTGTGTGGCCACTCACTCAGCTGCTCTGTCGTGCGGATCCTGGGCTCGAGATGCTGTGAGGCACTATGACGCCATCTTGATCTCCTGAGATCATCATATCTGGAGACCTCCTGTGCTGTGTGACTGCTTCCGGCACCCTCTGGTCTACCCTCAGGTGGGGTGTAATGGTGGTCTCATTAGTGTGTCGCCGATCTGCTGTGTGCATCGTCCAGCCTTTCTGGCAGCTGCTCTGCCCTCTGGATCCCGGGCTCTGGCTGCTGTGTGGTTCTGTGGCACCATTTTGTATTTTAGATCTGGTAACCTACTGCAGGCTCTGAGCCCTTCTACTTCTATCCTCCTGTGCAGTGACCCTGAACATTCCTGGCTGCACTCCTATACAGTGGCCCAGAATAAAAAAGGGGCAGTGAATTGTTATTTACTGTGTATATTGTATGTGTGTATGTTTTTATTAGAGATGTGCACCGACCCCCGTGTTTTGGTTTTGGATCTGTATCTCCTTGTGTTTTGGATCTGGATTTGGTTTTGCCAAAACCGCCCCTTGCGTGTTTTGGTTTTGGATCTGTATTTATTTTCAAAAATTAATAAAATCTGCTAAAATCGCATCATTTGTTTTTGTTTTGTTCCTACAGTATTATTAACTTAAGTAACATTTAATTTCCACGCTTTTCCAGCCAATTTTGACCACCTCACAGCTCACAAAATTGTTTTCATCCGGTTAGGCCCAAAATTTGCACCAAGCTAGCTGGCTGACTAAGCTAAGCGGCAGCAGTGGGTGGCACAAACACGTGGCAGTTCAAATTCCAACATGGCACATCAGGAAACAAATGTTTTTATTATTCAAGAGGCCTGAGGGAGTTGGAGTATGTATGGGAAGGGTTGATTGGTAGTAAATTTTACTTCATTTTTTGATTCCAAGAAAATTTATGAGAGAAGAGGGGAGGCATTTACAAAAAATATTTTACTCATTCACATCAGTCCTTGCCCCAGAAGAATCCTTGAGTGCTATGCCTGTTGCTTCTGGGAGTGGATTTTCATCACAGAAGGGGACCAGGAAGACTACTAATAGTGCTTTCAAAAACAATTGACTGTTAAACAATCATTTGCAAAGATTCCACTTCACTACAAAATAATTTCCGTACCTGTACAGGGACATTAAAAAAAACTTAATTAGTGGCCCCCAAAATGCTGTTGTACCCACTGTCCACTTAACCACAGATATATGGACAAGTCAAACAGAGCAAATGCAAGATTTAAGGTTTAATTCTTACATTGTGTCTTTCTTGAGAATCCTTGAGCGCTATGCCTCCTGCTGCTGCTGCTGGGAGTGGATTTTCATCCCAGAAGGGATGAAGACATTGGGCCAAATGTAATAGGGTGAGAGTTTAGAAAATGTGAGAGTTTAGCAGTAAACTCTCACATTGGTTGAGTTTTATCTTCAAAATGGGAAAACATCTGAATGAGATTTTAAATCGTGAGAGTTTTTTAAGTCTAAAAAAACATGCAAGTTAGCTCTGTTACTTTGTTTTTGGACTCTATTACATTGGCAAAGTTTAAAAAGTGTCAGAAACTCTCACTTTTCTAAACTCTCACCCTATTACATTCGGCCCATTGTGTCTCTCTTCCCAATGGACACAGATCTGAAGTGATGCAAAGAACTGTTGGTAAGCAAATTGTCAGCTCAAGTGGAACATGATGCAGTGGTGGCTTTGCCTTCAGTTTCTCCAGCAAGTGCATCTGCCAAGAAAAAACGAAACTTTTCCAAAAAAAAATCACTGATGCAGATGAGTCAACACAACCAAGTTTTTTTTGTCTTGTGCCCAGGCATGACAATGGGCTTTTCCTTATCATGGGCAATAACTGTTTCATCCACTGGTGCCTAATTTACACAAATAACATCCTCATCAACAACATCCTTAACATGAACATCCTCATCATCAACATTTTTATTGGCGTCAACTACACAAATATCCTGCTCATCCTGGTGCACTTCCACAGAAGCATCCTCGATTGCTATGTCAGCATATTCACTTGTGCTTACATCATCATAAAAGGCAGAGCCACCAGTCATAAATAAAGGCCTTAGCCTTTCCTTGCCACTTCATGTGGTGAAACTGGCATATTACCAATTTTATGTCTTTCTGCAGCTAACTGTCCCTGTGATGTTTTCTTCTTTACCACTGTAAAAGATTGGTTCTTGATTTTAGATGCCCTGACTTAAGTCCTGTATGCCCTTGGGCATCAGCTTTAGTAGATGATGTAGATGGACTAGTATAGTCATGACTGGTGGCACTGGCAACAGCTCCAGCACTAGTATGTGGTTCCTGCTCTCCTCTCAAATCTCAACTGATCGTTCTCCATATCAACAAACACGAATGAAGTGGAGTACAGCACACATGTCAATTTGTGCCAATTTTAAATATTACACTGTGGTATCAATGAACTACAGTGTCACAAGATTATTTATTAATAAGAATAACACACTGCACTACCACTTAGTGTCACAAGATTAATTATTTATGAATAAAAATAACACACTGCGCTACCACTTAGGGCCATATTCAATTATCGTTGAAAAGCCGTAATCTGCAAAAAAGTATCACAGATGATGTCATTTCGCCAGGCGGAAACTTTCCACCATATTCAATTGCAAAGACTTTTTGTGTACGTGGAAAGTCAATGCAATGTAATAGGCGAAAAAGTTTCACTTATGAATACCCAGTGGAAAAAAGTGCAGAATTGCGGTTTTGGGGTGCAAAGGTGCAGAAATCCCTCTGCACCCTTTAGACAGACCCCCAAAGGATAACTGCTTCAAAAAAATGTAAAAAAAAAAAGAGGAACACCCCAAAAAAACACTTTGAAAAAGGGGGCGAAAAAGTACAATGTTGGGGTACAAACTTAAAAACTAGCAAAATAAGCTTTTGGGGGATCTGCAAGTAAGGGGGAGGTGTTTTTTTGATTGCAGGTGCATGCTGAAGGTGTGTTTTTAACGCTTTTTAACATTTCACTTTTGTGTTTTTTAACCATGCTTGCACCCATTTTCATTTACCCCAAATTTGCTGAAACTAGTTATTTTCACACAAAAAAAATGCTAAATGCTATTCTTCACCACTAATGCAAAGACACTATATAGAGGCAATTGAAAGCACTTAAGTACCCCAAGCTCCAGAGGGGCTAATCGGGGGAATCTATACACATCCCCAATGTTAGTGCATCTTTTGGGGGGGTGTCAGGCTGATTTCCCCAAGACTGGCAGCACTTTTCGCCTGTTTGAGTTTTGCCGGGACGCGTTTTTGCGTCTTTTGGAATTGAATACGGCGAATAGCGGGGACGCGCACAATAAGTTTCTGCGGCTAAAACACGTGAAGTTGGCAAAGTGCGGCATGCGAAAAATTACCGCGGGTGTGGAACTAATTGAATACGGCCCTTAGTGTGATAAGATTATTTATGAATAAGAATAACACCCTGCGCTACCACTTACAGTGATGTCATTATGCTTTATATATAGCGCATGTTATTTAGCACTTTGTTGTGGTCTTGTTGTCGGCGTGTAGAATAATCATTTATTCACAAGTGAGGAAAGAAGTGAAAAGTTGAATATTAGACTGCGCTACCACTTACAGTGTCACAAGATTACTTATTTATGAATAAGAAAAACACACTGCGCTATATAGTGTCACAATACATGGACGATAAACTGCGGTTTGGCCGGCAGTGTCACCAAACAATAATAGCGCAGCTACAGGGGCGTTTCTAGAGAGGAGGGGGCCCGTGTGCAGTCTCAGACACGGGCCCTCTCCTCTCCACACAGCGGCCGGCAGCGCACTGAGCTGTGCGCGGCCAGTGCCGGAGTTATAGACTCTGGGCACACTTTAGTGCCCAGAGTCTATAGTGTGTGCACGGGGCACCGGGAATACCCTGTACTGCGCTTGCGCAAATGATGGGAAAATGGCCACCGCGGCCATTTTCCAGTCGTTTTACAGCGCCGGACCCCCGCGCCGACGTGGGACTCTAGAGAGGTAAGTAATATTGTGGGTGCAGGGTATGAGGTGCACCCATTATAGATACGCCCCTGCGCAGCTAAGGTGCTAACGCGCACACACAAAAAAAACACTTTTTTTTTTTTTTTTTTTTGTGGATTGTTATTGATATTATTCATTTAATTTCACTTTTATTTATTTCACACTGGGGAAGAGCACCCCTGAATGAGGCCGCAGCCCCTTGATGAACAAAACAGACAGCACCCCTTTTTGATGGACAACAAAGCGCCACTGCCGAGTGCGGACAGACCACCTGCAGAGTCATAAATACATGGACGATAAACTGCGGTCAGGCCGGCAGTGTCACCAAACAATAATAGCACAGCTAAGTTGCTAACACTTATTTTTTTTTACCCTGATTGACAGAGCACCCCCCCCCCCCCTTGACAACACAGCACCCCTTTATGGACTGCTGCCCTAGCCCCTTGATGGACAGGACAACAACAGCAACCCTTATGTATAATAACACAGCAGTAGCCCCTTGATTGACAGGACAAGCGACACAGCAGCTGCAGCACACACTGAAGTCCATCTTTATATACTGCAGCCCCAGCCCCTTTATAGACAACACAGCAGCAGCCTTCAGCCCCAGATCCCGACAAGACAAGTTGGTCCACAGACTGACACAGACAGTGATAGCAACACGTTTGTTCAGTTCACCATCCACACCCGGAGTGAAAATGGAGCCTATCACCGGGACCTTTATAGAATCCAAAACCCGCGAGAATCCGACAGCAGAGGATGATGTTTTGCCTCGTTTTGAGATCCGAGTCACGTGGGAAAACCTGAACCTAGCTCGTTTCTCGCCTTGGATCTGGAAGTTCAGGTGTGTCCGGTCCGGTTCGAACCGGACCCGCTCATCTCTAGTGTATGTATGTATGTATGTGTGTGTGTGTGTGTGTGTGTGTGTGTGTGTGTGTGTATATATATATATATATAATATATACAGAGCAAAGTCTCGCTCCGTGAGTATAGTATAAACTTAAATTTTACTTAAATACATGCTCACATACATCGAGATTTACTGCAGTCCCCGGTACTCGATCCCGCTGAATGTATATAGCGGTGACCAATGTCAAAACCGGATAATTGGCGAAGACAGAATCTGTTTGCGTTGGAATCTGCGCAATGCTATCTTGTAAAGGGCGACAAGACTCCATCTTAGAAATAAAATCTCACAGCACTATTTTGTAAAACAAAAGGTACATAGTCAGCCTTCCTCAAACACAGGCAGACAGTGTTTAACACAAACACTAACTTATTAGCATTTGGAACCCTATACAAAGCCCATCTTCAACCCAAAACAGGCAGACTAAACAGGGAGGCTCCGACAGCACAGCTGGAAGCCTCCTTCCTGTATGAGAATTAAATTCACTGTATAAACACATTTTGCAATTGCAGTTGAAAAACATCAGAAAAATACATGTGTGCTTGTGTGTGTATGTATGTATGTATGTATATATATATATATATGTGTGTGTGTAGATGTGGCCCATCATGCGTGGACTTATGTGTATAATATCACACACAGACTTATATTTGAAAAGTAGCAAAATTCCCTGCAACTCATACACACAATGTTAAACAGAACACAGTCAGTTTTTTAGTGATCCTTCCCAAAATCATACTGGCATGGCCACACACACACATAGATGCCCTTCCAGCTTAGTGCTGCTCGCTGAGTGCCCCACTGACCCTCAGACGCACAACGCAATTCAGTGCTATTTCTCCCCGCATACATACATTTAAAGGCAATGGTCCCGTAACGCAAAAAGGATAATTATTACTTGGTTTAAACGCAATGTCAGTATATAAAGAAATGAATGTTTTCTGTAACTATGGCTTAGTAAATGACAATTGGACTGTGTTTGGAACCGTACTGATCTACTCTGTTCCCACAGCGTTCCGGTGACATCAATATGAAGATCAGAACATGCGGCTATGAAATATGAATGTTAGAGAGAATAACTACTTGAAATGTTGTATGCCATAGCAGCTTAGATTTGCATGCGGGGGAGAAAGGGGGATGCAAAGGGAGGTTGGAGACCTTTTGTATCCATTTGAAATTGTCCAATAAATGCCCTGTAACAGATTTCTAACCCTTACCAAAGGACAATGACATTGTGTAGGCTTGTTTACATTTTCGTCCAAAGGACTGGTTATTCCAGTCTAATCAATAGAGATGGCTAACTGAGACTAGAATCCTAATTAGCAGTAGTTTCAGGTAACCAAAAGGCTATTCCCTTTCTGATGACCTCACAGGTGAAAGGTGGTGGGAACATGGCATGCACATTTTGGACACACTCAGAGGCCAGGGCACACTTGGAGCAGGGAATTGGTTCCCTCTCTCCCAAGACAACCTAAACAATGGGACTCTGTTCAATCGGTATATTGTTGTTAAACTGTACAGTAGTTAGTCTATTTGGGTATCTGTAGCGAGTTTTGTGTTAGCCTGTTATTAGCTTATCTAGATTGTTTGTAATAAGTTTGTAGTTTGGTAAGGGAATTCATAAGTCTGTGTTAGCATACAGTGGATGATATGATGTGATCTAGTCTGTAATGTTACCATCTACACTGTAGTGTACAATAGTCTGTTATCAGCATGCAGGAAAGGGATTGATTATGGAGTGTCTGTAATGATTGATGCTGGTTGATATAATTGTATGAGATCCGCTGGTTAGCTGTGTTAGGGCCTTCCCATGTGCTTGAACAATATCTCTGCTTGGGAGAGATAGGCTTGGTATGTGTTGTATACTCATGAATGTAATCATAGGCTGGTATATGGAAGTTGAATTAATTAATTCCTCTCATTGTATTTTGATGTCTCTCTCTATTCTCTGTCTCCCTGTCTCATATTGCTCATTGTATTTTGATCTTTAATAACCATTTCATGTATATTAACTGTACCTTATGACCTAATGTTTGTACAATTTATTTGCGCTCATTATTAGATCATAGCGTTGTAACATCTGTACTTTTACCTGAATAATAATCTTTAGCGCGTTGGACCGCTATTCAACTGTCTCAGTATTTCATTAATGGTATAATCAAACACAGCGCTAATTAGCGACATCTTGTGGTTTTAGAAGGTATAGGCAGGTTTTGTCTTAGAGGTTCTAGGCAGGTGAATCTTAGAGGTTTATAGGCAGGAATGTACAAAAGGTTTATTTACGATTCAACACCAAACTCGGCCGCCCGCTCACTTGACCCGGCTAGCAGCGTCAGTGCATATACAGCGCCCACCAAACCAAGCCAAATGTGTTTAGTCACACAGACTTCTTTGCTGACGTACAAGACTTTTCTGCTGAAGTACAAAAATCTTGCTCCCAGTTTCTTCAAGTAAAACGTCGGCTACGAGATCTTCAACTCCCATACTCCATTTTGTTCCCTGCCCGGCTACGGGGGGTTGCTGGTGGCCGTACGCATTTCTTTGATTCTCCTCGTGAGGCCTCAGCCTGGATTGACCTACAGGCGCCAAATTGTGAGGTCCCACTTTGATTATCTTTTTCTTTACATTTTTATTGCATTTATATATTAATGATTGATGCAATTTCTTTACTGTATTACTTGAATATGATAAAAATGTATAATTTCTACAGTTTTCGGAGCCTTCTATTGGGCCCTAATTTCCTGATATATGTTTTCATTTTCAATTTTAAAAGTTTCTCTAATGCTTAGTTCCTGTTAAGCTGGGGGGCCCCATGTCCTTTAGGTTATTGGTATAGTTACCCTTTCCTTTTATTGTTTCTTTCCATATTGGGTTTGAGTTAGTTTAGGGGTTTATTTCTATGTTAGGGTTTAGTTATACCTGTGTTGAGGTAGTTATGCAGAGTGGGGGTGGTTGGGTTTTTCTGTGTGTGGTTTTTTTTTTTTATTATTTTAATTTTTTTTCTATTTACGAGTATATGTATTACTTGTTCTGTGGCTGGCAAAGTCTTTGATTATATTTTTTTTCCATGTATTGCCCAGGATTGCGTTATTGGTGCCCTTTTTCTCCTGTCTTTTGGTATCCCTCATTTATATGTTGAAAATTATATTTTGGAATGTACGGGGCCTTAATGATAAGATTAAACGCTCCTTAATTTTGCTTCAAATTAAAACTTGGTCCCCAGGGATAGTATGATTGTTAGAGACACTTGGTTGGCAGTCGTATTCTCTCACTTAAGAAACCATGGGTTGGTTGGTCATTTCACTCTACCTTCCACTCAAATTCTAGGGGGGTTCTGTTTGGTTACATAGTTATAAATGTTTTGTCTGCCATTAGGTGCAGATGGATTCCCTCAGTCGCTATGTTTTTCTTTCAGATGCCATCCATGCCTCATCCTTTGTATTATTAGCAATGTATATTCCACCTCCTTTTAGCTTTGATACTCTCACTAAAGCTTGTGATTTTTCTTTTACAATTACCTAATATCCCTATTATTTGTATTGGAGATTTTAATAAAATACTAGATGAATTTCTTGATAGATGGAGGAGGAAAGGTCCTCAGCCAATGGGGGGGGGATTCAGATTGAATTCTCGCGCTTAATTTCAGAAATGGGACAGATAGATGCTTGGCTCCAGCACTTTCCACTAGTTTGCTGTTATTCGTGTTTATTAGATAAATCTCGGAGACGTCTGCTGTTTACTGTCCATGATTATTATATTCAAGGTGATCGCACTGGCAGATTTCTGGTGTGTTTGGCTAGAGCTTGGATGCCTCCTACCACTGTGCATAGATTACAAGATGTTGCTGGCACAATTCATGAGGGCACTTCCTCTATTGCTGCTATAGTATTTTATGCTCATTATGTTGATGTCTATAAATCTAGGGAGCATTACTCCCGATCTGAGTTGTCATCCTATTTAGATCAAAACATTCTACCTACTCTGTCTGACTCACATCAACAGATTCACCAATTACATTGTAGAAGTGGAAGATGCTATTAAATCCTTCCCTAATAATAAGATCCCTGGTGTAGATGGCCTTCCTATTGAATTATATAAAACCCATTTGGATTTTTTTGTTCCCAAGCTACTGGAAATAGCAGAGATGAGCGGGTTCGGATCTAAGAGATCCGAACCCACCCGAATTTGGGGGATCTGGGGTGATCCAAGCGCAGCTTGGATCTCCCTGCCTGCCCCGGATCCCTGACCCGAGGTAAAACCTCGCGACCCCTCTGTCGATTTGCGAGGTTTTGTTTTCAGCGGGCTTAATGCTGATTGGCTGAGAGAGCCATCTATCACTGCTCATAGCCAATCAGCATTAAGCCCATTGAAAACAGCACAAAAGAAGATGGCGCCCATCATCCCCCGCCACCGGCACCCCCCGCTGCCAATGCAGGGTGCTGGCGGTGTCGGCAGAGCGGGGGTGCCAGCGATGTCTTCAGTGCAGGTTTGCTGACTGTATTGGCAGTGCAGGGGTGCTGGTGGTGTCCTCACTGTGGGAGTGTCGGCAGTGTGGGGGTCGCTGACTGTGTTCTCAGTACATTGGGCAGTAGTGCTGGAGTGCCGGCAGCATGGTGTCGGCAGCGGGGGATGCTGCCGGCTGAGTCGGCAGCGGGAGGTGTCAGCAGCGGGGGGTGCCAGCGGCGGGATGGCGGGCGCCATCTTTTCCCTATTTTGTAGTGTTTTGAATGGGCTTAACGCTAATTGGCTGAGACCCGTGACAGATGGCTCTCTCAGCCAATCAGCATTAAGCCCGCTGAAAACAAAACCTCGCGACTCGACAGAGGGGTCGCGAGGTTTTGGCCCGGGTCAGGAAGGGAGATCCGAGCTGCACTCGGATCACCCCGGATCGGGTGGGTCCGGTTCTGTTTATTCCATGTTATTTTTATCCTTCTACTGGAAATAAATCCTAAAAATCCAACAGGAGAAACATGTTGGGAAAAAAAGATTAAACCAATATTTATGAAAATTTAAGAACATTTACCCACTTGGATGATCCTCTTCAAGTGAAAGGCTTTAACGTGGAATATACAGTCTTAAAGAAGATACTGAGATCAGTGGGTCATCACTATACAATATTCCATAGGAACTTCTCTTTATCAATTAATTAAAAAAGGACAGGCCGACATTAAATACTACTCAGAGACTTTAGATCATTACTAGAGCCCCCTCTCATATATTTGATGTGTTTTTCCTAATCCTTCTAACAGGGGATTTTTGTGAGGGGAGCAGCTTGAGGACCAATTGAGTTCTGTACTTATTTCTAAGACCTCTACATTATCCGAAGCGCAAACTGAAGGCATATTATATATATATATATATATATATATATATATATATATATATATTGTGATAGAATCACTGGTAAAGTGGTCTGTGGCAGGTACATTTGTCCCAGATTCCTGTCTTTTGTGTTTTAAACCCCCAGGAGAAAGTCTGCAGTGTAGCAGGCTTGAGTTTCGGCTTTTTGAAAAGCCGGTTTGGGACCTGGGGGTTGTGGGTGAGAGGAAAGGGAGGGCTCCACCCACGACCACTCCAGGTTTTGGTTCTCGCAGCCTGGTAACAGGCTTGTTAGTTTTTCACCTGAGAGTGGCCAATATAAGCCTAGTGTGTTTAGGGCTGATTGTCTCACCTGGGAGAGCAGACAGGGAGTTTGCTCAGAGACACTTGGATACCTAACTGTGAGTGTTGTGCTGTGCTTTTGTTGCTGGCGAGGGCATTAGGCCCTGCCAGGTTCTGGTAGTGAGGGAACTACCTGTGAAGTTAGTGCCCCGACAGGGCTAGGATTTATATTTATGTTTTCTTTGTTTCTGACATTGTACAATAAAGACTGGCGCCGACCAGCTTGTACTTGCATCCAGACTGGTGTGCTGCTTCCCTGCTGCTGTGTGTGTGTGTAAGGAAGGAGTCCTCTACCCAGGAGAGGGACCCCCTAACCTAACTGTGTCACAATATATATATATATATATATATATATATATATCACACACACACACAATATCGTATAGGTTTACAATAACCCATATACAACAAAGTGAAAAAATAATAAGAAAAAAAATCAATGATTCCCATTCGATGGAGACTTGTGTGTGTGCGTGTATGTATAGATATACCATTAGTATATAAGGATAATAAAAAAAATATATTACCATATTCTGGATTGTTTATATATCAGTGTGTAGTTACTATGGTGATTGTTGTTATAATTAATGTATTCACCTAGGTGCTTCCTAGCTGTGTTGGAAATGGATGCATGGCACTGCTGATTGGCTGTGCGGACTTGTACGCTCCATACAGGGGAAGTAGGATTATACAGTAGTTCCAATTCGGGTAATACATGCACTACACGTGGGGGAGGTACCCTGACTCGATGTGAAAGCACACCGTTGATCGACATGTGTGAGTCACCATGTTAGTTAATTTTATATTTATTTTTGTCATAGAACACACAATAATAGACTTTTTTATATATATTTATTTTATAACCATTTGTCATCAGCGATATCCTCCATTGACCCTGTATGCAGGGCCGACGGGGGATATTGTTAGCGCTGCCGGCATCTGCAAGTGTGTATTGCACTTGGCGATGCCGGCTCCCCCACTGGGTCCAGTCGCTGACAAGGTCGGGTACACTAGACATCGTCTAGTGCAGGGGTAGTGAACCCTGGTCCTCGTGAGCTACCAACAGTGCATATTTTCCAGGGCTCCTCACAGAATCACAAGTGAAATAATTAGCTTCACCTATGGATCTTTTCAAATGTGTTTGAGTAATGAATACACCTATGCACCAGCTAGATGATCTGGAAAACTTGAACTGTTGGTAGCTCTCGAGGACTGAGGTTGGCTACCACTGGTCTAGTGTGTACCCGACATAAGAATGTTGGTGGGATTATCTGCTAGGGGCACCAGTCTAAATTTTGCCTAGGGCACCAAATTGGCTAGGGCCGGCTCTGATTAGAGTTAACTGTAGCAACCTCTCCTGGCTATACTTATCCTGGCTCTCTTCTGTTTTAGTGTTTTATACAGAGCCCACTTTACTAAATTGACAGATTATTTTGCAGGGACACAGGCAGTAAGTAAAGAATACACTGCTGTCCAATTACACTCTGCTCCTCTGTTAGTAGATACAATATAAATTTCAACTGCTGATGTATCTTTATCCAGGCTGTCTCCTCACATACACTGCACTCCTGTAATGCTCAGCTAATTTTGCCTGCTGCCTGAACCATGTAGTTATGAATGCTTTCCCCAGCTGCTATCCCTGCTTGGCCGTGAGCTGACTCTGACAAATGGGTGTGAACTACAGTAGCAGGGGCTGGATTTGTTACTCACTGTTCCGCTCCATTCTGCTCCGTTTTGTGTAGCCACACCTCAGCCTTCGACACTCTCCAGACGGGCTGTCAGTCAACAAGAAGGGGGAGGAAGCAGGGCAGCTCCACTGCTGATGCTGCTTCCTCCTCACAAGGTCCCAGCAGCACCCTCTCAGCTCCCTGGCAATCTGAAGTCCCGGCTCTCCGATGAGGCTCTGCAGCGTGCCTGGTGAGTTCCGCTCACCTTCTCCTAGGCAGCACACTCTCCGGTAAGCGCAGCACACTCTCCGCTGCCCGCTTACCTCAGACTTCCCACACAGCTCCCAGCGGCCCCTGCGGGTGCTCTTCTTATAACCAGTGGTTGCATGCGGAGCCGCTTCCCTACCTATTTCCTCTGCACTCTCTATAGGGACAGTTCTCCCCTCTGCTCCGGAGGCATTAACCTGCTCCTGGCCGCGAGCCCACCTGCCTGTACAGTCCAGGGGGCAGTCTACTCCAATTTCCCCTCTGTGAGGAGGGGGGGGGGCACTCATAAGTGATTGGGCAGTTTTCTCAGTCCAATGGGGTACACAGTACATACACATACCAGCATCCCTTTCACTTATTACCATAAAACAGAGCACAACGTATGTACAATAATGCAGTGTAAATATATGACCTTTTGTCTCAACATGCAGACATATTTATTTTATTTATTACATGAGAAATTAACTCTATTTGGTGTACATACTGTATATTTATTTATAAATTAGACAGTATACTCTTTAGGGGTATTACATATCCACTTATTATTATTATTATTATTATTATTATTATTATTATTATTATTATTATTATCCTTTATTTATATGGTGCCACAAGGCAGCGCCTTACAAAGTACATAAACAAATGAGCACACAACACAAGTACATAAACAAATGAGCACACAAGAAAAACAGTTAGTAACAGTATAAACAATGCAGGACAAATACATGATTTATACATTGCTGCATGACACTTAAATAAGCAGCATGGTGTCAGCAACCAAGAGTTAGGAGCTGTTGTAAATTAAAGTAGGAGTAAGTGAAGGAGAAGCGCGTGAGGGAAGAGGGCCCTGCTCGTGAGAGCTTACATTCTAAAAGGGAGGGAGCAGAGAAACAGGGGTGACACAGATGGGCTGGATTGTGAAAAAGGAACATGGAGTAGTGGGTTAGGATGAGAGCTGGAAAGCTTTGAGGAAGAATGGGGTCTTGAGAGCCCATTTGAAGATTAGGAGCCAAAAAGCAAAGTTAACATGGAATTTTGAGTTAAGGCCAGGGGGACGAAGAAAGTCAACTACTCGAGGAAAATGGAAAAGGCAACTGATATGAGCATTGAATGCAAATAATGAAATGGAGAGTTTAGAAGGTAAGAGTTAGTGTGAGTGACCAGATGATAGAAGTACTCCAACACCAACACTGTGGCAACCTCCAGGCCAGGGAGTGTGAAAGAATGTGAGGCGCCCAAAGGAGATAGCTGCAGGAGAAGTGGTGTCAGATGGGTAAGTCCAGGATTTGGTGATGGCTAGTAGAGTGAAGGAGTTGAATATGAGATTGATTTAGAGCAGGGAGATAAGGAGAGTGTGGGTATGTGGTGGGCTTCTGAGTGAGGAAGGGTGACAGCAGGTGGTGAGCAAGGTGGAGGTTTAGTGTGGTGTGGGTTGAGAAGAAGAGGTGCAACTTGGAGAAAAGGGAGGGTGCAGGGCTTAGAAGTCATGGAAGATGGCGTGGAAAGTAATAGATGAGATGACGGGAGATAGAGGAGAGGAAGGAGGGCGAGGAGTAAGTGGAGGAGATTATGGAGGGAGGAAAGAGATGGGAACTGGTGGTAGAGGAAAGTATTATGTAGCTTCTGAGTGAGGGGGGAGCAGAAGAAAAGAGATTGCGTAGATGAGGGTTTAGGGGGGAAGGAAACGGCAGTAGTAGTGATGAGAGTGAGATACAGGAACAGTACAGTTAAAATATCAAAAATCAGATAAAAGAAAGAACAGTGCTGGTAGATGTAAAGGCACAACTATAAGAGTATATAATAAACAAAATGAGTTTAGAGCTGGTAAGGTTGCTGGACTTTAAATTAGGGATAAAGCATTCTTAAAGATGAACAGGTGTTAAACAATGGTAGATACTACAGTGGTGTAGAGATACATTGACAGTGGTATAGGAATAATATAAACAGTGTAGGGTCAAAAAACATACATTCAAAAATTAAAATGCAGCAATCCAACTGGTAGTTGCTTGCAATGTTGAAGCAGGCTGTAGGCAAAAGGTGTGTTCAGGTTAGAATGAAAGCTGGTGGCTGAGTTGCAGGGTATCCAGAAGCTCATAAATTCCTTTTCAATTGTTTTCAAGTGGTAAAGAGTTCTTTTTAAATGTTGTCCTCATATCCTGATATCAAAATTCTGCCAAAAATTCAGGGTCTCTGGCTTAATAAAGTTGTGCTTGAAATTGTCCATCAAGATCAAACCGGTTTTATGCCGAGGAGATCTACTGCCATTAACTTTGAAGGTTATTTACGTACGTACAAATGGCTATTGGTGAGATGGATGATGCTGTGGTTGTATCCTTGGATGCAGCCATGTGTGAGATTCAGTGGAATGGCCTTTTCTTTGAGAGGTACTTTCTAGATTTGGGACAGGACCAGTGGTGGATTTTGCCCAGTAAAATCCACCAGCTTGGTGTAGTCAGTGCAGTCCATGACTGCACTGGCTACACTGTGTGACTGGCTGTGGCTTTCTATTGGAAGCGCTACCTGCCAGTCACATATACAAGCAGTCTCAGGGGGAGGTGTCTACTCCCCCTGGGGACTGCCAGTCCGGGCTGCTTTTAGCAGAGAGCGGCTTCCAGGAGAAAGCCGCTACTCTGCCTTTCCGCAAGCCCTAACCGGTTCCTAGGGACTGCAGAGGATGCAGCCCTTTGGATGCCGGTGGCATGCGCATGCGCGGCTCCCCGCCGCTAGTGTGCATGCGCCAGTCCCGGCGCCTGACAGATCAATTGTGATGGTACTGGGACTCAGCCATTATGGGAGCAGTGGGTGAGTAATTGCACCCTCCCTCTCGTTTTCAGCGGCAGCAGTCCCCTCATCTAAGACTGTAGGAGCTGCCACTGGATAGGACCAAAATTTATAACCTGGATCAAACTCCTTTATTCCTGACCAGCTGCTAGGGTTAGTGTTACCGGCTTTGTTACTAAGACGTTCCTATTGGAAAGGGGGACTAAACAGGGATGCCCATTATCCCCTCTACTGTTTGCCCTTGCTATAGAACCACTGGCTTGTGCAGTCAGAGCCTCCTCAGAGATATCCGGTTTTAACATTGTAGGTTAAGAGGAAAATATTGGATTATACACTGATATGATTTTGGTTATGGACTATACTCAGGTATTCATATAAATTTGAATAAGTCTGTTATTTTCCTTCTTCTCCCTACCACTTCCCAGCCTTCTGCATATGATCTCCCTCTGAGGTGGTGCACACAATTTATATATCTTAGTGTACAGGTCTCCCATTCCCCGGCCAATTATATACCCCTGAATCTTGTTTCAAAATTGCCTATTTAAGATCAAGTCCCAAATTTTACGAAAGCTTCCGCTTTCAGTTATTGGCCGTGTTAATCTAATTAAGATGATAATTCAGACACATTTTTTTTATATACTGCAAAATTCTCCTATGTATATCCCCCCCATCCCAATTTCAGAAAATTTCTAGCCACATTACATCTTTTTGTTTTTGGCTTCGTGGGGAGGGTGGTCTGGCTTTACCAGATTTGCACCTTTATTATCTTGTTACTCAGTTGACGCAGTCTAAAGAGTGGGTTACTATGGATCAGAGAGACCTTCCTCTGCCTCTACTTGAGAAGGTAGGTTTGCATTTTACCCCTCTACAGTTTTTGTTGGCTCGGACTTCTCTTTCTCATTGTCCACCGTTGTTGCAACAAGCTCGTGAGTCTGGTTAGCTGCGGACATTTTTTTAAGGGGTCCTGTAATTGATTTGTGTTCTCTGGTCTGGAATAATTTAGCCTTTACAGAAATCCATTGGCTTAAGGGTGGTTCATTGTGGCGGTCGTGTGGAGTGACTACCATTGGTCAATTGTATCAAGATAAAGTTCTCCATTCATACACATATTTGGCCTCTACATATTTTCTTCCAGCACATTTCTTTTATAGATATCTTCAGCTCAGACATGCTGTCTGTGCACAGAGGAGGGAGACAACTCCTATCCTGTCTGAGGCTCCTGTTTGACGGTTAATTAGTACTCTTCTTGGACAGAGATCTATTTCATTAATACACACACAGAGTGTATTCCTCTCATATCATCTTGTATTGCAGAGGGTTTGGATAACCTTAGATCTCATTGGGACCTAAATTTGGGTGTCTATCTGATGATGATGATTGGAAGGCTCTTCTAGGTTCTCCTCGAGATGTCACAGCATTCAGCAGATTAAATTATATATTCTACACGGGGTCTATTGGACTTCAAGTAAGCTAAAGTATATGTGTTTGGTGGTCTACTATGTACTCTTGCCGTAAATGTTGTGTCTCTTCCGCTGATTTCTGGCATCTTCTTTGTCCCTGTTCATGTGTGGCCTCTATGGCAGGATTCCTGTTATGCTATTGTTGTCTCTTCTCATGATTAGAAGATTTTATTTATTTATTTATTTATTTTTGTGTTTTTATGACTCTGCCAGCCGGCATTATATTTGAATCTGTATTAGTATTGATGTTGTTTGATTATATATTATTTGACTATTTTTATGCCAGTCCACATTAATCTGTACTAATATTGATATTGCTTGATTATATATTATGTGTATTTCCCAAATTTTAAAATATGCTTCACATTTTGCTTACTGAATATATTAATATTCTGATTTATGTTAAAATTGTATTTCACAATTTAAAATGTTTTCCCATTGTGATACTATGCTCGGCAATATGATTTCTGTTTTTCTATGATATTAAAACTCTAAATAAAAATGCTTTATTAAAAAAAAAAAATCCCGACCAAGTGCTTTATGGTTTAATTGATACATGACAAAAGTCCAATTCTGTGTGCTACAGCTCTGCCTCCTTCATGTGCCGTGTGGTATCACACGGTGCCACCAGATTGGAATTCCAAACAGACTATTATTATTATTATTATCGTTTATTTATATGCAGGGGCGGATTGGGAATTGAAAGTGGCCCTGGAAAAATCTGAAAAAGAGGCCCCTCGTGCGCGCACCAACGGCGCGCGCCAAAAAAATGGGTGTGGCCTCACGGAAAGGGGTGTGGCCTCACGGAAAGGGGTATGGCCTCACATGATATGCCATGCCTGCAAGCCACTCCCTGCCATTTTCGTCATGCTGGGGGCATACTCACCGCTCGAGGAGCTGATGTGCATGCCCACAACCCCTCTTTCAAGTGAATAAACACAGCAGGTGAATGAGCATTTTCTTACCTATATGATTTCTCTGCAATGGGGAACCTCTGAAGAAATTGATCCTGGACAGGCCGTGTCTTAAGTCGGTAGTCACTATTCATGCAGGAGATCACATGGTCTGGAAACCACCTGTTTGTGGAGCAATAAAGCCAATGTCACCATCATGCAACAGTAGTTCAACTAGATAATACTTAAGGGCCTATTCATCATCACTTAATTTCTACAAAAGCAAGTGAAAATGAACATGTTCACCTGCAATTGTAGAAATTAAGTTATCAGGCCATTCATCAAGAAGGTACAGCAGGAGATATCAGGCCATCCTCTTGCGGAATGGCCCGCTGACCCCATACAATAGTATGGCGACAGAATTTATCAAGCTCCGAAAATGCAATAATTTCGGAGCTTGACTGCAGGGAAACAGGTCCGGGTTGTGAAGAGGGGTCCTTTTGGATCCCTCCCCCCCCCTGTCCGGCTCCTTCTGCCGGACGTCAGGGCTCTTGTGCGCATGCGTGACATGTAGGTCACTCATGTGCACTTGTCTCACTGCTCCGAAAGGAGCAGTGAAACACTTCAGGGAGACAGCTGATTTTTGGATCAGCTGTCTCCGTGCCGGAGCAATGATGAATTGCTCTGGCGCTCGCAGCGAGATGGAATGTTAATTATCCGGGTCCATTCGGACCCTGATAATTAACATAATGAATAGGCCCCGTAGTAACAGAAGTTTTTGGGCAGGACAAATGTGAGTTTCCCTTTCAAACAAATTAATATTAATAAAATACATTTGTTAATTTGGTACCATTTGCATCAGTGATATGGTTTCATTTGAATTGTTGTCTTACTGAAGATTACTGTCCGTCCCTCAGTCTTTTCTTCTAATAATACCAGCAGTCCTATCGTCCTCTGTGTGTCTCCTGCACAATCGCCTTGGTGTCTCCAGCCACACCCCCCCTGTGTGTCTCTAGTCTATAGTGTCAGCCCCCCCCCCCCCTCTGTGTGTCTCTAGTCTATAGCGTCAACCCTCCCCTCTGTGTGTTTCTAGTTTATAGTGTCAGCCCCCCCCTCTGTGTGTTTCTAGTCTATAGCGTCAGCCCTCCCCTCTGTGTGTTTCTAGTTTATAGTGTCAGCTCGCCATCTGTGGATCTCCATAATCTCTGCCCATCCCTCCCTGTGTGTTTTCCTCACTTACCTGAATTTTCTCTTCCTCCTAATGGTGGTTGAAGGCTCCTCACTGACAGCCTCTCTTCTTAAGCGCGCTCAGCGCTGACGTCACACGTGCAGAGTAGGGGAATAACATGATCCCAGCCCCTGCCCTCCCAGGTAGCAGCCCCCTTATACAGTGTCCCCAAGTAGCAGCCCCCTTATACAGTGTCCCCAAGTAGCAGCCCCCTTATTCAGTGTCCCCAAGTAGCAGCCCCTTATACAGTGCCCCCAGGTAGCAGCTGACAGGCAGCAGCACACAATAAGTGGGCGGGACTTTTGGAAATTGGGCCTGTGTGTACGGGGGCGGGGGGGTGATCGCCCTTATCGCCCCCCCCCCCTTTGGATCCACCGGTGCTGACGCCGCTGTCACCCGCAGCCCCATTGCCCGCCCCTGCTGCAGCTACAAAGATTGTCTCCTCTCCGCTCTGCACTCTCTCCCCAGGCTGTGAAATTAAACTTGACACTTCACAGCCTGGGGAGGGAAGAGTGGAGAGGAGACGATCAGGCTAACAGATTGCCTGCGCGGCCCCCCCACCTCCGGTGCAGCTTACCGGCTCCCTCCCTTGATGTCCCACCACTGGTCGCGGGTCCACGCCACCTTCCTCCTCTCTTGTATCTTCCGCGGTGTGTGACGCCGACAGTTGGGCGGGTTAATAGGGAGCCGCTGGCCTCTCTTCTCGCGCGAGGCAGGGGCCAGACAAAGCTGACAGGCAGCCGGGAGCCTGTGAAAGCCCGGCGGCGGGTGACGTAAATAAGGGGGCGGGGCCTCACAGAAAAGCAGCCCCGCAACCATTCGGCCCACCGGGATTCTTCCCGCCAAAAATACCTGCCAATCCGCCCCTGTTTATATGGCGCCACAAGTGTTCCGCAGTGCCTTACAAGGTACATAACCAAAAAGAGACTTACAGTAAAATACAATACAATGAAGGACAAGGACATGGATAATATACATTGATACATAGGTGGCCATAACACCCAATTAAGCAACAAAGCATAGGCACCAAGTGTTAGGTGTCCTAGTGGTGAGTAAGAAGTAGATGAACATAAAGTAAGGAGAAGCACAAGAGGGTAGAGGACCCTGCTCGCAAGAGCTTACATTCTCAAGGGGAGGGGCAGACGGATGGGCATGATACAGATGGGGAAGACAGGGAGGAGGGAGCATGTAGTAGCAAGTTAGGATGAGAGCTAGAAAGCACTGATGAAGTAGTGGGTCTTGAGAGCCCGTTTGAAAGATTGTAGAGAGGTGGAGAGTCTGATGGGGAGAGGGAGAGAGTTCCAGATGTGGGGAGCAGCACGGGCAAAGTCTTGGAGGCGGGAGTGGGAAGAAGTAATCAGTTGGCATGAGAGGCGGTGTGCATTTGTTGAACGAAGAGGGCGGACAGGAAAGTGAAGGGAGATGAGGTCAGAGATGTAAGTGGGAGAGGAGTGTGTGAGGGCTTTGTAAGCGAGTGTGAGAACCTTGAATTGGGTTCTGAAGGGGAAGGGGAGCCAGTGGAGGGCTTGTAGGTGAGGGGAGGCAGATGTAGAGCATTTGGAGAGGAAGATAAGCCGTGCAGCAGCATTAAGGATAGACTGGAGAGGAGAGAGATGGGATTTGGGGAGGCCAGGTAGGAGAAGGTTACAGTACTCCAATCTTGAGATGACCAGTGAGTGCATTAAGGTCTTAGTAGCATCCTGGGTGAGAATGGGTCTGATCCTGGAAATATTTTTAAGATGGAAATGACAGGACTGTGAGAGGTTCTGGATATGTGGTTTAAAGGAGAGGGAGGAGTCCAGGATACCTCCAAGACAGCGCAGTTTGGGGCTAGAGGAGATAGTTGTGCCATCAATTGATAAAGAAATAGTGGGAGGTGAGGTTATGTGGGAGGGTGGGAAGATTATCATCTCAGTCTTAGACATATTAAGTTTAAGAAAGCGCTGGGACATCCAGGAAGATATAGCAGAAAGACAGTTGGAGATACGAGTGATGAGAGAGGGAGAGAGATGTCAGGGGAGGAAAGGTAGATCTGAGTGTCGTCAGCATAGAGATGATGATGGAGGTCAAAAGAGCTGATGAGTTCACCTAGAGAGGATTTATAGAGGGAGAAAAGGAGTGGTCCAAGAACAGAACCTTGGGGAACACCTACTGTGAGAGGATGTGGGGGGGGGGAAGATAAGCCATGAGAGGAGACAGAGAAGGATCGATCAGAGTGGTAGGAGGATAGCCAGGAGAGGGCAGTGTCACGTAGACCAAGGGAGTGAAGGATTTGCAGCAGGAGAGGGTGGTCCACAGTGTCAAAAGCAGCAGAGAGGTCAAGGAGAATTAGTAGAGTAGTGGCCTTTGGATTTGGTAGCAAGGAGGTCGTTGCTGACTTTAGTGAGGGCAGTTTCTGTGGAGTGGAGAGAACGGAAGCCAGACTGAAAAGGGTCAAGGAGGGAGTGGGAGGAAATAAAGCTGGTAAGGCGGTTGTAAACAATATACGCTCAAGGAGTTTGGATGCAAAAGGGAGGAGAGAGATGGGTCGGTAGTTGGCGAGAGTGTTAGGATCAAGAGTAGGTTTTTAAGAATGGGGGAGACAAAGGCATGTTTGAATGCAGAAGGGACAGTGCCAGAGAGGGAGAGATTGAGGAGGTGGGCAAGATGGGAACAGGAACAGGGAGAGAGGTAGCAGAGGAGACGTGAAGGGATTGGGTCAAGGGGGGAGGTGGAAGGGGAGGAGGACTGGATAAGGGCCATGACTTCCTCTCCACATACAGGGGAGAAGGATGTTAGTGTAGGTAAAATGGAAGGGGAGGGATGACCCAGGAAAGGAGGTGTAGTGCTGGGGGACTGGTGGGATATGATATCCTGACGTATGGAGTCAATTTTAGATGTGAAGTAGGAAGCAAAGTCAAGGGCAGAGAGCAAGGAGGGAAGGTGAGGAGGGGGTGGGCAGAGGAGGGAGTTCAGGGTGGTGAAGAGATGCTGTGGATTTGAGGACTGGGAGGAGATGAGGTGCTTGAAGTATGACTGTTTACAGAGGGAAAGGACAGCACTGTAGGATGAGAGCATAAACTTGAAATGGGAAAAATCTGCCTTAGAGCGTGACCTTCTCACTGTCGCTCGGCGGTTCGGGAACACTTTTGCAGATATCTGGTGCATTTGGGGTTGAAGTGTGGATCTGCGAGGGTGAGTAGTGATAGCCGGAGCAACAGAGTCAAGAGCAGAAGTAAGGGAGGTGTTGTATAGGGAAGCAGCTTGTTCAGGGCAGGAGAGAGAGAGCAAAGGAGAGAGAAGCGAGTCAAGTAGGGAAGAAAAGGATACGGTTTCGATAGCCTCAATGTTACGCCTAGTGATAGTGGCCTTGGGAGGTAGAGGGGGGGAAGGGGAGAGGGATAAGTTAAAAGGGAGAAGGTGATGGTCAGAGAGGGGGAATGGGAAATTGGAATAATCAGAAATATCACAACGGTGAGTAAAGACCAGATCAAGCGAATGCCCACTCACATGGGAGGGTGAGGAGGTCCATTGGGAGAGACGAAATGAGGATGTGAGGGTAAGGAGTTTGGAAGCAGAGAGTTCAGTGGGGATATCAAATGGAATATTGAAGTCACCTAAGATAATGGAGGGAAGCTCTGAGGAGAGAAAGTGAGGGAGCCAGGAAGCAAAGTTGTCAAGGAATTTGGAGGGAGGGCCAAGGGGACGGTAAATGATGGCTACTCGCAGGTGTACTGGTTGGAAAAGACGTATAGTATGAACCTCAAATGTAAGGGATGGTTCAGGGGGTATAAGTTGGTAAGTCTAACCAGGGGATAGAAGGACGCCAACACCACCACCATGGCGACCCCCAGGCCGAGTGGAGTGAGAGAAGGTGAGGCCCCCAGAGGAGAGCTCTGCAGCAGAAGTGGTGTCAGAAGGTGAAATCCAGGTTTCAGTAATGGTTAGCAAATGCAAGTTGTTGGAGCTGAAAAGGTCATGGGTGGGAACCAGTTTATTATAGACTGATCTGGCATTCCAGAGTGCACAGGATAAAGGGACAGAGTTTGTGGGAGAGATGTGAATGAGATTTTCAGGATTACTGTAACAAGTATGTGAGATTGATTTTGGGGACCAAGATGAATAGAGTGGAGAGATTGTGCGGTCACCAATGCTGGGAAGGGAACCTTTAGGTGGTGAGTAGGGAGGGGGCTATAATAGAGAAAGACAGGCAGCTGAGCAGCCAAGGCCAAACGCTAGACACTTAGGGGGATATTTATTAATTATGGGTACTACACCCAATAATTATAATTTGTTATAGCTACAGTACTTATTGTGGCAATAAGAAATGAAGGATTGCCCCAATGTATTAAAAAAAATGGTGGGCAGGATGTACTAAAGTGAAAAATGCGGTAAAACCACCAAAAATGCAGTTTCTGGTGCTTCGTCCTGATGGGTAATGCCATCTTTAGGTGGTGTTATCCAATAGAAGCCTATGGGCTTCATACCGGGATATCCCCTGAGAGGGATCCGATCAGATCCTTCCCTCCTCCCACCGTGGCGCTGACGTCCTTCTGTGCATACGCAGAAGGACGCCAGAGGTACTTATGGGTATTTAAACTCAGAAGTCCCTCTGTCCGAGGGTATCGCAAAGGACAACTCTTATAGCGAGAGCAATCCTTAGCAATTTTATTTGCATTTCTAGGTACATACCACAGTATGAACCCGATAAGAGGCTGGATGTACCGCATTGCAGATGTGATATTTAATACATCCTGACTGGTGTGTTAGAAGTGAATAGATTACTAATGCGATCACTTCACTTCAACTTCGGGACCCCAGTGGGGTTCTTCGCATTCACAGTCTACATTTGTGAGTGGAAAGTGCAGAGAAGGTATACTGTGGATCCCTCTTCTGGTATACAGTGCGGAATGTAGCTGATGGTGTTATCTATTGGAGCCAATGCTTCACATTCTGGAGCATGGTGAATTCTTTATAACCACTAACAGGGGTAACCAAATAGCTGTCTAATGGGTCTATTTACTATTACTCCACATATTCGAGGAGTTAATGCTGCTCCTGCTTCACCTGCTATCACTACGAAGCAGGAGCCGGCTACTGCAGATATTACCAAGAAACCAGCTGACCAAAAGGGTGAATGTTAAGTTCACCCCTCAGCGGTTTCTGTCCCTCTCCTTACCGCACATTGCTAAGGGACTGTACATTCATGAGGATAGCATGAGTACCCCAGCGGCTGACGTGATGTCAGTCAAGCACTTCCCTACAGACAGCTGTACCGAGTATTTTTTTTTTCTTAAAACAACTTTATTCACACAGAACATTGCTGACATCAGAGACAGCCCGGGGACGTGATGCAACATGGGAGGTGACTGGACGTGGTAAGTAGTAAACACTGCTTGATAACTTATGTGGCACTTACCGCTGGCATAGTAGCCTATGGCAGCACAATAAGAGCCCTTGGATTTAATGCTACAAGCAGCTTGGACCTGAACATTCATTAGTACATATTGAGAAGCAGTATGTACTTGTATTTTCAGTGCTAAGTGATTTTTTTTTTATCCCTTAACTCCTGTTAATAAATAGAGCTGTATTTATTTTATTGTATTTTAGCTGTAATATATGTACTGTGATTAATTATAATGGTAGCCTGTTATATAATTTCATTTGTACGTGCTCTGACACAATACATTGGTGGCAGTGATATTGAGGGAGAACACTCCAGAAGCCAGCACACAATGAAAGGATTTATATCACCACTCGCCGGGCCAGCGGTGTCTCGTGGAAGGCTGGAAGAACAGGAGCATGAGGAGGGCAATATATAAGGAGAGCCTGCAGCGCTGGGTTCAGGGGAGGAGACCGTGAAGGCACCTGGAGACTGCACTGCATTGAAGAAGAGTCCATGTGCCTAATGAAGGGGAGCGGTGGTGACATAGCTGGACAGAATGAGGAGTTTTGTATGAGGAGAGAACCGAATGTGGCGGATTCATTGTCTGCCACTGAGCAGGCTCATCCCTAGAAGCCCTATTCAGTTGGGGAAGTGGCTCAGAGAGCAGTAGCCTGGCAGTGAATTACTGAGAGGTGCAGTGGGAGGATATCATCTGAAGGGAGCGCTGGAGAGAGCCAACAGAGAAGCACAGGTACGGAATTTAGGAGCCTATTTATCATTAAATATTTATGGCATATTCCCTAAAAACACCTGTTTTCGGAGGATATCCACAAATATTTAGTATCCTCGATATATTATGGAGGGACTGTAGCAGATATCTCCAATATCTGCTGCGGTCCCCACATTTACGACAGAAGCCACAACCCACATAGGTTTTTATGGGGGATGCGATGATATTGAATTTACATAGTTCCGTAATGCAATGCATTCCGGAGTTTGGCCCCCACAGCTAATGCTGTCTGAAGATTGTGTTCTGCTGCTGTATCTTATGAGAGGGATCCGGATGGCAATGGCCACCGCACCTGCGTATTCTGTAGACTGTGCATGCGCAGGTGTGCTGGCACAGGAGTGAAGAGCCTGTCTCTTCACTTTGAGCACATCACATGGATGAGCTTCTATCGATGCCTCTGTCCCTGCATGTACAATTTGATACATGTCGGTGCTATCCAGTGGTGTCCCACCCCCTGGTGCGGGGAGGGACGCTGTGTGCAGGGCTGAGCCGCGCACCAGCGAAAAGGGGCATGGCATCGCGGGACGGGGGCATGGCCTTGTGGGATGGGGCGTGGCCTCGCGCCCTGAACCCCGGTGGTCCTGTTCTTGCTACTGGAGGGGGGGTGCAGGAGGTGCCTTGTTGCAGTCCCGGCTCCCTTACAATGTCAAGAGCATAGTGCTGCACAGTACTCTGCTCCTGTCACTGAAGGGGAGTCTGCACCTTGGTGTCACCCCTTGTCGGGTGACACCCGGGTGTGGGCCGCACTCCCTTGTGATGCCACTGGTACTATCATCACATCCTGCAATGCAATCATTGGTGCTAATATCGTGCCAAGATTGAATTGCAAAAGCGATTATTGATAAATGGGCTCCTTAGTCACTGCTGTCAGAGCAAATGTGAAAGGTAAGGCTGCAGTTGGCAAACTCACAGCATCCCAGGTGAACTCTGTCCCAGGTGATAATCCATCCTCTGGGTGGATACCTGTGGCAGTATCACTACCTAGACGGAGTCAGTCATTGTAGTCCGGTCAGTGTGACAGCCCTGATGTGGCGTTTCTCGGCACACAGTTGAACCTGCCACCCAAAAAGTATAAAAAGGCATAAGTTTGTTCCCTGGTGTTGGATACCTCCTACTGTACTGCAGCAGTACCGATGACAGCTTAGCTCCTTACCTCAGTAATGTGACAGGAGCTGCTGCCCACTTCAACAAAACTGAGATTCCTGGTGGGGTGAAAGTAGCCCTAAAAAAATGAGATCCAATGACACACACAAAATCGGCCCCCCCACAGAACAATTACAGTTTCAGCTATATAGTGAATACTACAAGGGCAAATCGTTAGGAATAGACTCCACACTATTAAGCTGCAAAGTGGTCCCCTTACCAGCTACATTAATAAGAGAAGAGAAAGCTCACCTCTGTGTCACTAGGGAAGCTACTATAGACTAAACTGATTATTTCTAAGACCAGCACAGCTATAACTTTAATACAGCCAACTGATTCCAGCAAATTACTTGCACATACTTATAACCAAGGGAAACATAAAGGTTTGTCTCACAGCCTGCAAATGAAAATTAGATATCTACGCTTTACACAGGTCTGTGCTGTTACAGCTTAATCCAAATGCTAATTCAAGAGGCAAGATCACCAGTTTCTGGTGAGAGACTAGTCTTATTGCAACACATTAACCACAAATTTACCAAAGTTAACAATATAATTTCCTACACCTACTTTAAGGGTACCCTATTGCAGTGAAGCACCAACAAATAATACCTACAGCACCTAGTATTCCCCAACAAAGTATTAAATCTGGGTACACACCTATACAATCACACATTCGATGTGACAGTTCGATCGACAATGCTCCTGTTCGGAAGTACCGATCACAGTCCCGATATGCGCGTACACACATATATAATCCAATGTGCAACCTTCGATCCTGTGCTGCCAAAATATCGCAGGGAGATGATTGTACCAGCATACACATTTTCCCGATTTCAGGCTGCGCTGACGGTGGGTGTAACTAAAATTAACATAATGGGCAGGGAGGGGGTGTGATTATGAGACCAAAACAAGCCTACATGAACATTTTCAGAGGTATTACGACTGTTCGTTTCTGAACTAGCTACAGTAGTTTTAGGACAGAACATTCTTTTGTCTTTGTCATTCTCCAGCATGAGTTTGATTTTGAGAAAAAGGAAGGCTCGAGCTTGTATTCTTAAGTTAAAGGACGTATGCTTGTGTCCACTATCAATTGCAGTACTACACAGCCCAGCAAGTTGTGGAACTACACACTTCAGTAAGCTAAGCCTTGCAGTATAGGTGGTGGGGTAAAGGTAAACAAAATGGAGAATATATACATGAACAGGAGCATGGCACACAGAATGCTTCCTGAGTGTAATTATGCATACCCAGCGAGGCAGCCCCAGGATTGGTGCACAATCGCAAGAACAGTGGAAGGTAACACACAGCACTTTCAGTATGACCAGGCCCTGTCGAATTAGATGAAAATTAAACTGCACAGAAGATCCTCCGATTTGACTAGTTTTCATCCAACAAAACAGGATCAAAGGTACTTATACACTCTTTCCATATCGAACGCACGGCTCAAGATCGAAAAAATGGGTCGATGATTGTATAGGTGTGCACCCAGCTTAACCAGGAGCAACATTGTATTTCTTCCAAGATCAGGCTAAATTGGGCATGCCCAGGGTGGTGTGGTTGCAGGTGACAGCAGTTGTGTTAATTAAACATCTTCTACTTCTTACCACCAGTAGATGAAATGTTAAGGTGAAAACAATTAAAGTGACCAGCCATAGAAAACACTGTTATTAGCAGTATCAAAATGCCTACAGCACCTGGTATTCCTAGGTGGTCTCCCATCAAAGTACCAACCAAGGATGACGCTGCTTGGCTTCCAAGATTAGATGAGAGTGGGCTGTCATGTGTGTTGTAGCTGCAGATAATAGTGACTTAGACATCTTCTATTTCTCACCACAAGTAAATAAAGTGTTCATATAAAAAATGAATGTGACAAGCCATACAAAACACTGATGTTGGCAGTATAAAAATACCTTTGGAACCTTATGTTCCCAGCAGAGACGTAGTCACAGTGAGTAGCTTCTGACAGGAGAGGGAGCAGGATAGAAGAATAGGTGTTTAAAAATTAAAATATCAGCATCTAAATAAAAGAGGTTGTAGTTGTATAATTTGTTATCATTATTTCCATTTTTAAAGGGTGTATTATCACAGAATACGTGCAGGTGTTTGCAGGGGGCACCCAACATATTAAGGATCCCCTAGATGTATCTATGTTGGACTGCAGCAGATATTAGAGATATCAACTGTGATCCCCCATTTTCGATTGCATAAGCTTTCTATGGTGCTGCTTAATTGCAGAAGTAACCCAGCTTTACCTATCCCACTAGGGTAAGATACTTTAATTAGCTGTACCTCCTCCAAAGCCTAATAGATTCAAGGACCCACAATATTAGAACTGGGAATGTAAAATAAGAATAAATTGATGTAATGTGCTAAACTACTGTTTGTTCAATCTGGTTTACAATTATAATTACCCGTCAAACCCTTCACGCTCAACGCTTCACATCCCGAAAGTATATCTCACACATTAAAATACACATTGCATAGTACTGTATATCACAAACATTAATTCATACATTTTACAGGGAAAGGTATTTTATTGAACAGGAACACTTTTCAGCAGTAACCCTGTTTGGCTTTAAACGCCCATGTGTCAAGCCATTTCTTACATATAATTATGGCACATTGCAGGAGATTTCCCAGAAATCTACTGCAAAGTACTAATTAGCACTTCAGATTGCAGTCCCTGTTATTATCAATGGAGACTATGATCTGACCCCTATGTACTAAACTCCAAAAAGCAAAGCTTCTCGGAGTTGAGTACCGGTAACTTGCACCATCTTGAGATGGTGTAAACTACTGTAAGCCTATGGGCACTCCAGGGGCAGGAGAGAGCTCTTTAGATCTCTCCTCTGCAGCCCCCGGCCAGTTCCGGAAGCTGACACTGTGTGCATGCGCAGTGTCAGCTTCCCCCAGGGAAGTTTTTCACTTCAGTGAAAGATTTCTCAGAAATTCCGGGGATATAACTTGCAACTGCTGTCTCTGCATGTTCCCGGTAGTACATAGCTGGGATATTTTCATTAAAAATGAAAATATCCCCGACGAGTTTGAACGTTAATAATCGCGGCATACATAACAGTGTAGTGCTTTCTCTTCAGACACATAATTAACTACAACATAACTGTGTACTTCACCCTTTATTTAGCAGTAGGTTTGATATTCACTCACAATATCTCTTGCATAGGATAATGTATTCTTAAATAGAGTGAAGTACTGTGATGAATACTCTTATCACAGAGGAAGGGTAGATAGTTTTAGTACATTACTGGCATACCTATGCAACCTTTCCTCCTTAATTATCCTGATAACTACAATAAGCCCCTTCCTCCAGATTATAATAATTACTATCAAAGTGGGTATATATTATTTAACACACTCTAGATGTAGATAAAATATACAATATACAATCTGCATTTAACACTTATTTTACACCATTCAATTTTATACATTTACAGACTGTTTAAACACCAACCCTCCCCATGGACATACTTTCAATGGGGCACATAGTGACTCATGAACCTGGGTTCTTAGATTTAATCTTTTAGTTTAACTATTTGGTATAATTCTAGTGTTTTGGAGCAAATGGCTGATTGTCATTTGCTCCCATGCATTAATGGATTTTCATTCCAACCAACCAACTAGTTGGACGGTTGGAGGAAAGTTGGGCTGGCGTATGGCCACCTTAAGTGAGATGATTGGCATCATCTACAACCACACCATCCTGGACAGGCTCAATTTCATCCATCTTGATAGCTATGCAATAGTGCTGAAAAGTTGTCGGCCCATAACAATAACTTGTGTGCAAAATTTCAGCTCAGTTGGATGATTTTTATTATCCCCAGTGGGTGCTTGACGTTTTGAAAATTTGACACAATCGTAAGGAACGGCTTTGGGACAGACATTTAAAAGGGGGTCCGTGCCTATGCTGCCCCTTCCCCCCTGAAAAGAGGTCAAATTATTGCAATTTTCCATGAAATGCCATCTTTACCGCATATGCCCCTGACATCGACTGGCACTATTATCAGTTGTTCAGACTTATAAAATATTTTCTAGGGAGTAGGGCTGGACTTCGGAAGACCACTGGGGCAGGGACTGATGTGAATGGACAAATATTCTCTGTGTGCACTATATAAACAATTAGTAATAAATAAATGCATTTCAACTGTGAAATGTACCTAGATGGAGCAAAACAAAAAGGAAATTAGTAGTCAAAGTCTCTGGGTTACTAAAGAGGCTCTGTGGACACCAGCTTAAATGAGTCCCTCCAAAAATGCACATTCCCAACACTTTGAAAACCATAGCATATCTCACCACTGCAAAATAACATATCATTTTACATTTGTGCACAGAACAGCATTCATTCTCTATGGAATTTCCCATTGTTGGTCAATGCAATCCATCCTAGGGAACAAATACTGTATTTTCTCCTGGCACAACCAACTCCATTTTACCACATTAACCCATGTCTGTCAGTACATAGAGAAGAATAGTTACATGATGTCACAAACACAAGAGAAACCTCTTTTAAACCAAACTTTTGCTCATATATGTCCTTTTGTCTGTACTTGTAACAACTTTACTCCAGCATCAATAATATGTTTAGAGTCTAAACATATTGTTGATGCTGGAGTAAAGTAGTTACAAGTACAGACAAACGGACATTTATGAGCAAAAGGTTTAAAAGAGGTTTTCCTCGTGTTTGTGACATCATGCACCTATTTTTGTGTGTGGGTAATACTAATTACATCTCAGGATAAGGGTCTATTATATTTTTTCTCAACCATTATTTTGTCTTATATTTTGAATATCTGTGACTATCTACATTCAGGCTGTAACTCATTTCAGCATCTATGGAGGAAACATGGTCATTAAATGCACTTACATTGAATCACAGAAAGCCTTTTATCTGCAGGTTGGTGATCAGGGTAGTGTCTAGCATCATAACGACATGGTTGATAAAAGCCTCAGATGTCAGCTTGATGTTCACATCCATTTTCTAATCTTTGAAATGTATATTTATAAATAACATTATTATTAGTATTGTTAGTATTAATGTGTGTCCAATGCACTGACACTGTTTTCTATATATATTCTATATTTTTGTACTGTTATCCAACACTTTTTGCAGCATTTTAACCATCATAGAGCATGTCTGACAGTCAAAGAATGAAATTAAACTACTGCCATTTTTACCTTGTACATTTATAGTGCAATTATTTTGTACTGCTCAGATATTTTTTATGTAATTATTAAATAAAGCACAATTTTCAACTTTTTATCTATGCTGGAGATCCTAAGCAGACCTGGATGACACAGTTCATTTATATTTATTTTAATATCTTCTATTATTTGGAAGGAATAAGTGCTCACGTTTTTTAAATTATGGATAAATGTTCGTCTTGTGCACTATGATTTGTCATCTCTCTTGTATCAGTGGCACAGTGACCATGGCAACTGCTCTGAAAATTACTAGGATGTAGTGTCCAGTGGCTGTTGAATGGGCATCCGGAAATTCTTAGCAGAAAGCTTTCAGTCATAGAAGAATAAGAAGTAAATTAAAATGGAAAAGTAGTGAACTGGAACAATTTCACATGCGGTACAAGAGAAGAGACATTTTTATGCTCTGCAGTGCTCTTCAACACGCTTGGTAATACAAAAAGTACTGTAACTGGCATAAAATTGAATATTAGAAATGTTATTAAATATTTTAACATCTACACTCCCACATTATATGGTGCATCGGGGGCTAAACAGTTTCCTGCTGCAACCCTGCCATCCCCAGGCCATCTTAATGCACAGGTGGGGAACCTAAATGGGATGAGACCCAGCCACAACATGCCTGGTATTTCTTAAGATACTGAAGGTATAATGGAAAGCGCAGGTCATCCCCTTTTATATATAACTACCTAGCATGTCTATATGCCTTGCTATGCTGGATGCTGACAGCATATTACAGTTGTATATTTACTCTTTATTTTTATAGTATATCTGTACAGTAAGCAGTGGCATCACATGTGGGGTGCCGGCCGCACCAGGTGTCACCCGCCTAGGGTGACTCCCCCTCAGCGACAGGAGCCGGGTGCTGCACTACAGAATTAAGTACAGCACTTGGCTCCTGACAGTGTGAGGACCAGTGGCGTAACTAGGGTATTTGGAGCCCAGGGCAAATTTGGAAATGGAGCGCCCCCCCCCCCCCTATGTGCGCGCGCCGTAGGTGCGTGGCCACTGAAAAATGGGGCGTGTCAACATGACACACACCCCTTTCTTGTCACTGGGAACATTTCTTTCCATTTGCACTTTAATGCAGTGCCCCTTATACAGTCCCCCCACCTATGCAGTGCCCCTAGTAGTGGTCCCCCTTATGCAGTGCCCCCTGTAGTGGTTCTCCCTTTTCAGTGCCCCCTGTAGTGGACCCCCCTGTGCAGAGCCCCTTATATAGTGCCCCCAGTAGTGCCCGCAGTAGTAGTCCCTCCTATACAGTGCCCTTTATATAGTTCCCCCTTATATAGTGCCCCCAGTAGTGCCCGCAGTAGTAGTCCCTCCTATACAGTGCCCTTTATATAGTTCCCCCAGTAGGAGTCCCCCTTGATGCAGTGCCCCCTGTAGTAGTCCCCAGTAGTGGTCCCCTACAATGCAGTGCCCACAGTAGTATCCCCCCCCAGTGGTAGTCCCCAGTAGTGCTTCCCCATGATGCAGTGCCTACAGTAGTATCCCCCCCAGTGGTAGTCCCCAGTAGTGGTCCCCCACAATGCAGTGCCCCAGTAGTATCCCCCACCCAGTAGTAGACCCCAGTAGTGGTCCCCCCCCTGAAGCAGTGCCCCCGGTAGTATCCCCACCCAGTAGTAGTCCCCAGTACTGGTCCCCCCCACCTGAAGCAGTGCCCACAGTAGTATCCCCCCCAGTAGTGCCCCCCCAGTAGTAGTCCCCTTCTTTGTACTAGAGCGCGCCCCCCCCCCCCCCCGAGATACACACTAAAATGAAAAAAAAGAAAAAACTTACTAGTATCCACGCTCCTGCTCCCACCACCGTCCACACGTCCATCCTCCCGGGCCGGGCCGTTCTGCATTATGGGAGAGACGTCATGACATCATGACGTTTCTCCCATTACCACTGCAGGAGCCGGACGGAAGCCCGGCTCTTGCAGTGGGCACGCAGCAGTCAATGAGAGTCTATCTGACTCTCATTGGCTGCTGATTCTCACACACACATCGCTGCCGCTCGGCAGTAATGTGTGTGCAGCAGCCAATGAGAGTCTGTCTGACTCTCATTGGCTGCTGATCAACACACACATCACCGCCAGTGCTGGCGGCGATGTGCGTGTTATGCACAGTCTGAGCCTGCCTGCCACCCTCCTCCTGGCGCTATTGGGCAAGAGCTCAGGGGGAGGGAACGGGCTCAGCTGTGCAGCACAGGACTGGCGCTGGAAGCCTAGCGCCGGTCCTGTGTAAATGTGTAGCGCTGACCGCAGTCACTGTGGTCGGCGCTACACTGGCTAACTAGGGCAGGCCGGTACCGTGGCCGGCGGCGCCCCCCCCCCCCCAATCCCCCCCCACACACACACACACACACACCCGCCGGTCCCTTGGCGCCCTGGGCACTCGCCCTGCCCTAGTTATGCCACTGGTGAGGACCCCTCCCCCCAGTAATAAGCACAGGACCACGGGGGATTGGGCCTCTAGGCTATGCCCCTTCCATGTGGTCACGCCCCTGCCCAGAGGCCACGCCTTTGTTAGCGGCACAGCATCCGTCCCAGCACCGGGTGACACCGCGGGGATTCACGCCACTGACAGTAAGGGAGTTTTTGGGGGTTAATCAGTTTTCTGAAAGCCTTCAGGAATATTGGATAAGATACATGTATATCAACCTAGTTTTTCTGCCAAAAATAAAGGTCCTAGTAGGAGAAAGGAGCTGGCCAGCTCTGTGAAGGCAGAAAGAACTTATTGTAATATGTGTCAGGATCTGATATTTGTTTTATTTTTCCAAAGCTAGTAACAAGGTATGATGTTGTTTGGAGGGTGTGTGGAGAACACTGTTGGGTCTGAGCAGGTTTCTCTTCATACAGTGGGAACATAGGTAAAAGCATAGAAAACTGACAGTACTTCAGGATGTACCACTGGATGAGGGGAGAGCTCAGTAATGGAATATTCAGGAGAAGGATAGTGCTATAGCAATGTGAACTGTAGGTGAGAGGAGGTAGAAATACTTAATCGTGAGCACTGTGAACTGCAGGTGGTGCTGTAGAGCACTTGCTGGGAAGAATTAGAAATTCTGGATATTTCAAATGTATGAACTGCATTCGAAAAAAACACTAGTTTGCAGGAATCTATGACCTGCAAACTGGATTTGTTCTAGGGAACAGGATTGCCACCTAGCAGGTGGGCTAGGCAGCAAGCTTCCCGAGAAATGCTGAGGCAGAGGACAGTGAAAGAATTTTCACTTCCTCTGCCTGTATACAGTAGGGCTCGCGTGTGCATCCACGGGTCACATGGACGCTAAGCTAGTGTCACGTGCACGTCCGTGGTTACTTGGACGCGTGTCTGAGCCACTGATTCAGATTATTTGGAAGCTCGCTGGTGGCAATCCAACCCCAGATAGTGATGGTGGAAGAAAAGTTAAAGCTTTATACCTGATTAGCCTGACACCTTTGTTTGTAAAGTAGTGGATTAAACCGTGAATGCTTCACAACAAAGAATGATTTTATTGAACTGTAACTGACAATTTTCTGGAAAGAAAAACTGTTTGTAAGTTGGAATCAGAACTGGACAGGGAACGACTTTTCAAAACTTTAGGCCAGGAATCTGGTGCAAAGTAGTAGGTTACTTCTTTTCCTTAGTGGTGGCTGCTTGAGCCTTCTTTGGGTCCCTTGGTGTGCTTTGAGGGATGATAAAGGTAAGGTTATTGGCACTCAAGCAAGGATCTGCAGAGGAAACAACAGACCTAGCAAAGGAGGAGGAAGAAGGGTGGCTAGCTGTTGCTAGGTGGCAATCCTGTTCTCTAGAACAAATCCAGTTCGCAGGTAATAGATTACTGCAAACTAGTATTTTGTTCTTCGGGAGGCTTGCCACCTAGCAACAGCAGGTGGGTGACTACTACATACCTGGTGGTTGCTCTGAGAAACTCAATGTTTTGTAGATCGGTTGGTTTCCAATAGTGGTTTGCCTCTAGCATTATTGATTGTAAAGGTATGCCTTTTGCTGCAGCTTCCCACAGGGAATGGCTCTTGAAGTGGTCAGTATCTATCCCAGCTTCTATCATGGATGTCACAATCTATCCTCTAATAGTAGAGGATTTTGCTGGGGCAAAACGGTTTTCTGCAAGTGAGGAAGAGCTGTGTGATATCGGGCTCTCTTTACTACAATCCGCATATTGAATGCAGATTGTAGTGTGATATTATCGACTGAATTCGCATTGCGAATTCAGGCAATATCACAGGGATTTACTACAAATCCCTTGCAGGGACAGAGCTTGCGATAAAGATCTGTCCCTGCGAATCCCCTCCGCACACTGTCACGGTATTTTTTGCGAAAATTCCCTGACTAAAGTGCCCACGCATGCGCCGACCGGCCGCCGCTGCTACCCCCCGGCACTAAGCCCCGCCCCCAACAATCGCTGACTCCCCGCGACCCCCCTCTCCCTTAATTACACTTACCTGCATGATCCGGGCCTCCGGTGATGTCCTCCATGCCTCCGGTCAGGTGCTATCCCATACTGCACTGGTACCCGATCACCTGATGACTGGGCCGCAGTGCACTATGGGAGACCAGCTGACTGGAGGGGAGACATCACCAGAGGCCCGATAACCAGTCCCTGGAGTCAGGTAAGTAAAAAAAAAAAATTTTGACAATTTTTTTTTCTTTTTTTTACTGTAATAAGCTTGCGGTCTGTTTAGACCACACAGCTGATTACTGGGACTGACTCCCGGCTCTGCTCTGCCTTTTAGAGCAAAGCAGGAGTCCAGTAACCGGGGGAGACCCTGAATAACGCCACCTCCAGGTGGCGTTATTATCACAGGGCTTTCCCCGATATTTTTTTACAATTTATTTTTAGTAACTTTGGTCGGATCACATTTCCCATTACAATTATGGGAAATGCAATCTGCTTACTAAAAATAAGTGATACTTAGGGGTTGGAGTAGAATTTTACGAATTCTACTCCAATTGCCCTGTAATAACTATAGGTGATACTAAAATAATGTGAAAAGGGTGTGAAAACACCCTTTTTCACTTTATTTTAGTAAAAATAATGATAATAAATAGAGCCCATTGTCTCTTATTGGCACTGTCAGGGCCAAGTAAGAAGATAAGCATGAAGCTACCCACAAGTTAGGCTCTGAAGTATCATGCATTAAGTCAAATTCTACTATCGAGCTATTGAACGAGGATGTTTTTGTATAATCTCTAAGATTTAAGTGGTACCCTGTAGGAGTCTGTGATAACCATGGGTCTGAGGTGTGTATGAGGGTTAGTTCAGCCCCTCTGGCTGCTATAGCTAGAGCTATCAAGGATGCCAACTTGCAGGATAAAAGAGTAATGTTGTTGTCCGTCTCCCAAGAGGCTAGGATAGAGAGAAAGGGTTCAGTGTCCCAGGTGTGGGAGTACTTGGGTTGTATAGGCCTAGAGAGGTAAATACCCCTCAACAAATGTAGGTATAGTTTATCTATTAGGTTTGGGATCACGATGGCTAAAGCATAACTGTAAGACTTTATGGTAGCTGATGCAAGGCCTGATTGATAATTAGAAGCTAAGAAATCTAAAGCTAAATGGAGTAGAGAAGACTGGACAGATAAGGTCCCTTGGAACCGCCAGAGGTCAAACTCTTTAATTATTGCTGCATACCTGGCTCTAGTTTGGGTCATTTGAAGCATTGATTAGAGCTTTTGTGGGGGATGCTAGGGCTGGATCCTTAGCATCCTAGCAATGTTACCATCCACATGCACTGGGGAAGTGTTTCCAGTATGTCTGGAGTTCCCTGGAAGCAGTCTTTGGATAACCCCAGGGAGATCTTGAGTCCTACGTGTAGTTGGCTGATCAGAGGGAACCATACCCTGGATGGCCATACCAGATATACTATCACAATACTGGGTACTCTGTCCTCCCTGATTTTCTGTAGGACTTTCAGGAGGAGGGCAGGGGGATGGAAGGCATAGGGGTGAGACAGGACTGTCCAAGGAAAGGACATTGCATCCATTCTTCATACCCCTTTCGTCCATATTCTATATATGAAATGTGGAACTTGAGCATTCTTGGGGTTAGCGACGAGGTCTATCTCTAGGTTCCTGAAGGTCTGGAGTATTTTTAGGAAGACCTGGCTTCTCATCGCTGCAAATACTAGGGAGATTCTTTCTCGGGACAGGGAGTCTGCAAGCTAGTTGAGTTCTCCTGGGATGTAGGCTGCAATTAAGGTTATGTCCCTTTGGACAGCCAAATCCCAGACCTCTAATGCTTCTTTGCATAGAGAAATGGACTTGGTGTGCCCCATTCTGTTTATGTATGACACCGCAGTTATATTGTCCAAACATAGATGGATACAGACCCCTCTTGTGTGCTTTGATGAACTAGGGCTTTTAGAGCCAGTTTTGCTGCACGTAATTCTCTGACGTTTATGAACAACTTGGTTTCTTCGGGTGACCAGGTGCCCCTTTACTGATTTTTCCTGAGAGAAACCTCCCCAAACTGTTAGCAATGCATCTGTGGGTCTAGAAGGGGGTGAGGATGAGGTACATGGAGACTGTTCTATTTGGACAGTTCTGTTTATACTTTTCTGGAAAGAAAAATTGTGTCTGTCCAGTAATAGTGGGCATGAAGCAAAGTTCTTAGGAGACCTTGCAGTTCTCTGCATGACAGAGGCACGTGTCTGAAACAAGGGGACATAGCAATCATCTTCCCAATAATCCTTGCTAAGGAGCGGAGGGATAATCTGTGCTTCTGGGAAGTTCTTTGTATGTATTCCTTTGTATCTAGCCATTTTTCTAGTGGGACTGCCAGGGAAAAAGAAGGAGGAGGGCAGGGGGATGGAAGGCATAGGGGTGAGACAGGACTGTCCAAGGAAAGGACATTGCATCCATTCTTCATACCCCTTTTGTCCATATTCATCCATATCTTCGTTGAAACCAAGAAACTTTATGGTTCTGGACGGGGTTAGAACTGACTTTTGAGTGTTTACTATGAATCCCAAGTTTGTAAACAGAGAAAGGGTTGAGGCTTTGTGTCTCAAAAGGGTGTCATGGTCTGAATGTACTAGTAATATGTCTTCTAGGTAAACAATGCATTGCATGCTCTGCTGGCGCAATGGGACACTACAGCTTTCATGACCTGTGTAAAGGTGTAGGGAGTGGAAGAGAGACCAAACACCATAACTGTCCACTGAAATTAGGTCTCTCTCCAAAAGAATCTGAGACGCCTGTGATTCAGATGAACTGATATGGAATGGTAAGATTCTTTTAGGTCTATCTTTATACAAAAGCAGTCCCTTGTGAGGAGGTCTGGGATACCTTCCATGCAAAACTTTCAAATATTAGTTTAAAGCTTTAACGGTTAATACTGGTCTTATGGAGCCGTCTTGCTTTTACTATGGGGAACAGGTGGCTGATCCAGCCTTTTGAGGTTGGGTCTGCCAATTCTATTTTTCCTTGTTGGAGGGCCATTGTCAGTACCTCGTCTAGCTGAGGACTGCAATTCCTTGAACAAGTAATATGACCCGCTTGGTGTGGAAAATTAATTAAAGGGAGGTTTAACCCGGACTGGATTGTTTTCAGCAACCACTTGTCTGTGATAATCTTTTGCCACTCTAAGAAGGATTGTTTTGTGGGGTGAATGGCATGAGGGCCCAATTCAGACCCACTCGCTAGGCTGTGTTCGCACATAGCCAGCCATTTTTTTGCAATCTGCGCATGCGTGCACATCGCAGTGCGTGAATTAGTCCATGCGATCGGGAATCGTTCGCTCGCTGTGCATAGACAATTCACTAGCTAGAATGACAGGACAAGCCGTTTGTAAGTGGTGACTGGTGGTGGTCCAAGAAAACAGGGGAGAGGAGGTGCCTGAGCGCCTCAACGCTGTTTCAGAGGCGTGCATAATTAAGACGCAGCATCATAGTACACGTCACTTGGTTGTATTTCACACTGAAGCACTCGCAGAGCTTGCGGCAAGGTATTGTCAACCACAAGTGCTGCGTTCGCATCCGATGGTACTCGATGTTACCGATGGTTGCATACACTTCCTGGAAATGACGTGCCTTAGTGGGCATCTTAAGACAGGCTGGTGGGTGTCTGCATACACAGAGTGATCACACGCTAAGACATAGTGGGCGTGCTAATGCCTTGCCGTGTGATCGTCTGCCTTTGACAGCTTTGCATACGCTGGGTGCATGCAAGCGCATCTAGCGAGCGGGTCTGTATTGAGTCCTGAGGGTGAACTTACCATAATTGCAGCCTCTTTTGGCACTGTTCCAAGTGTTTGAGAAGGATCCTCTTGAGGCATTATTGGATCTGCATGGGACCTCCTCTCTGGGCTCTTCTTATGCCTTGGAAGTCTAGGGTCGGACCTGTGGCTCGCAAAGTCAGACCCCCTTGAAGAAAGAGTCTCTTGAAGAGCTTGTTTCGTTTTTTGAGGTTTAATAAAGGATTTTCTTGTCTTATGTCTCATTTTCACCTCCTCTATGAGCTGAGGACCGAAGAGGTCGGCGTCAGTATGGTTAGGGAATTCTAAGGTTTGGGCTCTAGATCTGCAAGTCCTGTGCTAGTTAGCCATCTAGACCTGCAGGTGTTTGTGATATAGTTGAAGGTCTGGCCAATTATGAGTGTTGCTCTGCTAATTGCCTTAAGGAGAGCAAGCTTGGACGCCAGCAGAGAGTCCAGTGAAATGTTGGACTCCCCTTCCCTCTCTGCTTAATCTAACATAAACAGCAGGGGGCCAGCTGTGCCCACAATTTTATATTACAGTCTGTGGACTTGTTGTGCCTCTTTTCTCCCACTATGGAGGCTAGCGCTGGATCAATATTTGGGGCGAATAGAGCGTACCGTCTGGTAACCCAGTGTAGGATCGTAACGCCAAACCATCTTCTTTGATGAGGGTTGATCTAAATACCAAATGGGTACATTTTTAGGCCTCGGAATTATGTTTTAAAGCCCAGTGTGTGCATATAATTTAGTTTGAGGGGTTTTTCCTGCTAAAGCCACTCTGGCCATCTGAATTTCACTATATTCCCCATGCTGGGATGATGGGGAGGTTTTGGTAATTTCCTCTGATGTCCAGATCACAAAGGAAGAATGGTCCCTAGGGGAAATGTGCAGCTGTCTGGCAGGTGACCCCACATACTGAGAGCAGGTACCTTTGTGCTGCTGGCTACGGGCAGAGGTTTCTTGCCAGCTATGGGCAGGTGTGTTGTGCTTGCTCTGAGCACTATCATGTTGTCTGCTATGGACAATACCAGGGAATGGGGGAATGACACCTGACCAGGTCTCCCTGGGGCTAAACTTACTTTTATTTTTCTTTGAACTTTATTTTTTATGAGTTGGTGAATTCCTTGAATAGAGAAGTAACTTGTCACAGTGTTGAGGAGTGTCAAAACCTCTGACAGGGAAAGTTTTTTTTTTTTCTTTCTCATATGAATATCCTCTGAAGAGGAGGAGGAGGAAGATAGGGAAGAGGTTGCCCTTTTATGGGCTATTTTCTCCTTTATACTGCCAGCCATGGAGGACAATCTAAGTAGAGTCTGTCACAGAGACAGAGACTGTGTCCTCCATGTCAGCACTGACAGAAAAATCTGAATCAGCGGCTCAGGCGTGCACCCATGTGACCACAGACATCCACGTGACACTAGCATGCACGTGACCCACAGGCACATGTGCATCCATGAGTCACACTGTATACAGGCAGAGGAGGTGAAAATGCTTTCACTCTCCTCTCCCTCCACGTTTCTCAGGAGGCTTGCTGCCTAACCCACCTGCTGTTGCTAGGTGGCAAGCCTCCCGAAGAACAAATATCAATACTGGTGTATTGTATTGTAACTGCAGAAGGTGCCATTAAGCACTTGCTGAGAAGAAATAATACTGATGCTTGAGCAGTATGGACTGCAAGATGGAACAGACCTGCACTATATGGAATGAATAGCCCAGATCCAGTGCAGTTTATCCATAGGTGGTAATTGGTAAATGCAGAAAAGAATGTAGAAAGCAGCAGGATATACTGTACTACTGAGAACAACAGCAAAGGATGGAAGACACGATGTGGAGCCAATCTCTGGAAGCTACAGTCAGGAACAATAGGCAAGAGTCGTCAGAAGTTGTACTGGCAATGAATTATGGCCAGGGAGATACATATAAAGGGTGCCCTCGATGTGGATTGGAAATAGGAGTGATGTGCTGGAGATCTGGAGCAGGATTGGAGGAACCGTGATCTGAGCAAGATGGCAGCAGTCATGTCCCAGTGAAGTGGTTCTTGAAGCTGGAAACATGTCTGGCAATTACTGGTGAGTGATATACTGCTAGAAAGTGGAACTGCTTAGTGCATAAACAGGTTTTGTTAATCCTGTGTGACAATATGCTCTTGATATTCTTTCTGTGGTTACTCTTACATTGTTTATTTGAGGTCTTCTTTGTTTCTGTATCCATGCAGGGTAAATCTATAGAAGTTAAATGTCACAGCATGTCCCCATCTCTCAACATGCTGGTCGAGCAGAGCGCCAGGGGGCAGAGCTGCTAAGCCAGGCTATTGAGCCATACTGGCCCATCAGCCCTGAGGCAAAAAGTGCCAATAATGATTATTCATTTTATTAATCCCGTATTAAGTTACTATGTGGAAAATCGAACTGGTAGGGCATTGCACTCAATACAGGTAGGACAGTGCTAACACATTATCCTTCCTTCTAGACATGGTCTGTTGTGTCCTGCAAGTCAAACACTGGACCTGTCCTCTGGAGCGTCAACAACTGAACAGAGGCGAGCACCCTTAAAGGACCCCTCTTATGTCCCCCTTACACTGCCTCCCATCACCTCACCATGACAAGCGGTAGGACGAGCCACTTGTCATTGTACTACCTATGAACCATGGCCATCACCAAGAATTAAAAACAGCCATAGCTGTATTCTTCCAGCTTCCCTTGTTACAAAGGCATCTGATCTGTCGTAATGCAGTATGACAGATTAACTGCCGACAGCCATGTGCATGCTCCTGGATCCCCCTATCAGACACATGGAGCCATATTCAATTTGAACCGAGTCGCAATACATTTTCGCGGCCCAGACTTTCTGCCTACTTCGCCTGTTTTGTAGGCGGAAAAGTATCGCGCGCGTGCCCGCTTTACCCCGTATTCAATTTGAAAGTATGCGAAAACGGGACCCGGCGAAACTTAAGCAAGTGGAAAGTACTGTCAGTTTTGGGGAAATCAGCCTGATACCCCCCAAAAGATGCTCTGACATGGGGGTTAGCTATGGTATCCCCTGATTTGGCTTGCTGAAGGTATTTGGTGTTTTTAAACGGGCTCAATAGTTGCTAAATAGCATTTTTCTATACGTGGTGCAGAATAGTATTCAGGAGTATTTTTTCCAGAAAATAACTTATCCCATCAAATTTGGGGTACTTGAAAATGGGGGTCAGCATATTTAAAAGTTGCTAAAGTGAAGCTGAAAAAAACGTGAAAAATCCACCTGCCGCAAACACCTGCAATCAAAAAAACACTTGGGGCATACTTGGGGACCCCCCAGAGTCAAGTTCGCTAGTTTTTAACTTTGTACCCCAACATTTAATTTTTTCGCCCCCTTTTTCAAAGTCATTTTTTGGGCTGTCCTTAAGTGGTTTCTTAATGTTTTACACAGTTTACCTTTGACGGACTGTCTGAAGGCTGCACAGGGGTTCCCACAACATTGCACCCCAAAACCCCATTTCTGCACTTTTTTCCACCTCCTATTCATAGGCGAAACTCTTTTGCCTATTACATTGCATTGACTTTCCGCCTAGGTGGAAAGTCTTTCAAATTGAATACGGCGTAAAAGCAAAACAGGCGAAAATGATGTCATCTGCGAAAAAGTATCGCGGATCCGGACTTTTCACCTCAAATTGAATACGGGCCATGATCTGACTGTCTCATAAGTTCCCTAGCGAAGCAAAGGTCCACTAGCAAAGATGGAGGCAGCCGGGATCTTTTTATCCAGAATGGTGGCCAAGTCCCCTGTACTAATAAGGTAAGTAACAAGGCAATATTACTATGCTGGATGGAATTCTATAGAGGAGATGTAGAAAAGGGAATTTATTTATTACCAGTTATTTCTATAGTGCACACATATTCTGCAGCGCTTTACAGAGAATAGTTGGCTGTTCACATCAGTCCCTGCCCCAGTGGAGTTTACAATCTATATTCCCTATCACATGCTCACACACATACACACTAGGGTTAATTGAAGCGGTATACTCTGAAATTACATCTTCCCTAAATGTATCAATGTGTGTACCGAAGTGTTAAGTTAAATACCGGGAGCCCCACTGGAAATAACAGCACCATTATACAATTCAATGGCCGCTGTAGTGCATCAAAAGTTACTAAAGTTAGATGGCATTGAACATCATCTAAGACCAAGTAATTACAATATTATTACTTAACTGTAATTTGTGTTTTGTATATTTTTGGATGTTTTAAAAAAACAACAACAACAATGTATCAAAAACTTCTTTTAATAATCTCACTCCATGGAATCATCTCTAAGACTACTACATCCTTTACTCTCCCTGCAGCTCGTCCTTCTGTACATATTGCTGCCTCATTACTCTTCTCTCCTCTTACAAACACACATGAGCTTTTAACTAATCTATACACTGACAATAACATCCACAACCTGTCGCCATACAAATCTCAGACAAATCCCACAACTATATTTATATCTCTCTCTCTCTCCTGCTGATTCTATTAGCTGGTGACATATCGCCAAATCCAGGCCCAACCCACATGCCACAACCACAACAAATTATAAATTCAGCTAACCTCATAAACATTGCATGCCTCCCTTCACCCTCCAAGTCACTAAAATGTGCCTTATGGAATGCATGCTCTGTCTGCAATAAGCTAACATCCATCCATGACCTCTTTATTTCAACTAACCTCAACCTTCTGGCAATAACAGAAACATGGCTTATACAATCAGACACTGTCTCCCATGAAACATGGCTCACACAATCAGACACTGTCTCCCCTGCAGCACTTTCACATGGTAACCTACACTTCTCACACATCTCCAGGCCTGGTAATTGTAAAGGAGGTGGGGTGGGAATATTACTCTCCCAATCCTTCACTTACATAGTGCTCCCACAGGTACCTTCACTCACATTTTGCATCATTTGAAGTACATTCTATCAGGACTTTCACCCCTTTCTCTCTACGAGTTGCTGCTATCTATCGCCCACCTGGGCCACCCCAACAATTTCTGGAACATTTTTCTGCCTGGCTCCCTCACTTCCTATCTTCTGACATCTCCACCATCATCATGGGTGATTTCAATATCCCCATTGACAGTCCACAATCTCCTCATGCCTCCAAACTACTCTCTTTAACCCCCTCTTGGCCTCTCCCAATGGACTGAGGGCCTGATTCAGAGCCGGACGCTCTAACCAGAGCGCTCCCTCTGAATCAGGGCCCTCCTACTAAACTTGGAGCGGCCTCTTGGACGCTCGCATAGCTGTGGGTCGTGCGCATGCGCATTTGCGTACCATTGACCCGCTTGCGAGCATCCTGCGCTCGCGAGCGGGTCTGAATGAGACCCTGACTCCTCTGCTCATCAGGATGGCCACTGACTTGATATTGTATTCACCAGACGATGCTCAGTTTCTGACTTCACTAATGCTCCTTTCCCTCTCTCAGATCACAATCTTATCACCTGCACACTCCCCTCCATTACATCAACCACAATGTCATTAAAATCAACCAATCCTCCTAAAACCCATAGACATATTAATGCTATTAACTTTCAACAACTATCTACCTCTCTACAAGAATGACTCTCACCAATTTCTGCACTCACTTCTCCTGAGACTGCTGCATCACACCTAAACCAGATTCTCGAAAAAGCCCTCGAAGTAGCTCCAGCTACCCATCACACACAACATAGACTTAGACGTCAACCGTGGCATTCTAACTTAACAAGGCATCTACAAAAACTCACAAAGTAGAACATCAGTGGCAAAAGTCTCGTACTCCATGTGATTCCTCACATATAAGACTATCTACAACTCTTATCGTACTGCTCTGGACGCTACCAAACAAACATATTTCTAATCTCTTATCTCTGCTCAAGCCTCTAACCCCAAGTGACTTTTTAATATATTTAAACTGCTTCTTACCCCTCCCTCACCCAACCCACCTGCTACTATCTGTGCACAAGATCTTGCTTCCTATTTTAAGGACAAGATTGATAATATCCTAAATGAAATGGTATGTTCTTCCTCAGCTAGTGACCTGCTCAATTCCCTGCCTGAACCCTCTGGCACATTCTCTTCATTTGACCTCACAAACGAAGATGAAGTATCTACACTCTTCTCATCCTCCAACTCTATTACCTCTCCTCTTGATACTATACCCTCACAAACCAGTAAAGCTCTGGCTCCTGTGCTCATCCCAACCCTAACTAAAATCTGTAATCTCTCTCTCTACTGGCATCTTTCCATCACTGTTTAAGCACGCAGTGATTACTCCCATTCTGAAAAAAACTAAATTCTGACCCTAGTACTCTCTCAAATTACCGTCATATCTCTCAGCTCCTATGCCCCTCCAAGCTACTTGAGAGACTTGTCTACACCTGCCTCACACACTTTCTGAACTCACACAACTTATTGGACCCACTTCAGTCCGGCTTTCATTCCCAACACTCCACAGAGACAGCACTGACTAAGGTAGTTAATGATCTGGTCACTGCCAAGGCTAAAGGCGATTACTCACTCCTAATTCTTCTAGATCTCTCTGCTGCTTTTGACACTGTTGATCACTCTCTTCTTATACAAACACTACAATCCCTAGGTCTTAAGGACACAGTCCTTTCTAGGTTTTCTTCCTACCTATCTAATTGCTCTTTTACTGTTCATTTTTCTGATTCTGCCTCCTCTTCACTACCTCTATCAGTTGGAGTACCACAAGGCTCTGTTTTAGGACCTTTGTTATTCTAAATCTATGCCACCTCTTTTGGCAAACATGATTAAACAATCGTTCAGTTAGTATTGTTGTATTGATAGCGTGATTACATTGTTTAAAACCTCTGAATCATACTGCCATATTAGTTAAAAGACTAGTTTCTGTGCAGAAAACTAAAGGTGTATGAAAGCAGATGTGTGATTGTAACATAATAGAGGCTACTACTGTGTGAGGGGCCTAGGCTAGGTAGCATGTGTTGGTCCTAAAGACTCGGTAGGTGTTTGACGAGGCAGAAAGCTACTGAGTGTGTACACATAGCACGTGTATTGCAGCAAGGAGAGGGATTTTGTACCTTGAAGAAAACAAGGGGTTTTCGAAATTTGGCTCCCAATAGTGGTCGCAGAGCCCATTGATCAGTTAGGTTCTCTGGACACTGCGACTAGACCTCACAGTTGGGTAGACAGTGATTGTGACTTGGGTTGTAGTGGAGGAAATCACTAGAAAGGGTAAGTGTTATTGGAACACTTAAATTCTAACAGGGGAGAGTACTGAAAAAGGGTGAGCTACCGGACAAGGGCTGAAAGGTGTCCGGAAAGACAGTATAATCATATAAGATGTTATTTCTGTTCCTCGTTGGTTAGCGGGCCAGTTGTGCACAACGGGATAGGAGTGCGTGAACGTAGCTCCATAGGAATCGTTCACCGGTCCACATTCAGTAGCGATAAATTGCTTAGCGTTTTCCCAGATGGGTGCTAAGCAGACGCTGGGAATGGTCGACGATGCGCTGCTTTTGGAAGGACCGACAGGTTTGGCAAGGCATATAATGTATACAAAGCATGGTGTGTATGCAACTGCGTACTGTAATGTATGGTTTAAGATGACCAAGAGATGTGTGAAACCTTTTCCTAAAATTGGCAGTTTTGATGTGGAAGTGTTGAATAATGTTAGAGATGGCATCTGTGTGGTGAAATCTCTAAAGAAATGAGTAAAATATAATGACTGTTTAAAGTTGTGGCAGCATAAGGGGAGCACATGGTTGAGTGGCGTGCTCACGCCGCAAGACAGAGTTGCCAAAGGTACAGCCGATAAAAAAAAAAATGATAAACATGTGTAACAAGTAACTTTTATTTTATCCTGGGTTAAGTTATTTTTAAAGGTAATGCTTCTAAAGAAGATGATGAACCCACTGAAATTTCAGCCACAGCTGGAATTGGTGAAATTAGTGTAAACACATTGGTTTAGAGAAAAGAAAATGTGTGTTAAGAAAAATAATCCATATATTTAGGTGGTTCTTCATGATTTTGGAATGTATTGTATTCTAAGTGTATGCAGTTTGTAGTCATTGTGCATTTCAAGGAGGGCCAGGTGTCTGTGTTTACAGTGAATATTGAAATTGGGATTTCAATTCAGAATAGTTACTGTATGCTAATAAGAATAGGTTTCTCCTTGGGGCTACTTGGATAATAGATTCTTTTGTTATTTAGATAGGGTTCACTGTTATCTAGTATTGACCGAAACTAAGATTATTAAGTGGCCGTCTCTATAAGAATCCAGCCCTGAGTTCTCACAATACTAATTACAAAAACTTGCTTAAGAAATGGTAACACCTGGTTATTCAAAGTATCTTGTATTCTATACCATATCTACATAATCACACTCACAATTTGTACAATAGATCTTGTTATAACGTCATGGCTGCATTACCATGAGGCTACACCATCCCATTCATAACAACATATGCACATACATACACAAATAATTGTTTTCTGTGATATATTGCAATCCACAATTTATTTATAGATATTAATCTGCCAGAAGTGCAGGAAAACATTTATATCCCTAAAATATAAAAAGAGTATATCATATATCCCCCATATACACACGCATGTACACTTCTCACCAATATATTCACGGTATACCATTCCAGTTATTCTGTTTAAATCACCCTACAGCATAGTTGAAGTGAAAATTGTGCTTTAAAGTAACACATGTACAATGCCTGTTTTAAAGTACTGGAGAATTCATAAGCAATGGTAGAAAATGCAAATATGAATATAGCTGGAAATTCATATTTTTAGTGATGATAAAATTATATTACATACTAGAATGCAATATATTGAAGGATTGTTCCAATGTGGGGCATTCTGAGAATGTCACAAACATTATAATTGGCAAATTTTTAAGATGTTTGTTAGAATTTAGGACCCTCTGTTGTTCTCAATGTCTGATTGTGAATAACAGGGGGGGTGGTTGACACACAATCTGGGAAAATAGGGATCTGTGTAATATAGGGCATTACTGAACACCATGGGCGTAACTACCATAGGTGCAACTGCTATGGGGCCCAGAGCTGAGGGGGGCCCTTTTCCCTTGTTAAAGTTACATGTGTTATTTACATTATTCACCATTGGGTGGTACAGAGGGGCCCTTACAAACTTTTGCTGTGGGGCCTTTAAATACCTAGTTACGCCCCTGTTGAACACACACATGCAACACAGAAGTATTGAGGTTTATTTGTGCTCACAGGATCTTGGTTTTCCGTGAGGGGGTTTGTATTTGCAGCGTATGAAAGTTTTTTTGTGTATAGTTTATATGTACTTATCTGTGTGCCGATTTTTAGGTGCTGCATAATTTTCTGTGTATAAGTTTATATTTACTTCTGAAAATTTCCTTGTAGGTACAGCAGTTTATAGATTTATTTTAGGTTAAGAAATTCGTTTCTGAGTGAGTTATGACATGTGGTGTGTTATATTGTATTATCTGTGTATTAGATCACATGTGAACTACACATTACCTTGCAGTTATAACTGAGTATGATTTCAGGGTTTGCTGAATATGCATAGTATATTGTTTAAAGATGATCAAGTTACTTACTAGATGTATATTTTCCCAAGGAAATAAGTGAGGTTATGGGCCCTGGGGAAGCTGACATGTTTAGTTCACAGGAAGCTTTGATTGCTATACTGTACATATAGTACGGCGAGGACCACCTGGTGTCTGGGATCTGTGAGTGGTACAGGATAAAAGAAAGCTGTAGGGAAAAGTCAGTAATGTTAAGAGATATAAGATGCTTAAGAATATCTGAGATGTAGCGGTAAAAGCACTTATTGTTGTTATGTAAGATGTTCTGTTTTAATTCTAACCCTTATTTCCGACAGAAGCATGTCTATAATAGTTGTCTGCACGAGTAATGCATTTGGTGACGTGGTATATAGGTAACATCGATGTGAAGCTTAGAACCAGGTGATTCATTTCTAAGCAGGGTGTGAATAATTGGATAATATGGCAGGTTTGCAATGAGTCCTGTAATAAACGTTCTATTTATACTGATAAGCAGTATGGTTGAAAAAGACTGAACCGCAGGTCAGCAAAGTCTGTAAACAAGGTAAAAATGGATAATTTAATTTAAGATACCACAGAATAATTGTTTTTCTATAGGTAAACAGGTCATGTGGTAAGTATACATATATGACTGCAAGAAATATGATTTGTAAATAGCAATATACTAAATATTATAGATAGTGGGAAACAATGTGATATGCGTAATGTTGGACATGAGATATTCCTTAGAAGTAGGGATATCATATGAAAAGCAGAGGTAAGGAAATCTAGGTTTGTAATTTCTGCAGTGGAGAAGGAGATGTCCTATGTACTTAATATAGGTGATAATGGATTTTACTTTTTTGCTTATAACAATGTTTACGGTATATGCAATTATTTTCAAGACTGTATATGGTATAATATGGGTTTAAAACATACAGGTAGTATAAAATCCTGCTCATTTTAAAATCCCAGGTGTATACAGGTAAAGTATCAGTTTATAAGTAATGTTTATTGGAGAGAAGGATTCTAGAATCCCCGAGTGGTCATAAGTAAGTATTACAACCCCTGACCAAATTCATAAGAATTGGAAGATGGGTGTACAAGGTTTTGTTTGTAGGATATTGGACAGACCAATAGCTGAGAAGACTGTGTATATTCCCCTCTATAGTCCTTCTGCATAAAAAAATAAATTGAAATAATCTAGATATAGCTCAACTACATTTATTTCACCTGTGACCAGCCGCCTAGGTGCAGTATAACTGAGATCCAATCCTACCCTCCAACAATTATCCCTGTTGTGATGGAAGACTTTTTGCTTTGTGAACAACATAGTGGCAACAGGAAAGTCACCCATACAATGGAGTTAGTTAATCTTCACAAGACAAGGAAATAATCACAAACGACAAACAATGTCTGCCTATCCACTGCCCCTTCCCTATGTGACAACCCCACAGGACAGGCAAAACCAGATAGACAAGTGCCTTAGCTGGTGGTGGGTCTTAAGCTGGGTACACACTAAACAATAATTGTACCCACCGATACGACAGGTGACCCATCCATCAACGGGCCGACATATCGGGTGGCCTGTACACATTAGATGATCTGTGCCCAACTGCCCAATATGTCGGCCTCTGCCGCATCACGCTGCATTCAGTCTTCAATCGCATCATCAGGTTGAGCTGCATGTAGGGACGACCTGACGACGCAGCTAACGACCAAACAGGAGCAGGCAAAAGCCGACATAGTGGGTACACACTAGACAATTTTGACGATATATCGTTCCGATCCTTCGGAATTGGGCATATCGTTCGAGAAATCATGAAGGGTGTACCAGACTTTATACAGAGGCATCACTGGGTGTGGTGGTGACACCCGATGCACACTCCATATCCACCTCACGTGGCTCCACCAAAAATGTCTGTGACCTGCCATAAAGTGGGAGTGGCCTGGTGGGAAATCCCTCTGGGGGCATGCCCAGCATCCCCAGTGATACTGGGCTGCCCAAGGAGGCTAGTTGTTCCAGTCACACTGCAGCACCCAACTCCTGTCACTGAGGAAGAGCTGGCATTTTGGTGTCACCCCCTCCAAGGGCAACACCCGCTGTGGCCCACACCCCCATAGCAATGCCACTGGTCTTATAGGGTAGATAATTTAATGCCAAGGGAAAGACATTGTTGGACATAGATCTCACAAGAACAGAGCAAGAAATTAAAATGTCATTCTCATTGAACCCAAACAGTCACAATATACATGGTTTGAAAGTTAAGGTGTACAAAAGTATTTGATAATGGTTTTATTGAGACAAAATGACTGCAACTTACAGATGTATTCTCATACACCTAGCCTCAAGATGGCCCGACGCAAGAGACGGCCGACCCAACTAGGCCGCTCCGAGTGGTATAGTGCACCCTATTATTCTTTCAAGTTTGCATCCTATGCTGGGTAGACACTACACGATGTGTGTACCCAGGGAAGGCACGATGCAGCAGCACAGTACATCACACCGTTTGTACACACTGCACAACGCAGTGATGACGGAGTGATGTGTAGTTCCACGCTGCATTTAGCAGCATGGCATCATTCATCTCATCGCCCCAACTGATGTGCTGCAGATGCGACGCTGTGATCTATGACCCACGGACATACACACTATGTGATCCACACAATATATTGTTGCGATCTGTGTAGGAACGATATATTGTGCAATGGATGGTCTAATGTGTAACCAGCTTTATTCACATCACAGTGGCAGTGAAACACCACTTACAGTGTACTAGAGAGGCGTGGCTGTGACTCTAATAACATAGGATTTAGTTTAAAACACATAGAATGCCCAGGTTTTTTGCGAGTTTGACAGTAAATTCACGTTTTGGCTAATGTAAGTGTGAGAAATGGCTTTTTCTAATTTTTCACTTTTTCCCCCAAATCGCAAATTTCAAAGTTGCATCCAGATGTTTTCCCATTCAAATCTTACAGCTCTCCAAATGTAATAGGCTGTGATTTTCAAAATCACAAGCCAAACTTGACTAAAATTCGCCAAAACTTTAGACCAGGTTCAGCTAGGCGACTTTAATGACATCCCCCCCCCCCCCCAAAAAAAGTGGCTAATTAACCCATGTGAAGTCAATAAATCATCAGCACATGCCTAGATAAACCACACTTACAGCCATTGCACCTGTGATGGTTGGAGAAATGGAGTTTGTACAGTCTTCATTGGAGCTGTAAGCTTGTGGGCTGCTTTCTATGGAGGAGCTGCGTAGGAGGAGGGCACAGGAGCTTCAACAGATCCAGGTCCCTAATTCTGCTTCACGCCAGGTGAGGTTATCGACTAAGGGCCATATTCAATATGGGAGCGAAAAGTCCGTGCTGGACTTTTCACTCCACATCGGAGGTTAGAGTGGGGATAAAGTATCGGGCGCGTGCCCGCTTATCCCCGTATTCAATTTAAAAGGAGCGAAAACGGGACCCTGCAAAATTGGATCTGTGAAAAAAAATTTGAATTTTCAGGAAATGTGCCTGGGACCCCCCTAAAGATGTCCAGACATGGGGGATCACTATGGATACCCCCATTTTTACCTGCTGAAGGAAGTCGGGGTTTCTAATAGCAGTGGCAGGTGCATATTTGGGCTATGAAGAAGGGGTGAAGAATAGCACTTAGCAATAGTTATTTTTTACCAAAATGTATCAAATTTGGTGTACATGAAAATAGGGGTAAGCATTTTTTTAAGTCCCAAAAATGATTTTTCAAAATTCTGCAAAAATGCATCTGCCGCTACTCACGCAATGATGAAAACACCTGCCGCATACTTGGGAACCCCTCTGAATTTAATTTGGTTATTTTAGAAGTGTTTGTGTTTTTTTTACCCCCAAAATTAAAGTCAATTTTTTGGGGGTGTCACGATTTATTTTATTTTTTTTACTTTTTTTGACAGTTTATTTTTAAATGACATTCCCAGGGTTGCAGGCTATTATTTTTTAAGCATGCACCCCTAAACCCCAATTCTGCACTTTTTTTCGCCAGCTAAATGCTGGTGAAAAGTTATCCCCAGTTTTTTTCAAAGATTTTTCGAACCTACGAAAAGTCTTTGAAGTTCAATATGGGGATAAATGAAATAGGCGAAAATGATGTCATCGGCGATAAATTATCACCGGTTCCGACATTTCGCTCCAAATTGAATATGGCCCTAAGGATGGACCTGGACTCCTTCTCAGATCATGAGGTGGTTCAGTTATTTAGACTGAACAGCACAAACCTCATGACCCTATATGAGCAGGTGAGAGATGAATTGGAGTCTTTGGCTGGTAGCCACTATTCAGTGCCTGGGCTGTATAAATTAATGTGTGCCCTGCATTTGTTTGGCATTGCCTCATTTCAGTCAGTGAGCGCTAGAGTGCTGAGGATTACACAAGCCACTTTCTCTAGGCATTTATCTCAAGTGTTATCTGCCCTGAAGAAGTTATGGCGAACATATATCTCATTCCCATGTTGTGAGTCCGAGTGGCAGGACCTTAAGGCAGCTTTCTATCGCCTCTCAGCACTGCCTAATGTGCTGGAAGCCATAGACTGCACCCACATTGGGATCAGATCGCCTCACTTGAGGGGATATGTCTATGTAAATACACATGGCTACCACTCCCTCAATGTGCAGGTGGTCTGTGATGTTAACCTCAAGATTCTCAGTGTGGTTGCAGGTTACCCTGGGTCTTGCCATGATGCCTATATCCTGCGCCATTCAGCCCTATCGGAGAGGTTTCAACAAGGACACATGCCAGAGGGCTGGCTACTTGGTATGTTATTTGTCAAGTTACTATTACTTTACACTAAATTTGGATTTGCTGTATGTTTCTCTCTACTGCTGTACTCATAGTATGTGTATATGTTAGCATGGGTTTTTTTATTCCAAAAAGGTCAGTAATGCAATTATTACTGTGTTTACCTTTATATGTATTCAAAGTGTTTGTCTTGTTTTAATGCTATTTTGTAATGTTGAAATTAAGTAATTTTACTCCCTCTTTCATTATTTAGGTGTCTCAGGATATGGGTGTCAGACTTGGCTCAAGATACCTCTGTTGCGACCACGAGGCCCTTCACAGCACCGGTACAACAACGCACACATTGCTACAAGGTCAGTAATAGAGCGTACCTTTGGGGTTTTGAAAAGCAGGTTTCTTTGTTTGGACTGGTCGGCTGACATCCTACTTTACGATGTGCATAAAGTGTGTGACATCATCCAGTTGTGCTGCATGCTCCATAACATGGCCCTTGGGGTAGGCCATGATGACCGTGGGGACATTGCAGCAGCTGTGGAGGAGCCGGACCCTTTCCCATCAGAGGGCGTTGTCAATACAGAGGCCGGGAATGAAGTTCGACAGAGGATCATACCACCATGGGCGCCGAGAGAGGGGGAGCAGGTACAGTTTACCCAGCCCTGGGCTTGCTAGAGGGGCCCGGCAGAGCCCAGGTCGGGCATCCCCTCCCCCCCCAAAATACCCCCCCCCCCCCCCGCCCCCCCCACCCTCCCTTACAGCAGCTCAGCACACAGCTTGTGCAGGGCTGCTGTGTGAAACTGCTCACGGCTGCTGCAGCAGCCGGAGCAGTCTCCTATGGCTGTGGGGGGGGAGCAGTCACACTGATCGCGCCCCCCCCCCCCCCCTGCTTAGCGCCGAGCTGGGGGACTTGCAGCGCCCCCTCCCCGGCGTGCTGCAAAAGTGATATTTTTTTCAAGGGGGGCGTGGCCACACCTCCCACAATTAGGCCACACCTCCTCCTTTACCCGGGCTCGGCCAGGTTCTCTATGGCCCTGCATACAGCAGTATATTTCACATATGTTTTTTTTTAAAAATATGCTTACATCAAGTAAGACTTCAGTGCACATTCATAGTAGCACTGTCAGAGGTTCATTGCTTTCTTTCATCAACAGGAGATCCATCCATATGTCATGACATTAACATGGGATTTTCATGCATAGTACATTATCTTTTTTGAAAGATCATTTAATATAACAATAAAATCTCATTAATACAAAGTAGAAACATAAAATACTACAGTTGGAACCATACCAGAAGAGTTTTGTTGGGGAGTGGTGGTATAAATACATTTGGAAAGCTCTGGATCCTCCTATCTGTAAATTCCAGCACACAGGTAAAAGGTTCTCCTTATGATAAAAGTAAAAGAAAACAGGTACACTGTGTAGTGCATGCCTTTGACTTTCAAGCCAACAGTGCCATCTAAATTTATATTGTTGTTGTAATAAATCTAATTATTGTGCTTGTAACAAAGAAACATATCTCAGCTTTTTCCTTCCCTTATACAAAGTTTATATAATATATTGGTTAAAATAAAGACTAGTTAGAGCCAGATAATTGGGACATTATTTATATTTTCTTAATAAGGTAAATTACTAATGCAACACGTGCTGCAGTACGTTTATGCTGATAAATACATTTTAAATTGGGCAATATATTTAACTAAACTGCTGGTGTTTTAACTAATTCTACTTGTGCTTACTTCACCTAGGGGTTTATGTAATCCCCAGCGCATTGAAGTGTGAAATTTAAAAGGGCAATGCTTTCATAAACATATAGATTTTGTTTTTTATTAAATGCATTGCCCTTTAAAAATTTTGGATTAAATACTCAGAAAAGAGGCAGCCTTTGCAAACCACCACTTAGTAAATTACCCCCTAACCTTTGATGTGTTATGAATTAATACTAATTGCAATGTGTTGTATTCTTAGTTTCCTAACAAATTGCTACTGATCTAAAGCTGCTATATTTCAGTAAAAGACCATTGCATATACCTAATCAATAAATAAATCATAAGTCATATTAGTAACTAAGCAGATTTATTGTACCTCCCTTACCTGATTCTGCTCTAGCTTTCTGTCTAGTGTGTAATCTTTCCTTCATTATATCATGTTTTCACTCTCTGGCACTTACATATTACCAGCCACTGTGAGTGAGATTATGTCAGCAAATTATTATATTGCAAACCATGCTTTCGTCAGTCCAATAGATCCATATTTTAGCCAGTGATCTTCATGGTACATTGTGTAAGCACCTTTTTATATCATTTTTCATTCTTCATTTGATTCTCTACACTTTGCTCCCTAGTCTGTGAGCCTCCTATTGTGCTGCTCAATTAAACTTCTCTCTGGGACAGATTCTTCCCCAGGAAGTGAGCTGTGTTTCTCAGGTACACAGCAAGGTCCATCCACACTTGGTACAGTCGGCACCTACACTATATTAGCTGATTTTACTGCCTTCTGGTCTCTAGTAAAGATGCCATACGCAGGAGAAGCGGTAAGTATTTTCTTAGAAAAATAGCACTGATTTGAGCAAATATCGATATTTGAACATGTTTTTTAGGAACTCCCCTTATTAACTACTGTTACTAGGGAGCCAACTACCACATGGTAACAGAACTTTGGAAGTGCTGTGGTCAGAGCTCTCTGCTACCCAGAGCCATGCAGGGAGTTGGTTCTCTGATTCAGATAATCAGTGTACCACTGCATTTTAAATATGATGGTGAAATGAAAGTTGAAAACCTCTTTAAATGGTCTAATTAACCTATTTAAATCATTCCCTACACAATTACATGTTAGATCCTTTTGGCTTAGTGAAACATCACAGCAGTGGCGGAACTGCGGGAGACAATGGAGTCAGTTGCTGACGGGCTCCAGCCCTGAAGGGGGCACCTCCTCCATTGTCCCCCATTCTTTGCCCTTCCTGCTGTAACAGAGGAGCCGCTGAGCGGAGCACCGATCAGCATCAGCAGCGCTCCTCCTCTGTGACCTGGACTCTGTGCCATGCCCTGCTCAGGTCGCAGACATCACATAACATCCAACCGCAACCCTGACTGAGGAGCTGAGAGACAGAGTACAGAGAGGAGGAGGGCGCAGCTGTCGCTGGAGAGCAGCAGATTAACAGCAGTGGGCAGTGACTGAAAGAAACGGTGCCACTGTAACAGAATAACATTGTAGTAAGTGCAACTGCAAGCCCTATGGGGGAAAGGGTAGGTGCTGGGAGAGATGCATTCTATATTCCTGGTCACTGCAAGCCCTATGGGGGAGAGGGTAGGTGCTGGGAGAGATGCATTCTATGTTCCTGGTCACTGCAAGCCCTATGGTGGGGAGGGAGGGTGCTGGGAGAGGGGCATTCTATATTCCTGGTCACTGCACGCCCTATGGTGGGGAGGGAGGGTGCTGGGAGAGAAGCATTCTATGTTCCTGGTCACTGCAAGCCCTATGGGAGAGAGGGTAGGTGCTGGGAGAGAGGCATTCTATATTCCTGGTCACTGCAAGCCCTATGGGCGAGAGGGGAGGTGCTGGGAGAGAAGCATTCTATGTTCCTGGTCACTGCAAGCCCTATGGTGGGGAGGGAGGGTGCTGGGAGAGGGGCATTCTATATTCCTGGTCACTGCAAGCCCTATGGAGAGGAGAGAGGGTGCTGGGAGAGGGGCATTCTATATTCCTGGTCACTGCAAGCACTATGGGGGAGAGGGGAGTTGCTGGGAGAGAGGCATTCTATATTCCTGGTCACTGCAAGCCCTATGGGGGAGAGGGAAGGTGCTGGGAGAGAGTCATTATTCCTGGTCACTGCAAGCCCTATGGGGAGGGGGAGGGAGGGTGCTGGGAGAGAAGCATTCTATATTCCTGGTCACTGCAAGCCCTATGGTGGGGAGGGAGGGTGCTGGGAGAGGGGCATTCTATATTCCTGGTCACTGCAAGCCCTATGGGCGAGAGGGGAGGTGCTGGGAGAGAAGCATTCTATGTTCCTGGTCACTGCAAGCCCTATGGTGGGGAGGGAGGGTGCTGGGAGAGGGGCATTCTATATTCCTGGTCACTGCACGCCCTATGGTGGGGAGGGAGGGTGCTGGGAGAGAAGCATTCTATGTTCCTGGTCACTGCAAGCCCTATGGGAGAGAGGGTAGGTGCTGGGAGAGAGGCATTCTATATTCCTGGTCACTGCAAGCCCTATGGGCGAGAGGGGAGGTGCTGGGAGAGAAGCATTCTATGTTCCTGGTCACTGCAAGCCCTATGGTGGGGAGGGAGGGTGCTGGGAGAGGGGCATTCTATATTCCTGGTCACTGCAAGCCCTATGGAGAGGAGAGAGGGTGCTGGGAGAGGGGCATTCTATATTCCTGGTCACTGCAAGCACTATGGGGGAGAGGGGAGTTGCTGGGAGAGAGGCATTCTATATTCCTGGTCACTGCAAGCCCTATGGGCGAGAGGGGAGGTGCTGGGAGAGAGGCATTCCATATTCCTGGTCACTGCAAGCCCTATGGGGGAGAGGGAGGGTGCTGGGAGAGGGGCATTCTATATTCCTGGTCACTGCACGCCCTATGGTGGGGAGGGAGGGTGCTGGGAGAGAAGCATTCTATGTTCCTGGTCACTGCAAGCCCTATGGGAGAGAGGGTAGGTGCTGGGAGAGAGGCATTCTATATTCCTGGTCACTGCAAGCCCTATGAGCGAGAGGGGAGGTGCTGGGAGAGAAGCATTCTATGTTCCTGGTCACTGCAAGCCCTATGGTGGGGAGGGAGGGTGCTGGGAGAGGGGCATTCTATATTCCTGGTCACTGCAAGCCCTATGGAGAGGAGAGAGGGTGCTGGGAGAGGGGCATTCTATATTCCTGGTCACTGCAAGCACTATGGGGGAGAGGGGAGTTGCTGGGAGAGAGGCATTCTATATTCCTGGTCACTGCAAGCCCTATGGGCGAGAGGGGAGGTGCTGGGAGAGAGGCATTCCATATTCCTGGTCACTGCAAGCCCTATGGGGGAGAGGGAGGGTGCTGGGAGAGGGGCATTCTATATTCCTGGTCACTGCAAGCCCTATGGGGGAGAGGGGAGGTGCTGGGAGAGAAGCATTCTATGTTCCTGGTCACTGCAAGCCCTATGGTGGGGAGGGAGGGTGCTGGGAGAGGGGCATTCTATATTCCTGGTCACTGCACGCCCTATGGTGGGGAGGGAGGGTGCTGGGAGAGAAGCATTCTATGTTCCTGGTCACTGCAAGCCCTATGGGAGAGAGGGTAGGTGCTGGGAGAGAGGCATTCTATATTCCTGGTCACTGCAAGCCCTATGGGCGAGAGGGGAGGTGCTGGGAGAGAAGCATTCTATGTTCCTGGTCACTGCAAGCCCTATGGTGGGGAGGGAGGGTGCTGGGAGAGGGGCATTCTATATTCCTGGTCACTGCAAGCCCTATGGAGAGGAGAGAGGGTGCTGGGAGAGGGGCATTCTATATTCCTGGTCACTGCAAGCACTATGGGGGAGAGGGGAGTTGCTGGGAGAGAGGCATTCTATATTCCTGGTCACTGCAAGCCCTATGGGCGAGAGGGGAGGTGCTGGGAGAGAGGCATTCCATATTCCTGGTCACTGCAAGCCCTATGGGGGAGAGGGAGGGTGCTGGGAGAGGGGCATTCTATATTCCTGGTCACTGCAAGCCCTATGGGGGAGAGGGGAGGTGCTGGGAGAGAGGCATTCTATATTCCTTGTCACTGCAAGCCCTATGGGGGGAGGGAGGGTGCTGGAAGAGAGGCATTCCATATTCCTGGTCACTTTAGAAGACTGTTAGGTTTAGATTAGATACATCTCCAGTGCTACTATATAATATATATTTGCACTGGAGGTGTATCTAATCTACCATAAAGACATTATTGCAAAACCTTTACGCTATCTTGCTCATTAAATATATATATATATATATATATATATATATATATATATATATATATATGATACACGTATACTCTGAGGTGTATCTAATGTATTGGGGGACATCAATATTTATCTTACCTCCGGGCAACTGGTATGAAGTTACGCCACTGCTTCACAGTAGTGATGGATTTGACGGAGAAGCCCTGGGCTCTAAATAAGCCATGAGTGAACCTCTACATATGCCAATTCACATATGAATCTCACGTACATGTCAAACACAAATTACGTGGAAAACATGTATTACTGATTTATTAAATTCTATTGTACAAGAGGATATCATAAAGTTTTAATTATCACCGTGAAGTTATTGAGATATCTGGATGTAGTTTGATCAACATAGTCATTGATCCTTATGTGCATGATGTTGTAAATTACAGCTACTTATGTCACCTTGTTTAATTTGCTTCATTTCAAAAGTTGGTAGATGTCAGTAACTGCATGATGGACAAAATTGAAGTCCGCATTATTTGAAGGTTAACAGCACCCGCCAAATCCATGATGAAATGGTGGCAGTTTATAGTGATGAAAGTCCATCGTATGACTCTGTTGTGAGGTGGAAAAGGAGCTTTCAAACTGTACATATGCGCCTCTCACATGAGCCACGATCCTGGAGCCTCACAATCACGGATGATCTTGAAATGAAGAAGTAAGTGGAGCTCTTGTCCTCAAAGACAGATTATTATTATTATCATTTATTTATATGGCGCCACAAATGTTCCGCAGCACCTTACAAAGCACATAAACAAATTGTAGACAAGCGACTTACAGAACAATACAGGACCAGGACATGGATTATATATATTGCTACATTAGTAACCATAACACCCAGATAAGCAACAGAGCATAAGCAGCCAAGTGTTAGGTTCCCTAGTAGGGAGAAGTATAAGAGGGTAGAGGGCCCTGCTCATAAGAGCTTACATTCTAAAAGGGGAGGGGAAGACAAACAGGGGTGACACAGATGGGGATGAAGGTGTATGTATCAGGGAGGTAGAATGACAGCTGGAAGGCTTTGATGAAATAATGGGTCTTGAGAGCCCGTTTGAAGGATTGCAAAGAGGTGGAGAGTCTGATGGGGAGTGGGAGAGAGTCCCTGAGGTGGGCAGCAGTGCGGGCAAAATCTTGGAGGCGGGAGTGGGAGGAAGTAATCAGCTGGCTTGAAAGGCGGCGTGCATTAGTTGAACGAAGAGAGCGGAGAGGAGAGTGAAGGGAGATGAGATCAGAGATGTATATGGGGGAAGATTGGGTGAGGGCTTTGTAAGTGAGCGTGAGGACCTTAAATTGGGTTCTGAAAGGTAAGGGGAGCCAGTGGAGGGCTTGTAGGAGAGGGGAGGCAGATGTAGAGCATTTGGAGAGGAATATAAGCTGTGCAGCAGCATTAAGGATAGACTGGAGAGGAGTGAGATGGGATTTGGGGAGGCCAGATAGGAGGAGGATACAGTAGTCCAATCTGGAGATGACCAGTGAGTGTATGAGGGTTTTTGTAGCATCCTGGGTGAGATAGGGTCTGATCTAAGAAATATTTTTGAGATGTAAACGACAGGACTGTGAAAGGTTCTGGATATGTGGTTTGAAGGAGAGGGATGAGTCCAGGATAACTCCAAGACAGCGCACTTTGGGGCTAGATGAGATAGTTATACTAGTTATAATAGTTATACCATCAATTGATTAAGAAATAGTGGGAAGTGAGGTTATGTGGGAGGGTGGGAAGACGATCAGCTCTGTCTTAGATATATTGAGTTTAAGAAATCGCTGGGACATCCAGGAAGAGATGGCAGAGAGACAGTTGGAGATACGAGTCAGAAGAGAGGGGGAGAGATCAGGGGAGGAAATGTAGATTTGAGTATCATCAGCATAGAGATGATAATGGAGGTCAAAAGAGCTGATGAGTTCACCTAGAGAGGAAGTATAGAGGGAGAATAGAAAGGTCCAAGAACAGAACCTTGAGGGACACCTACTGTAAGGCTGTGGGGGGGAAGAGGAGTCATGAGAGGAAACTGAGAAAGATCGGTCAGAGAGGTAGGATGAGAGCCAGGAAAGGGCAGTGTCACGTAGACCAAGGGAGTGAAGGATATGCAGCAGGAGAGGGTGGTCCACAGTGTCAAAAGCAGCAGAGAGATCAAGGAGAATAAGAAGAGAGTAGTGGCCCTTGGATTTGGCAGCAAGGAGGTCGTTGCTGACTTTTGTGAGGGCAGTTTCAGTGGAGTGGAGAGAACGGAAGCTGGACTGAAAAGGATCAAGGAGGGAGTGGGAGGAAAGAAAAGTGGTAAGGCATTTGTAAACAATCCGCTCAAGGAGTTTGGAGGCAAAAGGGAGGAGAGGGATGTGTCGGTAGTTAGAAAGAAGGTTAGGATCAAGGATAGGTTTTTTTAAGAATGGAGGAGACAAGGGCATGCTTGAATGCAGAAAGAACAGTGCCTGATGAGAGGGAGAGGTTAATGAGGTGGGCAAGATGGGAGCATGCAGAAAGAGAGAGGAAGCGGGAGGGGATAGAATCAAGGGGGGAGGACCGGATGAGGGCCATGACTTCCCCTCCTGATACAGGGGAGAAGGATGTTAGAGTTGGTAAAGTTGATTGGGAGGGGTGATCTGGGAAAGGAGGAGGTGGAGAGCTGGGGGACTGGTTGGATATGATGTCCTGACATATGGAATCAATTTTAGATGTAAACTAGGTAGCAAAGTCAAGGGCAGAGAGCAAGGAGGGGAGACGAGGAGGGGGTGGGCGAAGGAGGGAGTTGAAAGTGGTGAAGAGACGCTGGGGATTAGAGGACTGAGAGGAGATGAGGATCTTGAAATATGACTGTTTAGAGAGGGAGAGAGCAGCACTATAGGATGAGAGCATAAATTTGAAATGGAGAAAATCTGCCTTAGAGCGTGATCTTCTCCACTGTCGCTCGGCGGTTTGTGAACACTTTCTGGTATCTGGTGCATTTGGAATGCCAGGGTTGAGGAGTAGATCTGCGAGTGTGAGTATTGATCGCCGGAGCAACAGAGTCCATGGCAGAAGTAAGGGAGGTATTGTATAGGGAAGTGGCTTGGTCAGGGCAGGAGAGAGAGAGAATAGGGGAGAGAAGAGAGTCAAGCAGGGAAGAAAAGGAAACTGTGTCGATAGCGTCAATGTTACGCTTAGTGTTGGTGGCTTTTGGAGGTAGAGAAGGGGAAGGAGAGAGGGACAGGTTAAACACCACCCTGATGGTCAGAAAGTGGGAAAGGGGAATTGGAGTGATCAGAAATATCACATCGGTGAGTGAAGACCAGATCAAGCAAATGGCCACTGACATGGGAGGGTGAGGAGGGCCATTGGGAGAGACCAAGTGAAGATGTGAGGGTGAGGAGTTTGGAGGCAGAGGATTCTGTGGGGATATCAATTGGAATATTGAAGTCACCTAGGATAATGGAGGGAAGGTCTGAGGAGAGAAAGTGAGGGAGCCAGGAAGCAAAGTTGTCAAGGAATTTGGAGGGAGGGCCAAGGGGACGGTAAATGATGGCTACTCGCAGGTGTACTGGTTGGAAAAGACTTATAGTATGAACCTCAAATGTAAGGGATGGTTCAGGGGGTATAAGTTGGTAGGTCTAACCAGGGGATAGGAGGACCCCAACACCACCACCATGATGACCCCCAGGTCGTGGGGTGTGGGAAAAGGTGAGGCCCCCAGAGGAGAGAGCTGCAGGAGAAGTGGTGTCAGAGGGTAAAATCCAGGTTTCAGTAATGGCTAGGAGATTCAGGGAGTTAGAGATGAAAAGGTCATGGGTTGGGACCAGTTTATTATAGACTGACCTGGCATTCCAGAGGGCACAGGATAGAGGGACAGAGTTTGTTGTAGAGATTTGGATGAGATTATCAGGGTTGCTATAGCGTGGAGGTGAGATTAGTTTGGGAGACCTAGATGAATAGAGTGTAGCATTGGTGCGGTCTCCAGTGCTAGAAGGGGAACCAGCAGAAGGTGGGCAGTAAGGGTATGATATATGGATGGATGTGGGGTGAAGTGACATGGAGAGGGGGGTGGGAGGAGGGATTAGCAGTGAGGTTGTAGGATCCTGGTGGAGTATAAGAGAATGAAAGTGGAGTAATGGGAGAAGATGGGGAGGGAGGTAAACAGAGGAGAAGAGATAAGGGGAAGAGGAAGTGGAGGAGACAAGGGGGAAAGGATAAAGGATGTAAGCAAGGGGCAGAACAAAAGATTAGGTAGACACTGAGTGAAGGTGGTAGTTGAAGAAAACATGGTAATAGTAAGGATTATGTGAATAGGGGAAGGAAAAGTTGAAAGTAGAAATGAAGAAAGAATGTAAGAGAGAGCAGATTCATTAACCATTGAAGTGATTATGAAAGAATTTGGTCTTAGTTCTGTTAAGTGTGTGGAAGGTTATGCATGAGCAACTGCACATGTCTAAAGTGTCATCACCATGGGTTCCCCGCTTGCTGACCCCATTTGACAAGCAAACTTCATGTGAACTTTCGCAGCTGACGTTGACTCTGTTGGAGCAGGATGAAGAGAATTTCTTTGCATGTCTCATGACTATGGATGAATGCTGGGTCCACCTCTCTGATCCGGAGACTAAAGAAATGAGCAAGAAGTGAAAACACATCCCAAAAAAGCCAAGGTGCAGAAATCTGCAGGGAAGGTCATGATGTCCATTTTTTGGGAATGTCATGGCGTAATCCTAACCACTCATCTTCTGCAGAAAATGTGAGATGCCATTAAGAAAAACACTGCGGTATGATCAGCAGAGGCATTTGTCTCCTAGCTGACAATGCTCCCACACATTCCGCTCAAGCATCCGCTATGGAAGCCCATAGGTGTGGCTATGAAATTTTTCCCCATCCCCCCCTATTCACCTGATCTCGCACCCAGTGACTTCTTTCTCTTCCCTGAGATGAAGAAGCACTTCGGGGTAGGCAATTTGACAACACACATGGAAGTGGAACAGTGGTTCTCGGGGCAATTGCAGGACTTCTATAGTGATGGGTTGCAGAAGGTCAAGAAACACTGGCAGACATATGTAGCTCTGCAGGGCAACTACATGGAGAAGACAAGTTCAACATACAGTACCACATTTAATCTTCTATCTCAGTTCATGGTGATAATTGAAACTTTATGATACCCCCTGGTACATCTATGGCACGCATACGGCATTGATCTTTTAATTCTAAGTGTTACCCCATAAGAATGTACTAATGCAGTGTTGGCTAACCTTGACACTCCAGCTGTTATGCAACTACATAACCCAGCATGCACTGCTACAGTTTTGCTATTAGGGCATGCTAAAACTGTGGTAGGGCATGCTGGGATATATAGTTCCACAACAGCTGGAGTGTCAAGGTTAGCCAACACTGTACTAATGGATAACGTGCAATTTTAAGCTATGTTTAATGTTGGGTTGGTACCCTTCTAAGGAGAAAAGGAAATATTGCTTAATATGGTGTTGCTCTTCTTTGGGCATGTCGCATAATGTACATATGACATGTAGTAAAGACTTGCGTTTGGATTTATTATGGTGCTGGTGCCAGCCATTATATTATTGTTCCAGGAATCACATCAATATTTGACTTGATATAGCGTCCTAATAGGCTTGCTGCTTCCTGCAGTAAGTATCAATTTATTTGTCACAATGGTATAATTTACATGTTACAACTAAATAAAAATAATAATATGAATTCTTATATGACATCTCTCCCATCACCACAGTAGGAGCCAGAAGGCGGAGCTCATGAGTGAGCTCCGCCCGGCTCCCTCAGTGGATACAGCAGCTAATGAGAGTCTATCTGACTCTCATTGGCTGCTAAAACAAACACATCGCCAGTGGCGACGCCTGCGGAGTGTTTTTTACTGATCGGTGGGCATTGGGGTTTCTAGTCAGAAACCCCTCCTGCATGCACAAATGGGCTCAGGCAGGTCGCGGTGGTCACTTGCTACGTGATGTCGGCGACCATGGAGCACTCCGGCAGCAGCAGGTCATGGATCAGCACTACTACTCCATGCGGCTCCTCTGCTCCCCAGCAGCAGCCAGCAGGTGGATACGGAACGGCCAGGTGACAATGGACCCAGGTGTCCCCTTCAGGGCTGGTGCCGGGCGGCAAATTACTCCATTGTCCCCCGGAGTTCCGCCACTGGCTATGCTCCCTATCGCCCCCGCCTCGCACTTCTTACCTCTCTCCTCACTGAAGCTTGGAGGAGGCGTGGCCGTGGTCCGGGGATCCACGCTTCCTCACAGCATCTGTGAGTGAGAGATATATCAGTGAAGTGGGGGCCCACAGCGCTGATGATCCGTACATCAAACTGCTTCCTAGTCACAGGCTGCAGTGTGCCTGTGACTAAAAAGCAGTTTGCTGCATGGATCCTCAGTGGCTTCTCTTCTTGTAATGCCGCTGAGGTGAGCTGGGTGCAGGGTGAGGCAGGTCCTGGAGGTACTGCGGGCCCCACAGCAACCGCACCCCCTGCACCCAATGGTAGTTACGTACTTGCACATGAGGATAAATGCTACATATCGCACACTGGTCCAGGTTGCAAAGGTTATTGATGAGTTAATGTATACAAACACGCAAAAATTTTGGCCTGTGATTGATGGGATATGCGAGTGTAGGAAGAGTACATATGGAAATTTATGCAGGACTGTTAAGAGCTGGGCCCACATAGAAAAATAAAAAAATAAACCCCATTTGCAGCGCTGTGAAGGGACGCTGTGTGCTGGGTAGAGGGGTGCTGTGAGCAACTCAGCTCTGCGCAAATCCAGGGAGGCGGCGCGATCAGTGTGATCGCTCCCCCCACACAGGCAGAGGAGACTGCTGTTACTCCTGCGAGCAGTCTACCACTGCTGTGTGCTGGGCTGCTAACAGGAAAGAGGGAGGGGTGCATCATAGGACCCGGGCCCCTCCAACAAGCCTGGACCCAGTTAATTAGCACCCGCACCCCCCTCTTTATGCACCTCTGAATTTATGTGTGGACAAGTGCCGTAACAGGACAGCAGCATCCCATGGATAGACCAGGCTGCTCTACATGCTGCAGGTAGTGCCACTGGCAAGCTACATGCAGGTGCCATGGGGCAGCGATAGTGCCGCCCCCAGGGCCCCGTATGCTAGAAAAGGTCATTCACCCCTAGTAGCAACCCAGGTATGGACTGTATACAGGGGAGGTAATTTGGTACAATAGGTGACGGTGCTTACATGAGTGGTTCTGGAATTTGATAAGATGTCTGAAGAGGTGAGTTGTAAAGGAACGTTTCAGAGTTTGGAGGTTAGAAGAAAGTTTTGATGTTTATGGGAGGGCATTCCACACAGTGTGTTCAGCCCAAAAAAAGTCCTGTAACCATAAATGGGGGCAGGTAATGCATATGGATGAGACATGCAGGTCTTGTGCACAGCTGAGGGGTCAAGCTGGGAGATATTTTAAGATAATAGATGTAAGTTGGTGTAATTTTGTTGACAGCCTTATATGTAAGCAGAAGTAAATTATATGGAATTCTGTAAAATACAGGAAACCAATGTAGGGACTGGCAAAACGTAAGAGCAATAGAGACGTGTTTTGCAAGGAAGGTCAGTCTAGCCGCTGCATTCAAAATTTATTGTAGTGTTGAATGTCTGTATAGGGGAAAACCAGGAAGGATACTATTACAATCCAATAAAATGTATTCTGTAGACAAATATTTAAAACCAACATAGGTCTGACAAAACATATACACAGGGCTGTCATCAAGGGAGAACAGGTGCTATACCTGCAAGGGACCCGGGGCAGAGAAGGGAAAGCTGGCGGAGCTGATGATCCCAACTACAAACTGCTTCTGATTCTGTGAATCAGTTGCAGTTTGCACCCGGGATAATCAGTGTCTACGGAGCCAGACTATGGTGGATATACATTAGCCGGACACCTTCTCTCACACAGGCCCCCATTTATCAGGCCCTTTAATGTCTTTTTGCTTTTCTTGATTTCTCTGCCCCAGCTCTCCTCGTCTCTTCTCCTCCTCCCCGCTGCTTTCATTGGCCGAGGAACAAGCACCAATTGAGCACGGACCACTGTAGTAAGCTGTTGGTGTACACATGGCATAATCCTTCTTTATGGAAAAAGTAAACCTGCCATCCCAGACACAGAAATCCAGAAGGGATTTCATTAACAATGGTCGAAATGTTCAGGGAGCTAGGGTTCCATTATATATCTATGTGTAGTGGGGCCTGCTTGTTTCATTTGTACTGGGCCCCACAATTTCTGATGACAGCCCTGCATGTGTTAGGTACCTGACTGTGGAGTAAAAGGTTGTGAGTTCAATTCCCAGGTATGTTTTAATTTCAGAGGGATGTATTTGAATATCAAGGTGAACATCACACTATTCCTAATACATCACAAGGTAGGTGCATGGATATGGTAAAGAAGGTTTGGTGTTCAAATCCCTTGCTTGGAGTGTGCTGTACATGTATATATACCCCCATCAGCCATAACATTAAAACCACTGACAGGTGAATAGCATTTATCATGTCATTACAATGGCACCTGTCAAGGGGTGGGAACAGTGAACACTCAGTTCTTGAAGTTGATGTATAGGAAGCATGAAAAATAGGCAAGCATAATGATATGAGTGACATTGACAAGGGCCATATTGTGATGGCTAGATGACTGGGTCAGAGCATCTCAAAAATGGCAGGTCTTGTGGGGTGTTTTCTGTATGCAATGGTCAGTACCTACCAAAAATGGTAAAAGGAAGGACAATCAATGAACCAGAAATAGGGTCATTGGTGCCCAAGGTTCATTGATGCTTGTAGGGAGCAAAGGCTAGCTCATCTAATCCGATCCCATAGAAGAGCTACTGTAGCACAAATTGCTAAAACTAAAGTTAATGCTGGCACCAGGAATCACTATGTGAAGAAAGCAACCAGCGGAGGCAGTGTGATGCTCTGGGCAATGTTCTGCTGGGAAACCTTGGGCCCTGACATTCCTGTGAATGTTATTTTGACACATACCAACTACCTAAACATTGTTGCAGATCAAGTACACCATTTTAAGGAACATGACAAAGTGTTCAAGGTGTTGACTTGGCCCCCAAATTCTCCAGACCTCAATCTGATAGAGCATCTGTGGGATGTGCTGGAAAAACACGTCTGAGTCATAGAGGCCCCACTTCCCAACTTACAGAACGTAAAGGATCTACAAAGGTCTTGTTGAGTCCCTGCCTCGACGGGTCAGAGCTATTTTGGTGGCACGAGCGGGACCTACACAATATTAGGTAAGTGGTTTTAATGTTTATAAATACATTTATAGATAAATAACAGAAGTTCTGCCCTCACCATATACATTATAGACACTCCAAGTTGTATTCTATATCTTATATTTAAAATTCATTGATCTGCCTGTCCGACTGTCTGGTTACACATTCGGACACTCCTGCATTGATTGGGATGAAGAACTTTGACCCGGGGACGCTGGGCAGAATTTTGAGCCAGGGAGCCTGTTTTGAGCTATCCACTGGATGGATTTGGACGACATCACATAATTTAGACAAAAACTTCAGAGTGGTAACATTGGATCCCAGAAGACATACTAGAAGGTTGAGGTCCCAGTTGAACCTCCCTTTGGTGTACGCTGGGCAGAACTTTGGCCCAGGGAGCCTGTTCTGAGTCTTCCACTGGAAGGATTTGGACCAAAACTTCACAGAGTGGTAACATTGGATCCCAGAAGACATACTGGGGGGTTGAGGTCCCAGTCAGACCTCCTGTTGGTGTATGCTGGGCAGAAGTTTGACCCAAGGTGCCTATTCTGGGCCTTCCACTGGATGGATTTGGATGAAAACTTCACAGAGGAGAGGTAATTGGCCTGGGGTGCCTAATGGAGTGGTTGAGGTCCCAGTTGGACCTCATGGCAGAGAGCGCCGGGAAGAATTCTGATGAAGACAGCCTGTTCTGGGCCGTCCACTGGATGTATTTGACTGACATCACATAATAAAACTTAATAACGTGAAGATTTAAACTTGGGCAATGCCAGGCACTTCAGATAGTACTATAAAAACAGTAAATGTGGCTTTCAATTATTGCAACATTTGTTAAACTGACTAACTGCACCAAAGTCCTCTCCATGTGGTCAGTGCTACCCCATCAATCAGAAATATAAACATGGTGTCAATTCTCCTCACTAGCTATGGCCAGCGAATTAGTTCTTTATTGGTCACCCTCAGAGTCTTGTTTGCTAAAGACTACATATGATCATGTGTGTAGAGAAGAAGACACGGGACACAGCTGTATGCACCACACGCATCTCCATCTCTGCTTTATTTTTAACAGAACAGCCCACATTTATAGATTCCGTCTAACACATGGTATGCATTATCTGCAGTGAGACTATGGCTCTGTTTAAACATTGGAATCGCATACCTTACCATATATGTACATATGCTTTTCTGTGCACTTATAACAGGGTCTGTACAATGAATTAACTCCATCCTGTCCTGTGCACCCACCCTTCATGCATACATGGCATACAAAATGGATTCTTATTCCAAAATGGCTTCTACATATTCCCTCCTTTCGATTCAAATTTTACATACTATTGTCTTTCTAGCTTACCTAGCCATGGCCCACCCCCTATGTAGCTGGTCCCTACTTCACACAACAAGTTATCCCTCCTAACGAGGTAGCTGCATGAGGCAGTGCCCATTCAAGACCACATAGGTGATGAGTCCCTCAGTTCCTATAGTCCTGTATCTTCTTTTCATCTGTATTCTTGTAAAAGCCTTCAATTATTTCCATACATTGTTCACATAAGTCTCTACAAAGCAATGGTTCTCTTGTCTTTCAAATTGCACAAAAGTTCTGGGTATGTCCATGTAGCAGGATCATAGTTGTCTTTGACATTTCTTTAGATGCTTTAAACCTAGAACAGTAACCAAGTGTAAGTATTTTCCTTATTAGTCATATATCTATCCTGACAATCAGGTAAATGACTATTAATTTCAATCCTTTAGCTATTAACATGAAAATACCTGAAAAATATTCTTCTGTTCCCTTGAACCAACTTAACATATTCAACCGTGTAAACTATCCATTACTATCAATATTATACTCTGGATCATTATGTATCTTCCTAAACTGGTCATTCAATTTCTTAACTTTCTCTAAGTATACATATAACGGGTCAGATAAATTATCAGCTATATAATTACAACAAACAGGTCTCACTATTTTACACATACTTCCCTGTGTAGCTCTGAGATACTCAAGGATCAGCCTAAACTGTCCCAAAACCTTCACCTGGAATTTCAATTAATTCGTAATTATTTCAAACACATCAAATATGTCATCTATAACAGTATTACATAGTCTGGCTAAAGCTTCTATTTTGTGACCATTCTTTACACTAGGTCTGGATATTGATAAAACTAGAAACAAAACTATAACAAGAACGAATCATAGTATACAGTACATCCTCACAAGCCTTTGTCTGGCTTAAGGCCTAGCAACATATATCAATTCATAACTTCAAATTACTCCAACTCCCCTTATGTAATGATCTTGCAGTGTGAGGCGAATCCAAATTTTCTTTTCTGCCGCCTTTACTGCCATTGGAGTAGTTAGAAGAACTTGATAAGGACCTTGTAACTGGGTCCTAGGACTTCTCCTTAGATGCTTCATTATCATGACCCAATCACCTGGTTGCAGTCTGTAGGTGCTGCAATTGAATTGGGATCTAGAACATAAGAGAACACTTGGTGGTGGACTTTGGTTAGTTTCTATTATATATGCATCACATATTGAATCAAGTTACTATGCTCATATTGTAACTCTTGTAGGAAATCACATCTTGTTCTAGCAGTTTTACCAAATAGTATTCCATAAGCTCTCATCCTACGTTTCACACTGGGAAAGTTCTTGACTAACAATCATATTAAAAAATAAACATTCTAACAAACTTTTCATAGTTCAATTTGACTGTATAATTCAGTCTTTACACTCTCATTGCTTTGGGTCTTATTTATTCTCAGATTCTCCAAGATACATTCTAAAAATGTCTTTAAAAAAATGTGTACCTTTGTCACTCTCTATTACCTCACATGTACGAATTACTTCTGTCATTTATTTTCCATTTTTCCTATTGTTCATATTGTTTCTATTGTGTTTCTATTTTGTTTCTATTGTGTTTGCTGCCATTCAAAACCATAGTCAATTTGACAACAGGTCTGAGCACAGAACATACCCAACACTTAACCAACTATATAAAATCAATCTTTAGTTTCTGGAAGGAATAACATCTGCGAGGTACTCCTTTCTTTCTTCTTATAGTACCGTGATCACTTTTCCTGGGCTGTGCAACGATTAGGGATAGGCTTATGCAGTCTAACTGAAGCCTGGGGCTATCCAGTGCTTCTTGGCTATTTTTACCATAGCATCTCTAAACTTATGAGTGCTTCCATGAAGTATTTGGGCTCAGACTGAGAATAGTGCACGTGGCAGACAGAGGTGGTGCTCAACCATCCATCCATCACCCGAAGTCGTGCACATAGTCATTTCCAAGTCATACTTCTGAGGAACCTGTAACTGCAACTTTTAACAAAATCAGGTTCAATGTTTCTGCTGTTTCTGGTCGCCAATATCAAAATATCAGGTAGGTATATTACTGTAGCCTGTTTGGCCAGCTTGGTTTGCTGGAGCAGTTCCTCTTCTGGGGTATGTTCTCTGATATGTGCTTTTGACCTTACTTAAAACTAAATTTGTCGGCATTTGAAAAGCAGCAAACAAAAAATCTAATACAAACTATGTATAATCTATCTATAATTACAATAACATAACTTATCAAAAAAGATTTCATTAATTCAAAACAATCATTATCATTAAAGAAAGATGAAAAATAAAAAAAAGTAATCATCATTTTCATCTTCCTGTGTCTCACTAGTCCCCTGTGGTTGCTAGCTGAACTACATATAGTATTTGCATTAGGGATGTGCAGACTCAGACCCTTCCAATTTACATATGCTGTGCTGCTAGATCTTCTCTTATATGCCAGCATCATCCCCCCACAGTACATTTCCTCCCTCCTCTTGAATACATGAGAAACAAAGTGACATCTGGATTCAATCTTACCTAACTGCTGTAATATAGCAGAGTTAACACAAGAACTAAGTTACGGTACTTTTAAATTCCTGCTGTCTATCACCTTTTAAGTACAATACAATATACAATAAGACCTAAAAATCCTCTCAATTGTTTAAATATCTTTAGTACAGGCACTTTTTGTACGACTTTTTCCCTCCCCCGACCTTGGGGCCCAGACATAACCATTTGGTTAGGTTGGGTTGGAGCTTTGAACCAAAAAAATTGTTTCTGTTTATTTTACTTAATCCTAATCTTTAATATTGATCTGAGTATCTTAACCAAATCAGATAGAAGCATACAAAAAAACATCCTGGTATGTTTTAAGTAGTGTCAGTGTAATTCTAGTTGCATGCCTGTAAACAAAATTAGTTTCTACATCCTGACATTTCCAAGGGTGAAAGTACCTATCAATCCATCAATCCCTTAATCTGTGTCTATTTTAACAGTTACTCATGATATTATACAACTGAGGATAATTTCTCCTCTATAGCGGGTATATTACCACATTCCCTTACACTCCAGAACTTGGAACATCTGGAGTGGATTATTGGATTTTTTTTCTTTTCATTTAAAGCTTACTTGACCTGCGCAACTGTATTGGCAATATGCATTCCTGGGCTGCTTCTAATTAATTAAGTCCAGTCATATCTAAACAACAGCCCCTATTCTACCTATATTCTTAGATTTGTAAAATTATGTTCTTGTTGCTCGTCTAAAACCATTAACATTTTAATTTGTAAACATGCATCATTCAACAGTTTAAAGAAATCATGAACTGATAAAACATTTTGTTAGGGAAATTTTACATCACTTTTACTATTAATCCCTTCTGCAGCAATCAAAAATAATTACTGATTCTTTTAGAATTACAATATGGCTCTGCAATCTCACAAGTTACAGAAACAATATCCATTTTCCTAGAAAATAACAAATAAAGCATTTTGTTACTAATGCATTCAACATCAATCCTTTTTCCAATCTTGCAATGCACATTTTTTATTTATGGGCGTCCCCATGAAAAAAAATGGCAATTCACTCACATTGACACATTAACCCTTTCAATTCCTGCACAACTTCTCCACAATTCCCTAGTACACCTTCACTACGCACAATCATTCACACATCACATCTGATCAACACAATTGTTCCAACCAACTCTACTTTCTCAAGTTCACTCGACTCTCTTTTATCACATACACATGGGCCCATTTCATTCACAAGCAAACATTCAGTTACAGCACGGCAGCCATTTTCTGTGACATCCTGCATTCCATTGTCATCAGCAAAGCAGCTCTATCACAGCATGCCTTCACAATACAAATGAAATATACATTTTGAGAAGAAAAGAAAAACAAAACAAACAAAACACTAGTTATATAAAATGCAACATTCCTCTGCAGTGATAATTAAGTAAGTGGACATCTGGGGGTCATTTCTATATTCTTATTCACGTTTATTGCATTTCTCAATCAGACCTTTCAGTGTGTCATCTAGGTTATATTTATTAACCTCTGCTTCTGCTTCTCATTTTGTGAGGTTTAAACCAGTCAGTATCTGGGGTGTCAGCCTTTTTAAACATTCATCAAATATCCTGCTTTATGATTCCCATAAAGCTTTGCTAGAACATTCCCTTGTCTAGCTTAGTCAAAGTCCCTTATGACTAAAATCAGACCTAATGGTCCCCCCTCTTATTAGAGGTTACTATTCTCGTGCACAAGAATAATATCATCAAATGTTTATCTATAGGCACATCCACACACTGACTTTTCCTGCCTCAGTTATTAACACTATTGACTGGATGTAACGTTCCTCCTATTTCTGAACACACTGCCTGACAAGGTCTCTCTCCCTTTCTGTTCCTTCAGACACTAATAAATGAAAACACATTTCTGTCAATGTATCCAATCCTTCTCTGATGTACCTTTCTAAATCTAATGGAATTTCATGGCATTCTTCTATTTCATAACAAATCACTGTATGGGGCTCTCTTCTAAAGTTAAATCAGTGGCTAAATCAAAGTTACTCTTAAAACACAATTAGGACAGGTTTGGTACATAACAAACAGACAAACAAGACTTTAAACATTCACCTATCATTCACTGAACATATAACAGATTATAACATGTTTAAATAACAACACCTTTAGGGTGACCAATAATTACCCAAGGATTGATTCCAGCAGGACAGACCATCAACTGCAATGTGGACACAGCTACCAGGAGGGCACAACATTTGTGTTTACTCACCCGTGAAATTGTCCTGGCAACTCTGTCCCCAGAGCACGATCTCACATCTGCCCTGTGGTCAACACTGCTGGGCATCTCAGTGGGAATCTCCATGTTGTCAATTCTCCTCACTAGCTATGGCCAGCGAATTAGTTCTTTATTGGTCACCCTCAGAGTCTTGTTTGCTAAAGGCTACATATGATCATGTGTGTAGAGAAGAAGACACGGGACACAGCTGTATGCACCACACGCATCTCCATCTCTGCTTTATTTTTAACAGAACAGCCCACATTTATAGATTCCGTCTAACACCTGGTATGCATTATCTGCAGTGAGACTATGGCTCTGTTTAAACATTGGAATTGCATACCTTACCATATATGTACATATGCTTTTCTGTGCACTTATAACAGGGTCTGTACAATGATTAACTCCATCCTGTCCTGTGCACCCACCCTTCATGCATACATGGCATACAAAATGGATTCTTATTCCAAAATGGCTTCTACAATGGCAATTGCCTTCACATTAGTGTTAAATATAAGACATGTATGAGGACGAGTCAAAAATTATCCGCACTCCAGTTATATTAAAACGTCTGTTGGCCACACTGTCTTATCAATACTTTCCGTACTAGGTCACTGTCTCCCCAGTCACTGCTGTGCAGGTTTGAACGTGTTACTGTAGAGCAAGAAAAAATGGCTGCCCCACTTGTGATTTGCACGAAAGAAGAGCAGCGTGGAGTTATTCGTTTTTTGTGGTCTGAGGGTGTGTCTGGTGCCGATATTTATTGAAGACTTTGTGCACAGTATGGAGAAAGTGTTTTGTTGCGAAGAAGTGTGTATGAATGGATAGAGATATTCAAAGAAGGTCGCACAAGTGTCAGCCATGAGAAGGAGCAGGACGCTCATCCATGACTTTGTTTTGAGGTGTTAAAGCATCCTCCCTCTAGTCCTTATCTTGCCCCATTGGACTATCACCTGTTTAGTCCCCTGAAAGAAGCCCTAAAAGGACAAAGATTGATGAAGAGGTGAAGACAGCGGTACATTCATGGATTGCAGCTCAGCCTAAAACATTTTTTAATGAGGGAATACGAAAGCTTGTTGACAGATGGACAAAGAGTATTGAAGAGCAGAGAGATTATGTTGAAAAATAATATATTTGTCTTTTCTGAAAGTTGATTAAAATAAAGTCTACAGCCAGAGTGAAGATCAATTTTGGCTCACCCTCGTATATACATTTATGTAACACATATATACAATCCCCCACCCCCTTTGCAAATCCTGTGCTTGCCCCTGCTTGATCCCCCGGGTATTCTAAAATGTTTTATTATATTTTGTGTTGGCCATTTTAATAATATAAAACATTATGTCTTGTACTGTATTTAACTCATGTTGCGTTAATGAGAAGGCCACAGGTAACAAATAAGGTTGACCTAGAGACAGACCTGTTGACTGGCAGGCCAAAAGTGAGCTAAACATTACCCTGGTATTCTCAAACAGACACCTCCATAAGACTTTGTTTGATAGTTTACATTAGGATAAGGTAAGGAGTATTTTAAAAATATGCGTTCTAATCAAGTGATCTATACATCATAGGTTTTTTTTTTAATGTAATACATTTAAGAAAAAAAAATAGAAAATAATCTACCACAACTGCAGTGAGAGCTGTATGGAGCCCTCCAAAAATACATACACATGCACAGTTGTCACTGGCTGCCTGATGTCAGTACACCTCCTCTCTTCTCATCCCAGCACTGTATGGAGCTTCACACTCCCTCCTGCCTAATGTCAGCACCCGTAATCAGAGTCCTCCCTATGCTCATGTAGCCGCTATTTGCCAGCTGCCTTATTTCAATGACACACTCATTTCAAAATGTTCAGCTTCTGTATATCAAAGCATGTCACACCACTGTGCCATTGGCACCATAGACATCGGAAATCAATCTATCGCAAATAAAAAAAACACAATTAGAATAGAATCTGAGACACACGGCAACAATATAAAAGAGCCATAAAGAAGGGCAAGGTAAAACAATAGAGGAGAGAACCCACACACCATGATAAAATTAATAAATTATATAAAATAAGTGTCAAAATTTACAAAATATATATGTATATAATTTTTTTATTTTATTTTTTATAAAAGCCATTTCAGCTCAAAATCTTTATTGAGCCCTAATGGAGCTAGAGTTTTAAATTGTAGAGCATATACATTTCTGGCCTGGATCATTTTTGGGTGATTCCCTGTAACTTTCTGGAACCCATACAAATTATATATTAATATGGCTAATATATATCATTATATATCAAATTTACAATAACAGATACACTGTTCGTACAGATGAGTGGCCAAACACACCAGAACACTGTGCCAACAAGGATATGTAAGCATTACATTCTTGTTGCCTTAAAAATACTCTGATGAGTGCCCCTTTTACTATTGGCTATATTTCTCTGGACAAAGAGAAGGCCACAGTGTGGAGAACCCTATTAATTGTCTATTGGGCTGAAGATGAGAGGGCGTACTTTACTGGCAATATTAAATATATACAAAAACTTGCAATCTAGCGCTGGAAAGGAGCAGCTAAAAGGTTCCTTCCAGTGTTATCAAAACTGCAAAAATAAACAATTTATGCATAAAATAATAATTGAAATAATTAAAGTACAAATTTGACTCTTTAAAATCCTCCAATTTCGATTCTCCAGAATCGTCTCCAATCCATCTTCCTGGTAAGTCTGATTGGAGGTTTTTTTTTGCAATATATATTTATTGGTTTTTCTGATTTCTTACAAAAAAACATTACGAATCTCAAAAAAAAGAATAACAAATATCGTAGTAAAAAATTACATACAACAAATACTAGACATAGAAATAAATATACATCATGACAACAGTATTCAAAAATATAAAATATACATCCCAACATTTGAAAAACAGACAGAAATCCAAAATAAATAAAAGAAAAAGGGGGTAAGAAGTTGGAGAGAGTTGGTTACTCTTGTTTACAAGAGAAGCGGCCTTTAGCTGAAACCATGGAAAAGATATGTGGGCTCAATTGCCAAATCTTAGATATGTACTCCTGGTTCCTCTCAGGGCTCACTCGGAGGTCCTCCATAGACATATATAAATCTATACGGGCAAACCACTCCTTAAGTGTGGGGGAAGGGGAAGTAGATCGCCAACTAACCGGGATCACTGCTTCCGCAGAAACTTTAACAGGGACTTTTATATTTTGTAAGAGGACCAGGGAATAAATTAAGAATCCAAAAAGAAAGGGTCAGAGGGAGTATCCTCACCCACAATAGACCTAGCAATAGAAATCACCTAGTCCCAAAAGGGTCGCAGGAAACTGCAGCTCCACCAAATATGCAATGGGGAGCCTGTCTCCATATCACATCACCCGCATTTATCTGGAAGCCAAGGGAACATCTTTGATAGTGTAAGGGGGCACCTGTACCAGTGAGACAAAACCTTAAATTGTGTTTCAATCACAGAGTAACTAACTGAAATGGCAAATGTGTTTTGGAAAATTCTATTCCAATCGCATTCCTCTAAGTCAAGATGTAGGTCTCACTCCCAATCTTTGGCACACTTGGGGAGAGTAGGGTACATGTGTTCAATCAGGAGTGCATAGCCTCTCGAGAGAAAATGTGCTGGGCGCAAAGCAGCTAAACACAAATCATCAAAGGGAGTCAAAGATCTGGAAAAAGCTGCGCGAATACCATTCCTTTGTAGAAAATGCTTCAGTTGTAGATATATCCAAATTTCAGATGGGGGAAGATCCCATTGAGCTTGCAGGACAGCAAAGGAGTGCACTCTCCCCCTATCCATCAACTGGCCAACTCGTACTTCCTGGTGCCTCCAAACAGCAAATGCAGAACCGGCAACACCCGGGGGAAAGTCAGGATTATGAAAAAGAGGTGTCATAGGGGAGAATATGGAGGACACGCATGTTAGTTTCTGGAGTTTATTCCAACGGGGCAGAGTGTGGCCAATGGTGGGGTGAGAGACAACTGTAACTTTGGACCTCCAGGGATATTGTGAAATATGTATGGGAAGGGAATGTGTAATCCCTATCCTCCGGGTGTTAAAGTCGCCAAGTGTCAACTAGCTGATGGTCATGGAGAGCACGCCTCACCTTGTGATGTGAAGCCAATGAGAGCCTAGCAGGTGTTCCGGATATATCTATTTCCGGCTGGAGAGACCAATTCAAGTCACCACCAATAACCGGGATAACTACGACCAGCAGAGCAATCCGATCTAAAACCGTAGAGAGAAAAGCTGGCTAATTCTTGTTGGGGACATAGAGGTTAATAAATGTATAAAGTTGACTAGCATACACTTGACCAGAAGCATCCTGCCCTTCTCCAAAGCTACCAAAGTCACATCCTGAAATGAGAGGTACTTAGATGCTTAGATAGCAGAATGACTACTCCCAATGTTTTGTCCTTAGTATTATTACTAAAATTATGGTCTTTGAGAGTAGGGGCATCAGTAGATCTAAAATGTGTTTCGTGAAGGAACGCCACATCTACTTTAAAAGCAAACAGGTCACAGATCTCTTCTCTGGCAAATTTTGTCCCTTTGCATTAAGCAAAACCACCTTAATGGTGGTAGCTTGAGTATTAACCCCCATCATTTACCTCCTGTGGTAGAAAACTCGAGCTGTGGAGAAAGGTACCAACTCTCTCGGGGAGAGAAACCACATTGGGGGGGGGGAGAAAGGGGGGAGTAAAACAAAAAACACAAAAATAAAATATAGAACACATAGTAAAAAACATTCAGAGAATAACAAATAAAGATTACCACCACTTGGGAGCTCGGGCGTGAGGAGCACGACTGAGGCCAAGAGAAATTGGGCGGCTAGGAGGCCAACAGGGCTTAGCGACAGAAGCGACTCTAATTAACAGGTTGAGTAAAATGAGTTACCATAAATATTAGGCAGAAATAGTACTACAAAGAAAAATAGACAAGTACCTAATTGTATTAAAAATGCAACTAAATGACATAACTAGTCAAGTCAAGAATGCCAATAAGAAGAAACTTTTTTGTAATAAGTGACTGGAACATATATAAATAATGCAACACAAATAATACAATAACATATTTAGAAGGATACGTAGACATGGTGGAGTTGGAGAGGAGGCAGAAATGTAACAGTCCCTATACAGAAGGACATCCAAGACCCTGAAAAAATAAGAATGAGGGAGAGAAACAAAGAAAGCTCCTCAATAGAAACATTGTTAAGATACATAAAGTTCTTGTGTCATGTGGGTGAAAGGCAGAACAATATGTAGGAAGACCATCACTCAGGAGCCAAGGTCATGGAGTTGCGTTGATTTGTAGGAGGTTTCGAGTTGCGACACACCAGTTGCCAGTCATTGTTAGGAGGAGAAAGCTTTGGCGAGATAGAACCCAAAAGAGACTCTTGCCAATCTGGAAAGGACACCAAGGGAATGTTCAGGGAGGAAAAGAAGGAGGAAAGGTCAGCCGGGTCTTTGAAGGAGAACAACTTGCCGTTGTGGGAGACTTGAAGGCTGAAAGGGAAGCCATCTGTATTTAATAGCGAGTTTACATAATTCAGCAGTCAGGGGTTGTAAAGCCCTGCGTTTTTGAAGTGTCGACCATGACAAATCTTGAAAGATCTGAATCTGTTGACTGTCGACATCTATGACATCCAAACGATGAACCTTACGCAGGATATCCTCCTTCTGAGAGTAGTAATGTAACCAGCATATAATATCTCTTGGGCGATTGGACGGGGCCACTCTGGGACGTAAGGCACAGTGAGCTCTATCAAACTATCTGTGAGCTGGAATCTTGCCCCAGGAGGTTATTGAAAATCCTGGTGAGGAAATCTGTATGGCCTTATGGCGGGATATCTTCCATAACCCCTATAATCCGCAGGTTATTCCACATCCCTCTATTGACCAAATCATCCCGGCTATCCTGAAATTGCACAACTGACTGTCCGAGAACAGCCGCCCGAAGGGCATTGTGAGCTGCGGCGGAGTCAGATATAAAGTCTTCCAGAGATGCAAGATGAGTACCCAATTGAGACACTTCCATGATGCAATTTCAGTGCGAACAGTATCTGGAATCCTATGTTCCAACTGTTCGAAATCCTGTTACGTTGGCATGGAACGAAGCAGCTCCAGGACTTGTGAGATCCCGCCTGGCTCCGGGGAAGGATTCAGTCCAAAAGAAGGATCTTCATTCCGGGATGGAAAATTTGTAGTCACGGATAGCCTGAAGGAGGGAGGAGCAGATGATTCTTCTGCCGGGGCAGGGCCCTGGGGTAGAAAAAACTGCCGCATATCAGAGGAAGAAGGAGTAGCCATACTGCAAGCAGGGTCTTTCCCTAGCATTCTCTTCTGTTCCCTCTGAGAGCACTTCCTACCATTCACCATGAGGCAGACAACAGATGGCAATGGAGGGGTAAAAAGAGAAGAGTCGCCGTTGACTCATTACCCCTAGAAGGTGGCTAGGCTGGCAACACGCAGAAGAGGCCATTCCGAGGTGGTATAGGTAGTCTCCAGTGGGCCCTCGACACTCCGGCCAAAGGAGAAGGGTGGAGGAGGCGTTGATACAAAACAAAGAAAGAATCCACAAAATATGAGGCTGTAACCAGAGATAATTGTAGGTAAGAAGAGTCTAAAGGCACTTGTAGTTCTGAAAAGTACCACCAGGTGTCATCAGCATACAGGAGTTGGTGTGCAGTAAATAAAAAAACTAGTACAGTAAAATAAAAAAGCCAATGACATTGAGTTAAGTAGTGAAATTGCTAGAAATGGTCAGCAGGGAGAGCTCCAGGGACATCCAATGTGAAATAACAGTCGTCTTAACCAAATCTTCACAGAAATAGAAAGTATAGGTGAATACTAAATAATAATAAGTCCCTTGTAGCTGTAGGTGACAACATGAGGCAATTCTGAGAGTTGATCAGGGTATATAGGAGTCAGGCATGCAGATGGGGTATGTGATAGCAACAGTCAGCTTCTCACAGGACTCACCATGGGCTGGGTGGACCTCACAGGGCCAATGGTGCAGACAGGCTGCATGTACAGGAGTCAATATGCAGAGGGCAGCAGGCTTAGACCAGCCAAGAGCCCGCAGTGTCCAGGGAGTCAGCCACTGTTTGGAGAGAGAGCCAGAAGCAGGAGGGAGCCCCTTGTGAGAAAAGCAGCCACCACCGAGTCCCCCACTTCTGGTTGCAGGCAGCGGAGATAGAGTTGCGAGGAGATTGACTGGACCCCCCACGATTCACGCCTCCATGTGGTCTCTCTCAGTGGGCCCCGACAGGTATGGAGAGGACCCAACACGAACAGGCAGCCTGTAGAGGTCAGCAGAAGCTGGAGGGGCAGCAAAAGAGCCTGATGTGTCTGCAGCAGTGACATCACGTGTCCCGCAGGAGCTCTAAACTTGAGGCCACAGCTTCAGGAGGTGAGGCAGGCCACTATGCGCCAGGGACCACTGGGCACTCCCCCAGCACAGCAACCAGGATGGAGGGCAGGCAGGTGCACACCAGGGAGGGACAGTCCAGATGGGTAATAGATTTTAAAAAAAAAGTCCTTTTAGGAGGACCGGAAACCAGAGCTGCAATGAGTCACGTCTGTGCAGCTTCCCAGCCAGGCCACGCCCCCTTATTGAACTTTTTTACTTTATTAATACTGCTGATTTTGTCTGTTTACATACCAAATATAAATATCTGAATATTATCTATTGTAGAGGACATGGTATGTTATGAGGATTAAAGAAACTGCTACGTGAAAGTACAGATCGTAACACATGAAAGCCTTGTTTATCTGGAGGGCATTTGTACACATGGTGACATAGAATTTAACATTCTTTGTGAGAGCTCTACAGCCATGGCCAAAAGTTTAGAGAATGACACAAGTATTGGTTTTCACAAAGTTGCTGCTTCAGTGTTATTAGACCTATTTGTCAGATGTTACTATGGTATAGTGAAGTAAAATTACAAGCATTTCATAAGTGTCAAAGGCTTTTATTGACAATTGCATTAAGTTTATACAAAGAGTCAATATTTGCAGTGTTGACCTTTCTTTTTCAAGACCTCTGCAATTCGCCCTGGCATGCTGTCACTCAACTTCTGGACCACATACTGACTGATGGTCGCCAATCTTGCTTAATCAATGCTTGGAGTTTGTCAGAATTTGTGGGTTTTTAGTTTGTCCACCTGCCTCTTGAGGATTGGCCACAAGTTCTCAATGGGATTAAGATCTGGGGAGTTTCTTGGCCATGGACCCAACATTTTTATGTTTTGTTCCCCGAGCCACTTAGTTATCACTTATGGCAAGGTGCTCCATCATGCTGGAAAATGCATTGTTCAGCACCAAACTGTTCTTGGATGGTTGGGAGAAGTTGCTCTTGAAGGATGTTTTGGTACCATTCTTTATACATGGCGGTGTCCTTAGGCAAAATTGTGAGTGAGCTCCCTTGGCTGAGAAGCAACCCCACACAGGATGTCAGCTGGACCTTTTGTGGCAGGGCTGAAATGCAGTGGAAATGTTTTGGGATTAATTTCATTGTCATGGTAAAGAGGGACTTTGCAATTAATTGCAATTCATCTGATCACTCTTCATGACATTCTGGAGTATATGCAAATTGCCATAATAAAAACTGAAGCAGCAGACTTTGTGAAAACCAATACTTGTGTTATTCTCAAAACTTTTGGCCATGGCTGTACACGGGATGAATAAAAGATACCTTTATATGCCTGCAAAATAATTGATGATGCCAGCTTTGATGTGAGCACTTCCACGTTTTTAGTTATCAAAGGGTGGTCCCATGTTCCGAACTGTTCAGTGTTGAAAATATATTTTTTTGTTTGGTTTGGATTCCTCTTTAGTCCCCTATAAAGGTTCAGAGAAATGAACATACTACACTATTCGTTTATTTATTTTTTTAAATATATACACTGGACCGCTTCTGCTGTAAGAATATGTGTGTCCATACGAATTAAAAGAACTGAAGAAGATCGGGGAGAATCAAAATTGGAGGACTTAAAGAGTCAAATTTGTACATTATAACTATATCTGTACAGGGGAGTGCAAGGTTTCAATTATTATTTTATGCATAAATTGTTTACTGGCAATATTAATATATACAGGTTGAGTCTCCCATATCCAAATATTCCGAAATACGGGATACTTTCTGCATGACTGAGATAATGAAACCTTTGCTTTTTGATGGTTCAATGTTACAAACTTTGTTTAAGGCACAAATGTATTAAAAATAAAGTATAAAATTACCTATAGGCTTTGTGTATAAGGAGTATATGAAGCATAAATTAATTTCATGTATGTACACAAACTTTGTTTGAACCACAAAATGATTGAAAATATTGTATAAAATTACCTTCAGGCTCTGTGTATAAGGTGTATATGAATCACAAATGTATTCTGTGTTTAGATTTGGGCCCTATTCCTAAGACATTTCAATATGGTATACAAATATTCCAAAATACGGAATATTCCGATATCCAAAATAACCCTGGTCCCAAGCATTCTGGATATGGGAGACTCAACCTGTATTATCGTTGGATCATATATATATATATATATATACATACACACATACATACTAAAAGTCGAGATAGTTTGTCACTCCAAGCAGTACACTCACAGTCACCGATACCCTCCGATTAAGATCCCACACAGAGGTCAACATTATGCTGCGTTACAGGTAAGTATACCAACATTTAATGTTCCATCATCAGGGTCAAAATACATACTGTATACAATAAGGCACTTATACCTTCACCACACCGCTTTGCAGCCATTGGCACCTGGAGGAAGGACGAATGTCATCTCCAGATGACCATCATCGTGACCCCTCTATAAACAATTACACACATGCCATTAGCTAGAACTTAGCGCTACAAGGTAAACAAGAACTTATTACAAAATATTGGTAGTGATAGCCAAAGCTGGATAAATATAAGCCAGCAAGCATATGTAGTTAATAGTATTATCATAGTAGAAAACTCAGTCCCATAATATTTTGAATCAGGAAAATATAGTTAGTAAACCCCTAAGAAGATTATATTAGGTTAAAATATATTATATTAGGTTAAAATATATTGACCAGGAGCACAGCACTGTGAGAATCAGAAGAATTCTATAAAAAAAACAATAGAAAAATTATAAAAAATAATGCAACCCAAGATTTTCATTTAGACCCTGGGGTGAGAAAGTATTCAACCAGTGAATCCACCGGGATTCTCACTGGAGCAATTTGAGAGATCTATTGCCTCCACGGGAATGTTTAGGGACTGACAACAGTACCTCTAGGATTTCTAGTGCTGCTGACCCTTTAGGAGTGACTATCAGCAGTCCTGGTGCCGACCGAGGAGGAAATACACTAGGAAGGGCATCAGTAGACACGGTCGAAGGCGAGTCGGTCGACCACCCCTACCGTGGAAGAGACAGTAATCAATTTATCTACCCACCCCTAACGTGGAAGATACACAGTAATCAATTTATCTACCCATCAGTTGATGGATTTGGAAGTACATGTTTTAAGCCGTGGACTCTCTTTCGTACCGATGACACGTTTTGTTGGGTTAAAATGGGAGATTGAAAAGTACCGGTTGACTAGACAGCTGAAATTACATGAGTTCTTTCCTGGAACCAAAAAAGTGACTCCTACTGTGACCAGTAAATCTACCACTGATATCTCTCCTCAATTACGTGAGATGTCACCCAAGTCTATATTTGAGCCCACTTTTAATAATGCGGCTATCAAAACCTTTGTTCACATGCTAGATCAGGATGTGACCAAGGACATGGTGTGACTATCTAACAATGTCTGGTACCGTAGTAATTTGACCAGTAGTAAATGGAAGGCATTATGTGATTTTTCCGCCTATAGTGACATTATATTCCATCCTGCGGATTAGGGCGGCGCAATAGTAGTAAAGGATTTAAGTTTCTATAAGCAGGAAATTGAGCTACATCTTTCTGATCTTACTGTTTATAAAGGGCTGGATTCGGATCCAACATTGCATTATAGCAAACTATTGCATTATAGATTAATTCTTGCTGTTATAGAGGGTGTTATCTCACAGGAATTGTGTGATGCTCTAGTTCCTGAATTTCCTGTGATACCACTCCTATACACTCCCACTAAGATACACAAATGCCTGGACAATTCCCCGGGTCACCTCAGCATCTCGGCCCGGAGTTCATTGTTCCAGGGCAGTGTTAGTGTATCTAAATGCTTTATTAAAGCCCTGTGTGCGCCAGCACTCAAGATGTCTTTTGTATACTACATCCTTTTTGAATAGGTTGGGTGAGTTATCTAGGATAGTTTTTTATGCAGTATTGATATTACCTCCTTATACACAGTGATTCCCAATTCTGTGGGTATCCAGACTGTGCATAAATTGCTAGTGGCTAGTGATCTGTATTATGGGCCTGAGGTTGAGGTGGCTTGTGATCTCTTGGGAATGATTCTTACTTGTAATTTCTTTATGTATGATGGCAGATTGTTTTTGCAACTCATTGGCTGTGCGATGGGGTCCAATGTAGCCCCATCATATGCTAACATGTTTCAGGAGGAGCAATTGATCTTATTTGACAATATTGATGTATCTGACATGCTTTATTATTATAGATACAACAAAAATGAAAAAAAGGAGTAGTGTATGGTTGCACTGGTTGAGTGATATATTACTAAAAAAAAATAACTGTTATTGATTGTTTATTAAAATATATATATATATATATAGAAAAATATGCAAAAAATGGGGTGCACTCACCAGTCTTCCAATAAAATCCTTTATTTAAATATTACATAGCAGCAGGTATCATAGTATGTCGACGTTTCGGTCCCAAGTGTGGACCTTTGTCAAGATGTATTACAAAGTACTGACAACCCATTTATACCTTCACAGTACACAGAAACACCACCCACTCTTATTACTAAACCCACCCCTAATTAACAAATATAACATAGAAACAGACTATAAGCATAAAAACAATACCTGATCTGATGGGTACACACCTTATATATCATATATTAATCTAGCATAAGTATATCCAAGGCATATATACACTTTAAAGTCAATGACAATAACCTGATGCCGCTGTAGAGCGTGGTTAAGCTGTCCAGCCGCGTGCGTTCCACCTAGGAAACACTTCTGGTCGGTGGAGCGCATATCCGGCTGAGGTGTAGTCATAGAAACACAGCATACAAAATAATGCAGGAAGTCACCGGACCACCACGGCATGTTACATCCACACAACATTAAAGTATAAGGGATGACAGTGTGCGTTCCACCAAAGGAAAACTTCCTATCGGTGAGACGCAATGCCCATCCCATTAACACCATGGCAACAATATAAACAATCAAGATAGTGATCCATAGTGCTTTCAGGTATCAAACAACTGTGCAAACATCCTATATTGAAAAATATTATACAAAAAACACATCAAAGTAAAACTTAATATCACAGGCTAAATATAGCACTATAGGCAAAAGTGGATAAATAACATGCCCTATTCATTATAAGCCACATAGAAATATGTATATATATATATATATAGTCCCTCTAAAGATTCATAGACGGCAAAGTATTAAAAATAGAGATTAGAGAAGAAAATAGAATTTAAAATATTATGCCAAGGGTTCTGTCACCTAATTTGGCAGACCTACAGTATATTATTCTCCTCTATGGAAGTCAATTATTATATCTGTATGTACAAATTATGCATTTGTGTTACTCAGATTAATAAATCTCTTCTTTATCCCTGTGGCTCATGTAAATAATTATATTATATTATCCAGGCTCTTTCTTATATCGTTAATTTATATCCTATAAGTAGGAGATACCATGATAACCATGTGATATGGATGGATATAATACATAATTTCCGCACAGTTCTTGTGTCAAAATGTTGCAATTTAAGTTGTCTCTGCAGTATCAGCCATAATGTATCAGTCTATCTCCGCTATTAACATTACTACACTCCTAGTGGGTCAGTCAGAAATATCTCTATTAATTGTGTTGTTTATTTCTGCAATTTATTTTGCTGCACTCTTATTGTGCCAATCAAAAAATAGACAAATACACACTCTTATATACGACAGGCCTCAACATCAAATTATAAACTGATACAAGTTATATCATATATAATATATCTTATTCACGTGGTAATCCTTTCTGCACTATTCAGCTACCTTAGTGTCTCATTATTTATTCATCAATAATTCATCGCTTCAATACACTGCTATATCCTGCAATGTCTCCTGGTTTAAAGTAGAAAACATAAACTGACACCGATTATATCAAGTGTCATATTCCCAACCAAGAAGTATAGGCAAATATGAATTATATCACATGTGACGTTTTTTATATCCATCCAATAATTGAGTCAGTGCTTTTGAACTGTTTTCATATTTCAATATTTATTCCTCAATGATTCATTACTTTATGGTTAAGATTATAAATCCTGATTCAATTCTTTGTCATATGCCCATATAGATTAATGGTGACTGTAGTATTGCCACTTAGTGTTTCACATATAAGGGGATTTTAGAAGATTGAATTAATTAGGATCACATTTATTAACACAAATCAACGTACATCAAAATAGTGTGCACACTTATAGAGCACATTACATCAGTGCTCATGAGTGCTACAGTACTTCAAACATGCACATTTACAGAGCACATTAAATCAGTGCTCATGAGTGCTACAGTACTTCAAATAACGTGCACATTTACAGAGCACATTATATCAGTGCTCCTGGATGCTATAGTACTTTAAACAGCATGCACATTTACAAAGCACATTATGTCAGTGCTCCTGGATGCTACAGTACTTTAAACAGCATGCACATTTACAGAGCACATTATATCAGTGCTCATAGACGCCACAGTACATATAAGTGCTTGTAATAATATCAGACACAAGTTAAATAGCTTCTAAATATCGGAGGTTGCATGCGTGTAATATCTAAGCCCTGACCGGCATAATTTTTAGCATGTGGTGACCAGAGCCCTCAGCATAAGCCCGATGCGCATTTCGCCTGTGGCTTTATCAAAGACTCAACCCAATGGGTGTGATTAAGGGGTTTAAATACCCTTACCTTTCCTTTGCAGCCAATCGTAGCTCAGTGGAAACAGACACCTGAAAAACAGGAATCTGTATTGATTGCCGAATCTGGCACCAGACAGAAGTAATAGATCATTGAAAAAGCAATCCTATTTATTAGAACTGTAGTGATATTTGTCAATGGATCAGATTGAGGAATTTGAGAGGATTCTATTACAGACTTCCTCATAATAGCATGTTATAATATAAGGGGATCTAATTATAATTATGTAATAAATTATATACTCACATATAAATTCTTGTGACACAGTTGTATGTTCTAAAATGAGTATATATACATCTAATCACTGTAAATGTATATTTGTATTGTGAGTGTATATTCTACAGTGTGATAAATTATTATGTGAATATAATGTGTATTAATAAAAAGTGGTCTATAAGTGTATACGCTAAGGTGCAATATGATTGATTATATATATGTATTTATTAATATATATATTTTAGTAAAGTGATAAAAAAATTAATACAAACACACAAATTATAATGAAATTATGGTATATTAAAGAAAATAGGGATTCTTCATACGATTAAGAATAATATAAAAAAGATATATTATAAGTATGTATTATCTTGGTTATTACCACTTCTTATGGGAGAAGTCAATCTATAAGGTATTATTCATCCCATATTGAGAATCATCTTATATACATACATGTTAATACTCTTATATGATATATATCCCTATATTTCTTTCATTATTTTATCTATAAATTAAATATAAATACACATATAATTATATGTGTATTACATAACTCAGTTGTGAAAATTTAAATAAATTAATGAAGAGAGAGAATAAATAAAATAAAACGTATGACTCTCATAATCCAAACAGTGAAACAAAAAGAAAAAAAGGTGATAGTGGAAAGTAAAATGTGCCTAGTGCTAATACAACTAATGTAAATTATCTATAAATAAACTAAAAGTAATTAAATATCCCATATCATAATACACTAAATTCTTGCTATCATCAGGGAATTTTGGTTCACCCTAGAATATAGAGGTCATTGAATTATAGATGGTTCATAAAAAAGCAGAATAATTATTTTTTTCATTTAGACCCCAGGGATGAACACTTCCCATCAGGAAAATAAGGCGTGCTTCTCTTCTGAGAAGTTGTTTGGTTATTTCTCCTCCTCTACCATCCGTTTTGATTTTTTCCATTGCAAATGCTTTAAGTAAACGTGAGTTACTTTGATGATGAAATAGAAAGTGTCTGGCAACTGTTGTTAATATTTTAAATTTCTTATGCTCAGCATCTGCATTGCGAATATTGCTTACATGCTCCAGCAGTCTTTGTTTAAAGGGTCTGCTGGTCATGCCTATATATCGAAGATTACAAAGACACATTAAACAATAAATGACATTTTGTGAGTTACAATTCAAGAACTCTCGAATTTGCCAAGTATGATTATATCTGTCTGAGAACTGTTTTGTATTGATCAAATGTTGGCATGCTTTACAATGTCTACAGCTAAAAAATCCTTTAGTTGTTAATCTAGTGGTGGACTCTGATTTGTAGTGACTACGTACCAACGAGTCTCTCAGGTTTTTGGACCTTCTCCAGCTGATTTGAACCCTATTTCCAATGACAGTGGCTAGATCCAGGTCTGATCTTAAAACATGCCAATGACATTGGATAATTTCTCTGATCTTTTGGTTCTCTTGACAGAATGTGCCTATGAATCTCAGCGGTTGTTGTTCTTGATTCCTTGATATTTGTTTCGGTTTAGGATGAATTAATGCCTCCCTTTTCTTCTGTTTCGCAAGATGAAATGCTTTTCGCATCTTTTGCTATATCCTCTTACTGTTAACCTCTGGTCAAGTTCTTTGGCCCTTATTTCGAAGGTTTCTTCCTCAACACAGTTCCTCCGAGTTCTTAAAAATTCCCCTTTAGGTATACCAGATATTACCAATCTTGGGTGGGAAGTTGTTGCATGCAGGATACTGTTTGTTACTGTCTGTTTTCTGTATATATCCAAAATCAGATGACCATCTTCTTTAACTGAGATTAGTATATCTAAAAAGCTGACAGACTGTTGGCTCATCTCTGTGGTAAGTCTCAGATTAAAGGTACTGGAGTTGAGAAAAGTTGTAAACTCCTCAAGTTTATCTTTTTCTCCATCCCATATTATAAAGAGATCATCTATATATCGCAGCCAGAGGAGGACATGGTATAGTGTTCATTACTCTCTGTAAAGACATGCTCTTTTTCCCACCAACCCCTATATAAATTCGCATAGGTTGGTGCGCATACTGTCCCCATAGCAGTCCCCCTCTGCTGCAGAAAGAAACCTCCATTAAAGGTGAAAATTTTTTTTGTCAAAATAAACTCCAGCAATTGAAGCAAAAATGTATTGAAATCGGAGTGGATATCCATATTCAGGAAATATTTGATCGCATGCAGTCCTCTAGTATGTTGAATACTAGTATATAGGGACTCCACATCGCAAGTGACCAGCCATGTTCCTGGGGAAATAGTCAGACCTTCTATTTTCATCAGAATGCCCATTGTATCCCTAACATATGATGGTAAACTTACAACATATGGTCTTAGATGTTGATCAATAAAGCAACTTGCTTTCTCAGTTAGATTGTTGATACCAGAGACAATAGGTCTACCTGGTGGTTTCAATTTGTCCTTGTGGACTTTCGGTAGCATATAAAAAGTCACCACTTTGGGTTCCTTTGTCTCTAAATATTCAAACTGAGTTTTATCTAGTGTGCCTATGTCTCTTGCTTGTTGGATCAAGTTGTTATATTGTTTCAGAAAATCAATTGTTGGATTATATGCTAATTTTTTGTAGCATTGAGAATTTAGGAGTTGATTTTCTGCCTCCTTAATATACATTTCTCTGGGCCACAGAACTATATTTCCACCCTTGTCGGATGGCTTTACCAGAACATCTGGCCAATTCTGTATTTCATTAAGGGCATCTTGTTCTTCTTTACTGATGTTACATTTCATCCTATCTTTTCTCATTACTAGCTTATCTAAATCTTGCGATACTAAATCCATGAATATTCTGATATATGGATTGCTATTAATATCAGGAAAAAACGTTGATTTTTTCTTTAAGAGAGGTTTGTCAGGGATTCTTAACAGGGAGTCAGGTATCCCATTGCTATTTTGCAGTTCAATAAGGATCTCCAGAGCATCTCTTTCTTCAATAGCATCAAAGTTACATGGAGAGAGGGGTATTTCTTCACTAATACACAGTGCATTGTCTTGAAAATTGCTGCTATGGTTTCCTGGGAGATCTTCTTTATTAAGGAAGAACTTTTTAAGAAATAATTTCCTCGCAAACAAATGTACATCTTTCTCCCATTCAAACCTATTCATGGTTTGCGTTGGGGAATAAGATAGGCCTTTGCTTAGAATTCTTTTTTGTGATTCTGTGAGTGTTCTATTCGTTAAATTAATGATCTGCAATTCCATTTGTTTCTCCATTAATATCTTTTCCTGTATGTTTTGGGTTTCTCCCACCTTCCCCCCGTGTTCTGCATTCTTAAATTTCTTCCTCCCTCTCCTGGTCCTTTTGTATTGGGGTTTGGAGTGTCTTGTCCTCTCCCTAAAAAATCCCTCTGACCAAAAATATATTTATTTGAGGTTGATGGTATGCCACCATTGTCAGAATCTGATGAATCTACTTCTGAGGTGGTATAACTGTAATCAGTTTGCGCCATCCTTACTTTTGATTTCCTCCACTGAAATACTTGATTTACTGCGTAATCATTTCTATCTTGTTGGAATTTCTTTTTTTTCCGTTCTATTATAAGTTTTTCCATATTCTCTACTTCCACAATATGTTTTTTATATGTTTTCTGAAATTCTTCAAGATTTTCGAACTGCTTTAATTTATCGCTAATGCAATTTATCTCCTTAGTACATTGTTCTAAGATTGTTTCATCATGTTTAATCAGAATTTTGATTAGTTCTAATGAACACTTGGTAAGGGTACCTTCCCACTCTTTTTTCAGACTCATTGGCCAATTCAAAAGATGGAAAGATCCTTCGTCTCAGACCTCTTGGTATCATGGTATTTTTTACATAATTGTCAAATGTTAACCTATTCCAACGTGTTCTAGATTGTTTAAGTAGGATTTTCTTCAATTCCTGTAATCCGGTGAACCAATCATCTTTATCACCTGTTCTGATTATATTTTCATTAGAGAAACAATTGCTGGCCTCACTCTGCCATTTCTCCTGTCTGTTGGTTAAATCTTGATTTATGCTGAAACTGGCCATTTTATTTAGAAAGATAACAACAATCCCCAATATGAGATTGTTTCTGAGGGAAATAGAAAGAATGATTGATAATCAATTTATCTTCAATTGTATATCAATTAATATTGTTAGAAATCGTGCTGGTGTTTAGAAACTGAAGACTTCAGCTTGTAGAGGAAACAAGTTATTAGAGAAACATAAAACACTGCACATATTCTACTCGATAACCACCTTATTAATACAAAATAATTATTCTTATCTTAAAATTTTATGTATCAAGGAGGTGTGCTACCTACTACCATTGATTATAGATTGATTTGTTTCACTGTTTGGATTATGAGAGTCATAAGTTTTATTTTATTTATTCTCTCTTCATTAATTTATTTACATTTTCACAACTAAGTTATGTAATACACATATAATTACATATGTATTTATAGAGAAGGAGTTATTGACTGTGGATGACCAACCTGCTAATGATACATAGTGATTATATATATATATATATATATATATATATATATAAGTGCTAGGTGCCAATGTGCTTATAATCAGCCTAAACAAATATACATAGAATCATAAAGTGCTTAGTGCGATAAAATTAACTTTAGCAGCATAGACCAATGAAGTGATAAAAGAAAGCTAATACCATTAAAAATAAATGTAATAAAGTTAGACAAGATAAAATAAACACGATAAAAATAAACACTGTGGTTCCTAAAAAGGAATAACCAACAGAAGGCAATAAATAAGCAATAAAAAATTCAATTTCAGAAGTAAAAAGGAGAGTTTAGCTTATCTGAAAAATAATTTGAGAGAGTCTGGATGTAACTCTCAAGGGCAAGCAATAAGGGTCCCAACGCATTTCGTCCTTTGACTTCTTCCTGGGGATGAAGGTTAAGGAATGGTGGTCACCTATTTATACTCCTTTTCCACCTTCTATTAGGGACTAAGGACCTCATTCAGAGTCGGTCGAAGCGTCTGCACGGTCGTACGATCAACGACCGCAAAATCCGATCGTACGGCAGGGCGATCGTAAACAAAGTGATGCCCATTCGTTAGCACTGCACCTCCTCTAGCTACCAACTGATCTGAACGAACGATCGAGTCAATCGTAGTCAGGCGCTGTCAGTCGCTGTATGCTAATTATGTTCTGATGTTTGCGGCCGTATGTGCTGTTTTGATGGTCACATGTCATGTTTACATGGACAATCGATCAGCTTGTTATTAGCTTGTTGGCAATTATCTAATTAAGTGTTTAACTCTTGCTGTTCTTTAAAACGAGTTTTTTCTCATGTGTCAATAAACTTTATTGTTCATTTCATGGTTGTTTTCTCCATTCTTATTTTTTCACACAATGTTAAAAACAAAGTAAGGTTTATTAACTGTGAATGTCCGTTTACTAATTGTGTTAACTTTATAAATGCATGTGCATTTTGCGTTAGGATCATTTGCACACTGCATGTTGTAGCCAATCAAATCTGACCTTATTTTTTGGGACACATGATTAAAGGATTGGCCAATAGTGGTGTTTTTGATGAAAGTGTAAATAGTTTTTGGGGTGTTGTTGTTATCCATGTATTTGTTCAAATTTCTGTCCTTTTTTGTTTGTTTAGAAAATTTAATGTATGGGGTTCAACATCATTGTGCAGTAATGCTGTTTTTCAGACTTACAACCTTATGTTTATTGGCTGGCCCTTTTTTTGATTTGTGGACCTCAAAAATATAGGTTTATTGGTTTATCAAAAATGTTTTGGAGTTGGAGGAAATGATTAAATTTGGATTAGTATTTTACAATGTAAAAAAAACGGTCACCAAACTTGGCAAGGTGCTAGGACCCAGACTACCCTTGTTGATGTTGTGTACACTGTGTTTAAAATGTACTAATGTACTTAGGCAAAGTGATGTTTTACATAGCAAAAAAAAAAATTATATTTTTGGTTTATCAACAACATTCTAGAAGTGAATACGTGCATTGTGTTTTAAGCATATGGCCATCATGATTTAAGAATACACCTCCCATTATTTGTAACATCATCATAGTGGATTTTGGCTTATGCCACATAGTTAGGGTTTAAAATTAGTTGAACAACAGAAAAGTAGAAACCTATTAATAATGTTGTGTGTCTGATACTTTCAAACACACCGTAACATCAGTGTGTTTCAACACTTTTTGGTACATTGAATAATGTGTAATGTTCAAATGTTTCTAATTGTAATGAAGTATTTAATCCTCATTTTTTTTTTATTTTCCACAGTTCTAACCCACATCCTGAGGGAAATTCGGGAGGAGCTGCGAGAGACCTCGGGCTACTTAATGCAGGCCTACTGCTGCCTCCAAAGATTAGTGGGGCGTTTGGAGGATCTGTAGTTTTTTTTGTTTTGTTTTTTTACATTTTTATGACATTTAAAAAGAAAAAATAAGGTTTTGTTATTTCCAACATTTGTGCTCTTTTTTGCCACACATTAAAGGGTGTAATTCTGCATGTCAAAAAATGTAGGAACAAAGGTGGGTGCCTTTACATAGTGTAATAACTTAAAACATGTATTAGTAAACCTTAAGAAAATTTGCAGTAATGTTGTTTATTTTTCAATTATGGGTTGGCATACATTATACACCTCAAAATGGCTTACAATTTTTTAAAACAAACAAACCACAACATTTTTATCATTTAAAACATTTATTACATAACAAACATGTTGCCAACAGGCTTTTAATGGTAACAAAAAATTCTTAACAGATTCACACATAACAAATGTCCTCATGGTTTGGGCAAATTAAACATCTGGCTTAGTCAAACATAAACAACTATAGTAAAAAACATACAGATTTTGGAATGGAAAACATAACAATTACTAAAACAAAAGGCAAATTAACTAAACATGTTGGGGGATATCCGTGCAAAATGTGTTAGTTGTCCAAAAACATACAGGGTATTGCCAATGGGTTCCATTTTTTTGGCATGTTTTGGAAAGTGTTGTGATTTTGTTGGTAGGAAAAGAAAAAAAAAGAGAAAAAGGGAAACATTAGAATACATTTAGCAAAATTGTATTTTCTTTTCTCAAAAATGTAAATATGCATACCTAAAAAATCGTGAAACGACATCATCGCGTCTGGCCCCCCCCGACAGCATCACAACACCTTCCTCCGGGAACACCTTCCTCCTCTTGCAAAAAATTGTGAAACGACATCATCGCGTCTGGCCCCCCCCCTGACAGCATCACAACACCTTCCTCCGGGAACACCTTCCTCCTCTTGCAAGGCCTCCTCTGGCTGCATGGGTACTCGACTCCTTATTGCAATGTTGTGTAAAATCCCACACAGGACCACAATGCGAGAAACCATATCCGGCGAGTACATGAGTGCACCACCAGAGTGATGAAGACACCGGAACCGGCCCTTTAAAAGGCCGAAACAGCACTCCACCACCTGCCTGGTGGCAGTAAACGTGGTATTATATTGCGTTTGTGGCCCTGGTGTGGGAGTCAAATAAGAAGTCAGCAGCCAGGGTGTGCAAGGATATCCACTGTCACCTGATGGAAATGGGACAACAAAAGATATACATTTACCATGAGAACCTGTTTACACTATTACTAGAAAGACATACTGGATTTTTACATACCAAGAATCCACGCATCACCAGCTCACAGTGTGCTTAATTTGGGCCAAATCCCTGAATGCTGGATCACATACACATCATGGCTGCAGCCTGGGAATTTGGCATTCAGGGAGAGGATCTGGAGGGAGGCATCACATAGCACCATTACATTTAGGGAATGGTAATGTTTGCGGTTCCTATATATTTGTTCCCTGCATGCAGGGGGCTGAAGTGCTATGTGAGTGCCATCCACTACCCCTATGACGTGTGGAAAGCCTGCAATTTCTAAAAACTTCTGCTTTACCACATCAAGGGCTTCCGTATCCAAAGGCATACTAATAAAATGTGCTAGATGATTGAAAAATGCATCTAGCACACGCCTCAGGATCCGTGAAAAAGAGGGCTGGGAGAGGCCACCCACCAGCCCCACAGTGGTTTGGAAGGACCCCGAGGCACAGAAATGTAACACCGCCAACAACTGTGTAAGTGGTGAGATTGCTGTAGGAATGTTAATCTGACTTTCTACATCATTCTTTATTATTGAAAGAGTGTCTAGGATAATATTTGGAGGCAGGCGATAAGTGGTTGCAACCACATCATCAGGCATTCCAAAAAGGGTGACACGTGTTCTATATATCTTGGCCCTTGCATGCCTCCTATGCCTACGCCCAGGAGGAGGCTGAGGAAGGTTGGTGGGGGTCAACATGGCCACTATTAGCTGTCCAACATCGCTCTGTAAAGTTAAATGTATATTTTTAATTGGTTCTCCAGAGTGTATTTTGATATTTTGTGCAAAAATACTTAGCTGTATAATAATGGTGCATATTCTTACAGGGTCGGGCAGTGCCATCTTCGGAAATCACTACATGTGTATTTGTTGTACGATTTTAAAATGAGAGGGAAAAAAATTTAAAATACATTTTTTGAGGTCAAACCAATATTACTACTTTTAGTGTTAAAACCATGCTTAATTTGTAAACTCGCAAATATGAATTGTTGTTAAATGTACAAAATTACAATTTAAAAATAGAACAATAAACAATATTGGCAAAAAATTTGGTTATAAAAATTATAATAAAAAAAAAAAAGTGCAGGTTTGAAAAAATAGACACTTACCTGATTCAAGTCCAAAATGGAGTGTTAAACACCTTTAAGAAATATTTCAAAAAAATTAAAATTAAAAACGATTTTTAGGATTGTTGATCCCAATAAAACAAAACAAAATGCAGTAGGCTGGCACACTTACTTGTTCCTTCGAATAACGTTGGATTTAGGAATAAGACAAAAGCCCGGCCAACCAAACCAAAAAAGTCACCGGATCAAGCACCAAAACTAACGGGGTTTTTCAAAGTCCAAAACAAAAACACCACAAAAAAGAACCACCACAAAAATAACAACACAAAAAGAACCAACACAAAAAAAGGAACACAAAAAAGAACCAACACAAAAAAAGGAACACAAAAAACAAACACCACACAAAACAACAACACAAAAAACAAACACCACACAAAAAAACAACACAAAAAACAAACACAAAAAAGTAACACAAAAAACAAACACCACACAAAAAAGGCACACAAAAAAAACCAACACTAAAAAATAAAATAAAAAAACCCACAATCAAAAAAAATTAAACCCCCCCCAAAAAAAAACACACACAAGCACCTCTCAATCAACTTCAAACAAACACCTCTCAAACTAAACACACAAGCACCTCTCAATCAACTTCAAACAAACACCTCTCAAACTACACACACAAGCACCTCTCAATCAACTTCAAACTATTAAACTATTAGCAAACACCTCCTGCACCACCAAACACTCCAACTACAACCCACAAGTAAGGGAACATTTGGCTTTGCCTTAAATAAAGAAACAAAACCCCAATTATTGAAACATGCAGGAAAGGTGTGCATTTGTAGTTAGGGAAATAAGGATGCACGGGGAACCAATCCAAAGATGCGCTCACATCTAGCCCAACCCACGCAGTGATTACGGAATGCAGGAAAGGTGTGCATTTGTAGTTAGGGAAATAAGGATGCACGGGGAACAAATACAAAGATGCACTCACATCTAGCCCAACCCACGCAGTGATTACGGAATGCAGGAAAGGTGTGCATTTGTAGTTAGGGAAATAAGGATGCACGGGGAACCAATCCAAAGATGCACTCACATCTAGCCCAACCCACGCAGTGATTACGGAATGCAGGAAAGGTGTGCATTTGTAGTTAGGGAAATAAGGATGCACGGGGAACCAATCCAAAGATGCGCTCACATCTAGCCCAACCCATGCAGTGATTACAGAATGCAGGAAAGGTGTGCATTTGTAGTTAGGGAAATAAGGATGCACGGGGAACCAATCCAAAGATGCGTTCACATCTATAAAAAAGTATGCACAAGCAGTATTCTTCATGCTCTCTCACAGGTTAGCAGAATGTCAACCGAGGAGCATGGTGAGCAGAGGACAACTGAGCCAGGTAAGTGCAAATCACATTTTTTACACAACACAAGAACTGGTCATATTTCCCTAAAAAAAAAAAAAAAAAAGTGTACTAATTTAAAAATTGTTGTAGGTGCTGGGAATCAAAGTCCACCAGTAGAGGAGGAGGAGGCGGGCCCAAGCAGGCCAAGGCCCAGAAACCATCCATTTTCACGGATCGAGCTTGAGACATTGGTGACCATGACAATGGAGAACCTAGTCAATGCACCCAGAAATATGGGGGCTGGAGCCAAAGACAGGATTTGGGAGGAGATATCCAGGGCTGTTAATGCTGTGGGGACAACCTACAGAACACAGAAAGTCGTAACAAAACGGTAAGAAAATGATATTGTGAGTGTACTGAAGTCCAAAGCTTGATCTTCTTTAAAAAAAACTAACACTTTACATTTCAAAAATAACATTGACCGCTGGACGGATTTCAAGTACCAACTGAAGAGGAAGCTACGGAGTAGGGTGGACCATGCTGCGGGGACAGGTGGTGGTTCCATCCCTGAGGAGCTGGCCTTGACAAGGTTGGAGACGTTAGCTCAGAGATGTGTGATGGAAGAGGAGATAGTCGGCGTGTCCACTATGGACACTGACATGGCCGACTTCAACGCTCCACATGTGCAAGAAGGTAATTTCATTTTGTTAGACAAAAAGTATAAAGCTGAAACGTCTGTTTTTTTGGGGGGGCAAAAACAAAAAAAAATTTTTTTATATATTCCAGACTCAGAGGAGGTAGTGCCTGCTCCTGAGGTCAGGTCTGGGTCCAGCACAGATGGAGACTCTGCAGGGGAGGATCCAAGTACTTCATCTGGGGACCCTGTGGAGTCTACTCTAGGGCAACCAGCAGACCGAGCAGTGCCTCTCCTCACCAGGTTGGTCTCCCAAACTCAGGAGAACACATGTGTTCTTCTGAGGATGGAGACCACTCTGGTGAGGGTGGCGGTGGCCCTGGAGACCATTGCTGGGGCCCTAGATTGTTTGGCCAATACCCAGGAGCAGGCCAACCCACCTGCCATGATGGAGCGAGACTCCCTTCCTCCCAGGACCACCACCTGTGGCAGCCCAACAGCCACCCCCGCAAGTATGGAGAGCCCTATGCCTAGGCCAGAGGAAATCCCACCTACCTCTGGCCAGGCCAGTCGGCCAGTCAGCTGTCCATAGCTTACCTCTTCCTCCGAGCCGGCCCAAATGACGCAAGTAGCCCTGGATATCTCCGCCCTCACCTGTTGTCCAGTCCCCATATTTCTTGTCACCAATGTCTCAAGCTCTTTTTTTTTTTTTTTACAAAAAATGTTTTTTTCAAATTATTTTGATTATATACAAATGTGGCCTAAACAATTATTCTTTACATTGTGATGAAAGGCAAATTTCACAAAAATAAAAAAAAATCATACCAAAAATGTCTATCTTTAACTATATCAATGTATACAAGGTTTAAACAGTGTGGTATCTGAAAAGGCTGCTACGCAAAACACAATGCTAGATGTTTAAAAAACTGTTTTATCCAAAAACTGTTTAAAAAGCACAAAGAAACATTTGTGTTACGAATTCCCTAATGCACACGCAAGTGAAATGAGTTACAAGGTAATTAGCAGTGTTAATAGTTACAATGCAGGAATCTTAGCTGCTTGGTTTGTGTGGTTCCAAATCGAAACATCACAGGTAACATCAGATTAACGATTGTACTGTTGTGGCTTACGGACGCTTCTTGCCTACCTTAGCCTGGACGATCATCCTGTTCGTAGAGTGACGTTTTCATGCATCCGCAATTCTTGGTCGTACGAAGCAGGTAATTTATGCACTCCCTTAAAACGCCTTGAAACGCTGAAGAACGCCTCCGTTTCCAGACCACCACCCCCGTATACTCCCACAAACGGTCTTTCCTGTCAATCAACTTTAGCAATCCACTTCCGTGTCGGAAGCCCTACGACCGACAGTATTTTTGATCGGTAGAGCTCGTACGCACATGCGCTCTGCTAGCCGTGCGCAGGCGCAGTAAGAAAAACATTGTATGCGTACGACCGTGCGGCCGCTTCGACCGACTCTGAATGAGGTCCTACAAACTTCCGGGTCACAGTTCAATTGTGCATCCGGGTCATATTTCAAAAGCTACAAACTGGCACATATCTTTAAGGGGGCGCCTAATATCTAAAACGTTCACCATAGGTAATGTCCATGAAGCTTAATGCCAAGTCCTTAAAAACTTTTGTTTAGTTTAGACCATCAGGTTTGAAATAGTCATATGCATCTGCCCTTACATATGTATACTTCCGCCAGGCTTCTTACATCATATCCGGTCATGTGTCCCGCTCCAGGACAGGCTAACATGCTCGTCCTGCCTTTCATCGGTCCTGCGTCATGTCCGGTCATGTGCCTCGTCTCCGAACATCATAGCGCCACCGTACTCCCACTTGCGTGCTTGCGTCATACGTCCATGCGACGCGATCACGTGCACCGATCCACACCTCCTCCGACACCACATCTTTGTTATGCGGTTCATTTCCTGCACATCCGCCAGTACCTATGAGGAAAGGTGCTAACTTCCGCCCTTAGTTGCCGTCACTACTGTCCGTCGATTTTGGTACCTTTCAATCAGAAAGGGGCGGATCTACAAATAAATAGAGGCAATAATAAGTAAATAATGCGGATCAAGACGCTTGAGCATGGAGCTGTCCACCAATATTCACATTATTCCTAGTACAAATCATAATATGGTGTAGTTAAGTACTTTATATATCAGCCAAAAAAGATCAATTATTTATGCAAGTATAAAAGGAATATTTTTGATAAAGATTAGTAGTTGATGTTGCTAAGTACAACTAATGAATGCCTAATATAGAGGATGAATCATAGCTAAAAAATAAAATAAGTAGTCATGGATGTATTTCCAGCTGTACAGTTTAACAGTTTTTTGTCCCTTCTTCTTTAAGTTAGGAGAAGATAGGGGACTACTAGTAGTTCGGTCAAAAAGTACATGTTAGAGCTATAAGAAAAGGCTCATGTTGTTTGAAATCACATGGGATTTAAATTCCAAAATGTATTGAGTTATAAAAATTCCTTTCCCAAAAATAAAGGTTTCTGAATGATTGTTGCATATGGTCCTTTGTTTTTTTCTTTTTTTCTTATCTTTTCCATTTCCACATGAGACTGAGTTTCGATTTTCAGGTAAAAAGCCTTCATGGGCTGGTGAAAGGAAAGCCTAGAAACTGATTAACTACAACACCTGGTATTCTCAGGAGGTCCCCCATCCCGGTACTAACCAGGCCCAGTTATGTATAGCTTCCAAGATCAGACAAGATTGGGCACACGCACACTGGTATGGTAGTAGATATTTAAAAGGGTCTTCACCATTAAATCACCACTTGGATTTGATAGTAGTCAAACGGAGGAAAAGGCAAATCTACTACACCTGGTATTCTTTGGGGGTCTGCCTCCCAAGTACTATCCAGGCACAATTCAAATTACCCCATTTGGGCACCCATCAAAAGATGGGAAATGATGTTATAGTAGTAGAAAAAAACAATTCGATTCATCTCATGTCTTCCTTTTAGAGAAATGGTGCAATCTCATAGTAGTCATTAAATCCTTTGGGGACCATTGTATCAAGAGTGAAAATCCAATACATCTCACGTTTGGACAGGAGGTTTCCTCTGTCACTCAACGTAACGTGTTCAATGGCCTTGAAATTAAGACCTTCCGGATTGGAATTATGTTTCTCAGAGAAGTGTTTAGACACCGCATGGCCTTCCACTTTGTTCTTGATATTCCTGATGTGCTCTTGGACACGTATTTTTAATGTTCTTGTGGTTTTGCCAACATATTTTATTCCGCAAGTACACTCCAACAAGTAAATAACAGATGTGGAATTACAATTCATATAGCTTTTTATAGGAAACTCTTTTGAACCTGCTGAATTTGAAAAAAATGTACGCGTGGGATGTAACTATTTGCATATATTGCACCGTCCACACTTATAGCTACCCTTGCAACTTGGAATGCCACTCCCCATTTGCTTGACATTTTTACGCAAATAGCTGGGTGCTAACATGTCTTTTAAATTTCTTGTCTTCCTAAAAACAATCTGTGGTTTCGGTGGAAGTATCTCCTTCAAGACAGGATCCATAAGGAGAATGTTCCAATTTTTTCTTAAGGATTTTTTTACTTTATTTTCATGTCCATTAAACATAGTGATAAACGGAACCAGATCAACCTTGGACTTCTTGTCTTTGTACTCCAACAGGTTGTTTCTATCCAGAGATTTGGTTTTGTTCAAAGCTTTCTCCAGGATCTCCTATGGATAATCTTTATCTCTGAATCTGTCCGCATATTGTTCCAGTTGTTAATTGCATATTCTTTGGTCACTACAATTGTGTTTGATTCTATAAAATTGGGAAAAAGGGATGTTCTCCTTCCAGCTATTTAGATGACAGCTTTTAAAATGCAAATAACTATTGGCATCGACATGTTTAATAAAGTTCTTAGTGGAGATTTCACCTTCATCTCCCGTTAAAACCAAGTCTAAAAATTCAACAGATTTATTGTTAAAATTATAGGTGAATTTTAAATTCATGTTATTGTTTGAAACCAGAGATAAAAACTGATTAAAATCTTCTTGCCCTTGCCAAATAATTAAAATGTCATCTATATATCTTTTATAAAAGGAACCACAGTGTTTATTTTTATCGTGTTTATTTTATCTTGTCTAACTTTATTAAATTTATTTTTAATGGTATTAGCTTTCTTTTATCACTTCATTGGTCTATGCTGCTAAAGTTAATTTTATCGCACTAAGCACTTTATGATTCTATGTATATTTGTTTAGGCTGATTATAAGCACATTGGCACCTAGCACTTATATATATATATATATATATATATATATATATATATATAATCACTATGTATCATTAGCAGGTTGGTCGCCCACAGGCCCTGATTCAGATCCGCTCGTAAGCGGCCGCTCGTTCATTCGGAGCGATGTTCGCACATCTGCGCATGCGTATGGGTTTTAGTACACATGCGCGAACCAGTCAGTGCGGTCAGAAATTGTGTGCTCACAAAATAGCGAATGCCTGCTAATTTGATTGACAGGATGAGGCGTTTGTGGGTGGTAACAGGGGAAGGTGCTTGAAAACGGGGAGTGGAGATCCGAATGCAGGCGTGCCAAACGGTCAAAACAAGCATTTTAAGGGTGTGCATAATTAACAAAGCAGCGTCATCGACCACGTCAATTGGTTTTCTTTTAGCCTAAACTGCTCGCATGATTGCGGTAGGAAAATGCTACCACAAGAATAGCGAGCAGTTCATACGCCTTTTGATGTACTCGATTAATCAAATAAATAGCGAAGATGACGTATGATGCGAGCGGCCAGGGGGCGTTTTTTTCAAAATAGCAACCGCATGTTTTGTTCGCTCGTTCAGACATAGAGGCGTCAACAGACCGCAAAGAGCGAGCACTTAATTTAAATATCCGGCCCCTTTTTCAGAACGTCCGTCCGCAAATAGCGTTCGGCTCTGAATCAGACCCACAGTCAATAACTCCCCTTCTCTATTTACAAGGTAGTGTATTCACCAACACTACAGACTATTGACATAGGAGCTGACGCCCTAGGTTAACGCCGTGGGTTTACTTGCATTGTCTTATATTACACCTGTGTTTCATTGATTGGTTCAGGTACTGGCGCCGAGTTCATATATTATTTGTGTACATATGTATTTATATTTAATTTATAGATAAAATAATGAAAAATATATGGATATATATCATATAAGAGTATTAACATGTATATAAGATGATTCTCAATATGGGATGAATAATACCTTATAGATTGACTTCTCCCATAAGAAGTGGTAATAACCAAGAGAATACATACTTATAATATATATTTTATATATTATTCTTAATCGTATGAAGAATCCCTATTTTCTTTAATATACCATAATTTTATTATAATCTATGTGTTTGTATTGATTTTTATCACTATACTAAAATATATATATTAATAAATAAATACATATAATCAATCATATTGCACCTTAGTATATACACTTATAGACCACTTTTTATTAATACACATTATATTCACATAATTATTTTTCACACTGGAGAATATACACTCCCAATATAAATATACATTTACTGTGATTAGATGTATATATACTCATTTTTGAACTTACAACTGTGTCACAAGAATTTATATGTGAGTATATAATTTATTAGATAATTATAATTAGATCCCCTTATACTATAACATGCTATTATGAGGAAGTCTGTAATAGAATCCTCTCAAATTCCTCAATCTGATCCATTGACAAATATCACTACAGTTCTAATACATAGGATTGCTTTTTCAATGATCTATTACTTCTGTCTGGTGCCAGATTCGGCAATCAATATAGATTCCTGTTTTTCAGGTGTCTGTTTCCACAGAGCTACGATTGGCTGCAAAGGAAAGGTAAGGGTATTTAAACCCCTTAATCACACCCATTGGGTTGAGTCTTTGATAAAGCCACAGGCGAAATGCGCATCGGGCTTATGCTGAGGGCTCTGGTCACCACATGCTAAAAATTATGCCGGTCAGGGCTTAGATATTACACGCATGCAACCTCCGATATTTAGAAGCTATTTAACTTGTGTCTGATATTATTACAAGCACTTATATGTACTGTGGCGTCTATGAGCACTGATATAATGTGCTCTGTAAATGTGCATGCTGTTTAAAGTACTATAGCATCCAGGAGCACTGACATAATGTGCTTTGTAAATGTGCATGCTGTTTAAAGTACTATAGCATCCAGGAGCACTGACATAATGTGCTTTGTAAATGTGCATGCTGTTTAAAGTACTATAGCATCCAGGAGCACTGATATAATGTGCTCTGTAAATGTGCATGCTGTTTAAAGTACTATAGCATCCAGGAGCACTGATGTAATGTGCTCTATAAGTGTGCACACTATTTTGATGTACGTTGATTTGTGTTAATAAATGTGATCCTAATTAATTCAATCTTCTAAAATCCCCTTATATGTGAAACACTAAGTGGCAATACTACAGTCACCATTAATCTATATGGGCATATGACAAAGAATTGAATCAGGATTTATAATTTTAACCATAAAGTAATGAATCATTGAGGAATAAATATTGAAATATGAAAACAGTTCAAAAGCACTGACTCAATTATTGGATGGATATAAAAAACGTCACATGTGATATAATTCATATTTGCCTATACTTCTTGGTTGGGAATATGACACTTGATATAATCGGTGTCAGTTTATGTTTTCTACTTTAAACCAGGAGACATTGCAGGATATAGCAGTGTATTGAAGCGATGAATTATTGATGAATAAATAATGAGACACTAAGGTAGCTGAATAGTGCAGAAAGGATTACCACGTGAATAAGATATATTATATATGATATAACTTGTATCAGTTTATAATTTGATGTTGAGGCCTGTCGTATATAAGAGTGTGTATTTGTCTATTTTTTGATTGGCACAATAAGAGTGCAGCAAAATAAATTGCAGAAATAAACAACACAATTAATAGAGATATTTCTGACTGACCCACTAGGAGTGTAGTAATGTTAATAGCGGAGATAGACTGATACATTATGGCTGATACTGCAGAGACAACTTAAATTGCAACATTTTGACACAAGAACTGTGCGGAAATTATGTATTATATCCATCCATATCACATGGTTATCATGGTATCTCCTACTTATAGGATATAAATTAACGATATAAGAAAGAGCCTGGATAATATAATATAATTATTTACATGAGCCACAGGGATAAAGAAGAGATTTATTAATCTGAGTAACACAAATGCATAATTTGTACATACAGATATAATAATTGACTTCCATAGAGGAGAATAATATACTGTAGGTCTGCCAAATTAGGTGACAGAACCCTTGGCATAATATTTTAAATTCTATTTTCTTCTCTAATCTCTATTTTTAATACTTTGCTGTCTATGAATCTTTAGAGGGACTATATATATATATATATATATATATATATATATATATATATATAACAATCAATCAATAAAAGTTCTTTTTTAGTAATATATCACTTGACCAGTGCACCCATACACTACTCCTTTTTTTAATTTTTGTATCTATAATCAATGGTAGTAGGTAGCACACCTCCTTGATACATAAAATTTTAAGATAAGAATCATTATTTTGTATTAATAAGGTGGTTATCGAGTAGAATCTGTGCGGTGTTTTATGTTTCTCTAATGCTTTATTATTATGCCAGGTACATAGATGACATATTTGTCATCTGGACTGGTACCAGGGAACAATTTATTGCATTTATTGATAACCATAATTTGTCTAACAATCCTGTCAAATTTACATACAGTATTAGTGAACATTGTGTTAATTGTCTTGATGTGGAGGTCAGCCTGATTGAGACTACTCTTTATAATAAACCAACCAATCAAGTTACCAATGGACAGAAACACTATACTGCATAATAGAAGTTCTGTATATAATAGAAGATCATTGAAGCTCGGCTTACCATTTTCATAGTTTGTTCATGCTTGCAGGATTTGTAGCCAATGAAAGAACAAAAAAATAGCCTCTGGTGCTTAGAAGGACCTACGTTCACAATAATTATAAAAATATACTGATAAATTTCATTAATACATAAATATATGCACAATCCTTTGCTGCTGTTGAGAAATGGTAGCAAGCCAAAAAAACAAAGTAAAACACAAAACAACAGTGCAATGGGAATATCTAGATGCTAATTGATATGCAAATATGCCAATATATATTTTCAAATTGTTTAATCAAGTACAACAATAATATGAAAAACTGTACATTATTAAAATATACTGTTAATATTATTGTTGTATTTGATTAAACAATTTGAAAATATATATTGGCATATTTGAATATCAATTAGCATCTAGACATTCCCATTGCACTGTTTTGTGTTTTTCTTGCAGGATTTGTAGCAATAAGGAGGCTGCATGTGATCACATTGACAGCGTGATTAAAAAATTCTTGACTAAGAGTTATCACCTTGAAAATTTACTAGATGCTAAAGTATGAGCCTTAGCTATACCTCGTGAATAACTTTTAAAATCCAAGGAGAGTAACAGGGGTAGAGGTAACAAAATGCCCTGGGTAAATCATTTCAATACTGCTAGCAATATTATCAGAACTTTGGCCTATTGTCTCGACTGACCTCAATTTAAATCTTGAGGATCAGGGACTGGATATTCAAGGCTGATGTCACCAATTTTAGTAAAGAACATATTGAGCTTTTTTTGAGACCCAAGAATGGGTGCTTCAAGTGCCCAAATTGTCTTACTTGCAGGTATCTTATAACAGGAACTAGTTTTTGTTATCCACATAGTAGGAGGAGGTTCCTTATTAGACATAGTTACCTGTACTACTAGGTATATTGTATACCTTATTACCTGCAACTGTGGGCTAGGGTATGTTGGAAACACAGATAGGACCCTTCCGGAAAGGATGGCATTGCACTGGTCTGCTATCAGAGCTGCAATTGCCTGTAGTGCTAGTGAGCAGCCGGTGGCACACCACTTTTATGAGTAGGGTCATAATCTGTTGACCTTATGTTACACTATAATTGATCATATCCCTAAATTTTCCCATGGAGGCAATAGATCTCTCAAATTGCTCCAATGCGAATCCCGGTGGATTCACAGGTTGATTACTATTTCACCCCCGGGGTCTGAATGAAAATCTTGAGTTGCATTGTTTTTATAGAATTCTTCTGATTCTCACAATGCTATGTTCCCAGTCAATATATTTTAACCTAATATAATCTTCTTAGTGGTTTACTAACTATATTTTCCCGATTCAGAATATTATGGGATTGAGCTTTGTACTATGATAATACCATTAACTACATATGCTTGCTGTATTATTTTTATCCAGATTTGGCTATCATTACCAATACTTTGTAATAAGTTCTTGTTTACCTTGTAGTGCTAACGTCTAGTTAATGGTATGTGTGTATTTGTTTTTAGAGTGGTCACGACGACGGTCGTCTGGGGATGACGTCAGAGGGGGCTGCAACGAGGTGCAGTGAAGGAATACTTAAGGGTCTTATTGCGTATGTATTTTGACCCTGATTATGGAACATAATAAAAGATCCGAAACATTGGTATACTTACCTGTCCATTGACTCTTTGCTATGAAATTATGTATACCATAGACAAAAAACCTTACGATTTCACTTGTCCCATTAAGGCTGCTTAGACATGAATAGGTTTTATGAATTTTCAGATCAATTTCTGCCACTCAAACTCCAAAAAGCAATGAAATTACGATCATTAAGGCTGACTCCTTAATGGACGTGTTCCTTGCGTAATACAGATATGGTATGCCATGACACCATGTGGTTAACTGCAGATTAAGCACTCTCACAGAGTGAGATTGCTGTCACTCACAAAATGGTGGAGTTGCTATTCACAGAATTGTGTGCTCATTGGAATACACACATGCAATCTATGCAACCGAGGTCTGAGCAGAATATAGAGCTGCGCAGATAAGATAAGAGTATGGTGGATAGGGGGAGAAGACAGGGCATTGTGGATGGGGCAGACAGAAAGGCGTGCAGAGGGGAAGATTAACCAGTACAGATGGGAGCGAGCCAAAATGATGCAGATGGGTTGAAAACAGTGGTGCACATGGGGGGGGAGACAGAGTGGCATGGTTTGGGGGAACAGAGTAGCATGGATGCGGGAAGATAGAGCAGCGCAGATGGGCAAAGACAGATTGGTGGGGATGAGGAATACAGACTAGCACAATGGGTAGTGCGCATGCACCTGAGAAAATAAAATCAATTAGTCACAGATGCATGAACGCAGCAGTGAGATCCTTCTACACATCTGTTAAAAAATAAATAAAGGGGTCCCCCTCCCCCTCCAAAGCACAACCAGCGCTGGGTTTTTAACGGCCAGTCCTGGTTGTGCTGGCTCAGAGCCCAGTGCTGGTTGCGCTGAATACGGGGGACTCCTACATCATTTGTCCCCCGTATTTTGGCAACGAAGACTGGTTCTGAAAAGCCTGGTGCTGGTTGTGCTTAATACGGGGGACCCTTACGTCATTTGTCCCCTGTATTTAGCACAACCAGTACTGGGTCTCCAAAGCCCGGTGCTGGTTGTTTTTTGAGGGGCAGGGCCACACCATTTTTTCTTTGTTATTTTAAACACAGAAGCAGGTATCACAGATCTTCCAGAGCTGAGCCTGCATCTGTGTGCTGCTATCTCCACCATGTCCTAACGCCTGCCCCACCGCCATGCACACTGCCGCCCGCACTGCTGCCGCTAAGGCCCACTACCATCCCCAGGTTGTGGCTGCAGCTAACACCCACTACCCCCGTGCCTTTCCCCTGGGTCCCGCTGCAGCTAATGGCCGCTTCTTTCCCCTAAGACCACCACTGCTAAAGCCCGCAAATGACAGGGCATCTTTGTGCACCCAAGTGAAGCCAAAGTGAGTGGTGAAGGCTCCTACTGCGGCTGCGCAACAAGTTGAAATTGATAAAGCTATTCAGTGGTGCATTCCTGAGGTAATAGTTTAACAACTGTAACTTTCTAATTTACCTGAACCCCAAAAGCACGGTACTCTGGCACAATAGCTACCTAATAAAACAAACCCCAAGCCTAAATCTGCCCCCTACCCTGAGTTATGCCTTCCCAAAAATCCCCCATAGAGAACAGCAGAAAAGTGGTCCTACTTGAGAATGTCCGAAAAAAGTGACAGATGGAAATTTAGATTAATCCCAAATCCTCATTTTTTATGTTTATGCCCTGAAATTTGGCATGCAGCACCAAGCAACAGTTCTACCCGTCCGTGACAAATTTCAGCTCTGTACCTCCAATAGCTTTTGAGGTGTAGCCCCTTAAACACCCTGCCACCCCCCCTCCACAACTGTGCCCTTATAATATATCCAGGTGCGACACTCGGCGGACTTAGTAATCAAAACAAAAAGACTTGTTCCTTTAACAATGTTTCAGGATGTATTTGCTTGTCTTCAGGCTACACATATAAAAGTGAACAAATACAAAGGCTTACCTTAAATAACCGCTGTTCTCAGATCCAGGTGCCAAGCTCAGTCAGTCACTTCCCTTACCGCATGCAGGACCTCAGGTAAAACCGAAACACGCCCCCATGCCTCCTGACCCGACAGTAACCACGGCAACCCGACACCTGCAGGGGAGAATCATAACAAATACAAAGAATTAATCCCTGTGTGCAACATAAAGAAGAAAAAAGTATAACTTGTTACAAGTCCAGTATTGTAACTGAGGTTAGTGGTATATTACCGAAACACAATACAGCAATACAGGCCATAGATAATATATGATATACAGTCAGGTGCATAAATATTGGGACATTGACAGAATTTTCATATTTTGGCCTCTATTCACCACCACAATGGCTTTGAAATGAAACAAACAACATGTGCTTTAACTGCAGACTTTCAGATTTAATTTGAGGGTAATTACATCCAAATCAGGTGAACGGTGTAGGAATTACCACGGTTTCTATATGTGCCTCCCACTTTTTAAGGGGCCAAAAGTAATGGGACTATCAACTCAAAAGCTATTTCATGGACAGGTGTGGGCTATTCCCTCGTAATTTCATTATCAATTAAGCAGGTAAAAGGTCTGGAGTTTATTCTAAGTGTGACATGTGCATTTGGAATCAGTTGCTGTCGACTTTCAATATGAGATCCAAAGAGCTGTCACTATCAGTGAAGCAAGCCATCATTAGGCTGAAAAATCAAAACAAACCCATCAGAGAGATAGCAAAAACATTAGGTGTGGCCAAATCAACTGTTTGGAACATTCTTAAAAAGAAAGAACGCACCTGAGAGCTCAGCAACACCAAAAGACCCGGAAGACCACAGAAAACTACTGTGGTGGATGACAGAAGAATTATTTCCCTGGTGAAGAAAAACCCCTTCACAACAGTTGGCCAAATCAAGAACACTCTCCAGGAGGTAGGTGTATATGTGTCAAAGTCAACAATCAAGAGAAGACTTCACAAGAGTGAATATAGAGGGTTCACCACAAGATGTAAACCATTGGTGAGCCTCAAAAACAGGAAGACCAGATTAAGAGTTTGCCAAACAACATCTAAAAAAGCCATTACAGTTCTGGAACAACATCCTATGGACAGATGAGACAAAGATCAACTTGTACCAGAGTGATGGGAAGAGAAGAGTATGGAGAAGGAAATGAACTGCTCATGATCCAAAACATACCACCTCATCAGTGAAGCATGGTGGTGGTAGTGTCATGGCGTGGCATGTATGGCTGCCAATGGAACTGGTTCCCTTGTATTTATTGATGATGTGACTGCTGACAAAAGCAGCAGAATGAATTCTGAAGTGTTTCGGGCAATATTATAAGCTCATATTCAGTCAAATGCTTCAGAACTCATTGGATGGCGCTTCACAGTGCAGATGGACAATGACCCGAAGCATACTGCAAAAGCAACCAAAGAGTTTTTTAAGGCTAAAAAGTGGAATGTTATGCTATGGCCAAGTCAATCCCCTGACCTGAATCCGATTGAGCATGCATTTCACTTGATGAAGACAAAACTGAAGGGAAAATGCCCCAAGAACAAGCAGGAACTGAAGACATTTGCAGTAGAGGCCTGGCAGAGCATCACCAGGGATGAAACCCAGCGTCTGGTGATGTCTATGCGTTCCAGACTTCAGGCTGTAATTGCCTGCAAAGGATTTGCAAGAAAGTATTAAAAAGTGAAGAAACCGTTGTAATTACTACACCGTTCACCTGATTTGGATGTAATTACCCTCAAATTAAATCTGAAAGTCTGCAGTTAAAGCACATCTTGTTTGTTTCATTTCAAAGCCATTGTGGTGGTGAATAGAGGCCAAAATATGAAAATTCTGTCAATGTCCCAATATTTATGCACCTGACTGTATAAACGAAAATCTAACTTTGAGCCACCCTCCACCAATGTCTCCATTAATAGTTTTATGAGAGCTGTAGTTGTGAGTGTCATTGAAATTATGAATGATGATACCTCTGATCATTACAATCTTACCAGGGAGGAGTGGTAGGCTTAAAGGGACTTAGGACATTGTTATCAGACCAGCGGACAAGGAGGGGGGATTGTGGTTCTTGATGTGGATAAATATTGTGATGAGATCTACAGCCAGCTATCAGATGAACTGGTGTATGAAGAATTGAAAAAGGATCTGACGGATAAGTTTAAAACAGAAATAGACCATCTGCTCATGGCAGTTCTCAATGGAGGAACTGTCAATGAAGTGATCTACAACCATCTTACAGTTGAGCATCCTAGGGTTCCATTCTTATACACTTTGCCAAAAATCCAGAAGAGCCTTGCCCACCCCTCTGGCTTCCCTATAGTATCTGCAAGGGATTCCCTGTATAGCAATATATCTACTTATTTAGACCATTTCCTCCAACCCTGTGTACAATCTGTATCTAAAAGACACGGATCACCTTCTATGCCTAACAGATCTGGGGGAAATTCCTTCCAATACCTGGTTGTGTACGTTGGATATCTCCAGTCTGTATACCAACATCCCCCATGAAGGGGGCATTGAGGCTGTAAGAAACCTTATTACCAAGAACATCCTATATAAAGGCCCCCATGTTGAGTTTTATGTATTATTACTCGAATTGACACTTAAAAGAAACTATTTCTACTTTGACGGCCACTATTATGCTTAGAGAAGTGGTTGTGCCATTGGCTCGCATGTAGCACCAACATATGCGAATGCGTGCATGGCCAGTGTTGAAAAAGTTTTTTCTTTTTATTAGGTATTCCAGAGACAAAATTTTCTTTTATAGAAGGTATATAGACAATGTGATCCTGTTTTGGAGAGGCAGGTATGATGAATTAATTGATAACATCAATAAATTAGATCATCCTATCAAGTTCACATACCAGACAAGTTTGGAGGAGGTGTCCTTCCTAGATGTCACCATTAGAGTAAGGGACAACAAAATCTCCACCAAGATTTACACAAAACCCATGGACAGGAACACTCTCCTATGAGCGGACAGTTTCCATCCACATCCAATGATTAACAGTCTGCCCTACTCACAGCTACTGAGGGTCAAAATGATCACAAGTGATCCAAACATCATGAATTTGACAAAATGATGGATAAATTTAGACAAAGAGGATATACTTAGAGATCGCTACAGCTTGCACGTCATAAGGTGGATCAGGTTTCTTGGGAGATCATCTTGAAACAAAATAGAACAAACACAGAAAACACCCTTAATTGGGTACATACCTATAACACAGCTCATACCTATAACACAAGCAAGTAATAATCTGTGGCCGGTGATACGAAATGATCGGGACCTCACGAGTCTGAAGAAAATGAGGATCCGATCCAGTTACAAAAGACGAAAGAATGTGAGAGACTAGGTGGTGCACCCAGATGTAACGGGACGAACCAAGTCACATGGGAATAAATGTAGACCAGCAAATGGATGTCATAAGTGCATGGGTTGCATGACATGTAGCCACATGACAGTGGGCAAATATTTTTATCAGCCCCACTCAGGGCGTAATTATGAGATACAGCATAGACTGTCCTGCACCAGCACATATGTAGTGTGAAATGTCCAAGCAATTTGTGTTATGTGAGGCAGACCATGCGCTCATTCAAAGAGCGCATACCGTAGCTTTACACAAATCGGCAATAAGGTCCGCACTTAACGGGAAAGTGTCTGAACAACCCATTGCCCGACACTTCACTGAATACAAACATCATTTGTCCAGTTTTAGACATTTGATAATAGATCATGTACCGGACGAGAAGAAAGGACAAAAATAAAAAAACTTTTAAGACTTGAAGCAAAATGGATACATCACCTTGATACTATTAAACCAAGAGGTTTAAATGATCAATTGAACTATAGTATTTTTTTCTGACCTTTTTCTTTCAAGTTTTCCTCTTAGATCATTATGCCATGAAGTTGTATGATACTATGAATCCTATTTTATCCAGCTCTAGTCTCTACAATATGGGGATAGAATAAGGGATTGATATATCATATATTATCTATGGCCTATATTGCTGTATTGTGTTTCTTTTTTATGTTGCACAAAGGGATTAATTCTTTGTATTTGTTATGATTCTGCCCTGCAGGTGTCGGGTTGCCGTGGTTATTGTCGGGTCAGGAGGCATGGGGACGTGTTCCAGTTTCACCGGATGTCCTGCGTGTGGCAAGGGAAGTGACTGACGGAGCCCGGCACATGGAGCTGAGAACAGCGGGTATTTAAGGTAAGCCTTTGTATTTGTTCACTTTTATATGTGTAGCCTGAAGACGGGCAAATAAAGCCCGAATGTTACTAAAGGAACAAGCCGTTTTGTTTTGATTACCAAGTCCGCCAAGTACCGCACCTGGATATATGTTTGATTGTCTGTAGCGGGCACCGCGGTATCATAATACTATGGAAGGAGTGTGCTGAGCTGGATGCAGTGTGTGTATGTATATATATGTATATATATATATATATATATATATATATATATATATATATTGTGACACAGTTAGGTTAGGGGGTCCCTCTCCTGGGTAGAGGACTCCTTCCTTACACACACACACAGCAGCAGGGAAGCAGCACACCAGTCTGGAAGCGAGTACAAGCTGGTCGACGCCAGTCTTTATTGTACAATGTCAGAAATAACATAAAGAAAACATAAACATAAATCCTAGCCCTGTCGGGGCACTAACTTCACAGGTAGTTCCCTCACTACCAGAACCTGGCAGGGCCTAATGCCCTCGCCAGCAACAAAGCACAGCACAGTACTCACTGATAGGTTTTCCAAGTGTCTCTGAGCAAACTCCCTGTCTGCTCTCCCAGGTGAGACAATCAGCCCTAAACACACTAGGCTTATATTGGCCACTCTCAGGTGGAAAACTAACAACCTGTTACCAGGCTGCGAGAACCAAAATCTGGAGTGGCCGTGGGTGGAGCCCTCCCTCTCCTCTCACCCACAACCCCCAGGTCCCAAACCGGCTTTTCAAAAAGCCGAAACTCAAGCCTGCTACACTGTAGACTTTCTCCTGGGGGTTTAAAACACATAATGACAGGAATCTGGGACAAATGTACCTGCCACAGACCACTTTACCAGTGATCCTATCACATATCCCCCCCCTTTGTTTCGACCTATGGGGTGGAACAACTGAAGCCCCCAAACAATGAACGCGTGACAACGCGTCTGCTTTAAACAACAGGCCCCCTGGCCTGTGTTCCACCGAAAATTTAAAAGTTTGTAACGCCCACTTTATGGCCAACGCCTCCTTCTCCACTGTGGCACCGGGTAGGCATCGAATTTTGAAACACTGTTCAACTTTCGGAAGTCATTGCAGAAACGCACACTCCCGTCGGGCTTTGGAATCAACACAATGGGACTTGACCATTCACTATGTGATTCTTCAATAACCCCTAACTCTAGCATATTTTTAATTTCTTTCGACACCGATTCTCTTTGTGCTTCTGGTAACCTATAGGGCTTTAGATTAACTTTAACCCCTGGGTCAGTGATGATGTCATGTTTAACGACCGAGGTTTTCCCAGGTACGTCAGAGAACAGCACCCTATTTCTAACCAGAAACTCCTTGACCTCTCGTTGTTGAATTGCCGACAGGGTTTTTGCCACTGACACTTCGGGAACTAAGGGCCCTGGACTTAGTGGAGGGGCTCGGATGGCCGACAGTACCGTTCTATCTTTCCAGGGCTTTAACAGATTTATATGGTATATCTGTTCCGGCTTTCTTTTCCCCGGCTGGTAAACTTTGTAATTGACCTGTCCCACTCTTTCTAAGATTTCAAAGGGCCCTTGCCATTTAGCCAAAAGTTTATTTTCCACAGTGGGAACCAACACTAACACTCTGTCCCCAGGAGCAAAGCTGCGTAACCGAGCATTGCGGTTGTATACCCTCTGCTGTGCCTGTTGAGCCTGTTTCAGGTGTTCTCTTACTATCGGCACCTCTATAATAGGCAATGGAACTAGTGGTCCCTTAAAACGTGGTCTGGGAGCATGATACTGACACTCAGGGCAGGATAAATCCTGACACATTGCCATGTGGGGATAGGACAAAGGACTATCAGGGTCTACGGGTTTACCATCAACTACCTTTACATTCTTCCTGGCTTTTACCAAAGTAGGGTCTTTCAACTGCTCCACAGCAAAGACCTCTCTTCTGTCCTCTAAATCAGGCAGACGATCAACTGGCCCAACAACACTTCCCACCTCAATGGGAGGCACATCAGTGGCGGGCCACCGTCACGCTCCGCATTCTCTAGTTCGCCAATCATAGTAGAAAAAGGGAATAACTCTGACTCAGAAGAAACTCCCTCCTCCACTATATCGACAACCTTCTCAAATGGATCGGGGTTGTTCATTTCTGGAACAAAACGGCTTTCCCACAACTTCCAGAAGTGAGCAAAGTCTCTCCCCAATATTGCATCGCACATCAGACCATGCACCAAACCCACAGAAACTATAGCCGAACCACATGGTGTCTCGATGTTCACCTCGGCAGTAACATATCGAGTATCCCCATGTATGCAGGTCACACCAACAGTTTTCCCTGTATGCCTCAAGGGGTTCACCAGCTCAGCTTTTATAAGTGTCACCAAGCTACCAGAGTCTAACAGTGCCTCTACTCGGTTGCCATCTACAGTGAGTACACACATGTGCTTATCAGTCTCAGCCTGCCGGTCAGCCGTACAGGCTGTCTGTGCAAAGAAAGACCCCCTGCGGTAGACATGAGCAGTATCACATTGCATAGGTTCAGTTGTAAGTGCACAATTAGCGGAAATATGGCCGAAGTCACCACACCGGAAACACTGAATCATATTAATGTCTAGTCGTTTATGGGGCAAGAACCTTCCTGGCCTGGCAGGCCTGTCTCCAGGTTCTACACCCTCAGTCTTAGGTATATCCCACCGCCCAGCACCCTTCTCCCCTGGAACAGTCTTACTAGTGTCTGTGGGAGTTCCCCGGTGCGCCATCGGGGCTTGGTGGGGCATACTCCTCAGCCGCCATGTACCTCTCCACCAGCTCGACCAACTGGTCCGCGGACTTAGGGTCTGCATGGCTCACCCACTTGCGCAGAGTCGCGGGTAATGATCGCAGCTACCGGTCCATCACGACCCTTTCCACGATCTGTGGTCCCGTCAGCGTCTCGGGCTGTAGCCATTTTGAGGACAGATGGAAGAGGTCATGCATCTGTGAACGTGGAGGCTAGTCCATATGGAACTCCCAGCGGTGGACCCGTTGGGCACGAACAAAGGTGGTGACTCCCAAGCGAGTTAGGATCTCCTGTTTTAGTTTTTTATAGTCCTTGGCATCAGCCAGGCATAAGTCAAAATAGGCCTTTTGTAGCTCCCCAGACAAAAAAGGTGCCACCAGACTTGCCCACTGCTCCTTGGGCCAACTCCCCCCTTTCGGCCGTTCTTTCAAATGCGGTGAGATAGGCCTCCACATCATCGCCCAAAGTCATCTTCTGGAGGAAGTGACTGGCTCGTATGGAGTGAATGGTGGTGGGAGGACTAGTAGTAACATCTCTGGGCCGGGCGACCAGGTGCTGTACCACCTCTTTTATGGCCTGGCAGGTTTCCTCGATGGCGACCTGTTGTTGCCTCTGGGCTGTCTCCAAGGCCAACAGTTGCACCCTGGTGGATTCCTGCTGAGCCCTGGTAGATTCCTGCTGACCTGCTGTAGCTTCCTGCAGAGCCCTGGTAGATTCCTGCTGAAGTTTGTTTGTCTCCTGCTGAGCTGCTGTAGCTTGGAGCAAGGCCTTAATAATGTCCTCCATTTTGTCCTGGGTGTAGGTTGGAAGCTGAACCTTGCCTCTCTAAGCATTGGCTGATGCCTCCTCTATGGGTCTCCAAGGACACAGTGTTATTTCCACACTCACAAATTGGGTGTCTGTCCCTTTAATTTTTAAATGGAAAGTTTTCCTCTCGCTGCAACTTCAGTGTGTGTGGATGCCCGCATTCTCCACCATATTGTGACACAGTTAGGTTAGGGGGTCCCTCTCCTGGGTAGAGGACTCCTTCCTTACACACACACACAGCAGCAGGGAAGCAGCACACCAGTCTGGAAGCGAGTACAAGCTGGTCGGCGCCAGTCTTTATTGTACAATGTCAGAAATAACATAAAGAAAACATAAACATAAATCCTAGCCCTGTCGGGGCACTAACTTCACAGGTAGTTCCCTCACTACCAGAACCTGGCAGGGCCTAATGCCCTCGCCAGCAACAAAGCACAGCACAGTACTCACTGATAGGTTTTCCAAGTGTCTCTGAGCAAACTCCCTGTCTGCTCTCCCAGGTGAGACAATCAGCCCTAAACACACTAGGTTTATATTGGCCACTCTCAGGTGGAAAACTAACAACCTGTTACCAGGCTGCGAGAACCAAAATCTGGAGTGGCCGTGGGTGGAGCCCTCCCTCTCCTCTCACCCACAACCCCCAGGTCCCAAACCGGCTTTTCAAAAAGCCGAAACTCAAGCCTGCTACACTGCAGACTTTCTCCTGGGGGTTTAAAACACATAATGACAGGAATCTGGGACAAATGTACCTGCCACAGACCACTTTACCAGTGATCCTATCACAATATATATATATATATATATATATATATATATATATATATAATACGTGTTCACCGGCGGCACTCACAGGACTTATTAGTAACGAAGATAAATAAGGAGACACTACTCCATGGAAACTATTAACGTTTCCGTTGTTTTATCAACTTTCGTCAGAATTAAACCAGACAGTACAAAAAAGCTTACCTTTATAGTGATACACCTTCACCAACATGCGTTGACCGCGTCCTCCCGGGTCCGGGCACTACCAGATGATGTCACCAGTCTGCGACGTGCGCTCCCTGGCGCCTCGCATTCCCGGGAGGTTGCCAGGCAACCAATCATATACAAACACCAAGGTGATTGATCTAACAAACAATAAGTAGATCATAGCAGTTAGGCCCCGTCCTCAGGACAATTACATACAAACAAAAAACAGAGGACGGGGCTGTGACCCCGAAAACGTTCGATTCATCACATAGTTTTTTCAGTATTTGTCGTCTCCGTGTGCCAGTTTCTTTTGTCTATATATATATATATATATATATATATATATATATATATATATATATACACACACATATATACATATACACACAATACGAAGAAAACTGCGGCACTCCAAGGTGTGGAATATATTAGCTTTAATTGCCGACTAATGTATGTAATGTATTGGCTTTAACGATGTCTAATGTATTGGCTTTAATTGCCGACGTTTCAGAGCTATGACAGCTCTTTTTACAAGGCTGCCACATGCACGAATACTAGGGGTGTGCACCGGCCACTTTTCGTGTTTTGGATATGGATCTTTCTTCGTGTTTTGGATCTGGATTGGTTTTGCCAAAACCACCCTTCCGTGTTTTGGGTTCTGGGTTTTGTGTTTTGGATCTGTATTTTTTTTTTAAAAAGCATAAAAACAGCTAAAATCACAGAATTTGTGGGTTTTTCTGCTCCTATGCTATTATTAACCTCAATAACCTTAATTTCCACTCATTTCCAGTCTATTCTGAACACCTCACACCTCACAATAGTTTTTTTATGTCCATAAGGTTGCACCGAGGTAGCTGGATGACTATGCTAAGAGATATGAGTGGGCGGCACAAACACGTGTCCCATCTAGGAGTGACACTGCAGTGGCAGACAGGATGGCAGTTTGAAAAACTAGGCCCCAAACAGTACATAATGCAAAGAAAAAAAAAAGGTGCAAGATGGAATTGTCCTTGGGACAAAAATGTAGTGGTCTGATTTCAACATATTGACCACCCTGGAATCCTGGCAAAGCGAATGAAGGGCTTCATCCACAAGTCCCACATGCCGAGCGGAATCGCTCCGCCTTAGCTCCTCCTTCACTTTCTCCAGCTGCTTCTGCAAAAGCCTGATGAGGGGAATGACCTGACTCAAGCTGGTAGTGTCTGAACTGACTTCACGTGTGGCAAGTTCGAAGGGCTGGAGAACCTCGCACAACACAGAAGTCATTCTCCACTGTGCTTGAGTCAGGTGCATACCCCCTCCTTTGCCTATGTCATAGGTGGATGTATAGGCTTGAATGGCCTTTTGCTGCTCCTCCATCCTCTGAACCATATAGAGGGTTGAGTTCCATCGCATCACAACCTCTTGCTTCAGGTGATGGCGGGGCAGGTTCAAGAGTGTTTGCTAGCGCTCCAGTCTTCAGCACGCAGTCGCTGAATGGCGAAAGTGACCAGAAATTTTTCGGGCCACCCAAAGCGTCTCCTGCACGCCCCTGTCGCTTTTCAGAAAATTCTGCACCACCAAGTTTATTGTGTGAGCAAAACATGGGACATGCTGGAATTTGCCCAGATGTAATGCCCGCACAATATTGGTGGCGTTGTCAGATATCACAAATCCCCAGGAGAGTCTAAGTGGGGTAAGCCACTGGGCGATGATTTCCCTCAGTTTCTCTAAGAGGTTGTCGGCGGTGTGCCTCTTACTGAAACCGGTGATACACAGTGTAGCCTGCCTTGGAACGAGCTGGCGTTTCTGAGATGCTGCTACTGGTGACGCTGCTGTTGTTGCTGCGTAAGGTGATACATCTACCCAGTGGGCTGTCAGTCATATAGTCCTTAGTCTGCCCTGTTCCACTTGTCCACATGTCCGTGGTTAAGTGGACATTGGGTACAACCGTATTTTTCAGGACACTGAGGACACTTTTTTTGACGTTTCTGTACAGTCTCGGTATCGCCTGCCTAGTGAAGTGGAATCTAGATGGGATTTGGAACCGGGGACACACTACCTCCATCAATTGTCTAAATCCCACTGCACTAATGGCGGATACCGGACGCACGTCTAACACCAACATAGCAGTCAAGGCCTCGGTTATACGTTTTGCTTCAGGATGACTGCTGTCGTACTTCATCCTCCTCGCTAAGGACTGTTGGAGGGTCAATTGTTTAGTAAAAGTAGTGGTGTTCCTACTTCCTTTCTGGGATGATGAACGACTCCCAGCAGCAGCAGCAGTAGGCGTAGCCATGCAGGATCCTCCGGAGGAATCCCGGATAGGAGAGTCAGTCATGCCAGAGACATGGCCTGCAGGACTACTTCTGATCCTGACTAAGGAGGAAATTGACGAGGAGGGAGTTGATGGTGTGGTTTGCAGGTGCTTGGATACAACAGGACAGCGGTGTCCCTGGACTGCTTACGGTCTTAGCCAAAGTTTCTGAACTTGACAGTAACTTTTTATGAACGCGCTGCAGGTGCTGTATAAGGGAGGATGTTCCTAGGTGGTTAACGTCCCTACCCCTACTTATTTCACCTTTACATATAGTAGATATGGCAAGACAGTTGTTGTCCGGATTTGGATAGAAATATTGCCAGACCAAAGAGGTGGAATGTTTGGTCTTCTGCCCAGGCATGACCGTGATGGGCTTTTTCATCCCACGGACAACAACTGTCTGCCCCGGAGCCTGATTTAAACAAACCACATCACCATCAGAATCCTCAGCGCCAGCTACACCAGTATCCTCATCCTTTTGTACTTCAACAGTGACATCTTCAATTTGCATATCAGCAAGTGGACTGTGGGTGCTCCTTTCAGCACTTGCAGGGGGCGTGCAAATGGTGGAAAGAGCCACCTCTTCCCGTCCAGTGCTGGGAAGGTCAGGCATCGCAACCACCACCACACTTGGACTCTCCTTGGGGATTTGTGATATCTTCTTAGAATGCATAGTTCTTTGCTGTGCTTTTGCCAGCTTAACTCGTTTGATTTTTTTTAGCGGGAGGAGGGCTTTCATCGTCATGTGAAGCTGAACCACTAGTCATGAACATATTGAGAGACCTTAGCCGTTCCTTACCACTCCGTGTCGTAAATGGCATATTGGCAAGTTTACGTTTCTCTTCAGATGATTTAAATGTTTTTTTTAAGGTCATTTTCCTGAACTTTGTCATTTGGGATTGTATGTGCCCTCTACTATGACATTGGGCATCGGCCTTGACAGACGACGTTGATGGCATGTTATCTTCTATGTCATGACTAGTGGCAGCAGCTTCAGCACTAGGAGGAAGTGGTTCTTGATCTTTCCCTATTTTATTTTTATGTTATATTGATAAATACGTGCGGCTAAGGCGCACACAAACACAGAAAATATTTTTTTATTTTTGTTGGAGACTAGTGCACTTTGTGGGTTACACCACCCTTTAAGAAATGAGCCAGCCGGCTCTTTACTTATGGGACACAGGCGCACGCTTGGCGCTGCTCCTTTGTTGATGCATGTGCGGCTACAGTGCACACAATTCACAAACACAGAAAAAAAAAATTTTTTGCACTTGGGGGGAGCACCCCTGATGGACAGAGCACCCCCTGGACAACACTACAGCATCCCTTTAGGACTGGGACACTGCACAGGACTTTGGAGTGGACACAGCCCCTATGGACAACTGACTGCACAACACAGTCCAGCCAGCCCCTATGGACTTTGGAGGAGTGGACACAGCCCCTATGGACAACAGCAGCACAGCACAGCACAACACTACACTGCACTGCACTACACTACACTACACTACACTACACAGCCCAGCCAGCCCTAACTCCCACCCTCCCTCTTCACTGTCCACAGCTGAGTGAGAAAATGGCGCCGACACGGGTACCTTATATAGGATCCAAAACCCGTGAGACCCGGAAGGCGGGATGATGACGTTTTGCCTCGATTTCAGATCCGAGTCAGGCGGGAAAAGTCGAGCCTGACTCGGATCGGCCTTGGATCGGGGGGGCTCGGGGGGGGTTCGGATTTCAGAAATGCGAACCCGATCACCCCTAACGAATACACAGCAAAATAGACAAACAGATGTACAAGCAAGTCTTACCTTAAGTAAGGCGTCTGGGCCACTGAGGTACAGCAGACCGGGGCAGTGTGGGAACGGAATAAAGGGACGAGAGGCTGGTCCTGTCTTAACTCATGGCTGGAAATAATTAAGAGGCAGGGATGGCTATCTGTCAACTATAAAAGACGGTTACTCTAAGCTAACCATGGAGGAACATAATAATGGATCATAGTACTAGGAGTATGAAAGGAAGAGAGGCTGATCCTATCTAGACTCATGGCTGAGAACGGCCAAAAAGCAGGAATGACTAACTGTCAGTTATAGAAAGAGGGCTACTCTTTGTTTTTTTTTTTTTTTTTTTTTTAAACTCTTTTTATTGAGCAAAGCACATAAAAACAGTACATTCCAACATTCAAAAATAATGTACAGCACATAACATACTTTTATAATAGGAACTGTACTATTTCAGAACAATAATATAATAATAGATTTTTTCTGTATAAGAAAATAGGGAATATAGAAGCAAGAGAAATATCTTGCAGCAACGGTGTGGCAATCCGTTTTAAAAATAGAAAAAAAATAAAAAGGAAAAGAAAAACTTTAAGAAAGACAAAGGAGAATAAGAGGAGAAAAGGATGGGTGGACTCTATATAGGATCACTCTCTTTCCATCTAAATATAATAGAGAAAAAAAATATAAAAGGAAAATTTAATTGTTGAATGGAGAGGAAATATTTTGGTATGTTAGCCAAGGGGACCATATTTTATCAAAAGTTTTTGATGTATTACGTAATAAAGCGGTCATGTATTCCATCTTGTATATATACCAGATACGTGATAATATTGGCTGCATCGGAGAAGGATGAGGGTTTTTCCAATCCGCTGCAATTTGGCAGGTCATAGCAGATACTATATGTCGGAATAACCTATTCTGAAATCTGGATAGAAAGGGTAGATTTAAGGGAAGTAGAAAATGCTGAGGATCAGAGGGAATCGTGATCTCGAAGAGGCACGAGAGGAGATCGAGAACCTCCTGCCATTTACTAGCTAGTTTGGGACAAGACCACCAGATGTGCAAAAAATTGCCCTCGCCACCACAACCCCTCCAACATCTATCTGAAGCATCGGGAAACATTACTTGTAGCCGCGATGGTACATAATACCATCGATATAGCAATTTATAAATATTTTCCTTGATTTTGACGCAAATAGAACTGGCGGCAGCGTTGTCCCAGATCTCCGTCCAATCCTCAGCATCTATAGAGTGCCCCAAATCTCGTTCCCATGCCAATTCATGAGAATCCCGATTGGAGCTTACTTCTTCCCCTAGTAAGGAATAAATAGTAGAAATAAGACCCCTAGTGGAGGGTCGTCTCCAACATATAGACTCAAAAGAAGTCAAAGGTCTGCTAATCAGAATCGAGCTAATTTTGGAGTGGAAGTGTCTAATTTGTAAGAACCGGAAAAAATCTGAATTGAAGTTACACCACTGAGCACAATGAGAGAGCTGCGCAGCATAATAATATTTTTTTAAATCAGGAATACCCAAACCCCCTCCCCTGGAGGGACGCTGAAGCAACTTTAGTCTGATCCGCGGGTGTTTCCAGTTCCATATGAAATATGAGGTTCGGTACTGAAGGAATTTGAACACGTATGGAGGGATGTAGATTGGAAGGGTCTGAAATAGATACAAGAGCTGAGGGAGAACGCTCATCTTAACTGAATGTATTCATGCAAATCAGACCTAATACAATCTAGAAGGCGAGGAAAATTTGCCTGAAACAGCTGATGATAGTGATGAGTTAAGAAAACACCAAGATATTTAATCTTTTTTTTATGCCAGGTACAAGGGAGCATGGCCTCCAGGGTTTGCTTTAGGGTAGCAGGGATATAGAAATCGAGAACTTCAGTCTTGGTAACATTAATTTTATAACCCGAGTGTTGGGAATATGAATTTATTTCCTCTAAAAGTGAATTTTGGGATTGGGCTGGGTCAGTGAGAGAAACTAAAATATCGTCGGCATATAATGCGATTTTATATTCAGAGGGGCCAGTGGATACTCCCGAGATAGCTCTATTACAACGGATCCTTGCCGCCAGGGGTTCCATAATAAGAGCAAATATTAAGGGAGAGAGGGGACAACCCTGCCGAGTACCGTTAGTGATCCCAAAACTGGAGGAGTAAACACCATTAACCCAAACCCGTGCTGTGGGGGAACGGTAAAGTGCCACAACGTCATCTAAAAATTTGCCTGAAAATCCCATTTTGTCTAGGACAGCAAATACGAAGGGCCAGGAAATGCGGTCGAAGGCCTTCTACGCGTCTAGAGCTAAAATCAGGGAAGGAAGTTTCCTTTTATGAATAGAAAGTATCAGATCAATGGCCCGTCTGGTGTTGTCCGATGCCTGACGTCCAGGTATAAACCCGAACAGATCCGGATGTATCAAATAAGAAAGCAAAGGAGCTAACCGAGTCGCTAGGATTTTAGCATAAATTTTCAGGTCGACGTTTAATAATGAAATCGGTCTATAGTTAATACAATGAGTAGGATCACGATCAGGTTTAGGGATCACTACAATGTCGGCCCGAGTCATATCAGGAGCAAAAGAAGCGCCCTCCAAGATATCATTAAATAAAGATGTAAGATGTGGGGCAAGTTCCTTTGTAAACAGTTTATATTATTGGGCTGTAAACCCATCGGTGCCTGGGGCGGCAGAGGACGCATTGATCTAATAGCAGCTATTGTCTCTTCATCTGAAATATGGTCATTGAGAGTAGATAATTGGGATTCTGAGAGACTGGGTAGGGAAGTAGAGAACAAATATGAGCGCACCCCCTCGGCTCCAGCAGAAGTGGGATAGGAAGAATCTGATAAATTATAAAGGGAACTATAAAAGGTCCGAAATTCTTCAGCCATAACTTCAGGGTCATAGGTAAGAGAACCAGAAGACGGAGAGTGTAATTTGTCTATCGCACCTAATGCTTGTCTGCGACGCAGTTTATTGGCTAATAAAAAATCGATTTTGTCAGATTTATCATAAAAGCGTTGACGAAGTTTTTGCAAGATAAGCGCAGCGTGGCGAGACAGAAGGGCATTAAGCTGACCTCGTAGTTTCTCAATTTGGGTTAGCACGGAGGCGCTAGGGGATGTCTTATGTTGAATCAATAGTACTGAAATTTGTGACTCAAAGGAATGAATTTCCTGTGCAGCCGCTTTCCTAATCGCTGAGGTTTTAGAAATTAGAAAACCCCATATAGTAGCCTTATGGGCTTCCCAGAGGATACTAGAGGTAATATCAGGTGAGGTATTCTCCTCAAAGTAGCGGGTCACCGCCAATTTTATTTCTAGCAGAGCGAGGGGATGTTGTAAAAGGGAGTCATCAAGACGCCAATTACGCTTCCCACGAGGAGAACGATGTACATCTAAAAGAATATAGACACCTGCATGGTCTGTCCATGTAAAGGGGGAAACACCTGCTTCCGTAACCAGAGAGGTAATAGTGGAGGAAATATGGATCATATCTATCCTGGAATAATGTTGGTGTGGAGCTGAAAAATGAGTATAGTCCTTGATGTGAGGATGTTTAAGACGCCAGGAATCACAAAGGCCATAATGTAAGTCGCAAAGAACCAAGAGGGGAGGACTGTTCCTCCTAGCAAACTTCAAAAAGAACATTGTAGGGAGCTTAAACCCTATTATAAAGAGAATAAACACCTGGGAGTGACCAAACAGTTCAAGTGGGGTCACAGTCCTTAGTATGGTGAAGGGACACCCTGGTCCAGTCTGGTGAAGGAGGTTGGGAGCGTTGAGGTTTGGGAGAGGGTGCAGCAGTCACCGGATCAGAAGTCAACGTCGGAAGAAGATTAAGCTTTGCTAATACATCTTGACCTTGAGTGAGGGTCTTGACACTATGCACAGTGTTATTTGCTGAAACCTGAAGCATAAAGGGGAATCCCCAGCGATATCGGATTTGATTCTGCCGTAGAATCTTAGTGACTGGCTGAAGATCCCGCCGTTTCTGAATGGTAGAGGGGGCCAGGTCCTGGAAGATTAGTAACTTCATATCTTGGAAAGGTATCACTGGAGAGTCTCGAGTAGCTAACAAGATCCGTTCCTTTGAACTTAAATAGTGCAGGCGAACTATAACGTCCCTAGGAGGTTGAGTAGGAGAGGGCTTCGATCGGAGTGCCCTATGGGCTCTATCACATAAACAATCTTCATTTGTAAGAGCTGGAACTAAGTGTTGAAAAAAGTCTTTTAGAAATGACGGTAAGGAGGAACTAAGGACTGATTCTGCTATATTACGGATACGTATGTTGTTGCGACGAGAACGATTCTCTTGGTCCTCTTGTCTTTCTTTGAGTGCCTCCACCTTGTCATGAAGTCTAGAGAGTTCTTTATCAAGATGATTTTGGGAATGGCATAAGTCGCCTGATTTAGATTCCAGCGCGTCCGTTCTGTTGCCGAGAGATGTCAATTCTGAGTTAAATTCTGTTATAACTTTTGACAGTTCTTGCTTGAATGTGGACTGGACTCCCTCCAACAAACCATTCATAACCGCTTGAATTTGGGGATCAATGCCAGCTTCGGATGAGTAAGGGGAGGAGGGGGATTCTGGGAGTAATGACGAACTCTGAGAACCCTTGGATTTAGATCCGAAGAAATTTGCAGAGGATGGTGGAGGTTTCTTACCTCTCTGCGACATAGTGAAATAATACAAATAAAAAAACTACTGTATAAAAAATGAGACACAGGGCTCTACAATAATAATCCAGGCAAGCTGGGTGATAATATTAAGCGAACATCTTTAGCTCCAGAGATTCACCATCCAGGAGAATCTTATATGCCTCAAAAAAAAAAAAATGTGAGAGGCTGGCAGAAAATATAATAGCAAATGGAGATTCACTAATTGTGGCTGTAATTAGTACTTGATGTAATTATCACAAAAGACCACAAGAGGGGGCCAGTGTAGAGTAAATGGCAAATATCCACCAGCACAAAAGTTAAAAATGTCAGGGCAAGAGCAAGCAAAATAGCCGAGAAGGGTTAAACCTGTTAGGCTAGTGAAAGATAAACTGGGTATGTGCAGATAGTTATACAGGATCTCCAGACACAGAGAAGAGGGCCAACAGGTCACGTGACAGTGGAGCAGGTAAAGCAGTGGTATGTGGAGATGCAATATAATCTCCCCTCAGGGACTCACCACCCTCCCCTTACTCCAGGGAGTCTCATGCAGCAGATGCTCCTGTCAGCAAGTGGGCGTCAGCAATCGGGGCTTCACAGCTAACAGCCCAGCTGAAATAACCAGCAGCAGCAGCGTGTGGGAAAAATCAAAGATGGCCGCCGGAGGCTTCAGGACACTGAGGCTTCCGCCCAGAGTTGTCTCCCGGGAGTCCCCAGGAGCAGGAACACCAGCCCTGACACAGCAGCGGGGCAGCCGAGGCTAGAGGGACGGAGAGGGGTCACGCGATGTGCGGCAGGGAGGACTCCGTCGGGCGCCCACCATAGAGATGACGCCGCCGGAAGTCCGCGGCCGCCAGTCTGTGTGCTCCAGTCCCCGGCTCAAAGGGCAGCAGGCCAGCCGCAACCCGCGAAAGTGCCTATTACGCTTCCTGATTCTGCAGCTCTCACCCGCTGGGCCAGTGACAAGCCAAGGGGAAGTAAGTAGGGGTCTGGAGGTCTCTGCTGACCGGGATGGGGCTATAGAGGCTAGTTTTTCTCTATGCTGGCCCGGAGCTCCGATGAGACGCAGCTTCCTCCATTGACAGTCAGGCCACGCCCCCGAAAGAGGGCTACTCTTAGTTATCAAGTATACAGTGGCATGAGAGCATTAGTGCATAATGCTGTCCCAATTTATTTTTTCATTCAAGTCAAAGGGATGGATGGAATTAAACTGGTAGATCCATCTGGTCTCCAATTTAAGCAGTTTGCCTTCTCTGTCTCCTCCACGTAATGACAGGGGAACCTGGTCAATCACCATGTGTCTCAACGACTCAACTGGGTGTACTTGTTCCAAAAAGTGCCGGGCCACCAGTTGTTCTGAAGTTTTTGCAGGTGTGGGCCAGTTTAATCACTGACCTATGTAGAGCCATTCTTTCCCGTACTGTTCGAATGGTTTTACCCACGTAGTAGTGTCCACAAGGGCAAATGATGACATACACCATGTATGTTGATAGACAAGTAAGTATGAAACATAGATTGCAATGTTTATCTTTATGTGGATGTTTCACGGAAGTCCCGGTGATCATATGTTGGCATGTCGTACACCGTAGACACTTATAGCAACCAGGGGGTCATTGTAAAAACGTGCCACTTGTAGTTGCAGGCACTGCAAAGTTCGTAATATCAGTATGGACTACCCAATCTCTAATATTCCGTCCCCTCGTGAAGCACGCCATGGGTTCCTTGTTATGGAGGGACGGTAGTTCTCGGTCAGAGGTCAGTAGTGGCCATAATGCTTTATTTGCCCGCTGTACCACTGGGCTAGATGTCTGAAATTGTAGCTTCTAAGGAATAATGTGTTTCTGTTCTTTTTGAACTGGATGTAGCAGATCTTCTCTCGGGATATGCAGAACCTCTTCCTTTTGTTCTTTTAATAGTTTCAGATCATATCCTCATACCACGAACTTGTCAATGATATTGTCAATCGCTTTACACATTTCCAATGGATTGCTTGATATTCTGGCCACTCTGAGCATCTGAGATTTTGGGAGGCCCCATTTTAATGGCTTGGGGTGCAGGGTGCCTGCAGCAGGGTGTTGCGGTCTGTTGGTTTACAAGAGACTCCCATCTCTAGCTTACCATCCTTCACCGTGACTTGGACATCAAGGTAGTTCATGGTGAAAGCGCTATATTGATACGTCAGTTTGATCGGTGAGGCTCGTGCATTAATTTTATGCATCAACTTGACAAACAGTTGTTCCCCTCCTGTCCATAAAAGGAACAGATAGTCTATGTACCGGTTGTACAAGAGAATGTGACAGGCATCCTGTGGGTCTTCAAAAAACATCCGTTTCTCCTCACTGAACATAAACACATTCGCATATGATGGAGCGACGTTACTCCCCATCACACAACCTGTGAGTTGTTGATAGAAGCCACCTTTATAGAGGAAATAGTTCCTCGTTCGTGTCAGGTGAAGGAGAGTCAAAAAGAGATCCATGACTTGTTCTTTCAGCAAGAAGGAAAGCATAGCTTTATGCCCTCCTGATGGGGTATAAATGTGTAAAGACTTGTCACATCCATGACACATATCAGGGTGAGTACCGGTACTTTTGGAATGGCCCTGAGTGACATTAGGAAGCTGGTTGTATCCTTGATTAAAGTTGGTTGTTTCATTATAAGGGATTGAAGGATGGAGTCTATAAACTTGGAGGTCGGATGGTATAGGGAATCATGTGCCGAAATGATCGGTCGGCCCGGAGGCTGATTAGGGCTGTTGTGAATTTTTGGCACTGTGTAAAAGACAGGAACCACTGGGTGGTCCTGGCTAAGTGCCTTGAATAGTTTATCTGGTATCAGGACCCTAGGTTTAGCTTTTTTCAATACTTCATCTAGTTTGATTTTGTATCCATACCCATGACTCATATATATATATATATATACACACACACACATATACAATATATATATATATATATATATATATATATAAATATATATATAAATAATTTCAAGATAATTTGCCCCAAAAATACTGTGCTATGTCTGAGCTGCACCCCAAAGAAGTCCTCTTTTCCAGTTATAAAAAAATAATAATTGCAAAAATATATATTTTTTTCATGTTGTCTAAATAGAACTTTTCTAATTTTATGTTTCAAGAAATGTGTGTTTTAGAGATGCAACATATATTACTGTTCTAACTAAGTAAGGTGGTATCCCCATCATCTGCACACCAAAATACTTCTTGCAAAGGAGAACATTTCTGTTCCTGGTGTGTAAAAACTTTTTAAAAAGTATGGAGTGATCCCGCACAGGATTAAACAAATTAAACACTATTAATGATCTAATGCAACGATGAGGAACCTCAGGCCCGGGGGCCGTATAAGGCCCGCGGAGTCATTTGGTCTGGTTCTCTGAGTTTTTTCCCTGTTAGCCTCATCTGGCTAGCAGGGTGCCTAGAATGGCACCCTGCAGCCAGAATCTAAGCAGCAGTGCCTCCTGGAGCATCCTTAGGATGCTTCAGACAGTCACACCACTGCTCTTACATCTCTCCAGAGCATCCTGAGGATGCTCTGGGCATTGCTGTAATCACCGGTGATTGTTGCCCCCCCCGTGTGATGTCACACAGAGGGGCGTGGCCTGCAATGGGCCCGCAAATAAGGTTATATATATCAAAATGGCCCTTGGCATAAAAAAGGTTCCCCACCCCTGATCTAATAAACCAACTCATTAATATGATGACCGGACATAATATTAAAATTAAAACAAAAAATACCCAAGCGCTAATAAACATAAAAATAATTAATTTAACCAGTAATAAAAAATAAGAATGTACATACAGAATAAATTGAATACAGCAGCAGAAAACGATATGTTTTTGTGAAGGCACAATGTATACCTGAAAAACAGGTGGAACACAAAACTAATAATTGTATTATCTGCGCTAATTGGGATGAAAAGAAGACCTGACTGAAAATAAAACACAATATAATTTATCAAAATATAAAATGTAATTTGACATCAATTGATGCAATATATTTGAAGTCCCATAGCTAGTTCAATAGAACTCAATCAAGGTTCTGTGGACATCTGTAATAGCAATGCTGGCTTTGAGGTATAATCATACGCTGTGCACACAATATATGGACAGGGGGAGACAAAGGGAGGCACTTCTCCAAACCGAGGTACCAGGCATCAACTTTCTGTCAGATAAGTACAGTCCTGTAACTAACGTGTTGTGCCCAGCCTCAACCTTAACTGCAACAATGTGTCAGCTGTGCAGTACAATGTCTATGTCTCCAGGGCTCCACAATAGTCAGATGTGCACTATCTTGTAGATCTCCTGATGTGCCCAGTTTCCACTGGGACAGTGGCAGCGTGTCCAGCCACACAATGTAATTACAGATGTAATAAAGCAGCCGAATCTCTGGGTCTCCACAGCAAACAGCAAGTGTCAGCGAGTATACAAAAAGATATCCATATTATACCCTATCAAATACAAAGCAAAACACATGATAACCATTTAAATCTATTTAAACGAAACATTTTGGCAATGATTCCTTTATAACATCAGAAAGTGTGAGGACCTATGGGAGCCAAACATCAAGAAACCTCTCTGTCATTTTCTCTTTGTGTAAAGAAGTTTTGGTCCAATCCATAAAAAATAAAAAGGGAAATTTGGTATGAAATAAATGTATGGGGATAGGTTCTGATGAGATCCAGTGTGATAGGATGTTTTTTTTTGCAACAGCTGCCAATTTAATCAGTATAACGCGATTACCGTTTGTTAATCTACCTTCCATAGAGGTTGGATATATACCCAAAAAAAAACATTCTCTAGTAATCGTAAACTCTATTTTCAAGATAGTATTAATATAAGTTTGGAGAGATTTCCAATATGATTGGACTTGAGAACAAGACCATAAACAGTGCATAATACCTGCATCGGGGGTTCCACATTTGTAACAGTTTGAGTCTTGTGCTTCTCCTATAACAAATTTTAGTTTTGGGGTGAAATACGCCCTATGCAATATTTTTATATGCATATCCATATATGATGATGAAGCTAAATGTTTATTGAGTCTCATATAGGCATCGAGCATGTTTGCCATGGTAAGATCAGGGAATACCTCCTTCCATTTCAACAGGCCTACCGAACCAGTTTCCAAATCAAGCTCAGGACGGGAATGTGTATATATGGTGGCAGTAGTGAGGGGGTCTTTAGGCTTATAATATAGTATCCTGTCTAGAGAGCATAGCTGATATAAATTTTGACTCCTTAAGGAGGTTTGCGCATAGCTGACAGCTTGTAAATACGGAAATATTGGGATAGAAAGGGAGGAAAATTTGTCTTGTAATTGCGATCTAGTATTTGAAGTTAAATCTTAAATATTCAAGAATTGATAAATATAACATAGTCCCGCAGCATGCCATGTTTTAAAAATTTATGAATTCTGGCCAGGTGGAAAACATGGTTTCCCCCATAATGGCAGAAAAATAGATTTAGTTTTGGGCACTTTTAGACTAGATCTAATCAGTCTCCATGCCATACACGTGGAATATAGCAAGATATTGTCTTTAAGTGAAGCAGGGAGAGATGTTTGAGGAGTGTATAATAAGGAAGTCAGGTTCCAATCAGGAGTAAAGGATTGTTCAATATGTCTTTGCATGTAAACATCAGATTCCCCAATCCAATCCAGCGCCACTCTGTAATTTGCGGCCAGGGTATAATTACGAAGACAAGGTAAATTAACACCTCCTAACTCCATTTTTGCAGCAATTTAAATAGGGATATTCTCGGACGTTTCCCTGCCCATATAAATTTTGTCAGTGCTTTATTCAAAATTGCCAGAAATCTTTTAGATGGAATTATTGGGAGCATCTGCACAATATAAAGGAATCTGGGGAAACATATCATCTTATATAGGTGACATCTACCCAGATATGATAGGGGAAGACGAGACCATTTATTAAAATCTGAAATGGTCTTTGACAGGAGAGGGAAATAGTTAATATCACATAGATTAGCAGGATGAGAGAGAATTTTAATACCCAGATAAGTGATGCCAACCTCGTTAGCCCATTTAAATGGAAATGAATCCCGCCAACCCAATTTGGCCTCAGGAAAAAAGGTTAGGGCCACGGTTTTGGTGTAGTTAATTTTGAATCCCGATATTAATTCAAAAGCATCAAATAAGTCTAGCATGTAAGGCATTGCTAATTTTGGGTCAGGGAAATATAATAACAAATCATCCACAAATGCAGAACATTTTATTTCGGTTTGCACCAACATAATGCCTCCCCATCTAGTCTCTTTAAAAAAGAGCCTGATATGGGGATCCAGAGCCAAGTTAAATAAAAGCGGGGACAGCGGGCAACCCTGTCTTGTTCCTCGAAAAAGATTAAATGATCTTGCATTTAGTGCATTTATGGTCAGAAAAGCTGTTGGGATGTGATATAAAGCATTAAAGATATGGGTAAATTCCAAACCAAATCCATGAGAAAAAATTATATTCAAATGTGCCCATGACACTCGATCAAAAGCTTTATCTGCATCACAGCTGACATCTATACTGTCTTTTCCCCAAATCTGGTGGGTTTTAATCATGACTGCAAGGAGTGTTCTTATATTATGTATTGAATGACGATTTTTAAGAAAACCGGTTTGAGTGGGGTGAAGAATTTTAGACAGTATCAATAGTAGTCTTATTGATAATAGTTTTGTAAAACGTTTAATATCCTGGTTCAAAAGAGAAATCGGCCTGTACGAGGTAACTAGCATAGGGTCCTTGTCTGGTTTTGGTAATAGGATGACCTGGGCGAAATCAAAATCTTTTTTGGCTGGTTCACCTTGTAAAATAGAGTTAAATAGATTAGATGAGGGACAAGATGTTGGGATAGTAATTTGTAGCCCCACCAATTCTAAGGATGGTAGCTATATATGTATAGATTTTATCCTTATATTGTGTGCCTCCACCTAGGCTATTTTATAAGGGCTATCCTAGGGTTGCCCTAATATATAATTTGTATAATTAAATGTTTTGTTTGGATTCAAATATTTACACAGTACTTATAAATCAACATTTATACATTGCACTTAAATCAACACCTGTCTCCTTTCTTCCTTCACAGCTTCCTGATGAAAGACGTCCGTCAGATACCTTAAGGTAAGTAGTTCTATACATGGTTATTGTTTGTTTTTGTTTTTTTTATCAGGCCTCACAAAGTATACGCATAAATATACAGGTATTATCACAATACAATTCCCCTGAACATTCCCTCCCCATGCAATAAATCCGCTATACTGTAATGAAACTATACTGATGGATTTCTGTAATTAACATTCACAGTTAAAATATATAATAGTCAATTCCGTGAAGAGAATAAATGAAGATGAGTCTATATCAAGAGTCCTGTCTCTTCAACTAAAATGTCTTAGTCCTAAAGAGTAGAATCCAGGATTATCAACCACTCTGGATAGCTTTCAGGGACTGAAAGGGTTACACTGTATCAACTGCTTAAGTGCTGGCTACACTCCGTAGCTCTCAGGCTGTCAGCGTATCTCCAGCTCCTGCTCACACATCAGGGTCCACCTCTCCTTCTCTCCACCTCCTGCATGACCTCAGATCAGGGGATGCCCCTTCCGATGATGCAGCTTCCTGTTGCTGCTTACCGCTGGAACCAAAGCCAGAACACTCAGAACAGCTCTGTCTCCGGCAAACACAAAGGTAATGCCCACTCTGGCTTCAGTGCTGGAGCTCCCGGCCGCTGCTCACTCCTAAAAGAGTGCCAGAGAGACTCCCAGCATGAGCACTGTTGGGGGAACTGCAGACTGGACTCTGCACTGCGCCAGCACCCCTATATATCCCCCACAGCACGAGCATCCCTACCGCACCTAACTGCCACTGGTCAGAGCTGATGCCATTTCTGGCACTTTCTAAACTACCTCGTGCCGCTGCACTGGCTAATACCCCAGACCTATATGTTCACAATACGGAAATGTAATTACATACATTTATATTATTTACATACATACTTCTATAATGATTATAGTATAAACCCATTATTAAACATTCAGATAATTTATATATTAACCCTTGGGTGTGTCCTGAACCAGTGGCCTATATTCATGTATTTTTTAGCCATAAATTCATATGGCTACATTCTCCCCCTGGTGATCTCACTATTAAATAAATCACCACAAAATTCCTATTTATGCATAAGGGCATCCACTTCTCCCTTCCTCATGATATCCAGGAAAGTATAATATTAGGATTTACAATCTAGGAGTGTTCCTGGGATTCCCTAATTGATCATATGTAAAGATAGGAGGGGGCCTTAATTGTCTCTTAGGCCTTTCTAAAATACTTTCCCTTCCACTATAAAGAATGCTTTCTTCCATATCCTTCTCATTATTTACAAAAGAATTGTTATCAGGAGAAATAAATTCTTCTTCCATGGGATCAGGATAACAAAGGTCATGTGAGCTATATCCTTCAGGTTCAGAAAGTAATAGATTATCATTCACGCTATCTTTGTAGTAACAGCCAGGACCTTTCCCATCCTCCTCATTTCCTTTGCTATCCTCCTCCAGTGGCTGGTCATTACTTTGGACCTCTACTAGTTTCTTCATTCTATTTGCTGACTTACAGTGGGAGAGTTTGTCTTCCTTAACAAATTTATCCATTCGTACATCTCACCCTATAGGGAGTATGTGCTGTCTATAATAGGTAAGTATGATATCAGATCCATCCTCAGGCTTAAGCCAGTAAACTGGTAGACCCAAAAATGTCTCTATTATTACATATGGATTTTCTCTCCATCGATTTGCAATTTTTAATTTCTTTGGTTGTCCTAAATGTCTGGTCTGATGAGTACTCTATCACCTGGAGATAATTCCTGATCTCTGACCTTCCTGTCATAATAGGTTTTGTTTTTCTCTCCAAGCTTCCTAGCTGTCTCATTAGATAGATTATATGCTTTATTCAACTCCTCTCTTAACTCACGGACATACTGAATGTGGGAAGTAGCAGTCCTTCCACCAGGAAAGATCCCCATACAGATATCAATTGGTAATTTGGCCTCTCTCCCAAACCTCAAAAAGTAAGGTGTCATTCCAGTAGCTTCATTCTTGGTACAGTTGTACGTATGTACCAATTTACTTATAAACTGTTTCCATTTGTACTTATCTAAGGGATTTAGAGTCCCTAACATGTTTAACAAAGTACGATTGAATCTCTCCAGCTGGGGATCACCCTGAGGGTGGTACGGAGTAGTTCTAGATTTGGAAATGCCAGACACATAACACAGTTCCTTTATCAGACGGCTCTCGAAGTCCCTGCACTGATCCGAATGTATTCTGTTAGGTAGTCCATAGTGTATGAAGAACTTATCCCAAAGAATTCTTGCTACTGTAAAAGCTTTTGATTTGGAGTTACATAGGCTTGTGCATACCTGGTAAAGTGATCAGTAACAAATCAGTACATTGCATTTCTTTCCTTTTTCTACTTCTAAAGTCAGATAATCAATGCACACCAGATCCATCGGTCCATTACTCTGAATATTTACTAAAGGAGCTGTACGAGTAGGCAAGGATTTACGTACAACACAATTTCCGCAGTTCTTACAATAGTTCTCAATCTCACACCTCATTTCAGGCCAATAAAATCCTAAGGTTTTTTCAAAACCCAGGTGTCCATGATTGTCATGTAATGCCTGTAGGATAACTGGACGTAGTTTCTTTGGTAAGACTATCTGAAGGGATTTTCTTTCCTTTGTGGTTTTAGCATTCCTGCATAACAATCCATTTATTAAAACTAAGTTTTTCCGTTGCCGCAATAATAATTGCACCTCCTGTGTCCATGGTTGGCAACTTGGAAGGTGAGTATTCTGGGTCATCTGCATCAGTGCTATGACATGTCTAATACTGGGATCATGTTGTTGTTCTTCAATTAATTGCTGATGTTTCATTCTTGGTACTCAATCCAACGCTACCAGACTAAGCCAGCAATAAGAAAGTGGTATAGCTGCTCCCGTTGCACCTAGACTGCTTATTAGTTCTTGCCCTCCATTTCCCACTTTCATCATCCGACACATTCCTTTTATATCTCCTGCAGGAACTTCTACCCACTCCTCCTCATTGAAACTCGCAGACTGATTAGGAATTCGTGATAGCGAGTCAGCATCTATATTGTTTATACCTGGCCTATATTTCAGTTTAAAATTGTACAAGGCCAATGCTGATAATCACCTGTGTCCAGTTGCATCCAGTCGGACAGTGGTTTGAATGTATGTTAATGGGTTATTATCAGTCAGTACTTCAAAAAAAACACTCCGTATAAATAGTCATGGAACTTTTCAACTATGCACCACTTTAACGCTAGAAACTCTAGTTTGTGAGTGGGATATCTTTTTTCACTTTTTGAAAGTCCCCGACTGACAAAAGAGATAGGCCTCATTTCTTCTTGTTGTTTTTGATACAGTACTCCCCCTATCCCCCCTTGAGAGGCATCAGTGTGAAGGGTATATGGTATATTAGGGTCTGCATATGCTAACACAAGTGCTTGAGTTAAACAACTTTTAAGCTTCAGAAAAGCCCCTTCACATTCCTGTGTCCACCGATCTCCAAATGGTTCATTAGGCTGGTGATATGATTCAGAGCTATTATTTTTCTTTCCCAACTGTCCTAATTTAGTGTTCTTCACAGGGGGGTAACCTTTTGTCAAATCAGTTAATGGTTTGGCAATGGTTGAATACTGTGGCACAAATCTGCGATAGTATCCACAGAAACCTAAAAATGACCGCAGTTCCCTTAATTTTGTAGGATGGGGCCAATTATTTACTTCCTCGACCTTGGATGGGTCTGTAGCTATCCCGTTACGACTAACGATGTGTCCAAGGTACTTTACTGAGGATTGACACAGATGACATTTATCCTCTGACAATTTTAGTCCTCCTTCTATTAGCCGATCTAGAACTTTGAGTAAACGAGTGTTATGTTCCTCCAAAGTACCGCCAAACACGATGATGTCGTCAAGGTAAACTATTACTTCCCTATAGTTCATATCTTCGACGATTCTGTCCATTGTCCTCTGAAATGTAGCTGGTGCTCCCTTGATTCCTTGCGGCATCATCAAAAACTCAAAGAACCCCAACGGACAAATAAAAGCGGTCTTTTCTCTATCATTGGGACTCATAGGTATCTGATAAAATTCGCTCCTGAGGTCCAAAACAGAGAATCAGTTGCTTCCCTGGGAGACAATCCAAAGCCTCATCTATTCGAGGCACTGTATATTGGTCAGGTATAGTACGCTGATTAAGAGTCCTATAGTCTATACACATCCTTACTTTTCCACTTTTCTTTCTGGCCACCACAATAGGGGATGCATAGGGACTACGAGACTCTATAATCACCTGATTCTCTAGCAATCCTTTCAAATGATGCCGGACATCATCGAAATCAGCAGGCGCTATTCTGCGGGAATGCTCTCTGAACGGGGTTTCATCATTAAGTCTGATACTATGCTCAACCCCTTTGGCTTTACCTAAATCCCAGTCTCCAGCAGAAAAAACCTGGGCCCTCTTCTGTATTTCAGTTATTAATTCTTCTTGTTTAATAATAGGAATATCACTTCCTTGGAAACAAGTAATAAATTGATTTGACTCTAACCCCTTTTTTACTTGTAGGGTCAAAACATGGGATCCAGACCCTCTATCCTCATTTTTGCACCACTCTGAGAGGTAATGGTATAGTTTGGTGTTAATACCCACGATTATGGGTAAATTATCTCTCCTTTTTGAGATTTTAGGGCAAATTAATGCAACAAATGGTACTTGCAATTTCCCTTCTACTGGGTCTGTGATTTCCAAGGTCACCAGTACGTTTACTAGATATGGGTATTTCTCTGCACTCAGTCCCCAAATGACCAATCCATTTAATGGCTGAATTTGAACTTCAGACAAGTTTTCATTATACCAAGGTTCAAAAATGATAGAGACCTGTGAGCCACTATCCAACAGAATTTCACACGGATGTCCATTTATTCTTGCTGACATCATGGGGGAGGGTCCCATTAAACCATCAGGTAGGATCCCACTCCACCATGTACTCCCCATGGCACTCAAGCTAATTTCTAGGGGGCCTGTGTGGGGGTCACAGACCTCCCTCGACCGTTTCCCGGCCTGCTACAGTCACTATTATCAAGGGTACCAGAGGTGTTATTGTCGGTTCCAGGGTTCTGACTGCATTGATATGCTCGATGCCCCATCTGTCCACATCTAAAGCATCCTCTAGTTACAGGCCTAACCCCTCTACCCATACCTCTACTAGGCATTAATGAAGATACTCCTCTGGGAGGGGGCATTGAAGTTTGCGACATTATGAATTGGTCAATTTTTTTATTCTGCTCCTCCATTAGCTTAATTATTTTTTCTTCAAATGACTGTTGTTCAAGAGCAGGTACCACTACCTTAACTTTCTTTATTGTACGTTCCCGCATATCTATGAGCATTTCATCCTGTTTTATCTCCTTCATAAGCTCATTAAAAGAGGGTGGGGTTTTCTTAATTTCGGAGCATCTAATTTTTTGTGCCACTGGGTCAGTGGTCAAAGCACCCCTCAAAAGTTGTTTCATTCGATTTTCATTGATATCCTCTTTTTTTAATCCCTCTTTCTCTACTATTTTATACAGCAATTTATCTAGTCTAAATAGATATACACTTAGGCCCTCATTCAGAGCCGTACGCTCTGAGCAGAGCGCACGCTCTGAATGAGGGCCGCCCTCCATAAAAATGGAGCGTCCTCCTCGACGCTCGTATAGCTGTGGGTCACCACCCACAGCATATACGAGCGTGCAGGATGATGGTCGCGATGGTCTTGACCATCGCGACCATCGAAACTGCGAGCCGGAGCCTGCGGTTGAGGTTTTCAACCGCAAGCTCCGGAGTGATTTTGGCTCTATCAGAGCCAAAATCACTCCCACTGACATCACTAGTGATGTCAGTGGGCCGGCTTCTGACGGGAGACGTTCCCGTCATCGACAGCACGCCCCCTTTGATCAGACACAACGAGCGAAGGACTTTCCTTCGCTCGTCGCGTCTGGCGCATGCGCACGACGGAGCTCCCTCCGTCGTGCGCACGCTCAGTGCAGAACATCGACCCACTTGCGAGCGGACAGCCGCTCGCGAGTGGGTCTGAATCAGGGCCTTAATTTCTCCCCATGTTCCTGAAAAGTATGGTGCAACCTGGAAATGAGATCTCCCACATCTTCCAGGGTTCCGTAGGCATAGTCCAATGCCTCGAAATAAGTTTCAATAGTAGCGACTGGATTACTACGCCGGGTGGCCTGTATAACTCCCATTGCAGGTCCCCTAAGGCTCTCCACCACTCTTTGTTTCTTAATATAGTTGGGACATTTCCACTCCTCGGTTTGTTGTATGGCCGCCTCCCTCCAGGCTTCAAAAGTTTCCTCCCCTAAGGGAACTGGTTGAATGCCTGAAAAGATTCTTAGTCTACGATAGCTGCCTTCATAGGTCCACCTTTCTAGCTGAGATACAACCCTATCTATTATGGTCTCAAATTGGCTTCCTAATTTTTCATTATTTATGTTACTATCCTTTTCTCCATTATTCCCCTGGTCAACATTATCTCCAACAGAATTGGGGTCAATTAATAAGGGAGATGATTCAGCCTCTTCATCTTCTCCACTACTAGGCCAAATAATATTCCATCTCCTTCCTGACATGCTGTCCGCCACCATCATCATTGGGATTAGATTTGGGTCTAAATCTCTTTCAGTCTTTATCAATATTACGCACACCAATCCCAAATCTCCCCTCCATTTATCTATAATATGTGGCTGTATAACCCCATATAATGATTTTACTTGTTTTGTAATATAGTCATCAGTAAATTCTGAAAAGTTTCCCCCTACTCCAAAACACTGTTTAGGGTTTACTCCTTTCCTATGGCACCATGCCCTTAAATCTGCTCCGCTAAAATACTCCATTTCTCCTGAGTATAGATCTCAGCTCAGTGCCTCCAAATGTAGCCCCACCAATTCTAAGGATGGTAGCTATATATGTATATATTTTATCCTTATATTGTGTGCCTCCACCTAGGATATTTTATAAGGGCTATCCTAGGGTTGCCCTAATATATAATTTGTATAAAGAAATGTTTTGTTTGGATTCAAATATTTACACAGTACTTATAAATCAACATTTATACATTGCACTTAAATCAACACCTGTCTCCTTTCTTCCTTCACAGCTTCCTGATGAAAGACGTCCGTCAGATACCTTAAGGTAAGTAGTTCTATACATGGTTATTGTTTGTTTTTGTTTTTTTTATCAGGCCTCACAAAGTATACGCATAAATATACAGGTATTATCACAATACAATTCCCCTGAACATTCCCTCCCCATGCAATAAATCCGCTATACTGTAATGAAACTATACTGATGGATTTCTGTAATTAACATTCACAGTTAAAATATATAATAGTCAATTCCGTGAAGAGAATAAATGAAGATGAGTCTATATCAAGAGTCCTGTCTCTTCAACTAAAATGTCTTAGTCCTAAAGAGTAGAATCCAGGATTATCAACCACTCTGGATAGCTTTCAGGGACTGAAAGGGTTACACTGTATCAACTGCTTAAGTGCTGGCTACACTCCGTAGCTCTCAGGCTGTCAGCGTATCTCCAGCTCCTGCTCACACATCAGGGTCCACCTCTCCTTCTCTCCACCTCCTGCATGACCTCAGATCAGGGGATGCCCCTTCCGATGATGCAGCTTCCTGTTGCTGCTTACCGCTGGAACCAAAGCCAGAACACTCAGAACAGCTCTGTCTCCGGCAAACACAAAGGTAATGCCCACTCTGGCTTCAGTGCTGGAGCTCCCGGCCGCTGCTCACTCCTAAAAGAGTGCCAGAGAGACTCCCAGCATGAGCACTGTTGGGGGAACTGCAGACTGGACTCTGCACTGCGCCAGCACCCCTATATATCCCCCACAGCACGAGCATCCCTACCGCACCTAACTGCCACTGGTCAGAGCTGATGCCATTTCTGGCACTTTCTAAACTACCTCGTGCCGCTGCACTGGCTAATACCCCAGACCTATATGTTCACAATACGGAAATGTAATTACATACATTTATATTATTTACATACATACTTCTATAATGATTATAGTATAAACCCATTATTAAACATTCAGATAATTTATATATTAACCCTTGGGTGTGTCCTGAACCAGTGGCCTATATTCATGTATTTTTTAGCCATAAATTCATATGGCTACATTCTCCCCCTGGTGATCTCACTATTAAATAAATCACCACAAAATTCCTATTTATGCATAAGGGCATCCACTTCTCCCTTCCTCATGATATCCAGGAAAGTATAATATTAGGATTTACAATCTAGGAGTGTTCCTGGGATTCCCTAATTGATCATATGTAAAGATAGGAGGGGGCCTTAATTGTCTCTTAGGCCTTTCTAAAATACTTTCCCTTCCACTATAAAGAATGCTTTCTTCCATATCCTTCTCATTATTTACAAAAGAATTGTTATCAGGAGAAATAAATTCTTCTTCCATGGGATCAGGATAACAAAGGTCATGTGAGCTATATCCTTCAGGTTCAGAAAGTAATAGATTATCATTCACGCTATCTTTGTAGTAACAGCCAGGACCTTTCCCATCCTCCTCATTTCCTTTGCTATCCTCCTCCAGTGGCTGGTCATTACTTTGGACCTCTACTAGTTTCTTCATTCTATTTGCTGACTTACAGTGGGAGAGTTTGTCTTCCTTAACAAATTTATCCATTCGTACATCTCACCCTATAGGGAGTATGTGCTGTCTATAATAGGTAAGTATGATATCAGATCCATCCTCAGGCTTAAGCCAGTAAACTGGTAGACCCAAAAATGTCTCTATTATTACATATGGATTTTCTCTCCATCGATTTGCAATTTTTAATTTCTTTGGTTGTCCTAAATGTCTGGTCTGATGAGTACTCTATCACCTGGAGATAATTCCTGATCTCTGACCTTCCTGTCATAATAGGTTTTGTTTTTCTCTCCAAGCTTCCTAGCTGTCTCATTAGATAGATTATATGCTTTATTCAACTCCTCTCTTAACTCACGGACATACTGAATGTGGGAAGTAGCAGTCCTTCCACCAGGAAAGATCCCCATACAGATATCAATTGGTAATTTGGCCTCTCTCCCAAACCTCAAAAAGTAAGGTGTCATTCCAGTAGCTTCATTCTTGGTACAGTTGTACGTATGTACCAATTTACTTATAAACTGTTTCCATTTGTACTTATCTAAGGGATTTAGAGTCCCTAACATGTTTAACAAAGTACGATTGAATCTCTCCAGCTGGGGATCACCCTGAGGGTGGTACGGAGTAGTTCTAGATTTGGAAATGCCAGACACATAACACAGTTCCTTTATCAGACGGCTCTCGAAGTCCCTGCACTGATCCGAATGTATTCTGTTAGGTAGTCCATAGTGTATGAAGAACTTATCCCAAAGAATTCTTGCTACTGTAAAAGCTTTTGATTTGGAGTTACATAGGCTTGTGCATACCTGGTAAAGTGATCAGTAACAAATCAGTACATTGCATTTCTTTCCTTTTTCTACTTCTAAAGTCAGATAATCAATGCACACCAGATCCATCGGTCCATTACTCTGAATATTTACTAAAGGAGCTGTACGAGTAGGCAAGGATTTACGTACAACACAATTTCCGCAGTTCTTACAATAGTTCTCAATCTCACACCTCATTTCAGGCCAATAAAATCCTAAGGTTTTTTCAAAACCCAGGTGTCCATGATTGTCATGTAATGCCTGTAGGATAACTGGACGTAGTTTCTTTGGTAAGACTATCTGAAGGGATTTTCTTTCCTTTGTGGTTTTAGCATTCCTGCATAACAATCCATTTATTAAAACTAAGTTTTTCCGTTGCCGCAATAATAATTGCACCTCCTGTGTCCATGGTTGGCAACTTGGAAGGTGAGTATTCTGGGTCATCTGCATCAGTGCTATGACATGTCTAATACTGGGATCATGTTGTTGTTCTTCAATTAATTGCTGATGTTTCATTCTTGGTACTCAATCCAACGCTACCAGACTAAGCCAGCAATAAGAAAGTGGTATAGCTGCTCCCGTTGCACCTAGACTGCTTATTAGTTCTTGCCCTCCATTTCCCACTTTCATCATCCGACACATTCCTTTTATATCTCCTGCAGGAACTTCTACCCACTCCTCCTCATTGAAACTCGCAGACTGATTAGGAATTCGTGATAGCGAGTCAGCATCTATATTGTTTATACCTGGCCTATATTTCAGTTTAAAATTGTACAAGGCCAATGCTGATAATCACCTGTGTCCAGTTGCATCCAGTCGGACAGTGGTTTGAATGTATGTTAATGGGTTATTATCAGTCAGTACTTCAAAAAAAACACTCCGTATAAATAGTCATGGAACTTTTCAACTATGCACCACTTTAACGCTAGAAACTCTAGTTTGTGAGTGGGATATCTTTTTTCACTTTTTGAAAGTCCCCGACTGACAAAAGAGATAGGCCTCATTTCTTCTTGTTGTTTTTGATACAGTACTCCCCCTATCCCCCCTTGAGAGGCATCAGTGTGAAGGGTATATGGTATATTAGGGTCTGCATATGCTAACACAAGTGCTTGAGTTAAACAACTTTTAAGCTTCAGAAAAGCCCCTTCACATTCCTGTGTCCACCGATCTCCAAATGGTTCATTAGGCTGGTGATATGATTCAGAGCTATTATTTTTCTTTCCCAACTGTCCTAATTTAGTGTTCTTCACAGGGGGGTAACCTTTTGTCAAATCAGTTAATGGTTTGGCAATGGTTGAATACTGTGGCACAAATCTGCGATAGTATCCACAGAAACCTAAAAATGACCGCAGTTCCCTTAATTTTGTAGGATGGGGCCAATTATTTACTTCCTCGACCTTGGATGGGTCTGTAGCTATCCCGTTACGACTAACGATGTGTCCAAGGTACTTTACTGAGGATTGACACAGATGACATTTATCCTCTGACAATTTTAGTCCTCCTTCTATTAGCCGATCTAGAACTTTGAGTAAACGAGTGTTATGTTCCTCCAAAGTACCGCCAAAAACGATGATGTCGTCAAGGTAAACTATTACTTCCCTATAGTTCATATCTTCGACGATTCTGTCCATTGTCCTCTGAAATGTAGCTGGTGCTCCCTTGATTCCTTGCGGCATCATCAAAAACTCAAAGAACCCCAACGGACAAATAAAAGCGGTCTTTTCTCTATCATTGGGACTCATAGGTATCTGATAAAATTCGCTCCTGAGGTCCAAAACAGAGAATCAGTTGCTTCCCTGGGAGACAATCCAAAGCCTCATCTATTCGAGGCACTGTATATTGGTCAGGTATAGTACGCTGATTAAGAGTCCTATAGTCTATACACATCCTTACTTTTCCACTTTTCTTTCTGGCCACCACAATAGGGGATGCATAGGGACTACGAGACTCTATAATCACCTGATTCTCTAGCAATCCTTTCAAATGATGCCGGACATCATCGAAATCAGCAGGCGCTATTCTGCGGGAATGCTCTCTGAACGGGGTTTCATCATTAAGTCTGATACTATGCTCAACCCCTTTGGCTTTACCTAAATCCCAGTCTCCAGCAGAAAAAACCTGGGCCCTCTTCTGTATTTCAGTTATTAATTCTTCTTGTTTAATAATAGGAATATCACTTCCTTGGAAACAAGTAATAAATTGATTTGACTCTAACCCCTTTTTTACTTGTAGGGTCAAAACATGGGATCCAGACCCTCTATCCTCATTTTTGCACCACTCTGAGAGGTAATGGTATAGTTTGGTGTTAATACCCACGATTATGGGTAAATTATCTCTCCTTTTTGAGATTTTAGGGCAAATTAATGCAACAAATGGTACTTGCAATTTCCCTTCTACTGGGTCTGTGATTTCCAAGGTCACCAGTACGTTTACTAGATATGGGTATTTCTCTGCACTCAGTCCCCAAATGACCAATCCATTTAATGGCTGAATTTGAACTTCAGACAAGTTTTCATTATACCAAGGTTCAAAAATGATAGAGACCTGTGAGCCACTATCCAACAGAATTTCACACGGATGTCCATTTATTCTTGCTGACATCATGGGGGAGGGTCCCATTAAACCATCAGGTAGGATCCCACTCCACCATGTACTCCCCATGGCACTCAAGCTAATTTCTAGGGGGCCTGTGTGGGGGTCACAGACCTCCCTCGACCGTTTCCCGGCCTGCTACAGTCACTATTATCAAGGGTACCAGAGGTGTTATTGTCGGTTCCAGGGTTCTGACTGCATTGATATGCTCGATGCCCCATCTGTCCACATCTAAAGCATCCTCTAGTTACAGGCCTAACCCCTCTACCCATACCTCTACTAGGCATTAATGAAGATACTCCTCTGGGAGGGGGCATTGAAGTTTGCGACATTATGAATTGGTCAATTTTTTTATTCTGCTCCTCCATTAGCTTAATTATTTTTTCTTCAAATGACTGTTGTTCAAGAGCAGGTACCACTACCTTAACTTTCTTTATTGTACGTTCCCGCATATCTATGAGCATTTCATCCTGTTTTATCTCCTTCATAAGCTCATTAAAAGAGGGTGGGGTTTTCTTAATTTCGGAGCATCTAATTTTTTGTGCCACTGGGTCAGTGGTCAAAGCACCCCTCAAAAGTTGTTTCATTCGATTTTCATTGATATCCTCTTTTTTTAATCCCTCTTTCTCTACTATTTTATACAGCAATTTATCTAGTCTAAATAGATATACACTTAGGCCCTCATTCAGAGCCGTACGCTCTGAGCAGAGCGCACGCTCTGAATGAGGGCCGCCCTCCATAAAAATGGAGCGTCCTCCTCGACGCTCGTATAGCTGTGGGTCACCACCCACAGCATATACGAGCGTGCAGGATGATGGTCGCGATGGTCTTGACCATCGCGACCATCAAAACTGCGAGCCGGAGCCTGCGGTTGAGGTTTTCAACCGCAAGCTCCGGAGTGATTTTGGCTCTATCAGAGCCAAAATCACTCCCACTGACATCACTAGTGATGTCAGTGGGCCGGCTTCTGACGGGAGACGTTCCCGTCATCGACAGCACGCCCCCTTTGATCAGACACAACGAGCGAAGGACTTTCCTTCGCTCGTCGCGTCTGGCGCATGCGCACGACGGAGCTCCCTCCGTCGTGCGCACGCTCAGTGCAGAACATCGACCCACTTGCGAGCGGACAGCCGCTCGCGAGTGGGTCTGAATCAGGGCCTTAATTTCTCCCCATGTTCCTGAAAAGTATGGTGCAACCTGGAAATGAGATCTCCCACATCTTCCAGGGTTCCGTAGGCATAGTCCAATGCCTCGAAATAAGTTTCAATAGTAGCGACTGGATTACTACGCCGGGTGGCCTGTATAACTCCCATTGCAGGTCCCCTAAGGCTCTCCACCACTCTTTGTTTCTTAATATAGTTGGGACATTTCCACTCCTCGGTTTGTTGTATGGCCGCCTCCCTCCAGGCTTCAAAAGTTTCCTCCCCTAAGGGAACTGGTTGAATGCCTGAAAAGATTCTTAGTCTACGATAGCTGCCTTCATAGGTCCACCTTTCTAGCTGAGATACAACCCTATCTATTATGGTCTCAAATTGGCTTCCTAATTTTTCATTATTTATGTTACTATCCTTTTCTCCATTATTCCCCTGGTCAACATTATCTCCAACAGAATTGGGGTCAATTAATAAGGGAGATGATTCAGCCTCTTCATCTTCTCCACTACTAGGCCAAATAATATTCCATCTCCTTCCTGACATGCTGTCCGCCACCATCATCATTGGGATTAGATTTGGGTCTAAATCTCTTTCAGTCTTTATCAATATTACGCACACCAATCCCAAATCTCCCCTCCATTTATCTATAATATGTGGCTGTATAACCCCATATAATGATTTTACTTGTTTTGTAATATAGTCATCAGTAAATTCTGAAAAGTTTCCCCCTACTCCAAAACACTGTTTAGGGTTTACTCCTTTCCTATGGCACCATGCCCTTAAATCTGCTCCGCTAAAATACTCCATTTCTCCTGAGTATAGATCTCAGCTCAGTGCCTCCAAATGTAGCCCCACCAATTCTAAGGATGGTAGCTATATATGTATATATTTTATCCTTATATTGTGTGCCTCCACCTAGGATATTTTATAAGGGCTATCCTAGGGTTGCCCTAATATATAATTTGTATAAAGAAATGTTTTGTTTGGATTCAAATATTTACACAGTACTTATAAATCAACATTTATACATTGCACTTAAATCAACACCTGTCTCCTTTCTTCCTTCACAGCTTCCTGATGAAAGACGTCCATCAGATACCTTAAGGTAAGAAGTTCTATACACGGTTATTGTTTTTATACATATATTGTCATCATATATCAGGCCTCACAAAGTATACACTGTGATAGGATCACTGGTAAAGTGGTCTGTGACAGGTACATTTATCCCAGATTCCTGTCCTGTGTGTTAAGTCCCCAGGAGAAAGTCTGCAGTGTAGCAGGCTTGAGTCTCGGCTTTTTGAAAAGCCGGTTTGGGTTCTGGGAGTTGTGGGTGAGAGGAAGGGCTCCACCCACGGCCACTCCAGGTTTTGGGCCTTTCAGCTTGGTAACAGGCTCATTAGGGCTTCCAGCTGAAGATGGCCAACATATGCTTAGTTTGTTTAGGGCTGAGTGTCTCACCTGGGTGAGCAGACAGGGAGTCTGCTCAGAGACCCTGGGAAACCTAGCTATGAGGACTGTGCTGTGCTTTTGCGGCTGGTGAGGGCATTAGGCCCTGCCAGGTTCATGTAGTGAGGGAATCACTTGTGAAGTTAGAGCCCCGACAGGGCTAGGATTTATGTTTGTTTTCTTTGTTATTTCTGACATTGTACAATAAAGACTGGCGCCGACCAGCTTGTACTCGCATCCAGACTGGTGTGCTGTTTCCCCGGCTGCTGTGTGTGTGTGTAAGAAAGGAGTCCTTCTACCCAGGAGAGGGACCCTAACCCGCCCGACTGAACGTCACAACACATAAATATACAGGTAATATCACAATACAATTCCCATGAACATTCCCTCAATACTATACTATTCCCGCTATACTGTAATGAAACTATACTGATGGATTTCTGTAATTAACATTCACAGTTAAAATATATAATAGTCAATTCCGTGAAGAGAATAAATGAAGATGAGTCTATATCAAGAGTCCTGTCTCTTCAACTAAAATGTCTTAGTCCTAAAGAGTAGAATCCAGAATTATCAACCACTCTGGATAGCTTTCAGGAACTGAAAGGGTTACACTGTATCAACTGCTGAACCGCTGGCTACACTCCGTAGCTCTCAGGCTGTCAGCGTATCTCCAGCTCCTGCTCACACATCAGGGTCCACCTCTCCTTTTCTCCGCCTCCTGCATGACCTCAGATCAGGGGATGCCCCTTCCGATGATGCGGCTTCCTGTTGCTGCGACTTCCTGTTGCTGCTTACCGCTGGAGCCAAAGCCAGAACACACAGCTCTGTCTCCCGCAAACACAAAGGTAATGCCCACTCTGGCTTCAGTGCTGGAGCTCCCGGCCGCTGCTCACTCCTAAAGGAGTGCCAGAGAGACTCCCAGCATGAGCACTGTTGGGGGAACTGCAGACTGGACTCTGCGCTGCGCCAGCACCCCTATATATCCCCCACAGCACGAGCATCCCTACCGCACCTAACTGCCACTGGTCAGAGCTCATGCCATTTCTGGCACTTTCTAAACTACCTCGTGCCACTGCACTGGCTAATACCCCAGACCTATATGTTCACAATACGGAAATGTAATTACATACATTTATATTATTTACATACATTCCTCTATAATGATTATAGTATAAACCTATGATTAAACATTCAGATAATTTATATATTAACCCTTGTGTGTGTCCTGAACCTGAATTTATGGCTAAAAAAATACATGAATATAGGCCAGTGGGCCTACATTCATGTATTTTTTTAGCCATAAATTCATATGGCTACAAATTTATAATAAGCCGCTGACAGACCATCTGGACCTGGCGTTTTACCTGTAGGCAAACCTTTTATGAGTGACATAAGTTCTAAATCAGTAACTGGGGCCGTTAAAATGTTTCTTCCTCCGTAAGGTTTGGAAGATCAGCCTTATATAAAAATTCCGTACCTTGTGTGGGGTGGTCAGGAGGTTCCAAATAGAAAGATTCAAAGTACCTAAGGAAAGCCACACTAATCTGGTTTGGAGTGGAACCCATTGAACCCGAATCTAATTTAATGGATGAAATATACTTAGGTGCAGTTGCAGATTTCACCAAATGCGCCAATAATTTACCCGGACGATTACCCCAACGAAAATATCTATTATTACGATAAGTAATATTAGTGCAAGCTTGTTCTTCACAAAGGGAGTCGTAAACAGTTTTAGCATCTCTATATGATATTCTATTTGCTTCTGTTGGGTTTGATAATAGGACAGAGTATTTAGAAGACACTATTAGCGGCTTGGGAAAACTTCATTTGTATATCTCTTTTTTTTGATGCTGCATAGGAAATCAAATAACCTCGCACAACTGGTTTCGATGCCTGCCAAAAAAGATTAATATTTCCAACATGCTCAGAATTATCAGATACATAATTTAAAAAAGTCTGTTGTAAATATTGTTGAAAATCCTCAAATAATCAGGAAAACGCCAATTTGGGGAGCTAAATATAGGAGATTCCAACTGTATCTTTAATTTAACAGGGGCATGGTCTGAAATAAGTATGTCCTCAACGGAAGCATCTAATATTCTGTGTAGTAAGGAATTGGACATCAGCCAATAATCTAATCTGGAAAAACTTTTATGGGGATGGGAGAAGAAGGTATATTCCCTAGAGATCGGGTGAAGATATCGCCAGGCATCAATTAGCTTCGGGGAATCTAGTAGCAATGCCATGGTAGAGGGAGCAGAATGAGCCCGTCCCTCATGTCTAGGGCCGCCAGAGACATCCAACGATGATCACCTCCCATTATTAAGGTGCCCTCTCACCAAGCTTGTATAGTCCCTGCGGGGGCATAGATACAGGCTAAAGTATAAGTTTCATGCTCAATAACAACCTTTAATAATAAATATCTACCATCCGGGTCTATTTTCTCATCTTTTATAGTGTAGGTAAGAGATTTATTAAACAGAATAAGTACTCCATGGGTTTTTGTTGTATATGAAGCACTTCTATATTCCTTCAACCATGTATCCTTCAAGGAGTTTGGGTCAGTGCACCGCCAGTGAGTTTCCTGTAGAAAAACTATATCAGGACGGTGTTTCTTAAGGTGACTTAAAACTTTTTTACGTTTGATAGGGGTATTTAACCCTTCTAGATTCCAAGATATAAGTGTGAGATCACGTGTAACCATCATATCCTGAGGTGTCTGGTTATACCTAGTAGTCATTAACCTATACCAACAACAGGAAAACCGGCAAAAAGATACCATCTAAGAAAATCCCCAAGCCCGTCCCAATGAGCAAGCCGGGGGAATCACAAAAACAGAAACCATAAACATTTGCATAGAATGAAATCTAATATATACCCAACAATTGCAATAACAATAGATATATTATGAAAAAACAATCTAGGAATTTAACTGAACCCAGTATGACAACCCGAAAGATTGTCACAATAATAGTAAAAATTCAGCAAAGTTAGAGAAAACAATAAAAGAAAAAACAGCATGGAAGCTAAGAACCTCTGGAGAGGCCCTCCATTACATATTGAAAACAACATACATTGCCAATAATAGACCCTAAAAAACAAAATACTAGCAAAATCTGCATTGCAAAGAAAATTAAGACACAGGGCCTGATTCAGACCCAGTCGCAAATGCTGAGCGCTCGCAAATGGGTCGATGGGAGCCCAGAGCGCATGCGCGAGACCCGGATAGCGACGGGCAATCCGTCACTCTGGGTCTCGCACCAAAGGGGGCGTGCTGTCGATGTTGAGTGACAGCATGTCCCCTTTGGTGGGCGGGCCGGTGGGGGTGGCTGTCCAGACGGAGGAGTTCCCATGAGAACACCTACCATTTGGGGGCGGCCACACTGACATCACAAGTGACATCAGTGATGTCAGTGGGAGAGCTTTCGGCTCTGTTTGAGCCGAAAGCTCTCTGGGGCTTGCGGCCACGAGACCCTACCACAAGGGTTTTGTCGCAAGCCCGATGGTTGCGATGGTTTTGACCATCGCGACCATCATCTGGCCGCTCGCATTAGCTGTGGGTGGCAACCCACAGCAATGCGAGCGGCCAGGAGGCCACTTCATAAAAAAAAAAAAAAAGACACCCTGATTCAGAGCGAGCGCTCTGTCAGAGCATCCGACTCTGAATCAGGGCCACTGTCAGCAATTATAAACAGTAACACAATACTTATCAACGTTGATGTGGTGGACTCAATTATTGTCATCCATGGAGACATGAGGGGAAGCCAATCCCATTGATTTTAGAAAGTTCTGCGCGGCAGATAGAGTCTAGATTATATGGTTTACCATTATGGATGATCCGCAGTTTAGCAGGGTAGAGTAAGGAAAACTGTATGCCTTTGGAGAACAATTCCTTACAAATTGGTGAAAATTCACGCCGTTTACAGGAGACTTGAAAGGAAAAGTCTTGGAATAGCAGAAGTTTTAGGGCCTTCATAAGATAAATTGTTGAGCTTGTGGTATGCTTCCAGAATCTTCACCTTGTCGAAATACTTTAATAATTTGAAAATTACTGTTGTGTCTGTTGTTGGTCTGGACCTATTCGATGCGCCCTTTCCACTATTAAAGATGAGGATCCAGAAATTATTCCCAGGGTTACAGGAAGCCAATTAGACACTATAGCGTGAAGATCATTTGGTCTGACTGACTCAGGGAGACCTATCAGACGTCTGTTGTGGTTTTCTAGGTCTTCAACTTTGTCATTTAAGGCCGCTATGGTGGCATCGTGAGAATGCCACAGAGATTTAACTTCATGGAGGTCATCTTCCAAAGTTGAAATACGATCTTCAGCTTCTGTCAAGCGTTTGGTGTGCTGAGATAGCTGTGCAGTGGCTGCGGTAATAGCTTCTGTGAGTGGAGCCAATTTAATATCTAGAAGAGGTTAAATTATATCAGAAATTTCTCTTGCACTTGCTATGGAGAGCGAGCTGTATTTGTTGGTGTCAAATAATGCGTCTGAGGAGTCTTCTCCGGGTGAACGCGGTGATAAAGACGCTTCTGAGACAGGAACTGCAGATTTATTTTTGTTTTCGTCTGTGAGCCCTTGGAAGGCTTAGGTGTCTTTTTAACATATCTCTCCATAATTATTGTGAAAAAATTCTCAATCACAAAAATGGAAATATAGAAAATTAAACATGGCTGTGTATCGAAGAACTAGTGCTAGTACTGATTACTTCCTCCCACTCCCGCATCCGAGATTTTGCCTGTGCTGCTCCCTACCTTTGGAATGCTCTCCCTCTCCCTTCTCTTAAGACCCACTACTTCATCAAGGCCTTTCAGCACGCAACCTAACCCACCTCATGCTCTTTCCTTCCTATCTTCCCCTTCTGTGTCATGCCTGTCTGTCTGCCCCTCCCCTTAGAATGTAAGCTCTCACGAGCAGGGACCTCTTCCCTCATGTGCTTCTCTTTACATTTTCTTCTACTCTCTACTCCCCATTAGGGCACCTAACACGGGACTGCCAACTCCCGGCAGCTTATTGTGAGTGCTTTAATCACTATTTCCGCAATGTATATAAGTCGTGTCCTTGTCTTTCACTGTAATGTACTGTAAGTTAATGTTTCTTGTTCACCTATTAGTTCTATGTACTATGTACGGCGCTGCGGAACACTTGTGGCGCCATATAAATAAAGTATAATAATATAATAATAATAATAAGATATACACTGATGCAACTGAAAAAAATGACTGATATGAAAGTTCACCACTAGAGGATAGCACAAGCCAATAAATGCAATGATGAATTTATTCTGTGAAGTGCTGGAAGTCACAGATATAATATATAATAGCTCACTGCTGCTATTACAGAACACAGTGTGTTACACATATCACGGTCTCCACTCACCAATATTTAAAAGGTATTCCCTATCTTAGCCTATGATTCCCACACAGTTCCAGAAGGAGAGATTGTGCCTGGGGGGCACACAGATCAGGCTCTCCGTCTATGGAGTGTCACCAGCTGACAGAGGCACCGGTGATTAATTCACCTAGGGTCTGGCTGTAGCAGAGAGGCTATCACAGCCTCCGTCTAACCAGGATGCAGGCGATTCCGCTTTTAGTACAGAGTTCAGAGGTGTGTTGCAAGGGACCTGCACCAGGGGATGGGAGATCAAGGAGGGAGGATTCCAAGCAGCCCTCCACGTGCTGACTTCTCGCGCCCAGGGAAGGACACGCAGCCGGAGAGAAGTGGCTCCAGCAGCGCACACACAGGTAAGTGACAGGCGCTGCCGCTGGTCTTCGGGTCCAGCGGTCAGATGCACACTCCCGTTGGGGTGGGGGGAGCAGGGAGTGCGGTTGATGCGTCCTCTGTAGCTGGAAGGCAGAGAGAAGCGCTGTTGCCCAGTGGCAGACACACAGGGGGGTGACCGGCACTACTGCTAATCTTCTGGGTCCGGTGTTCGGATGCAAACTCCTGACAGGAAGGTAACAGGGAGTGCGGGCAATGCGTCCTCCGCAGCCAGGAAGCAGGAAACGCGCTGTCACACGTCTAGGTATCCCATCCTGGGAAGGGCAACCACGCGGCCAGTACTACTTGTGGCCAGGTTCCGGTGGTAAATGGTCTCACAGGGGCAAGAGAAATATGTATCTGTTCCTCCTTACTTGGGCTGCAATCTGGGGCATATAGCAAGCCCCAAGGAGCCCTTTAAATTAAGGATGGAGGTCAGATTAGGGAGCCCTCTGTGAGAAGGACTCTAAAAAGCGGCCATATTAGCTAGCCCGCCCACCGGACGGCAACATCACTTCTTAATAGAACTCCCATCTTAGTAAATTTACCCCAAATGCTCTATTGGTCCTGCATTTCCCAATATACAGTAGGTCTTACAATCAGATACATTAAAAACTTTAATAGATATAACAGGAGATACTGAAAACCCCTGATAACAGATAATTATGCTTAGATCTAAAACGCAGTGTAAGTGGCAGTACATAAGTAATACATAGATTTTAAGTACAGCACTAAGATGTCCCTGTACCTTCTGCTTTCCGGCGTCTTCTGGGGAGAGGATGCCAGATGAGAGAGGGACAGGGGACTGTGCTGACGAAAAAAAAAGGAAAGTGAGGGCAGTATCTCCCATACCATGTGTTAGATGGCCCCTGGCATCATAAAGACATAGCAGAGACCAAATGCACCATGGAAGGTCTGCTCATACTGAGAAGGAAGATACCTGAATGGTGAGTGCAGGGTGAGGTTTCCTATTGCTGTGAGTGGTACGGAATCAGGGCCGGCCCAAACCTAATATTTTTGGTAAGCGAAGATACATTTTGGAGCCCCTTGGCAGACTTTGCACGCGCCCAAGTGCATGCACCCAACAAAGGAAAAGGGTGTGGTATTATGGGAAAAGCCATAATCATGAGCGTTCTGATACACAGTAGTGCCCCTTATACATAATGCCAACATTAGTGCCCCATATACACAATGCCCACATCAGTGCCCCTTATACTTAACCCCCACATCAGTGCCCCTTATACACAATGCCCATAGTAGTAGTTCCCCTAATACAATGCCTACAGAAGTAGTGCCCTTAATACAATGCCCACAGTAGTTGTGCCCCTTACACAATGCCTACAGCAGTAGTGCCCCTTACACAATGCCCACAGCAGTGGTACCCCTTATGCAGTGCCCCTAGTGGTGCCCCTTCTGCAATGCCCTGATTAGTAATACCCCCTGCTGTAGTACACCTGTAATAGTGCCCCCAATAGTAATGTTCCCTGTATTAGTGCCCCCAGTAGTAATGCCCCCTGTAGTATTGCCCCAAACAGTAATGCCCCTGTATCAGTGCCCGCAGTAGTAATGCCCCTGTAATATTGCCCCCAGTAGTAATGCCCCCTGTAAAAGTGTCCCAGTAGTAATGCCCCCTTTAAGTGTCCCCAGTAGTAATGCCCCCTGTAAAAGTACCCCCAGTAGTAATGCCCCCTGTAAAAGTGCCCCCAGTAGTAATGCCCACTGTAAAAGTGCCCCCAGTAATAATGCCCCCTGTAAAATGTGATCCCAGTAGTAATGCCCCCCTGTAAAAGTGCCCCCAGTAGTAATGCCTGCTGTAAGTGTGCCCCCAGTAGTAATGCCCCCTGTAAAATGTGCCCCCAGTAGTAATGCCCCCTGTAAGTGTGCCCCCAGTAGTAGTGCCTGTAAGTGTGCCGCGCCCACAAAAAAAATAAAAACAACACAATAATTACCCTTAGCCTTGATCCTGGGTCCGCTGCCATCCACGCGCTCCTCAGAACTATGGGAGAGACGTCATGATGTCTCTCCAATAGTGCCCATGGGGGGAGCCGGATGCCAGAGCTCAGGTGTGAGCTCTGGTGTCTGCCGATCCTCGGAACTATGGGAGAGACATCACGTGACATCTCTCCCATAGTGCCCGTGTGGGGAAGCCGGAGCTCAGGCGTGAGCTCCGGCTGTTGATGCAGGGAAAGAGCTGGGCATCCACTGGTAATTAAATCTCAATGGGCGCCCGGCAAATGAAGCCTCCCTGCGGCGGCCGGGGGGGGGAGTGAAGGAGGAGTGTGGCGGCGACTGTGGGGTTGCGGGAAGGACTGTGGCACTGGGGACCACCGCCCACAGTGCCCTCTGCTGGCTGGTGCTCTACGCAGCTGCCTAGTCAGCGTAACGGGCCGGCCAGCCCTGCACGGAAACGGCATGTAATGCCAGCTGTCGGGATGCCTCCTGTCAAAATATCAACAGTGGCATCCTGATGGTTGGGTCCTGAAAGGGGTCGGGTAAGTATACATCTTCTCCTAACCCTCCCTTCTAGTAGGCTATTCCTAACCCACCCCTCCCTGCACCCTTACCTTCTCCGTTAGTGCCTAAACCTAACCCTCCACCCTTAGTGCATAATACTAACCCCCTCCAGTGGTGCCTAGCCCTTACCCTCCCCTCTAGGGGTGCTTAAACCCCCAAAACCTATCCCTAACCCCGCTACGCTGCCTAAACCTAACATTCCCCCCCCGCCGCTAACGGTGCCCTGAACTTACCTCGTTCAGGCTGGCGTCCTTCCGGCGTGAAGAATTAAGATAGGCGTCAGTATTTCGACGCCTATCTTAAGTCCCCATGTCGGAGTTTCAGTGTCGGGATTCAGACCGGTGGCATGCTGTCCACCGTTCTGATAACTACATCCCGAGTGTCACTGCTGCAGGACACACGTTTTGCCTTGTGGGCTTGTTTACCTGTAAGCTTACAGGTGAACAAGCCCACAGATCCCTTAGGAGTGGTGGTTCAGATATTTCTTAAAAACTGACAGGTGCATCAGGTCATGTGGACTGTGGCCCGTTAAAATTCTGGGCATTTTCAGCATACAGCAACCGCATGTAGAACTTTGCAGCAGTTGCAACAACAGTATAATTTGCCATACCACTAACTGAAGCAAGATGTAGTAACCAGGAGGAATTCCACACTTTATTTGCTTCAATGACTGAAAAAACAGCACCCATCCAAGGGTACACAACGAACCATGAGAGAGGTGGGGCATGCGACCTTAGTCCAGCACAGTGAAGAATACTCAGGTCAGTCAGGTCATACTCTTAATTTCAGTAAACTATTGTAAAAGCAGGTAGAGAAGCGGAAAGAGATTAAACTAAGCAATTCCGCTAAGTGACCAAAGAGTTTGCAACATCTTACAATTGTATTAGTACATTTTGGCAACCATGCTTGATCAAACAGGTTTAAGTCGTACGTAATGTCTTTCTTTCTAACTGGCAAGCAAGTTGTCAGCTGAAATGGCACATGACATGATGACATGACACAATCTCCTGCTTATGTTTCTAATTCAAATGCTGATGCCAGGAGAAAAATTACTTATTTAAAGAGACCCACTGGTGGTGATGATGATGAGTCAGCACAAAACACCAGAATGAAACATCAATAGAATGTTGGAGGATTATTTTAATGATAATGTACAAATTAGCATGTCACACTGTCCCTTTGAATACTGGGAAGAAAAAAAGGAAATTTGCAGCCCCTTGTTTAAACTAGCTTTGGTTTACTTAAACTGTCCACCCTCCAGTGTGTACTCGAAAAGAGTGTATAGTACAGCTGGGAACCTTTTGGAGTAGGAAGCAACTTCCACAGAATGGGGAAAAAAATGATAAAAATGAACTACAAATTCTATGAGGAAGACTTTTGTTGCCAATTACAATAAAGTACAGAAACTTCTGTAACTGTGGAATCCCGTTGGGATAAGCTAATATTGTAAGATCATATTAACTACAGTGATGAGGGTGGTGATGATGAGGATGATAATGGCATCTTCCAACTGTGGTGGCCCAAACAAACCAAGCACTTCAGCCACAAAAGTGTCAGTCCCTGTCACTGACGTGCTTGGTTTGTTAAACTGTGCAGTGCCTTTTTAACATACAATATAAGGGTGGGTGGAAGGGCCCAATTACAAATCCATCGCGCACCACTTTTTATTATAGGTATTTCCAAGATTGTGTTCATGTTCTTTTGTATCTTGCAAGGCCATCCATTACCAGCTTGTCACCCAGGCGTATAGGCCCAATTTCCAGCAGCTACACCACAGATATAGAGTAATATCACCAATCATAGAATTATAAAATTTTGACTAGGCTGTTTCGACTCTGCCTTGTATCTCTTGTATTGTCCTGAGGTCTGTAATTTGCTGCTTAAATTCAATTTCCACTTGTTTATTAATAGTTTTTTCCATGTCTCTGATTTGTTCTTTATAATTTTTAGTACTGTTAGTAATTAATCAATCCTTTACCTAGCTTCCACTAAATCCTCAACCTCCATCTACCTGTGCTGGCATTGGGCCTATGATCTAGTTCTTGATTAATGAAAACATTCTATAGGATCATATAGTTTATTAAACTGCTAGCCTGTTTGCCACTATGGTTCATAAATGTGCTACATTCTTTTAATTTTATTTTTGCCTATACTTTGTGCTTACTTTACCCAGCCAGCTCACTGCAGCCTTTGTCCAATATTGGTGAAAACAATATTGTGAGCTGTGAGGTAGTCAAAATTGACTACAAGTGACTGGAAATTATTGTTATTGATGTTAATAATAATAATGTACAAAAACAAGTTCAAATTGCATGATTTTAGGTGTTTTTTTTATCAATTTGAAAGAAATCCAAACACCATAAGGTCATACTTTTTGTTACATACATACTGTTTATTTAGCAGCTGCATATAACATTGCACTAGACGTTGACTGGAGGATTAGCTTTTGTCTGTGGGTGTTTCGGTGGCCATGCCGGTGTCAGGAACTGCATTAGAAGATGCAGTTCCAATAGCGCCAGTGACCATGTACCATCATACATGCTGAGCAACTATAGGGTTGCTCTAATGTCTGATGGTGCGGAAGATGTCCGTTCGATGTTGCGACATTCAATGTACAGCAGCGGATAAAGCCACAGCCAGTGAATGTTTCAATAGAGATATAAAACTCTAACACTGCGCACTGGGATTGTCTATTGTTGTGGAGAGGGCTGCTGGGTTTTGAAGGGTGTCTTGCCTTCTCAAATAGTAACATTCCATATAACAATGGTTAACTCAGCGCTCAAAATCTCCTATTTAATGATGGTTTGTGCCCTGAATATATACATATGACAATGGTCTGTATTGATTGAATACTTCTTTACTATCAGTGCAATAGGATACAAAAACAATCTGTGTCTGGTAATCCTATCAATGCAGTATAATACAAATACACTCTGTGTCTGGTATTTCAAAATAAGGGTGAATAAAAACAGCTCTCCTTAGAGAACTCTGTATACACTGAGTCTGTACTAATGCACTAGTATTGAAGATATGCCAAGGTACTGCTGAAAATGAAGTTTTATAGTAAGTGGGTGTTTTTGATGCGACCATGGAATTACGCTGATGCTGTGTACAGTTGGTGTGTGCAGTGGCGTCCCGCTGTACACTCTGTAAGTATACAAAGTCCAGATATGTCTTCCAATGGGTGTTGTGGCCCGGGGTACTTTCTGGTCAGGATGGAGGATGCCACTCGGACCGGGGGGCAGGGGTTCTGGACTTGGGTGAGTGGCTGATGGCCAGGTCATGGTTGCCCTCTAGTGAAAGGGAGCTGATGATCCGCAGCCACTGTTTCTTTGGAATGTTTATAAATGTCTTCTCTCATTAGCAGGTTATAGAACTATCTGATGATGGAAAAATTAAGTTTACTTGATTGAATAAAAAACTCATATTGAGCCAGTTGACGACATATAGAAGCAATAACAATTTACTTAGTTTCAAATAATACTTTTATGTTGCTTATTTTATGTTGAATAGTACTACAAAAAGTAAAATGTGTTAGAATTATTTTTGTTGCCCGAGGTAGCCTGTGTGCAGGCGCACCTTGCCTCTAAGCTCCACCTCTACCTTGTGATGGCAAATGGGTTCCGCCAACTACCCACTCATATAGCCCATGTGCACTGCACACCACCCTGCACCTATTATAAATACACCTATGGGTATTTGTCACATGATCAGAATGTATGGCTTGCTGAGAAACAGATGCACTGGTGTATCTATAATGGGTTCAGGGTGTGTACATACAAACAGTTCCCTGGGTCACACCACAAACCCAGAACAGTAGCCTACAGTGGCTTCCCCCACCCTACACACACCTTTTGCTAGTGGCACCCATTTTGGTGTGATATATATGGACAGTAAAGTCTCTAGCACTGCCAGAGTCTTTTTATCATCTACGCATGCGCCAACTTCTGAAAATATCACAACTAAGATGGCACCGCAACAGATAGGAGGATGCTGGATTACAATAATCTTACTTTGTAAACTGCAATCACATTTCTTTACAGCTATACAAAATAATGCACTTCACCAAGAATGTCTTCATTCTGCCCAGCTCCTATCCTCTGCTTGTACTTATTGCTGCTCTTCTACAAATACATAAATTTTGCAATTTAAACTTGTGCACCCTATTTAATATCTAAGTGCATTCATGAAACCTGAAAACCAATACTGCTGTTTGCTGTAGTGGACTAAAGCTGGGTACACACTGGAGCGTATGGGAAAGATTTCTGGACTGCACAACCTGACTATATATATATATATATATATATATATATATGATGGGAGGTGCTACCTGATGAGACTAATTGCAGGCACAGAAACAGACAAATCTCAGGTGCACAACTCTTTGTAACTTTGCAATCAATAGAGGTTTTTAGCATAATCATGGCCAAGGTTATGGGCCTACCCAACATATCCAGGTAACCTCTTTCGGGTAGGTCCCTAACATACTAGGGTTCAAATCCAGAGCGCAGGACCCCCCAAAACTGCCCCAGCCAAGCTGCCCCAGGACACCATCATAGTAAGAAAAGTGCAGTGTAAAGAGATAGTTAGGAGCAGCTGCAGCTGCATATAAAGAATGAAAATAAAAAAGTGAAGTACATATATATTAAACACACACAGTGAAGGGTTAAAATGTGTTATAAAGGAAAATGTGTTATAATGCGGTGCCCTGAGACAGATTAACCAATGCAATCTAGGGGGACCCACGCCCCAAAAATGAACCAAAGTTGCACTACAGTATATAACTTGTAGGACTTATCTAGAATTGTGCCTAATACAGTGTGCATATACATTACCAGACTCCATGCTTTTAAACCAATAAGGAAGGGTGCTAATCCAGAGTGAGGGCGTCTCCTTTCCCTCAGAAGTGCAATAAAGCACATTAAATGGAGTATATGGGAAAGATTTCTGGACTGCACAACCTGACTATATATATGATGGGAGGTGCTACCTGATGAGACTAATTGCAGGCACAGAAACAGACAAATCTCAGGTGCACAACTCCAAATTATTAATAATATATATAAATACAATATAATTTTGCAATCAATAGAGGTTTTTAGCATAATCATGGCCAAGGTTATGGGCCTACCCACCATATCCAGGTAACCTCTTTCGGGTAGGTCCCTAACATACTAGGGTTCAAATCCAGAGCGCAGGACCCCCCAAAACTGCCCCAGCCAAGCTGCCCCAGGGCACCACCATAGTAAGAAAAGTGCAGTGTAAAGAGATAGTTAGGAGCAGCTGCATATAAAGAATGAAAATAAAAAAGTGAAGTACATATATATTAAACACACACAGTGAAGGGTTAAAATGTGTTATAAAGGAAAATGTGTTATAATGCGGTGCCCTGAGACAGACCAACCAACGCAATCCAGGGGTACCCACACCCTAAAAATGAACCAAAGTTGCACTACAGTATATAACTTGTAGGACTTACCTAGAATTGTGCCTAATACAGTGTGCATATACATTACCATACTCCATGCTGTTTAGGATGTACCACCTGTTCTTATTTGTTAACAGGGGATCACATTGCTCATCCATATTCAGGTAAACGTTTCAAGATCAGATGGCCACTGTCATGCAACTCCAGTTTCGTTATATATGTTATCATCTGCCCTTGTGGGCTCTATTATATTGGAAAAACTGAGTGCACATTTAAAACACGTATGGCTCAACATCGCTCGGCCATACGTTCTGCATTGGCCTAGGTTCTAGTGAGCAACCGGTGGCCTGACACTTTTGTATGTTGAAACATAATTTAGCAACTTTACGTTATAAAATCATAGATCACGTACCTCTATCTATTAGAGGCGGTGATAGAGCCAAACGCCTTTTGCAAATAGAATCCCAATGGATCTTTCGACTAGACACCTTATCTCCACGAGGGCTTAACGAAAATCTGGGCCTCATTAATTTTCTTTAAATATGTTTGGGAAATTTATTTTTGCTGTTCTGCTTAATTATTCCCATTTCTGTGTCTGTATATTTAGTGGTTCTATAAGTGTGCATATATTATTACTATGCATTGCCCGCTCCTATCATGGTGTTTTTTTCCTATTGGAGCTTTGCAGGTACAGGTTTTCTAGATCACTGATGTGTGCTACTGTTTGGTGATTATTTTATATTATAACCACTAGATGGCAGTGTTATGCCACTTATATGTGTTAATATGTTTGTTTTGTTTTAATATAGTAATGTGCTTATTTAATGTATTAATATATCTTTCAATGCTTTTTATTAAGCTGTTTCACCATATGCAGCTAGTTCATTTGCATTTTTCTGCTTTGTTTCACGTTTCTGTGGTTTGCAAACCACAGTCTTACTTGTCACTCATGTTGTTTACACCAGGTTGTCATGGATCCGACTGCCGGAGGTACGCGACGTCACTTCCGGTTTATGCTAATTAGCATTTCCGGAGCTGAGCGGGTCCGACGGCGGAAGGCGCCTGGCACACCTGTTTGGAGATATGTTGGTGAGTGTGTTCACTTCTATAAATGTTTGCTTTTTTGTATCATGTACACTATGTTGTCTTGAGAAAGGGGACTTGATCCCCAAAACGTTGACGCTGATATGAAGTCACATTAAAGCTACTCCGCAGTGGGTGCTTGATTTACCTTATATTGAAGCCTCTGAGTGCCAACTTCATTCATTTCTTGTTTGCATATGCATTTGGGGAAACCATACCCCTTTGGAAGGCACCGGAGCCATTTACAGCTGAGAGGACTGTTGAGTGCCGGGTCACAGTTGGATATATATATATATATCTGTGTGTGTGTGTGTGTGTAATCCACACGGCAGCACTCCGGAAAAAAACGAATCACATACGGCTGATTAGGCGCATATGTGTATGCAAGAAGCGATCGCTCTCTCTGAATGAGGGCGGGTGCTTCTGGTTTTTTGGTGCGGCCTCCTGGTCACAAGCTAAGCTGTGGGTTACCACCCACAGCTTAGCTAGCGACCAGGGTGATGGTTGCGATGGTGGTCACCATCGCAACCATCGGGGCTTGCGACCAGACCCTATGGTTGGGTCTGGGCACTCGCAAGCCCCAGGGAGCTTCCTGCTCTGATCGAGCAGGAAGCTCCCCACTGACATCACTGATGTCAGTGCGGCCACCCACAAAACGGTAGGCATTCCTAAAGGAACACCTCTGTTTTGGAAACCACCCCCCCGGCCCACCTACAAAAAGGAGCGAGCTGTCGATCAACATAGACAGCCGCCTCTTTTGTAGCGAGCTCCAGAGCGAGAGAGTTTCTCTCTCACTCTGGGGCTTGCGCACGCGCAGTGCGGCCGATGCGCGTGTGCAGGGCCACCCATCAACCCGGTTGCGAGCACATCGGTACTTGCGACTGGGTCTGAATGACCCCCTAAATCCTTTAGAAATCAGCACCTTTCAAAAGCAGGGGTTTAGGTATCAAGCAGAAGTGGGCCAGTGTAGAAGTTCCCTGTAGCAACCAATCACATTCTACCTATCACTCACAATATGCACTTCTACATGATAAGAACGGATTGATTGTTATAGGCTACTCCTCCACCGGGCACTTCTCTGCACTGCTTGATGCATTAGCCCCAGTTGCTGATTTGTGAATGCTTTATGTCTTTATGGCTCCGACGTGCGCATGCGCGAGACCTGGCTAGCGACGGGCGCTCCATTGCTCCGGGTCTCACAACAATAGGGGGCAGCTGTCGATGTTGATCGACAGCTCGCCCCGTTTTGGAGACGGGCAGGGGGGGTGGCTAGCCAAACGGAGGTGTTCCCGACGGAACACCTGCCCTTTGGAGGCGGCCCCACTGACATCACAAGTGATGTCAGTGGTGAGCTTCCGGCTCTGTTAAGAGCCAAAAGCTCACTGGGGCTTGCGGGAACGAGACCCTACCACAAGGGTCTTGTCGCAAGCCCCAATGGTCGAGACCATCACGACCATCACCTGGCCGCTCACAATAGCTGTGGGTGGTCACCCACAGCTATGCGAGCGGCCAGGAGGCCGCACACAAAAAAACCCACCCTGATTCAGAGCGAGCGTGGCTGATGAGGCTTTTGATTTACTAGAGAATGTTATGAAGCCATACCTGCAAAGGACATTGACCAAAGAGAGGTAGATTTTTTTAGACTTTCAAGGGCTAGGCGAATTGTTGAAACTGCATTTGGAATTCTGAGTAATAAATTTCACATTTTTCACACAGCCATCAATCTGCGTGTAGATAAAATTGACTGGGTGGTAATGGCGTGCTGTGTAATGCACAGTTTCCTACGCTGCAAAAGCCAACATCAAAGGCCCAACTCCACTGTTTTGCCAGATCAAGTGGAGAATGCAGAGGAGGAGGATAGAGGAACTCTACTTGCGGCAACTGGAACTCAATCACTGAGTTCATGTGCCAGACAGACCCGTGAGGACTACATGGCATATTTTAATGGTGTGGGTGCATCGCCATGGCAAGATGAATTGGTTAGATGGATTACAATATGCACTTACCACCTCAATACCGCTACATTCCAGGTCCTCATCTTCCGCCCCTTCTGGCATGTATTCTGAATTCAAGGAGGCGCTCTGTTCACCTTGGTTAAGGGTAAGCTTCAGCAAGTCATAATACCACAATTTAGAGTGGTACACCTCATCTGCTCCAAACCCAGATCGCTTTGCTTTAAGGCCTGCATTTTCTTGTGTTCCTTTAGGAACAACGTTCTGTAACTTTTGATTTTTTTCTGCGGACCCAATCCGCATTCGCATCACTGTGGTATGGCTTGCTTATGCAGATGAGGGCTTGGATTGCTGCTAATACTCCTTGCTTCAAACCTTCCAAAGACATTCATGACATTTTGCTTAAAAAAAAAATAAAGGACATAAAATTGAGTAATACAAATGGTGGCATTACCCAAATTAGTTCATATTTGTCTATTCATGTTTAAACTGTATTATAAGTTCTTAATTAATGTTTTCATTGTTGATATGTTTGGTTTTTAATGTTAAATTTTTGCTTTTACATTTCTGCCAAATTTTAAATAAATGTTATATAATCACCCTGGCAACAGCCCCCCAAAACTGCAAGAGCAAGTCCCCATATAATAATAAACACAGCAAGGTTTACATCACCCTGGCAACAGCCCCCCCCAAAACTGCAAGAGCTAGTCCCCATATAATAATAAACACAGCAAGGTTTACATCACCCTGGCAACAGCCCCCCCCAAAACTGCAAGAGCTAGTCCCCATATAATAATAAACACAGCAAGGTTTACATCACCCTGGCAACAGCCCCCCCCAAAACTGCAAGAGCTAGTCCCCATATAATAAACGCAGCAAGGTTTACGTCACCCTGGCAACAGCCCCCTAAAAACTGCAAAAGCCAGTCCACACATTACCCATACCAAAGTAGTAGCGTATACTTGAAAATGTTGTTGTTGTTGCTGCTGCTCCTGCTGACGCTGAAATACGCTTTGCACGGGGTCCAGCTTACAAATGGCAGAGGGAAGAGGGAGGAGCAGGGCGGGACATGAGGATTATGTCAAATAGGTACGACATATCATTTGTCGTTGGTTTTCCGTACACACTGCACTGCATGATCGGCACAAAATTGCTAGCGAATTTGCCAGGTTTGATGTGCAGCACATCAAACCTGGTGCCCGTCGCTTGCGACCGTGGGAGCACACAATTATGCGTACACACTGAGTGATGTAGGCGATATGTCGTTTAAAAAGCGGCAATTCGTCCCGACATCGCTCCAGTGTGTACTTAGCTTAAGAGTAATATTACTGCTTGCCCAGTTAGGTATCAAGGAGCGTTAAGAGTTTATTAAAAAAGGGAATAAGTAAAAATATTTTCCAATGGCCACGCTGTAGCGTTCTGTTGGTGATTTGTGCTGCCAAGACTGTTAATTCAGGAATTCCGGTCCTGTTGTTGCTTTTTCTGGGGGTGTTAACGTGCAGCAATAGTAGCATAGGTGAAACTAAGGGGTGGTCCGGGGGTGCACCGGACCACCCATTAGCCTCTGCCGCCGATTTGCAATGTTTTTTAATTACCACTCAGTCAGACTGTTACATAGCCCGCACCTGACTGGGCTATGTTCTTGTTCTACAGCTCCGCCTCCCCGCTCTGGCATCAATCAGATTCATCCCAGATCCGGATTAAGGGGAGGGCGCAAGTAATTCCGGCCCCCCTGGGCCCATATGAATCTTTGTGGTCAGGTCCAGCACTGCTGCTGCTGTGTGCTGACCAGAACTCTATGCACTGTGGAGGGGGTGGGGGTTGCTGCACTGCCGTGAGGATGAATAAGCCTCTTTCTCCTCATACCCTCCCAGTTGAGACTCTGCCCCTTCATATATGTTAAGCCCTGCCCCTTTTTCACTCTAACCTGTGTTTAGCCTTCTCCTCCCCTAGTCTCCACCCACCACGCAGTCCTCTCTCACCGAGTCCCCTGTCTGTGTAAGGGCAGCCTGTCTCTCTCCTCCTCCTCCGGAGCCCGGCAGTGAGACAAGGAAACCGTCTACCTGCTGAGGTATGTACAGTGTATTAGGTCTAGGGGGCATATTAATGCAGTTTGGGGGTGAGGTGCATTAATGTTATCTGTGGGGGATGTGTTAAAGGGATGGGGGTGTATTAATATTATGAGGTGTATATTACTTATATTATGGGGGGTATATGCATTAATGTTATCTGTGGGGGATGTGTTAAAGGGATGGGGGTGTATTAATATTATGAGGTGTATATTACTTATATTATGGGGGGTATATGCATTAATGTTATCTGTGGGGATGTGTTAATGGGATGGGGGTGTATTAATATGAAGTGGGTACATTACTTATATTATGGGGGGTATATACATTCATGTTATCTGTGGGGGGTAGTGTTAATGGGGATCAGTATGATTTACCGCCGGCCTCCCCCCCAAGTGCCTAACCCTAACCCCCCCACCTTTCCCACTGCCTAAACCTAAGTCTCCTGGGGGGTGCCTAACCCTAACCCCCCCTTCCCCTAGCCCAGGGGTTCCCAACCATGGTCCTCAAGGCACACTAACAGTCCAGGTTTTAGGGATAGCCATACCTGAGCACAAGTGACTTAATTAGTACCTCAGTTATTTTGATTTAACCATCTGTGCACAATCATGGATATCACTAAAACCAGGACTGTTAGTGTGCCTTGAGAACCGAGGTTGGGAATCACTGCCCTAGCCTAAACCTAACCCTCCCAGGGGGGTACTTAACCCTAAGTCCCCCCCACTTCCGCGCGTGGCTGTCCGCACCTGACGCACCGTCGATCGGGAAGCCGGGCGTTGGTAGCTCGACGCCTGTCATTTAACCCTTGCCGGGATTAGACATCGGGAAGCCGGTGGTCGGGATTCCGTCTGTCGGCTTCTCGACTGCTTCCCGTGTTAATGGGATGGGGGGTTGTATTAATATGATGGGGGTAGGGTGTAGTAATACTGGGCCTGATTCAGAAGTGGACGGATCTGCAGTAGCAGTTGCAACAAAGTTGCAGCCATTACTGCATGTTTAGGCTAATGCAGCGGTCATTTGGCATCTTATTGAGATTCCCACCGGCCTCAACGCAAATCCGCCGATGTGCGCATGAAGACGCACCATCAACTAAACATCGACTTCACCATCAGACAGAATGTCTGCTGTCGGTGCCAATGAAACTGCGTCTTTCGACGCAGCACTGACACCAGCATGCCCATCGCCATTAAAGTGCCCACTTTGGAAGACCTATCAAAATTGCATAGATCTCTGCAATTCCAATATGCTTCCCCTGGCGGTATCCATAGCTGCGTCCACCCCGGAAACAGGCTCACTATGAGGGGCATAGTAATACCATCTGGGAGCAAATAAGGCAGACACACATTATAAATTATACACACATATTGTACAAAATACATATTTTTTATATATAGAGAGAATTTCATCTGCCTAACTCTGTAATAGGGCCCCCCTGTCTGAAATGGCCCAGGGCCCCCATAGCCTTACTCCGGCCCTGATTCAAGCTGCTGGTGCACGAGCGAGCACGGCCCGGTGGCATTTCGTAACCACGCACTCGTGCACCAATAGGATGAATCTGATGGTGCGTTGTGTTCTAGTGAGGAGCTGAGGTGCTCTGAGATACACCCAAAGTAGGAGGACGCTGCGGCCTCACCCACGCTGACTACAGCAGTGAGCTGCCCACCCGTCTGCAGAAAAAGAGGAGAGGGGGCCGGAAAGTTTTAAAAAACTAATTTATATTGCTTTGCTTTTCTCCATGTAAGGCATTTATTAATTTGTGGCTGCAGCTGGAGGGGTTGGAGGAGGGAGGGGGTACAATTCATGTAGACTGTAAGGGGTATATTTATTAAAGTGCAGATTTTTAGAGGTGGAGATGTTGCCCATAGCAACCAATCAGATCTACTTAACATTTATTTAGCACCTTTTAGAAGTTTATAGATAACAAACAAAAATGGCAGCTGCTCAATCAATCTAGCAACACTAAGCAGGTGCATGAAAGGGAGGGGTCATACTAAGTAGACAAAGGAGGGGGATTTAACCCCCTATTGTTCCTCAGCACACTGAATAGTACTTGCAACAATATATGAAGACAATATGGTCATAGAACTTCAGAGATATTGGTTGCATGCATTTGCAAATACATGGGAAGCTGCAAGGCCTCGTCACGGCTTCTCTGTCACTAGCAGTCCCTAACACTAAGGGGTTCACATCCGGGGCACAGTGCACCCCGAAAAACGTCCAGCCCAGGACCCCCCCAGGGCATCACACGAAAATTGGAAAAAGGGTGATAGTGCAGTGTAAAGTATAGATGTGTAAGACTAATGAGTGTTTGAAAAAAGTGGTTAAAATATATGTGAAATGGACTTCCGGTGGGCGGACCAAACGACCTGGCCGCACTTTTAATGGGCTCCCAAGCCGGCTCCATATAGCCGCGACATAGCGCCGCCGGAGAGACTCACTGCCTCACCTAAAGCCACCCTGAGGTCTCTAGGATAACGCGGGTAAGAGCGGCGCTTGCCCCGGCCCCCCGCACTGCCCCACAACACCGGAGTACAGCCGCATTAGAATAGCGGCACTGCCCGCGGCCGCCATCTTGGATCACGGCCGGGCATAATTTCTCCCCTCCCCACCTCCAGCAACAGCCACCGAGGCCATCACTAGACCTGAGGAGCAAGTGGGACGCCTGGACACCGTTTCAGGGAAGTTCCCCTGCCATAAGCTCCCCGCTGGCCACACATCACCCGCGGCCGCCATTTTGAGACCTGAACAAGTTGCTGCAGCCAGCGCTTACCTTCCTTCACAACCCTCTCTATTTGCTGCTCATACCAGGGAGCAGGGTGGTGTAGCTGTGTCCTCATACTGTGATCTTGTCTGGTCCAAAGATAGTGCTCATAAGTCATACTATAGGCTCTAATTTACAGACCCTGTGTCATATATATCCTGAACACTTGGGGCTCCCTCTAGTGGCTCTTGATTAAATCGCACGTCACATCCCTATATCATGGAGAAGTTTGTGGCCAGACCACAGCGTGCACCTAAAGGTCAAACTACTAAAGGGAAAGACAAAAATGCAGCCCCATCATCATCTCCTGACTCTCCTACTTCACCTCCAGCTGACAATATCCTGGACGGAGCCTCTAACTCGACTCAATTTAGTAACGCCTCAATAGCTAAAGCCCAAGAAATATCCGAGCTTCTTTCTCCCTTGCTTGACAAAAAACTGGCTGGCCTCAAAGAAGCTATAGAGTCAGCAGTTTCGCAACTTAAGGAACATGGTCAACGCTTCACGGAAGCAGAACAACGTATCTCCAATGTTGAAGATGAGCTAACAGAGGCACTAAGCGTAATACGTACACAGGAATCAGCGATCTCTGCTATGCAGGAAAAATTGGAAGACTTAGAGAACAGAAATTGCCGCAACAATTTAAGGTTAATAGGCCTACCGGAACCTGTTAAGCAAAGAGATCTCATGGATTTCGTCTCTAAATGGTTACCCTCTGAGCTCAATTGCTCGGCTTCCTCCAATACCCTCATCATAGAACGAGTTCACCGCATAGGCCCTGACCGTGCTTCTGATCAGAGAAGACCTCGGCCTGTCATAATGAAAATGTTGAATTACCTAGACAAAACTCGCATATTGGACGCCTACCGCAAATCAGAAGGCCTCACCTACCAGGGGCACAAATTGTTGTTGTTTCAGGACTTCTCATATCAAGTAGCGATGAAAAGAAGGGAATACTCTACTATTTGTAAAGCATTATTTGATCTGGGACTGAGATTTGCATTAATGTACCCTGCGAAGCTGAAAGTCCTACATAACGGCAAACAACACTTTTTTTCGATTCTCCATCGTCTGCAAAGACTTTTCTGGACTCTCTAACTGATCAAATTACTCCTCAAAATGATATCGTGAATTAAGAAGATACATTTAGTTGTACAAATCCGTCTCCTATCACAAACATGGAGAGTTTGTTATTGGAAGTATATATCTTATGTTTGTTTTCAAGATTTCTGGTTATTTCAACAACTGCTAAACGTCAATGGCAGAATTGTCAAGATAATCTCTGGTTTGTTGTTTTTTCCCCTTCCTTTTGCACATTTACCATTCCTCCTCTTTCCCATCCCCTTTTTGATTTTCTTTTTTTTTTTTTTTTAATTATCGATACTTTTATACCTCACTGGGTTTAAATAGGCCCGTAAAGCCTTATTTTTTGGTTCTTAAAATTTTCAAAAATTGTAAGACTGCATTATGTTTGTTATATTCCATATATTATGGCAGGTCATGTTTTTGTTTTTGTGTTGTGTATTTCTGTAATGGCACTTTCAAGGTTTTACTGCAGGCGCTCGCTGCATGCTGGGACTGAGAGCGTCACGGTCTCTTTACGATGGTTCACTTTCTTGATCTACAGGACAGGTATAGGATAATACAATATGTCTCACTCTATTACTGATCTCACTAAAACACAAAAAAACATAAGATTTTTAACTTGGAACGTAGAGGGTTTAAACACCCCAATTAAACGACCTAAAATACTACAACAACTTAAAAAATTTAAACCCGACATAGCAGTGCTACAGGAGACCCATTGGAGACAGGGTGACCCCAATACTCTTAGAGACTCATGGATAAAAGATTATACAGCTGCATCTTTCACATCTAAAAAAAGAGGGGTGCTGGTGATTTTCCATAAATCTTTAAAATACACAGTTGTAGACTCGATCCTGGACACCGAGGGCAGATTTCTCTTTCTTAAACTGAATTTAGAAGGTGAACTAATCACGCTTGTCACTTTGTATGCTCCCACAGGTCACAACAATGCATTCTTCTCCGATCTCTACGCCCGACTCCAGAATTGGGCAGAAGGCGCCCTCGTCATAGGAGGAGACTTCAACACTACTCTTTCTCCTAGTTTGGACAGAACGGGAACATCCGGTGAGTGGCGGGGCAGCACATCTCCAACGCTACAACTTCTAATTGAATCCCTCACCCTAGTAGACCCATGGAGACACCTCCACCCCTTAGCACGTGATTACACGTTTTACTCCCACCCCCATCACTCCTCAGCTAGATTGGACTTCTGGCTGGTCTCAAGCTCATTAATTAATAGGATTCAAACATCTCATATAGAAAACATAGTCATCTCCGATCATGCGCCTACATGGTTCACGTTACAACTATCTACCCCCAAAACATCTTCCTTCAATTGGAGATTTCCCTCATACTTATTCACTTCTCCAGACTTCAAAAAATACTTAGAACAACAATTTCTTAATTATAATAATGATAATGCTTCTCATATTGGCGACATATCATTGTTTTGGGCCGCATCTAAATCAGTAGTGAGAGGGCATATTATGGGATATGTTTCCCATAAACGCCGTAAACTTAACACACGTTTCACGGAATTGAGTAAAGCCTTATCACAATCATATGCCATTATGCTGCAAAATAACAACACAGAGACACGGCGGAATTATGTGGATAACAAAAATTTATATGACACATTGTGCACTGAAAGAGCCCAATATTATCTAGATTTCCAGAAACATCGCTATTTCCGTTGGGGAAATAAAGCGGCCAAGCTGCTGGCTAATATAGTGAGAAGTCAGAAAGCATCCTCTCCCATTCTTTCTCTTAAAGGTCCCCTAGGATCATTACATACCAATGAGGACATTGCGGCCTCTTTCTTACAATATTACACAGACTTATACTCCGCACAGGATGATAACCCTGTTCTGGGGATGAACTTTTTGAAAGAGGCTAATCTACCATCCCTCTCTGAAGAGGCCCGCGACTCCCTAACAACTCCTGTTTCGGAGTTGGAGGTTGCTCTAACTATCAAATCCCTGGCCAACGGAAAGACACCCGGCCCAGATGGCCTTAGTGCCGAGTACTACAAAATATTAAATCCGCTTGTAACCCCTCATTTAGTTTCCTTATTTAATTCAATATTGAAGGGAGCCTCAACACCACCAGACTTTAACCAGGCCCGAATTATCCTTCTCTTGAAACCTGAGAAAGACCCTACGCTGACCCAATCATACAGGCCAATATCTCTGCTCAACCAGGATTTTAAAATCCTCACTGGTATTATCGCTCAACGTTTACAATTAGTATTGCCACATCTCATACACACGGCACAAACTGGGTTTATGAAAGGACGACACTCAGTGATCAATGTGCGACATTTGATTGCAGGATTAACTAAATCTCACCAAATGAGAAATAACCAAACGCTCCTTGTCAGCTGCGACGCTGACAAGGCCTTTGATAGGGTGTCGTGGGACCATCTATTGCGCATCTTCCAGTTACAAAATTTTGGTCCCGAATTTATTACATTATTCAAAACAATATATCATACCCCTATAGCATTCCTAACAGTTAACGGCCTGAATACTCCATCCCTTAGACTACATAGGGGCACCCGACAGGGTTGTCCCCTATCCCCTTTATTATTTAACCTGGCTATAGATCCTCTTATCCGCACTTTTTTGCTATGTCAACAATGGCAGGGAATAAATATTGGAAATAACACTTTGAAAGTCTCCGCGTATGCGGATGACTTATTACTGTATTTTGAGAACCCACATTCTGCCATACCTAAACTTCTTCATATCTTGAAAGACTTCCATATTATCTCTGGTTTTTTGATAAATTATAACAAAACAGAGGCCTTGGCCCTACACTCGGACGCCACAAAAAATTGGAAAAATTCTTTCCCATTTAAATGGGCCAAAACAACTCTAAAATACCTAGGCCTTAATATTCCGGCACATCCCTCTGCCCTATACTCAGTCAATTTCCCTGCTTTAATACAACGTACACTTTTAGATTTTAAAAAATGGAAACACCTCCCACTCTCATATCTCGGTAGATGTCAATTAATTAAAATGATATCTTTTCCCAGGATTTTATATTTTTTTCAGATGCTCCCCTTGCTTCCTTTAGAATCTGATTTAAAATTGATTAACAAGGCACTCAGCAAGTTCATTTGGGCGAACAAAAAACCCAGGATTTCATTATTCAAACTCAGCCAACCTATTTTAGGCGGAATTAACCTCCCTTGCTTAAAATCTTATGCCATTGCGTCAAATTACCGATACGCAATTGACTGGATTAGAGGAACAAATGGATTTGCTGACACGCTAATAGAGCAATCTTTTAGTGTTGAAATGCCATTAGCTAGTTTGCTACACACACGACCCTTGTCTTTTCCACCTCACGTAGCACAAAATCTACTACTGCATACTACATGCATGGCTTGGCGACGAGCCAGAACTCAAATGAGAGTCCCTACCAATGTCTCCTTGTTCCTTCCTATCGGTCATAACCCAGGGTTTGATGCTGGTTTTCTAACACAGACTTTCAAAACCTGGAACACACAGGGATTGTGTTACATATATCAGTTACTGGATCTCTCCACAATGACTATTTACTCTCTCAACCAAATACTGGAAAAATTTCCCTGTATCCGAATCCCTTTATTTATATATTTCCAAATACGTAGTTATGTCAATACTTTACTCCCTAAAATTCCCATTATATCTGGGAAAAGTGGTTTGGATGATGTGCTGTCTCGCTGCCTCTCTATGTCATTTTCCACTTCTATGCTATACACCTATATACGCCGGGAAATAAATTTGGAAGTGGAGACGGTGGGACTTGCCAAGTGGCATTCCACATTCCCTAACATACCCCTATCCACCATTTTAAAATCTTTTGTTAGACTTAATAAGCAATTAATTTCGGCTTCATACGCTGAAATGCAATATAAATTATTGCATCGCGCCTATTTCACCCCCAAATTAAGACTCATCACAGGTACTTCCACAGGCTCAAATTGTTTTAAATGTGGTCAACCTGGTGCGGATCTAATGCATTGTATGTGGCACTGTGCGGAGGTACAGAGGTTCTGGTCCTTAGTACACACATATATATCCACCAAGTTGGGAATTGTTTTTGAACTAACACCCGAGTGGGCTATGTGGGATATTGTACCATCATCTGGGTCGTCCTGTCACCCTGGAGGTGCCCGTCTATTAAGATTGCAGCAGCTGCGAAAAAAACAATATTATCTCAATGGATATCCACTGACACTTTAACGCTCAGTCTTTTACAACCTAGAATTACATACCTATTTAATATGGATTGGCTAGAACTATCCCTTAATAAAGACAAGGAAGCAGAGAAGTTCTTTAATATTTGGCTTCCATATGTTCACACATTAACACCTCAGGTTAAAGACACGATCCGTGCCGCAGTCCAACTTACAGCCTGGTATAATGAAGAAACCTTGTCTTCAGGTGAACCACCATTTTAATTCCTGTATTGTTACGTTCCTCATGGATCCATTGTATTGCACATTACTGTTGTGCTCCTGTTGATGTCTTGTCATTTTCTGATCAACATGTTATATTGTTTATTGCGGTTTTACAATAAAAATATGTTTTAAAAATATATGTGAAATATTACATGAAAAAAATACAAACATAACAAGTGATGTGAAAAGCAACTATGTGTATTAAGTGGTGATGCCATGAGGGGGCCCAGCCAGACCTGCCCCAGGGGCCCTACACCCAAACGCTCAACCCAAATGTAAATTGTACCAATTATAAGGCCTCATGATAAAGGCACATATAAATGTTGTCAAATGTGAGGCCTCCTGATAAAGGCACATACATAAATGCATCCACATTGAGAGCCAGCTTACCTGGGAGTCACCCCTGGGAACTCCAACTAGCACTACTAGAACCAGCATGCCCCACTAATGCTGGCTCCTTCATGTAACTCATACCAAACAAACAAAAATGGCAGCTGCTCAATCAATCTAGCAGCACTAATCAGGTGCATGAAAGGGAGGGGTCATACTAAGTAGAAAAAAGTAGAAGTTTATAGATAGAATCTGATTGGTTGCTATGGTCAACATCTCCACTTCCAAAAACCTGCACTTTAGTAAATATACCTCTGTAATTTACAGACTGCTTTGGCAGTAACTCCTGTATTTAATCATTGTTTCTTATTATTACTAGTTTCTTCTCACAATAGGTGTGTGTGTGTGTGTGTGTGTGTGTGTGTATGTATATATATATATATATATATATATATATATATATATATTACACACACTTGGGGTAAATAACTTGGTAGACTAGTGTCAGTGGTGCAGTGATTAGGTGCAGGATCAGACTCCACACATAGCATTCCAGTAAAACAAATGAACGTGGTGCTTTGCTTCCAGCATAATCAGGAACAAACAGAAAATAATAAACACCTAGCCCTTTCTTAGGGCACTAGCTCACTTCTTGAACCCTCTCTACAGGAGCAGCTACTCTGTATGAAAGTCTCTCACAGTTTCTGAGATTGGTGGTCCTTCCTGCCACAAGCAGGACTGGACACTGGCCTCCTGGCCTGGTATAGCTTCCTTAGCTTGTTGGCAGCCGCCTCTCACAGTCTGGCCTGCTTCCTTGCAAGTACCATAGCTCAGTCCCAGTGTTTGATGGCCTTCCCTGTACCTCACAGGTCTAGGCTCAGGCCTCCTGGCCCACACTGGCTTGCTAGCACAGTGAGCTCTGGGCCTGATTCAGACCCAGTCGCAAGTGATGAGCGCTCGCAACTGGGTCGATGTTTGCCCACTGGGCATGCGCACGACAGAGCCGGCTCCGTCGTGCGCATGCACGAGACCCGGCTAGCGACGGGTGCTCTGTCGCTCTGGGTCTCGCACCAAAGGGGGCGAGCTGTCGATGGTGACAGCTCACGTAATGTGAATAAGGGACACTACTGTACGGTGTAATGTGACGAAGAGGCACTACTGTGTTGCATAATTTGAATTGGGGGGTACTATTTTTTGGTCATGCCCCTTCCCAGTGAGACCATGCCTGTGTCTACATCAGGGTCCATAGGGTATCCACAGGATACTTTGGGGTATAGGTGATGACGTCAGGCATCGGGCACCATAGAGTTAAGTTTTCAGCCTCCCAGGATGCACTAGGGTCCCCCTCCTATACCCCGCCCCCGAGCCAAGGCATCTCAGTTTCGTTGGTGCCCGGCCGGAGTCGGATGCACCTGTTTAGAGGGGGGCTAAGATTAGCCCCTGAAGTTTTCTTCATCGGCAGCTGTGACTGCGCTTCTGGAAGTACAGCATGGACAGTCAATGCGGACGTCCATGCTGTCTTCCCTACACCCCCGCCGGTACCAGAACGCCGGTACTGATCCGAGGATGCTGGTAAGCATCTGGGGTCACAGCTAGCGGTGACCCCAGATGTTTGGGACCATGGCCGGATCCAAGGGGGCAGCAGGTAAGCAGCGGGGTCCTGCGGTGTGTCCCTGCTGAAACATGGTCCAGAGTCCCCAGGCAGGGGGCTCCCTGGGGACTGGCTGCAGCGTGGAGCCAGGCAACTAACCTGCGCTTCCACTACCCCCCTGGGACAGCGGACCGCGGCTGAGCGGTAGCGCTGTGGCGTCCCAGGGGTTAATTGAATGCCAGGGGAGCGCGCCTTCCCTGTCTCACAGCCGGCGCCTCCCCAGCTGCACACAGCCCTCTCTGCAATGCTGACTGGCCCTGTGGCAGCGCTCCTCCCCCAGGCCGGCCTCCTCTATGCTCCTCAGTGGCCATCTTTTGCTGGAAGCATGGTGAGCGCTGCTGGACGCTGAAGATTGGTGGCATCGCGGTCTGGGTCCCCCGGCATACCTCTCCTCCGTTTGGTTAAGGTCTGTGTATGCAGCGCTGTGTCCTACCAGACTCTGGGTCTGTGTAGTTGAGAATCAGCGCTGATAGTGCAGGTATTTGATTTCTTTGCATTGTATGTGACTTCTGCTAGCGTCTGCTGCCTGTACTTTCTACTGTCAGCCATTTCACTGTCCCTGTTCTTCTTCTGCTAAAGCCCTTGCGTTGCGGTGATTGCAGGTGTTTCTCCCACTATACTGAAAGTATAAGTGTGAGGGGGTCACATACTTACCATCATGTCTGAGACTGATTTTCCTCTCCAGCTTAGGTGTACTGCGTGCAAAGTACCGATAGCGGAGGGGGACGGCAGTGCGGAGGGGCTATGTCGACAGTGTTATTTATTGGCGCGGCCAATGACTGTCACCGCTCCGGTCCAGGAACCGCCCTGGGCTTGTTTCGCCAATGCGCTTACAACCCTAGTGAGCCAGTTAGCCCCGCAACCTGCGGTTTCTCAGTTGGGATTGTCCCAGCAGTCAGTGGTGTCGTCACCCATGCAGGGTTTCCCTAGACAATTGATGGTATCCCACAGTCTCCCTACCCCTCCCCAGGTATCTCAGGAACCTGCGTGGGTTAATTCGCTGACAAGTTCTGTACAGCATTTGTCGGATGTGTTACAAGAGGAGTCTGTGTTGCGGCCACATAAGCGGCCGGTGGCATCTCTGTCCGCTCCTTATGAGGATGACGACGTGACGTCCGATGATGGGGAGATTCTGGATCTTTCTGACCAAGAACCTCTCCGTACTAAAGAGTCGGACGCTAGGTGTAAGGTCTAAGGACCTCATTCAGAGTCGGTCGTTGCGGCCGCATGGTCGTAAGGCAAAAGGGGCCGGATATGCAAATGATGCGGCCGTAAGACAAAAAAAACACCCCCTTCTCGTACGCATTACACGTCATCTCTGGGCATATAAGGATTAATCGAGACCATCGGAATTGGTCGTAGAGCTTAAGGTTGACCATACCCTCTCAAGCACTACGATCAGGTCAGTGTACAAACCACCCATGTCACGTGTGCCATGACACTACTTTGTTAATTATGCACTCCCATAAAATGCCGTTCACATAATTAGGCACGCCTGCGTTCGGATCTCCACACCCCCGTTTTTTCATGCACCTTCCCCTGTTACCACCCACAAACGCCTCATTCTGTCACTCAAACTACCGACCTGGCTGTGTTCAAGGAGAGAGAAATTTCAGATCGTAGCAGCTAGTTTGCGCATTGCGAACTTTACGCATGTGCAGGTTAGCAAACATCGGTGGCGTACGACTGTGCGGCCGCAACGACCGACTCTGAATGAGGTCCTATATCCCTGGACTTATTCGGGCAGTCCGCACAGCTTTAGTGATTGAGGATGAGGATCCTCCGGTGTCTAAGTCCAAATATGCCTTTAAGGATATTAAGGGTGACGCCAGTGTTTCCTCTTTCGGGTCAGTTAGTAGACCATTTAGAGGAGGCGTGGAAACACCCTGGCAAACTGTTTCAGCCTCAGACGCTTGGCGGTGGCTTACCCGTTTGCGGACAATTATTTTTCTAAGTGGGAATCCCCTCCACAGGTGGATTCCCATGTGACACGCCTAGTCCGAAGTGCTACATTGCCCATGCCCTCCATGTCCTCATTGAAGGATGCTACGGACCGTAAGGTGGAGATCTGCCTAAAGTCCATTTATTCCCTTGCAGGGGGGGGCGGCCAGACCGGCTATGGCCATTTGTTGGGTAGCCAGAGCCATGGAGCGCTGGGCGGATAGTTTGGAAGCATCTTTGGATGCCGACTGTTCGGCTGAACAGACTGAGTTGTTAGGCAACCTCCGGGATTCAGTCACTTACATCAACGAAGCGGCCTTGGATATCAGTACCCTGACTTCTCGAATTTCTTCGGCGGCTGTAGCTGCTCGTCGCACCTTATGGTTGCGATCTTGGAAGGCGGACACTTACAGGGCCCAGGGTAGGCCTAAAGCACAGTCCTTTCCCCAACAGGCTGGCCCCAAAAAATCGGCCAAGCCCCGGAAACAGGCGTGGAGTACCAGACGTCCGGCACCTAAGTCAGATGACAAGCCTGCGGCCTGGCGGTCCGGGCCTCCCTTTGGGGGATCCCAAAGTGGGAGGCCGCCTGCTGCAGTTCGCCCAGTGTTGGTCGGCAACCACGACAGACACTTGGGTTCAGGAGGTGGTTTCTCACGGGTATGCCCTCTCCTTTCGACACAGGCCCCCGTCCCGATTCTTCACCACGGGTCTTCCATCAGACCGGAACAAAGCCGTGGAGCTGCGTAAGGTTTTGCACACTATTCTCCAGGCTGGAGTAATAGTGCATGTTCCTTTCTCCCAGAGGGGCCAGGGTTTCTATTCCAATCTGTTTTTGGTGCAGAAACCCAATGGGTCGTATCGTCCGATTCTCAACCTCAAGGATCTCAACAAGTCCTTGCGGATGCCGAAGTTTCGGATGGAGACCCTACGGTCCATCATTCTGGCGCTGGAACCTGGGGACTACATGGTGTCGTTGGACATACAGGACGCTTACCTGCATGTCCCTATTCTTTTCCGCCATCAACAGTTCCTCAGGTTTGCAATCCGCAACGATCATTTCCAGTTCCGGGCATTACCTTTTGGCCTGGCGACAGCACCACGTGTGTTCACCAAGGTCATGGCGGTCATGGCGGCTTCCCTGCGGCTGCAGGGAGTCCGCATGTTGCCGTACCTAGACGACCTTCTGTTGGTAGCAGGATCTCCGGAGCTCCTCCTACGTCACTTGGACCTCCTGGTGGTTGCAGACGACCCATCTCAACAAGGGTTCTCCTTTCTGGGTGGCGAATTGGGTCCTGTTGACAACGGACGCCAGCCTTCGGGGCTGGGGAGCTGTCACGGGTCCACACTTGTTCCAGGGCAGATGGACTCAGGCTGAAGCGGAGCTTCCAATAAACATCTTGGAACTCCGCGCGGTTTTCAATACTCTCCAGCAGGCACATCGGGTTCTCCAAGGTCACCCCGTGCAGGTCCAGTCGGACAACGCCACCACCGTGGCGTACATAAAGCGGCAAGGAGGAACCCGAAGTCGGGCGGCACTCGTAGAGGTGTCCCGCATCCTGGTTTGGGCGGAGCGCAATCTCCCAGCCATATCAGCGGTATTCATCCCGGGAGTTCTCAACTGGGAGGCGGACTGTCTCAGTCGCCAGGACGTTCATCCGGAGGAATGGTCTCTGCACCAGGACGTCTTTCAACTTCTGGTGGACAGGTGGGGTCTTCCAGAGATCGACCTCATGGCGTCACGGCACAACAACAAGTTGCCGGTGTATGGGTCTCGCACAAGAGACAAAAAGGCGTCTCTGGTGGATGCTCTGTCCGTCCACTGGACGTTCCGGTTTGCTTATCTCTTTCCTCCATTTTCCCTTCTTCCACGGGTAATCCGGAAATTCAAACAGAAAGGAGGGACGCTCCTGTTGATAGCTCCCGCGTGGCCCAGGCGGCACTGGTTCTCAGACCTCCAGGAGCTGTCCGTGGACATTCCTCTGCGGTTGCCATTATGACCTTCTGTCACAGGGTCCTTGTCTTCACCCGGACCTGACTCGGCTGTCTTTGACGGCGTGGCTGTTGAGACGGCCATGTTAAAGTCCAGGGGGTTTTCCAGCTCTGTAGTGCAAACTATGCTAAGGGCTCGGAAACCTTCTTCTGCGAGGATATATCATCATGTGTGGCATACGTTCTTCCAGTGGTGTTGACCGAGAGGTTATGCTCCTCGGGAGTTCCGTCTGTCTAGAGTGTTAGCTTTCCTACAGGCGGGACTGGACCATGGGCTTCGCCTTGCGTCTCTGAAGGTGCAGGTGTCTGCCCTGTCCATCTGGTTCCATCGTAGGATTGCTGCAATCCCGGATGTGCGCACCTTTATGCAAGCTGTTCTCCGAATTCAGCCACCTTTTGTACCACCGGTGGCGCCTTGGGATTTAGCTGTGGTCCTGATGGCTCTCCAGGGACCGCTGTTTGAACCACTGGGCTCAGTGGACCTTAAATGGCTGACGGCTAAAACAATTTTCCTTCTGGCCATTGCTTCGGCCAGACGTGTTTCTGACTTAGCGGCTCTCTCTTGTAGACCCCCTTTTCTGATTTTTCATAGGAACAGGGCGGTGCTGCGCACTCGTCCTGGTTTCCTTCCCAAAGTTGTTTCGAGTTTCCACATCAATGAGGAAATCGTTGTGCCGGCTTTCAACTCACCTGACCTGTCAGTGGGTGAGGCCACTTTGGACGTTGTGCGGGCCTTAAGGATTTATGTTGACCGCACTTCTTTGTTTAGGAAGTCGGACGCATTGTTTGTCCTCTATGGCTTCCGTAAAAAGGGTTGGCCTGCTTCAAAACAGACTTTGGCAGGCTGGATTCGTATGGCCATTTCAGAAGCTTATCTTCATGAAGGCCTTCCGGTTCCTTCCTCTGTGAGGGTTCATTCCACTAGATCTGTGGGTCCTTCGTAGGCAGCTCGACGTGGTGCCTCTGCAGTCCAGATCTGCAAGGCTGCCACGTGGTCCTCTGTCCATACCTTTGTGAGGTATTACGCATTTGACACCTTTGCCTCTCAGAATGCTTCCTTCGGGCGGCGGATTCTCCTTTCTGCACAGGAGCGTCCCCACCCTTGAAGGATACTGCTTTGGGACATCCCCAAGGTATCCTGTGGATATCCTATGGACCCTGATGTAGAAAATATGAGATATGGTAAGAACTTACCTTTGCTATCTCTATTTCTACGAAGTCCATAGGGTTCCACAGGACTCCCGCCCTGTAGCACCTGTGCTGCAGATGGGCTTTCCTCTGGTCACTGGTTTTTCCGTCTCCCTCTGGTGAGAATGTGATTCTTGTGTGTGTCCAGATTTTTTTTTCTCTCTTCCTTCTCCTCCGGCCTATGGCTTGGTACGTAACTGAGATGCCTTGGCTCGGGGGCGGGGTATAGGAGGGGGACCCTAGTGCATCCTGGGAGGCTGAAAGCTTAACTCTATGGTGCCGGATGCCTGACGTCATCACCTATACCCCAAGGTATCCTGTGGAACTCTATGGACTTAGTAGAAATAGAGATAACAAAGGTAAGTTCTTACCATATCTCATATTTTTTCTTCAGCACGCTCTCTCTGCTTCACTTGTGGATGGGGGCATCAATGCTCTTTATGTACTCATTTCACATGTAGGATTCCCCTCAGTATCTCTGACATCACCCAGCCCTGTAACTTCACCTTAGTGTCTCTGCATTATACCTTCCTGTAACTGTAAGTACTCCTCAGTGTCCCTGCCCTCACCATACCTGTAACTGCCCACAGTGTCCCTACCCTCACCCTCCTTATAACTTCACCTCATTGTCCCTGCCCTCACCCTCCCTGTAATCCCCCTCATGGTGCGTACACACGTAGAGATCTGCCAGCGATGCTATATCACTGGTAGATCGTACTGCACCCTCCCTGGTGTGTCGGATGATCTATATAGATCATTAAACACACCACCAACTTACCAGTGACTATAGCAACCCGCAAACAGCGATCACGGGTCCCTATAGTAACCTGCTCGATATCGAATCAGGTTGGCCAGCATGCACGGGCGATGGACGATATCGCTATCGCCCATACGTGCCTGTGCATCGCTGGTCGATTTGCGGTTGGATGGTGACTGAAACTACACGATTTTTACGATAACAATATGATCGATATCGTTATCGTGCAAATCGTGTAGTTTTATCGCTACATGTGTATGCACCATCAGTGTCCCTGCCCTTACTCTCCCTGTAACCCCCCTCAGTATCCCTGCCCTTACTCTCCCTGTAACCCCCCTCAGTATCCCTGCCCTTACTCTCCCTGTAACCCCCCCTCAGTGTCCCTGCCCTTACTCTCCCTGTAACCCCCCCTCAGTGTCCCTGCCCTTACTCTCCCTGTAACCCCCATCAGTGTCCCTGCCCTTACTCTCCCTGTAACCCCATCAGTGTCCCTGCCCTTATTCTCCCTGTAACTTCACGTCAGTGTCTCTGCCTTCACCGTCCCTGTAAGTACCCCTCAGTGTCCCTGCCCTCATCCTCCCTGCAACTCCCCCACAGGGTCCCTATCCTCACCATCCTTGAAACTCCCCCACAGTGTCCCTACCCTCACCCTCCTTGTAATTCCTGCTTAATGTTTCTGCACTCACCCTCCTTGTAACTCCACCTTTACCTCTGTGCCTTCACCCTCTTTTTGGGGATGTCACAAGGCCACGCCTCCTTTCAGGAGCATGCGCACCTTCGGCGCGCACATAAAGGCTCAGCCCGCACATCACTGTTCTGCCCTACCCCCAGTCTGGCATGGACACTAATAGGAATAACATTAGAAATCTCTGCTGCCTAAATAATGATCACAAAACACAGTGCCAAATCTTCCAAGGTAACATAAGTTTAGGTAATGGGTTGGAACTGGGACCACCCATTACCAAATGTCTAGTTTTGCCTATGTCTACAGTGCCCACCCACACATACTAAGTGGGGATGGGGCCAGGCCAGCACATGGAGGCAAGTGAAATTATTTTACAAATAAATGGGAGCAGCCAGGGGAACATCTGCTACTCTGCCCCACTGTAAATGAATTGGGGGCACTGTGTGGCATATGGCATATTGTGAACTAGGATACTACTATGGGACATATAAACTAGGGCAACACTATGGGGCATATTCAATTAGCTGCGAAAAGCCATTTTCGCCGATGACGTCATTTCGCCTGACAAAATGCATTTGAATGGTCGAAAAAGTTTTGCCTTTGAATGGAGGCAAAAAAAACCTGCAGAATTGGGATTTTAGGGTGCAAAGTTGCGGGAACCCCCCTGCAGCCTTGGGACAGTCCCCCAACGGTAAACTGTCTCAAAAAAAAGTTTTAAAACAACCTTTGGAACACCCCAAACATCGACTTTGAAAAAGGGTGCGAAAAAGTTCAAAGTTGGGGGACAAACTTAAAAACTAGCGAAATAGACTCCAGGGGGGTCCCCAAGTATGACCCAAGTGTTTTTAAGTTTGCAGATGCTTGCGGCAGGTGGATTTTTACAAGTTTTTTAAAACTTCACTTTACCAACTTTAAAATATGCCAGCACCCATTTTCATGTACCCCAAATTTGCAGGGACTAATTATTTTCTAAAAAGACCCCTGCTAAATGCTATTCTTCACCACTGATGCAAAGACGCAAAATAGCACCTATTGAGAGCATTTAAGTACCCCAAATGCCTTCAGCAGGGCTATTCGGGGGTATCCATAGTGATCCCCCATGTCAGTGCATCTTTTGGGGGGTGTCAGGCTGATTTTCCCAAATCTGACATTATTATTCGCCAGTTTCAGTTTCGCCGGGTCCCGTTTTCGCCGATTTCTTATTAAATAAGGGAATAAGCGGGGACAAGCACAATACTTTGTCGTAGGCAAAACCAGCCATGACGGCGGAAAGTGCAGCATGCGAAAAGTACGGGACTTTTCGCGGCTAATTGAATATGCCCCTATAGGGCATAACTATAACTAGGATCAGTGGTGCCACTCACCCTGGTAACACCTGGGGGTAAATTTACTAAAGTCAGAGTTTTTAGAAGTGAGTTTTAAAAGTGATGTTGCCCATAGCAACCAATCAGATTGTAGCTATTATCTTCTAGAAGGTGCTATTTAAATGTTAAGTAGAATCTGATAGGTTGCTATGGGCAACATCACTTTTAAAACTCACTTCTAAAAACTCTCACTTTAGTAAATTTACTCCCTGCTGCGGACCCATGAGAGGAGATAGTACTGCTGGTAAAAAAGTAGCAGCATGGCCTTTGTGACCCGAACCCCCATTTTAGTCACACCGGGGGTCCGTAGATGTGGACTGCCCCCAGGTACCAGGGATGTACTAAAGGAAAAATGCAGTAAAAACCCAGTTTTCGGGATTTTTACAGCATTTCCATTTGTACTAGGCCCCGGCCGCAATTTATCGGTGCAGAGGGTAATGTCAAAAAAGCCTGGCATTACCCTATAGAAGCCTATGGGCTTCTTACCGCACCCCATTCCCGACACTTCGCCAACGCCTCGCCGTCGCCCAGTGCTGGCCCCCACTCACCTGCACTCCATGGTCGCCGAACCGCGCTCCTCCTGGGTCCTCCGCCTC